>JAULJL010000008.1:35272172-35933973 GCA_030761205.1 Fremontodendron californicum | reverse complement strand
TTGGTGGCTCAACTTCGAAAGGTCATAACTTTGCGCTCGGTTGTCCGTTTCAGGTGATGTTTTTTTGAATTCATGTAACTTTTCGAGATCTACGCGCTAGCAAACTGCCGAAGGCGGTTTGTCGCCGATATTTTCCAAAAAAACATCGTTTAGGCTCTTAATTTTAGTTTTTTTTTTTCTTTTTTTCATGATTTTTAAAACATTGAACTTGCTTATTTTTCTATTTTTCGAGACTAAATTCGATTGTATTGTACGAGAGCATACTATAGTTTATACGGATTTGATCCGTGCATGAGAAGTGCTCGGACCGATCGGACCGACCGGATCGTACGGCCCGACAGGACCGTCCAACCGCCCGGATTGCTCCGACCGAACGGACCGACCGAACCGTCCGGACCGCCCGGAGCGATTGGACCCACCGAATCGATCGGACCCACCAGACCGTCCGGACCGACTGGCTCGTCCGTACCGACCAAACCGTCCGGACCGCCCGGACCGATCGGTTCGTCTGGACCGACCGGACAGTCCGGACCGCCCGGACCGTACGGACCGTCCTGACCGCCCGGACCGTCCGGACCGTCCTGACCGCCCGGACCATCCGGACCGTCCTGACCGCCCGGACCGTTCGGACCGACCGGCTCGTCTGGACCGACCGAACCGTCGGGACCGCCAGGACGGACCGGACCGCCCCGAGCGCCCGGACCGTTCGGACCGTCCGGACCGACCGGACCGTCCGGACCGACTGGCTCGTCCGGACCGACCGAACTGTCCGGACCGCCCGGACCGACCGAACTGTTCGGACCGCCCGGACCGACCGGACCGCCCGGACCGTCCGGACCGTCCTGACCTCCCGGACCGCCCGGACCGTCCGGACCGTCCGGACCGACCGGACTGTCCGGACAGACAGGACTGTCCGGACCGTCCGGACCGTCCGGACCGCCCGGACCGACCGGACCGCCCGGACCGACCGGACCGCCCGGACCGACTGGACCGCCCGGACCGACCGGACAGCCCGGACCGTCATGACCGACCTGCTCGTCCGGACCGTCCGGACCACCCTGACCGACCGGACCCTCCGGACCATCCAGACCGTCCGGACCGACCGGACCGCCCGGACCGTCCGGACCGACCGTACCGTCCGGACCGCCCGGATCGTCCGGACCGTCCGGACCGTCCGAACCGTCCGGACCGCCCGGACCGCCCGGACCGACCGGACCGTCTGGACAGACCGGACCGTCCGGACCGACAGGACCGTCCGGACCGACAGGACCGTCCGGACCGTCCGGACCGACCGGCTCGTCCGGGCCGCCCGAACCGTCCGGACCGCCCCGACCGCCCGGACCGTCCGGACCGTCCGGACCGCTCGGACCGTCCGGACCGCCCAGACGGACGAGGCCGACCGGACGGATGGGATCGACCAACTAGGCAAGGCTAGTCTAAACTTCACTGGCCTTGGTGGCTCAACTTCGAAAGGTCATAACTTTGCGCTCGGTTGTCCGTTTCAGGTGATTTTTTTTTTTGAATTCATGTAACTTTTCGAGATCTACGCGCTAGCAAACTGCCGAAGGCGGTTTGTCGTCGATATTTTCCAAAAAAACATCGTTTAGGCTCTTAATTTTAGATTTTTTTTCTTTTTTTCATGATTTTTAAAACATTGAACTTGCTTATTTTTCTATTTTTCGAGACTAAATTCAATTGTATTGTACGAGAGCATACTATAATTTATACGGATTTGATCCGTGCATGAGAAGTGCTCGGACCGACCAGATCGTACGGCCCGACAGGACCGTCCAACCGCCCGGATTGCTCCGATCGAACGGACCGCCCGACCCCTCCGGACCGCCCGGACCGATTGGACCCACCGAATCGATCGGACCCACCGGACCGTCCGGACCGACTGGCTCGTCCGTACCGACCAAACCGTCCGGACCGCCCGGACCGATCGGTCCGTCTGGACCGACCGGACCGTCCGGACCGCCCGGACCGTCCTGACCGCCCGGACCGCCCGGACCGTCCTGACCGCCCGGACCGTCCGGACCGACCGAACCGTCCGGACCGCCAGGACGGACCGGACCGCCCCGAGCGCCCGGACCGTTCGGACCGTCCGTACCGACCGGACCGTCCGGACCGACTGGCTCGTCCGGACCGACCGAACTGTCCGGACCGCCCTGACCGACCGGACTGTCCGGACCATCCAGACCGTCCAGACCGACCGGACCGCCGGGACCGTCCAGACCGACCGTACCAACCGGACCGCCCGGACCGTCCGGACCGACCGGACCACCCAGACGGACGAGGCCGACCGGACGGATCGGATCGACCAACTAGGCAAGGCTAGTCTAAACTTCACCGGCCTTGGTGGCTCAACTTCGAATGGTCATAACTTTGCGCTCGGTTGTCCGTTTCGGGTGATTTTTTTTTTTTTGAATTCATGTAACTTTTCGAGATCTACGCGCAAGCAAATTGCCGAAGGCGGTTTGTCTCCGATTTTTTCCAAAAAAACATCGTTTAGGCTCTTAATTTTAGTTTTTTTTTCTTTTTTTATGATTTTTAATACATTGAACTTGCTTATTTTTCTATTTTTCGAGACTAAATTCAATTGTATTGTACGAGAGCATACTATAATTTATACGGATTTGATCCGTGCATGAGAAGTGCTCAGACCGATCAGATCGACCGGATCGTACGGCCCGACAGGACCGTCCGGACCGCCCGGATCTCTCCGACCGAACGGATCGCCCGACCCCTCCGGACCGCTCGGACCGATTGGACCCACTGAATCGATCGGACCCACCGGACCGTCCGGACCGTCCGGACCGACTGGCTCGTCCGGACCGACTGGACCGTCAGGACCGGCCGGACCGGCCGGACCGACCGGTCCGTCTGGACCGACCGGACCGTCCGGACTGCCCGGACCGTCCGGACCGTCCTGACCGCCCGGACCGTCCGGACCGACCGGCTCGTACGGACCGCCAGGACGGACTGGATCGCCCCGACCGCCCGGACCGACCGGACCGTCCGGACCGACCGGACCGTCCGGACCGACCGGACCGTCCGGACCGACTGGTTCGTCCGGACCGACCGAACCGTCCGGACCGCCCGGACCGCCCGGACCGACCGGACCGTCTGGACCGACCGGACCGTCCTGACCGCCCGGACCGCCCGGACCGTCTGGACCGACCGGTTCGTCCGGACCGACCGAACCGTCCGGACCGCCAGGACGGACCGGACCGCCCCGACCGCCCAGACCGTCCGGACCGTCCGGACCGCCCAGACCGTCCGAACCGTCCGGACCGCCCGGACCGCCCGGACCGACCGGACCGTCTGGACAGACCAGACCGTCCGGACCGACAGGACCGTCCGGACCGTCCGGACCGACCGGCTCGTCCGGGCCGCCCGAACCGTCAGAACCGCCCCGACCGCCCGGACCGTCCGGACCGTCCGGACCGCCCGGACCGTCCGGACCGCCCAGACGGACGAGGCCGACCGGACGGATGGGATCGACCAACTAGGCAAGGCTAGTCTAAACTTCACTGGCCTTGGTGGCTCAACTTCGAATGGTCATAACTTTGCGCTCGGTTGTCCGTTTCAGGTGATTTTTTTTTTTGAATTCATGTACCTTTTCGAGATCTACGCGCAGGCAAACTGCCTAAGGCGGTTTGTCTCCGATTTTTTCCAAAAAAACATCGTTTAGGCTCTTAATTTTAGTTTTTTTTCTTTTTTTCATGATTTTTAAAACATTGAACTTCCTTATTTTTCTATTTTTCGAGACTAAATTCAATTGTATTGTACGAGAGCATACTATAATTTATACGGATTTGATTCGTGCATGAGAAGTCCTCGGACCGATCGGACCGTTCGTACCGACCGGATCGTATTGGCCGACAGGACAGTTCGGACCGCCCGGATTGCTCCGACCGAACGGATCGCCCGACCCCTCCGGACCGCCAGGACCGATCGGACCCACCGAATTGATCGGACCCACAGGACCGCCCGAACCGATCGGAACGACCGGACCGACCGTACCGCCCGGACCGACCGGCTCGTCCGGACCGACCGAACCGTTCGGACCGCTCGGACTTACCGGACTGTCCGGACAGACAGGACTGTCCGGACCGTCCGGACCAACCGGACCGTCCGGACCGTCCGGACCGCCCGGACCGACCGGACCGCCCGGACCGACCGGACCGCCCGGACCGACCGGACCGCCCGGACCGTCATGACCGACCGGCTCGTCCGGACCGTCCGGACCACCCTGACCGACCGGACCGTCCGGACCATCCAGACCGTCCGGACCGACCGGACCGTCCGGACCGACCGTACCGTCCGGACCGCCCGGAACGTCCGGACCGTCCTGACCGCCCGGACCGCCCGGACCGTCTGGACCGACCGGCTCGTCTGGACCGACCGAACCGTCCGGACCGCCAGGACGGACCGGACCGCCCCGACCGCCCAGACCGTCCGGACCGTCCGGACCGCCCAGACCGTCCGAACCGTCCGGACCGCCCGGACCGCCCGTACCGACCGGACCGTCTGGACAGACCGGACCGTCCGGACCGACAGGACCGTCCGGACCGACAGGACCGTCCGGACCGTCCGGACCGACCGGCTCGTCCGGGCCGCCCGAACCGTCCGGACCACCCCGACCGCCCGGACCGTCCGGACCGTCCGGACCGCCCCGACCGTCCGGACCGCCCAGACGGACGAGGCCGACCGGACGGATGGGATCGACCAACTAGGCAAGGCTAGTCTAAACTTCACTGGCCTTGGTGGCTCAACTTCGAATGGTCATAACTTTGCGCTCGGTTGTCCGTTTCAGGTGATTTTTTTTTTTGAATTCATGTAACTTTTCGAGATCTACGCGCAAGCAAACTGCCGAAGGCGGTTTGTCTCCGATTTTTTCCAAAAAACCATCGTTTAGGCTCTTAATTTTAGTTTTTTTTTCTTTTTTTCATGATTTTTAAAACATTGAACTTCCTTATTTTTCTATTTTTCGAGACTAAATTCAATTGTATTGTACGAGAGCATACTATAATTTATACGGATTTGATTCGTGCATGAGAAGTGCTCGGACCGATCGGACCGTTCGTACCGACCGGATCGTATTGCCCGACAGGACCGTCCGGACCGCCCGGATTGCTCCGACCGAACGGACCGCCCGACCCCTCCGGATCGCCAGGACCGATCGGACCCACCGAATCGATCGGACCCACCGAATCGATCGGACCCACAGGACCGTCCGAACCGATCGGAACGACCGGACCGACCGTACCGCCCGGACCGTCCGGACCGACCGGCTCGTCCGAACCGACCGAACCGTCCGGACCGTTCGGACGGACCGGACCACCCGGACCGTCTGGACCGACCGGACCGTCTGGACCGTCCAGACCGCCCGGACCGACCGGACCGCCTAGACCGTCCTGACGGACCGGCTCGTCCGGACCGACCGGACCGTCCGGACCTCCTAGATCGACCGGAAAGCCCGGACCGTACGGACCGACCGGAGCGACCGGACCGCCCAGACCGACGAGGCCGACCGGACGGACCGGACCGCCCCGACCGGACCGTCCGGACCCACCGGACCGTCCGGACCGACTGGCTCGTCCGGACCGACCGAACCGTCAGGACCGCCCGGACCGCCCGGACCGACCGGTCCGTCTGGACCGACCGGACCGTCCGGACCGCCCGGACCGTCCGGACCATCCTGACCGCCCGGACCGTCCGGAGCGACCGGCTCGTCCGGACCGCCAGGACGGACCGGACCGGACCGCCCCGACCGCCCGGACCGTCCGGACCGACCGGACCGTCCGGACCGACTGGCTCGTCCGGACCGACCGAACCGTCCGGACCGCCCGGACCGACCGGACCGTCTGGACCGACCGGACCGCCCGGACCATCCGGACCGTCCTAACCGCCCGGACCGTCCGGATCGACCGGCTCGTCCGGATCGACTGAACCGTCCGGACCGCACGGACCGCCCGAACCGATCGGACCGTCTGGACCGACCGGACCGTCCGGACCGTCCGGACCGTCCTGACCGCCCGGACCATCCGGACCGACCGGCTCGTCCGGACCAACCGAACCGTCCGGACCGCCAGGACGGACCGGACAGCCCCGACCGCCCGGACCGTCCGGACCGTCCGTACCGACCGGACCGACCGGACCGTCCGGACCGTCAGTAACCGACCGGACCGACCGGACCGTCCGGATCGACCGGACCGACCGGACCGTCCGGACCGACTGGCTCATCCGGACCGACCGAACCGTCCGGACCGGCCGGACCGTCTGGACCGACCGGACCGTCCTGACCGCCCGGACCGTCCGGACCGACCGAACCGTCCGGACCGCCAGGAAGGACCGGATCGCCCCGACCGCCCAGACCGTCCGGACCGACCGGACCGACCGGACCGTCCAGACCGACCGAACCGTCCGGACCGCCCGGACCGACCAGACCGTCTGGACAGACCGGACCGTCCGGACCGACAGGACCGTCCGGACCGCCCGGACCGTCCGGACCGTCCGGACCGACCGGCTCGTCCGGACCGCCCGAACCGTCCGGATCGCCCCGACCCCCCGGACCGTCTGGACCGCCCGGACCGCCCGGACCGTCCGGACCGCCCAGACGGACGAGGCCGACCGGACGGATCGGATCGACCAACTAGGCAAGGCTAGTCTAAACTTCACTGGCCTTGGTGGCTCAACTTCGAATGGTCATAACTTTGCGCTCGGTTGTCCGTTTCGGGTGATTTTTTTTGAATTCATGTAACTTTTCGAGATCTAAGCGCTAGCAAACTGCCGAAGGCGGTTTGTCGCCGATATTTTCCAAAAAAACATCGTTTAGGCTCTTAATTTTAGTTTTTTTTCTTTTTTTCATGATTTTTAAAACATTGAACTTGCTTATTTTTCTATTTTTCGAGACTAAATTCAATTGTATTGTACGAGAGCATACTATAATTTATACGGATTTGATCCGTGCATGAGAAGTGCTCGGACCGATCGGACCGACCGGATCGTACGGCCAGACAGGACCGTCCAACCGCCCGGATTGCTCCGACCGAACGGACCGCCCGACCCCTCCGGACCGCCCGAACCGATTGGACCCACCGAATCGATCGGACCCACCGGACCGTCCGGACCGACTGGCTCGTCCGTACCGACCAAACCGTCCGGACCGCCCGGACCGATCGGTCCGTCTGGACCGACCGGACCGTCCGGACCGCCCGGACCGTCCGGACCGTCCTGACCGCCCGGACCGTCTGGACCGACCGGCTTGTCCGGTACCGACCGAACCGTCCGGACTGCCCCGAGAGCCCGGACCGTTCGGAACGTCCGGACCTACCGGACCGTCCGGACCGACTGGCTCGTCCGGACCGACCGAACTGTCCGGACCGCCCGGACCGACCGAACTGTCCGGACCGCCCGGACCGCCCGGACCGTCCGGACCGTCCTGACCAACCGGACCGCCCGGACCGTCCGGACCGTCCGGACCGACCGGACCGACCGGACTGTCCGGACAGACAGGACCGTCCGGACCGTCCGGACCGACCGGACCGTCTGGACCGACCGGACCGTCCGGACCGCCCGGACCGACCGGACCGCCCGGACCGTCATGACCGACCGGCTCGTCCGGACCGACCGGACCGTCCGAACCACCCTGACCGACCGGACCGTCCGGACCATCCAGACCGTTCGGACCGACCGGACCGACCAGACCGTCCGGACCGACCGTACCGACCGGACCGCCCGGACCATCCGGACCGACCGGACCGACCGGACCGTCCAGACGGACGAGGCCGACCGGACGGATCGGATCGACCAACTAGGCAAGGCTAGTCTAAACTTCACTGGCCTTGGTGGCTCAACTTCGAATGGTCATAACTTTGCGCTCGGTTGTCCGTTTCGGGTGATTTTTTTTTTTTGAATTCATGTAACTTTTCGAGATCTACGCGCAGGCAAACTGCCGAAGGCGGTTTGTCTCCGATTTTTTCCAAAAAAACATCGTTTAGGCTCTTAATTTTAGTTTTTTTTTCTTATTTTCATGATTTTTAATACATTGAACTTGCTTATTTTTCTATTTTTCAAGACTAAATTCAATTGTATTGTACGAGAGCATACAATAATTTATACGGATTTGATCCGTGCATGATAAGTGCTTAGACCGATCGGATCGACCGGATCGTACGACCCGACAAGACCGTCCGGACCGCCCGGATTGCTCCGACTGAACGGACCGCCCAACCCTTACGGACCGCCCGGACCGATTGGACCCACCGAATCGATCGGACCCACCGGACCGTCCGGACCGTCCGGACCGACTGGCTCGTCCGGACCGACCGAACCATCAGGACCGCCCGGACCGACCGGACCGTCCGGACTGCCCGGACCGTCCGGACCGTCCTGACCGCCCGGACCGTCCGGACCGACCGGCTCGTCCGGACCGCCAGGACGGACCGGACCGCCCCGACCGCCCGGACCGTCCGGAACGACCGGACCGTCCGGACCGACTGGCTCGTCCGGACCGACCGAACCGTCCGGACCGCCCGGACCGCCCGGACCGACCGGCTCGTCCGGACCGACCGAACCGTCCAGACCGCCCGGACTGACCGGATCGTCTGGACCGTCCGGACCGTCCTGACCGCCCGGACCGCCCGGACCATCCGAACCGACCGAACCGTCCGGACCGCCCGGACCGACCAGACCGTCTGGACAGACCGGACCGTCCGGACCGACAGGACCGTCCGGACCGCCCGGACCGTCCGGACCGTCCGGACCGACCGGCTCGTCCGGACCGCCCGAACCGTCCGGATCGCCCCGACCCCCCGGACCGTCTGGACCGCCCGGACCGCCCGGACCGTCCGGACCGCCCAGACGGACGAGGCCGACCGGACGGATCGGATCGACCAACTAGGCAAGGCTAGTCTAAACTTCACTGGCCTTGGTGGCTCAACTTCGAATGGTCATAACTTTGCGCTCGGTTGTCCGTTTCGGGTGATTTTTTTTGAATTCATGTAACTTTTCGAGATCTAAGCGCTAGCAAACTGCCGAAGGCGGTTTGTCGCCGATATTTTCCAAAAAAACATCGTTTAGGCTCTTAATTTTAGTTTTTTTTCTTTTTTTCATGATTTTTAAAACATTGAACTTGCTTATTTTTCTATTTTTCGAGACTAAATTCAATTGTATTGTACGAGAGCATACTATAATTTATACGGATTTGATCCGTGCATGAGAAGTGCTCGGACCGATCGGACCGACCGGATCGTACGGCCAGACAGGACCGTCCAACCGCCCGGATTGCTCCGACCGAACGGACCGCCCGACCCCTCCGGACCGCCCGAACCGATTGGACCCACCGAATCGATCGGACCCACCGGACCGTCCGGACCGACTGGCTCGTCCGTACCGACCAAACCGTCCGGACCGCCCGGACCGATCGGTCCGTCTGGACCGACCGGACCGTCCGGACCGCCCGGACCGTCCGGACCGTCCTGACCGCCCGGACCGTCTGGACCGACCGGCTTGTCCGGTACCGACCGAACCGTCCGGACTGCCCCGAGAGCCCGGACCGTTCGGAACGTCCGGACCTACCGGACCGTCCGGACCGACTGGCTCGTCCGGACCGACCGAACTGTCCGGACCGCCCGGACCGACCGAACTGTCCGGACCGCCCGGACCGCCCGGACCGTCCGGACCGTCCTGACCAACCGGACCGCCCGGACCGTCCGGACCGTCCGGACCGACCGGACCGACCGGACTGTCCGGACAGACAGGACCGTCCGGACCGTCCGGACCGACCGGACCGTCTGGACCGACCGGACCGTCCGGACCGCCCGGACCGACCGGACCGCCCGGACCGTCATGACCGACCGGCTCGTCCGGACCGACCGGACCGTCCGAACCACCCTGACCGACCGGACCGTCCGGACCATCCAGACCGTTCGGACCGACCGGACCGACCAGACCGTCCGGACCGACCGTACCGACCGGACCGCCCGGACCATCCGGACCGACCGGACCGACCGGACCGTCCAGACGGACGAGGCCGACCGGACGGATCGGATCGACCAACTAGGCAAGGCTAGTCTAAACTTCACTGGCCTTGGTGGCTCAACTTCGAATGGTCATAACTTTGCGCTCGGTTGTCCGTTTCGGGTGATTTTTTTTTTTTGAATTCATGTAACTTTTCGAGATCTACGCGCAGGCAAACTGCCGAAGGCGGTTTGTCTCCGATTTTTTCCAAAAAAACATCGTTTAGGCTCTTAATTTTAGTTTTTTTTTCTTATTTTCATGATTTTTAATACATTGAACTTGCTTATTTTTCTATTTTTCAAGACTAAATTCAATTGTATTGTACGAGAGCATACAATAATTTATACGGATTTGATCCGTGCATGATAAGTGCTTAGACCGATCGGATCGACCGGATCGTACGACCCGACAAGACCGTCCGGACCGCCCGGATTGCTCCGACTGAACGGACCGCCCAACCCTTACGGACCGCCCGGACCGATTGGACCCACCGAGATCGGACCCACCGGACCGTCCGGACCGTCCGGACCGACTGGCTCGTCCGGACCGACCGAACCATCAGGACCGCCCGGACCGACCGGACCGTCCGGACTGCCCGGACCGTCCGGACCGTCCTGACCGCCCGGACCGTCCGGACCGACCGGCTCGTCCGGACCGCCAGGACGGACCGGACCGCCCCGACCGCCCGGACCGTCCGGAACGACCGGACCGTCCGGACCGACTGGCTCGTCCGGACCGACCGAACCGTCCGGACCGCCCGGACCGCCCGGACCGACCGGCTCGTCCGGACCGACCGAACCGTCCAGACCGCCCGGACTGACCGGATCGTCTGGACCGTCCGGACCGTCCTGACCGCCCGGACCGCCCGGACCATCCGAACCGACCGAACCGTCCGGACCGCCCGGACCGACCAGACCGTCTGGACAGACCGGACCGTCCGGACCGACAGGACCGTCCGGACCGCCCGGACCGTCCGGACCGTCCGGACCGACCGGCTCGTCCGGACCGCCCGAACCGTCCGGATCGCCCCGACCCCCCGGACCGTCTGGACCGCCCGGACCGCCCGGACCGTCCGGACCGCCCAGACGGACGAGGCCGACCGGACGGATCGGATCGACCAACTAGGCAAGGCTAGTCTAAACTTCACTGGCCTTGGTGGCTCAACTTCGAATTGGTCATAACTTTGCGCTCGGTTGTCCGTTTCGGGTGATTTTTTTTGAATTCATGTAACTTTTCGAGATCTAAGCGCTAGCAAACTGCCGAAGGCGGTTTTGTCGCCGATATTTTCCAAAAAAAACATCGTTTAGGCTCTTAATTTTAGTTTTTTTTCTTTTTTTCATGATTTTTAAAACATTGAACTTGCTTATTTTTCTATTTTTCGAGACTAAATTCAATTGTATTGTACGAGAGCATACTATAATTTATACGGATTTGATCCGTGCATGAGAAGTGCTCGGACCGATCGGACCGACCGGATCGTACGGCCAGACAGGACCGTCCAACCGCCCGGATTGCTCCGACCGAACGGACCGCCCGACCCCTCCGGACCGCCCGAACCGATTGGACCCACCGAATCGATCGGACCCACCGGACCGTCCGGACCGACTGGCTCGTCCGTACCGACCAAACCGTCCGGACCGCCCGGACCGATCGGTCCGTCTGGACCGACCGGACCGTCCGGACCGCCCGGACCGTCCGGACCGTCCTGACCGCCCGGACCGTCTGGACCGACCGGCTTGTCCGGTACCGACCGAACCGTCCGGACTGCCCCGAGAGCCCGGACCGTTCGGAACGTCCGGACCTACCGGACCGTCCGGACCGACTGGCTCGTCCGGACCGACCGAACTGTCCGGACCGCCCGGACCGACCGAACTGTCCGGACCGCCCGGACCGCCCGGACCGTCCGGACCGTCCTGACCAACCGGACCGCCCGGACCGTCCGGACCGTCCGGACCGACCGGACCGACCGGACTGTCCGGACAGACAGGACCGTCCGGACCGTCCGGACCGACCGGACCGTCTGGACCGACCGGACCGTCCGGACCGCCCGGACCGACCGGACCGCCCGGACCGTCATGACCGACCGGCTCGTCCGGACCGACCGGACCGTCCGAACCACCCTGACCGACCGGACCGTCCGGACCATCCAGACCGTTCGGACCGACCGGACCGACCAGACCGTCCGGACCGACCGTACCGACCGGACCGCCCGGACCATCCGGACCGACCGGACCGACCGGACCGTCCAGACGGACGAGGCCGACCGGACGGATCGGATCGACCAACTAGGCAAGGCTAGTCTAAACTTCACTGGCCTTGGTGGCTCAACTTCGAATGGTCATAACTTTGCGCTCGGTTGTCCGTTTCGGGTGATTTTTTTTTTTTGAATTCATGTAACTTTTCGAGATCTACGCGCAGGCAAACTGCCGAAGGCGGTTTGTCTCCGATTTTTTCCAAAAAAACATCGTTTAGGCTCTTAATTTTAGTTTTTTTTTCTTATTTTCATGATTTTTAATACATTGAACTTGCTTATTTTTCTATTTTTCAAGACTAAATTCAATTGTATTGTACGAGAGCATACAATAATTTATACGGATTTGATCCGTGCATGATAAGTGCTTAGACCGATCGGATCGACCGGATCGTACGACCCGACAAGACCGTCCGGACCGCCCGGATTGCTCCGACTGAACGGACCGCCCAACCCTTACGGACCGCCCGGACCGATTGGACCCACCGAATCGATCGGACCCACCGGACCGTCCGGACCGTCCGGACCGACTGGCTCGTCCGGACCGACCGAACCATCAGGACCGCCCGGACCGACCGGACCGTCCGGACTGCCCGGACCGTCCGGACCGTCCTGACCGCCCGGACCGTCCGGACCGACCGGCTCGTCCGGACCGCCAGGACGGACCGGACCGCCCCGACCGCCCGGACCGTCCGGAACGACCGGACCGTCCGGACCGACTGGCTCGTCCGGACCGACCGAACCGTCCGGACCGCCCGGACCGCCCGGACCGACCGGCTCGTCCGGACCGACCGAACCGTCCAGACCGCCCGGACTGACCGGATCGTCTGGACCGTCCGGACCGTCCTGACCGCCCGGACCGCCCGGACCATCCGAACCGACCGAACCGTCTGGACCGCCCGGACCGACCGGACCGTCTGGACTAAATTCAATTGTATTGTACGAGAGCATACAATAATTTATACGGATTTGATCCGTGCATGAGAAGTGCTCAGACCGATATGACCGACCGGCTCGTCCGGACCGACCGAACCGTCCGGACCGCTAGGACGAACCGGACCGCCTCGACCGCCTAGACCGTCCGGATCGTCCGGACCGATCGGACCGACCGAACCGTCCGGACCGCCCGGACCGCCCGGACCGACCGGACCGTCTGGACAGACCGGACCGTCCGGACCGACAGGACCGTCCGGACCGCCCGGACCGTCCGGCTCGTCCGGACCGCCCGAACCGTCAGGACCGCCCCGACCGCCCGGACCGCCCGGACCGTCCGGACCGCCCAGACCGATCGGAATTTATACGGATTTGATCAGTGCATGAGAAGTGCTCGGACCGATCGGACCGACCGGATCGTACGGCCCGACAGGACCGTCCAACCGCCCGGATTGCTCCGACCGAACGGACCGCCCGACCCCTCCGGACCGCCCGGACCGATTGGACCCACCGAATCGATCGGACCCACCGGACCGTACGGACCGACTGGCTCGTCCGTACCGACCAAACCGTCCGGACCACCCGGACCGCCCGGACCGATCGGTCCATCTGGACCGACCGGACCGTCAGGACCGCCCGGACCTAGGGATGGCAAAACCCGATCCGACCGATGGATTTCGAACCGATCCGATCCGAATGGAGAGGTTTTTTTTTTTGAACAATGGAGGCGGGGCGGGGCGGGGCGGTGAAATTACAATTTTACCCTTACATATTTAGCTTTTAAATGAATAATAAAATAATATAATTAAACTTATTATTTTTATGTTTATATTTAATTTATTTTTAAAATGCTTTATTATTTGAAAAAAATAAAAATAATTAATAAATATCAAATGGGGCGGAGCGGGGCGGGGCGGTTATGGATGTAACCGACATCCATGGAGGTGGTAGTGGTATTGAAATTTCAACATCCATGGCGGAGCGGGGCGGGGCGGGGCGCGGAGCAGTACAATGGCGGGGCGGGGGCGGATACTGCAAAATCCGCCCCCGCCCCGCTCCATTGCCATCCCTACCCGGACCGTCCGGACCGTCCTGACCGCCCGGACCGTCCGGATCGACCGGCTCGTCCGGACCGACCGAACCGTCCGGACCGCCAGGACGGACCGGACCGCCCCGAGCGCCCGGACCGTTCGGACCGTTCGGACCGTCCGGACCTACCGGACCGACCGGACCGACTGGCTCGTCCGGACCGACCGAACTGTCCGGACCGCCCGGACCGACCGAACTGTCCGGACCGCCTGGACCGTCCGGACCGCCCGGACCGTCCGGACCGTCCTGACCTCCCGGACCGCCCGGACCGTCCGGACCGACCGGACCGTCCGGACCGACCGGACCGTCCGGACCGCCCGGACCGACCGTACCGCCCGGACCGTCATGACCGACCGGCTCGTCCGGACCGTCCGGACCACCCTGACCGACCGGACCGTCCGGACCATCCAGACCGTCCGGACCGCCCGGACCGTCCGGACCGCCCTGACCATCCGGACCGACCGTACCGACCGGACCGCCCGGACCGTCCGGACCGCCCCGACCGCCCGGACCGATCGGACCGCCCAGACGGACGAGGCCGACCGGACGGATCGGATCGACCAACTAGGCAAGGCTAGTCTAAACTTCACTGGCCTTGGTGGCTCAACTTCGAATGGTCATAACTTTGCGCTCGGTTGTCCGTTTCGGGTGATTTTTTTTTTTTGAATTCATGTAACTTTTCGAGATCTACGCGCAGGCAAACCGCCGAAGGCGGTTTGTCTCCGATTTTTTCCAAAAAAACATCGTTTAGGCTCTTAATTTTAGTTTTTTTTCTTATTTTCATGATTTTTAATACATTGAACTTGCTTATTTTTCTATTTTTCAAGACTAAATTCAATTGTATTGTAGGAGAGCAATCAATAATTTATACGGATTTGATCCGTGCATGAGAAGTGCTCAGACCGATCGGATCGACCGGATCGTACGGCCCGACAGGACCGTCCGGACCGCCCGGATTGCTCCGACTGAACGGACCGCCCGACCCCTCCGGACCGCCCGGACCGATTGGACCCACCGAATCGATCGGACCCACCGGACCGTCCGGACCGACTGGCTCGTCCGGACCGACCGAACCGTCAGGACCGCCGGACCGACCGGACCGTCCGGCATGCCCGGACCGTCCGGACCGTCCTGACCGCCCGGACAGTCAGGACCGACCGGCTCGTCCGGACCGCCAGGACGGACCTGACCGCCCCGACCGCCCGGACCGTCCGGAACGACCGGACCGTCCGGACCGACTTTCTCGTCCGGACCGACCGAACCGTCCGGACCGCCCGGACCGCCCGGACCGTCCGGACCGTCCGGACCGACTGGCTCATCCGGACCGACCGAACCGTCAGGACCGCCGGACCGACCGGACCGTCCGGCATGCCCGGACCGTCCGGACCATCCGGACCGACCGGCTCGTCCGGACCAACCGAACCGTCCGGACCGCCAGGACGGATCGGACCGCCCGGACCGTCCGGACCGACCGGACCGACTGGCTCCTCCGGACCGACCGAACCGTCCGGACCGCCCGGACCGCCCGGACCGACCGGACCGTCTGGACCGACCGGACCGTCCGGACCGACCGGACCGTCCGGACCGCCCGGACCGTCCGGACCGTCCTGACCGCCCGGACCGTCCGGACCGACCGGCTCGTCCGGACCGACCAAACCGTCCGGACCGCCAGGACGGACCGGACCGCCTCGACCGCCTAGACCGTCCGGACCGTCCGGACCGACCGGACCGACCGGACCGACCGAACCGTCCGGACCGCCCGGACCGCCCAGACCGCCCGGACCGACCGGACCGTCCGGACCGACAGGACCGTCCGGACCGCCCGGACCGTCCGGCTCGTCCGGACCGTCCGGCTCGTCCGGACCGCCCGAACCGTTCGAACCGCCCCGACCGCCCGAACCGTCCGGACCGCCCGGACCGTCCGGACCGCCCAGACGGACGAGGCCGACCGGACGGATCGGATCGACCAACTAGGCAAGGCTAGTCTAAACTTCACTGGCCTTGGTGGCTCAACTTCGAATGGTCATAACTTTGCGCTCGGTTGTCCGTTTCAGGTGATTTTTTTTTTGAATTCATGTAACTTTTCGAGTTCTACGCGCAGGCAAACCGCCTAAGGCGGTTTTTCTCCGATTTTTTCCAAAAAAACATCGTTTAGGCTCTTAATTTTAGTTTTTTTTTCTTATTTTCATGATTTTTAATACATTGAACCGTCCGGACCGACTTTCTCGTCCGGACCGACCGAACCGTCCGGACAGCCCGGACCGCCCGGACCGTCCGGCATGCCCAGACCGTCCGGACCATCCGGACCGACCGGCTCGTCCGGACCAACCGAACCGTCCGGACCGCCAGGACGGATCAGACCGCCCGGACCGTCCGGACCGTCCGGACCGACTGGCTCCTCCGGACCGACCGAACCGTCCGGACCGCCCGTACCGCCCGGACCGCCAGGACGGATCAGACCGCCCGGACCGTCTGGACCGACCGGACCGACTGGCTCCTCCGAACCGACCGAACCGTCCGGACCGCCCGGACCGACCGGACCGTCTGGACCGACCGGACCGCCCGGACCGTTCGGACCGTCCTGACCGCCCGGACCGACTTTCTCGTCCGGACCGACTGAACCGTCCGGACAGCCCGGACCGCCCGGACCGTCCGGACCGACTGGCTCGTCCGGACCGACCGAACCGTCAGGACCGCCGGACCGACCGGACCGTCCGGCATGCACAGACCGTCCGGACCATCCGGACCGACCGGCTCGTCCGGACCAACCGAACCGTCCGGACCGCCAGGACGGATCAGACCGCCCGGACCGTCCGGACCGACCGGACCGACTGGCTCCTCCGGACCGACCGAACCGTCCGGAACGCCCGGACCGCCAGGACCGACCGGACCGTCTGGACCGACCGGACCGTCCGGACCGCCCGGACCGTCCGGACCGTCCTGACCGCCCGGACCGTCCGGACCGACCGGCTCGTCCGGACCGACCAAACCGTCCGGACCGCCAGGACGGACCGGACCGCCTCGACCGCCTAGACCGTCCGGACTGTCCGGACCGACAGGACCGACCGGACCGACCGAACCGTCCGGACCGTCTGGACCGACCGGAACGACCGGACCGTCCGGACCGTCTGGACCGAATGGAACGACCGGACCGTCCGGACCGACCGGACCGACCGAACCGTCCGGACCGTCTGGACCGACCGGAACGACCGGACCGTCCGGACCGACTTTCTCGTCCGGATCGACCGAACCGTCCGGACAGCCCGGACCGCCCGGACCGTCCGGACCGACTGGCTCGTCCGGACCGACCGAACCGTCAGGACCGCCGGACCGACCGGACCGTCCGGCATGCCCAGACAGTCCGGACCATCCGGATCGACCGGCTCCTCCGGACCAACCGAACCGTCCGGACTGCCAGGACGGATCAGACCGCCCGGACCGTCCGGACCGTCCGGACCGACCGGACCGACTGGCTCCTCCGGACCGACCGAACCGTCCGGACCGCCCGGACCGCCCGGACCGACCGGACCGTCTGGACCGACCGGACCGTCCGGACCGCCCGGACCGTCCGGACCGTCCTGACCGCCCGGACCGTCCGGACCGACCGGCTCGTCCGGACCGACCAAACCGTCCGGACCGCCAGGACGGACAGGACCGCCTCGACCGCCTAGACCGTCCGGACCGTCCGGACCGACCGGACCGACCGGACCGACCGAACCGTCCGGACCGCCCGGACCGCCCAGACCGCCCGGACCGACCGGACCGTCTGGACAGACCGGACCGTCCGGATCGACAGGACCGTCCGGACCGCCCGGACCGTCCGGCTCGTCCGGACCGCCAGAACCGTTCGGACCGCCCCGACCGCCCGAACCGTCCGGACCGCCCGGACCGTCCGGACCGCCCAGACGGACGAGGCCGACCGGACGGATCGGATCGACCAACTAGGCAAGGCTAGTCTAAACTTCACTAGCCTTGGTGGCTCAACTTCGAATGGTCATAACTTTGCGCTCGGTTGTCCGTTTGAGGTGATTTTTTTTTTGAATTCATGTAACTTTTCGAGATCTACGCGCAGGCAAACCGCCGAAGGCGGTTTGTCTCCGATTTTTTCCAAAAAAACATCGTTTAGGCTCTTAATTTTAGTTTTTTTTCTTATTTTCATGATTTTTAATACATTGAACTTGCTTATTTTTCTATTTTTCAAGACTAAATTCAATTGTATTGTAGGAGAGCATACAATAATTTATACGGATTTGATCCGTGCATGAGAAGTGCTCAGACCGATCGGATCGACCGGATCGTACGGCCCGACAGGACCGTCCGGACCGCCCGGATTGCTCCGACTGAACGGACCGCCCGACCCCTCCGGACCGCCCGGACCGATTGGACCCACCGAATCGATCGGACCCACCGGACCGTCCGGACCGACTGGCTCGTCCGGACCGACCGAACCGTCAGGACCGCCGGACCGACCGGACCGTCCGGCATGCCCGGACCGTCCGGACCGTCCTGACCGCCCGGACAGTCAGGACCGACCGGCTCGTCCGGACCGCCAGGACGGACCGGACCGCCCCGACCGCCCGGACCGTCCGGAACGACCGGACCGTCCGGACCGACTTTCTCGTCCGGACCGACCGAACCGTCCGGACCGCCCGGACCGCCCGGAACGTCCGGACCGTCCGGACCGACTGGCTCGTCCGGACCGACCGAACCGTCAGGACCGCCGGACCGACCGGACCGTCCGGCATGCCCGGACCGTCCGGACCATCCGGACCGACCGGCTCGTCCGGACCAACCGAACCGTCCGGACCGCCAGGACGGATCGGACCGCCCGGACCGTCCGGACCGTCCGGACCGACCGGACCGACTGGCTCCTCCGGACCGACCGAACCGTCCGGACCGACAGGACCGTCCGGACCGCCCGGACCGTCCGCCTCGTCCGGACCGCCCGAACCGTCCGGACCGCCCCGACCGCCCGGACAGTCCGGACCGCCCGGACCGTCCGGACCGCCCAGACGGACGAGGCCGAGCGGACGGATCGGATCGACCAACTAGGCAAGGCTAGTCTAAACTTCACTGGCCTTGGTGGCTCAACTTCGAATGGTCATAACTTTGCGCTCGGTTGTCCGTTTCAGGTGATTTTTTTTTTGAATTCATGTAACTTTTCGAGATCTACGCGCAGGCAAACCGCCCAAGGCGGTTTGTCTCCGATTTTTTCCAAAATAACATCGTTTAGGCTCTTAATTTTAGTTTTTTTTCTTATTTTCATGATTTTTAATACATTGAACTTGCTTATTTTTATATTTTTCAAGACTAAATTCAATTGTATTGTAGGAGAGCATACAATAATTTATACGGATTTGATCCGTGCATGAGAAGTGCTCAGACCGATCGGATCGACCGGATCGTACGGCCCGACAGGACCGTCCGGACCGCCCGGATTGCTCCGACTGAACGGACCGCCCGACCCCTCCGGACCGCCCGGACCGATTGGACCCACCGAATCGATCGGACCCACCGGACCGCCCGGACCGTCTGGCTCGTCCGGACCGACCGAACCGTCCGGACCGCCCGGACCGACCGGACCGACCGGACCGTCCGGACCGTCCTGACCGCCCCGACCATCCGGACCGACCGGCTCGTCCGGACCAACCGAACCGTTCGGACCGCCAGGACGGACCGGACCGCCCCGACCGCCCGGACCGTCCGGACCGACTGGCTCGTCCGGACCGACCGAACCGTCCGGACCGGCCGGACCGTCTGGACCGCCTGGACCGACCGGACCGCCCGGACCGTCCGGACCGTCCTGACCGCCCGGACCGTCCGGACCGACCGGCTCGTCCGGACCGACCGAACCGTCCGGACCGCCCGGACCGCCCGGACCGACCGGACCTTCTGGACCGACCGGACCAACCGAACCGTCCGGACCGCCAGGACGGACCGGACCGCCCCGACCGCCCGGACCGCCCGGACCGACCGGACCGTCTGGACCGACCGGACCGCCCGGACCGTCCGGACCGTCCTGACCGCCCGGACCGTCCGGACCGACCGGCTCGTCCGGACCGACCGAACCGTCCGGACCGCCCGGACCGCCCGGACCGCCCGGACCGACCGGACCTTCTGGACCGACCGGACCGTCCGGACCGTCCTGACCGCCCCGACCATCCGGACCGACCGGCTCGTCCGGACCAACCGAACCGTCCGGACCGCCAGGACGGACCGGACCGCCCCGACTGCCCGGACCGTCCGGACCGATCGGATCGTCCAGACCGACCGGACCGACGAGACCGACCGGACGGATCGGATTGACCAACTAGGCAAGGCTAGTCTAAACTTCACTGGCCTTGGTGGCTCAACTTCGAAAGGTCATAACTTTGCGCTCGGTTGTCCGTTTCAGGTGATTTTGTTTTTGATTCATGTAACTTTTCGAGATCTACGCGCTGGCAAACCGCCAAAGGCGGTTTGTCCCCGATTTTTTCCAAAAAAACATCGTTTAGGCTCTTAATTTTAGTTTTTTTTCTTTCTTTCATGATTTTTAAAACATTGAACTTGCTTATTTTTCTATTTTTCGAGACTAAATTCAATTGTATTGTACGAGAGCATACTATAATTTATACGGATTTGATCCGTGCATGAGAAGAGCTTGGATCGACCAGATCGTACGGCCCGACAGGACCGTCCGGACCGCCCGGATCGCCCGAACCGTCCGGACCGACTGGCTCGTCCGGACCGACCGAACTGTCCGGACCGCCCGGACCGACCGAACAGACAGGACCGTCCTGACCTCCCGTACCGCCGGGACCGTCCGGACCGTCCGAACCGACCGGACTGTCCGGACAGACAGGACCGTCCGGACCGCCCGGACCGTCATGACCGACCGGCTCGTCCGGACCAACCGGATCGTCCGGACCACCCTGACCGACTGGCTCGTCCGGACCGACCGAACCGTCTGGACCGCCCGGACCGTCTGGACCGTCTGGACCGATCGGACCGATCAAACTGACCGGACGGTTCGCACCGCCAGGACCGTCCAGACGAACCGGACCGACCGCACCGACCGGACCATCTGGACTGACCTCACCGATCAGAACGTCCGGACCGCCCGAAATGAAGGTACCGTCCAGTCCGCCCGGTCCCCCGATCCGAGCGGACCGTCCGGACCGCCCGGAACGAAGGTACCGTCCGATCCGCCCAGTTCGAACGGACCGTCCGGACCGACCGATCCGAGCGGACAGTCTGGATCGACGGACCGTCCGGACCGTTCGAACCGACCCGACCGTCCGGACCAACTTGACCAGCCTTGGTGTCTTAGCTTTGAAAGGCTATAAGCTACGCTTGGCTAGATCGAACGGACTGTTCGTACCGCCAGGACCGTCCGAACGAACCAGACCAATCAGAGTAGTCAGACCATCCGGATCGCCCGGACCGTTAGGACCGACCGCACCAACCAGACCGTCCGGACCGACCGTACCGATCGGACAGTCTGGACCGCCCGGATCGAAGGTATCATTTGGTCCGCCCGGTCCGAGCGGACCGTCAGGACCGGACCGTCCGAACCGACCCGACCGTCCGGACCAACTTGACCAGCCTTGGAGTCTTAACTTTGAAAGGCTATAATCTAGGCTTGGCTAGACCGACCGGACTGTTCGTACCGCCAGGGTCGTCCGAACGAACCGGAACAATTGGACTGATCGAACCGTCCGGACTGATCAGACTGTCCGGATCGACCGGATCATCTGGATCGACTGGGTCATCCGGACCAACCGGGTCCTACGGACCGACCGGGTCGTCCGGACCGTCTTGACCGACCCGACCGTCTGGATCGACCCGACCGTCCGGGTCGCCCGGACCGACCGGACCGCCCGGACCGACCGGACCGCCCGGACCGACTGGACTATCCGGATCGACCCGATCGTCCGGACCTACCGGAACGTCCGGACCGAACGGGTCGTCCGAATCGTCCGGACCGACCGGATTGATCGAACCATTCGGTCCAACCGGGTCGTCCAGACCGCCAGGACCGTCCGGACCGATCGCACCAGCCGGACCGTCCGGACCGACTTGGTCGTCCGGACCGACTTGGTCGTCCGGACCGACCTGACCGTCCGAACTGGCCGGACCGTTCGGACCGACCGGACCGTCCGGACCGATCGAACCGTTCGAACCGTCCGGATCGTCCGGACCGACCGGACCGTCCGGATCGACCGGATCGTCCGGACCGTCCGGACCGATCGGACCGACCGGACTGTCCGGACCGACCAGACTGTTCAGACCGACCGGATCGCCCGGGCCGTCCGGAGCGACCTGACCGTCCGGATCGACCGGATCGACTGGGTCGTCCGGACCGACCAGAGCGACCAGACCGTCCGGACCGACCAGGTCATCCGGACCGACCGGACTGTCCGGACCGACCGAATCGTCCGGAGCGACCGGAGCTACCGGACTGTCCGGACCGACCGAGTCGTCCGGACCGTCCGGATCGACCGCACCGACAGGACCGTCCAGACCGTCCGAACCGCCCGGATAGTTCGGACCGATCGGACCGACTGGGTCGTCCATACAGACCAAACCGTCCGTACCGACCGGACCGTCCGAACCGACCGGACCGTCAGGACCGACCGGGTCGTCCGGACCGTCCGGACCGCACGGACCGCCCGGACCGACCGCATCGACCTCACCGACCGGACCGACCGAATCGAGTGGACCGTCCAGACCGCTCGGACCAACCGGACCGCCCGTACCGTCCGAACCGACCGGATCGATCGAACCGCTCGGACCGACCGGCTAGGCTATACTTCACTAGCCTTTGTGCCTCAACTTCGAAAGGTCATAACTTTACGCTCGGTTATCCGTTTGAGGTGATTTTTTTTTTGAATTCCAGTAACTTTCCGAGATCTACATGCTGGCAAACTACCGAATGCAGTTTGTCACCGATTTTTTCCAAAAATACATCGTTTAGGCTATTAATTTTAGTTTTTTTCTTTTTTTTCATGATTTTTAAAACATTGAACTTGCTTATTTTTCTATTACCCGAGACCAAATCCAATTGTATTGTACGAGAGCATACTATAATTTGTACGGATTTGATTGGTGCATGAGAAGAGATCGGATCGGTCGGGCCACCCGGACTGACCGGTCAGACTAAGGATTGCTTGGCTAAACTTGACCAGCCTTGGCATCTCAACTTTTAAAGGCTATAAGCTAGGCATGGCTAGACCGACCGGACGGTCCGTACCGCCAGGACCGTCCGGACAAATCGGACCAATCGGACTGATCAGACCGAGAGGACCGCCCGGACTGTCCGGACCGACCGGACCGCCCGAACCGTCCGGATCGCTAGGACCAACCGGACCGTCCGAATCGACAGGACAGTCTGGATAATATACTTAAAATCCGACAGAGTTTCCTTTCTATCTCAAGTATAACCCTCCTGCAAATAACACTCAATTCATATCCTCAACCAGCAATATTTCTCAATACTATTGTCACATATATCCATGCATATTCAAAAATTATCCATGATCAATTTATGCTCAAGTCAAAACATATTGATTTATTGTCTCATATCTTCAAATATATATAATATATCCAAAAGTAAACCTATCTCAGCAAGGTTTACTAGATAAAAACATCAAAAGATCAAGACTTCAAGAAATTTTTAGTATGATGCCCACCACGTCAAAATACTATTTGAAGCAGAGAAAAGAGGAAGGTTGCAATCCCGACACCTAACTGTCACCTGAAAATGAGAATATGAAAAGGTGAGATATATGAATATCTCAATGAGTAGACAACATTTAAAGCGTGTGAAAACTATAATGGTAATCTGTAAAGCATAATTGACATTTTCAAAATAAATAATAGTAAAACTATAATGAGTAATTCAAAGACGTAGCAAAGTTTTCAAATGTATAACAATATTATAATATTAAATCAATGTATAAAATATGTAAAGTAAATCGAGTTACGTATAGTTGGGCTCCAACTTACTGTCATGCATAAGAATACATCCATGAAATAACCAGGCAATATCCATGTAGGCATACTAGTAGCCGGCCCCAAAGGCCAATACCACCATAGGACGCCCCAAAGGCATATGTGTCGCTATGATGTGCCCCCAAAAGGCAATATAACGGGATAGGGACTCTGGAGGTGGCTCCCACCACAAAGGCGTAGCACGCAGCTCCCATACCCCAGTCTAATATCACAAAATTGGGACTCTAGAGGTGGCTCCCGCCACAAAGGCGTAGCACGCAGCTCCCGTATTCCGATCAAGGGTATAATCTCATACATTAAGTCAGGTGGAGCCAAAACCATGTACGTCAAATTTTATGTAAAATCATATTTCATAAATCAACCAACTTACTCGATATAATATTTCTTGAAAAATATGTACTTTAATAACAAATCAATTCATATGATTATATATCGGATATACCTTTAATACGTAAAATAAATTTCATGAAAATATATATATATATAATTATAATTAAAGAAATTTCAAATAACTATAGTTGTCGTCTACTCACAATCCTTGAGATGATCTCACTGTACACCTCGATCTGAAACTTCGGGATCCACAGGTGACGTCGAATCTACATGGCCTAGAGATTAACAATAATTAGTATCTATACATGCTCAAAGCATTACACAATTATGAATGCAACTTAAGTCCCATTAATCTACCACATAGTCAATACCAATTTCTCATACTCAAAACAACATATCCTTAATTTTTAATATCATTTCCATAATCATTTTCTCCATAATTCAACTCCATATTCATGTCCTTATCAAATTCCTTTCTAGTATTCCATGCCTTAGAGATTTTCATAATCCATAATCATCCTTTAGTACTATATTTCTCTTAAGCAATAAATTCCTTAATATCAAGTTAGATTAGAAAATCATAACTTGAGTTTGGTAAGGAATTTTGAAGTGATTCCAATTGGTTTATTTCAACCAATATGTCTAATTTATGAATAAAATAACTAACTTATACAATTAGAACAAAAGTTTGATCAAATTTGATAAATCCCAAAACTATGCTGAAACAGGGGTCAACACAGAATAGCCAAATTCACCGAATTTTATCTTTTTAACCGCTTATCGGTTTTGGGTGATTCAAAAACCAAAATTCTCATACTGAAGTCTAGTTTCTAGGAAAAATATCAAAAAAATACAAACCCTGATGTGCCGAACCCAGAAAATCAGAACAGCAAGCATGCTCAACTTCCCCTGTTTTGCTTTTTCTTCCCATTTTCTTGTTCATGCTTTCAAATCCTTTTAATTCTTACCAAGTTGAGTAAAATTCATACTTAATAGATGGATTTCAGACCTTAACATGTTTATGGAGCTAAGATCTTAGCATGCTCAAGTAGAATATCTAAAGAAAGGAAGAATAAATCCAGAAATTAACCTTGAATGTGATTGTTGAAGAAATTTTGGTGTAAGATGTTTGAAGAAAATCTTTGGGAGAATATGGAGAAGGAAGGCCGGCTGCCACTTGAAGAATTGAATGAAAATGTCTAGAGTTTTCAAGAGATAAAATGAACTTAAAGATATTTTTGAATTTTTGGTATAATTGCACATTGGTCCCTCAACTTTTTATAAATAACCATTAAGCCCCTAAACTTTTTAATATGTTCAATTTGATCCTTTCTACTTTTATTTTCTTCACTTATAACTTCTTACCAATTTTCAAGTTTGTCCTTAAAATTTTCAGGATTTAACTTTACATGATTGTACGTAACCTCGATTGTTACACGGACCGTCTGGACCGACTGGACCACTTGGGCAGTTTGGACCGTCCGGATCGACCGAATCGACCGGGCCGAGCGGACCCCAAGATTAACTGACCAACCGGACCAATCGGACCCGATCTAACCCCAAGATTGATCGGATCAACCGGACTGATCGGACCAACTTTGAAAGGCTATAGGCGTTGGTGTCTCAACTTTGAAAGGCGATAGGCTATAGGCTAGGGTTGGCTAGACCGGATCGATCAGACCGCGCAAACCGCCCAGACAGACCGGACCTTGAGGACAGACCGGACAGAGCAGACCGACCAGGCCAACCGAACTGTGCAGGCAGGTCGGACCAACTTGACTACTACGACCGTTCGGACCGTCCGGACCGAACAGATCATCCAGACCGAACGGACCGCACTGACCGCCCGAACCGATCGGATCGTCTGGACCGTCCAGATCGACCGGACTGTCCGGACCGTCGGACCATCCGGATCGTCCAGACCGTCCGGACCGCCCGGCTGTACGGACCGACAGAACCGACCGGACCGTCCGGACATATTGGAATCGACTGGACCGATCGGATCTCCAAGATTGACCGGAGCGACCGGAATGACCGGACCACCCGGACTGATCGGACCGACCGATTAGGCATGGCTGGGCTAATTTTCACTAGCCCTGGTGTCTCAATTTTGAAAGGCTATAACTTTGTGCTCGGTTGTCCGGACCGACCGTATCGCTCGGATCGCCCAGACCGACCGAACAGCCCAGACTGCCCGAATCGACCGGACAGCTCGGACCGTCCGGACCGATCGGACCACTAGGGCAGTCCGGACCGTCCGGCTCGACCAAATCGACCGGGTCGACCGGACCCTAAGATTTATCGGACCAACCGGACCGATCGAACCCCAAGATTGATCGGACCAACCGGACTGATCGGACCAACTTTAAAAGGCTATAGGCGTTGGTGTCTCAACTTTGAAAGGCGATAGACTATAGCCTAGGGTTGGCTAGACCGGACCGACCAGACCGCGCAGATTGCCCAAACAGACCAGACCTTGAGGACAGACCGGACAGAGCAGACCGACCAGGCCAACCGAACCATGCAGGCAGGCTGGATCGACTGGACTACTACGATCGCTCGGACCGTCCGGACAGAACGGACCGCACTGACCGCCTGGACCGACCGGACCGTCCGAACCGCCCGGATCATCCAGACTGACCGGACCGTCCGGACCCCCCGGACCGACCCTGAACCCTAAACCCCGAGCCGGGAGCCCGGACCCCCAACCCCAAACCCCGGACCCCGACCCCGGACCTCGACCCCCAGACCCCGAACCCCAACCCTAACCCTAACCCTAAACCCCTAAACCTCTAAACCCTAAACCCTACCCATATCTTTAACCCCAAATCCCTAAACCCCGAACCCCGCACCTCGACCCCCGAACCCTGCTTTAAATTAAAAAGATAAATATTATAAAAATAAATATTAAATTAAAAATATATAATTAAAGTTAAAGCCTGCAACCCTAAAATAAAAATACAAACGATATAAAATTAAAAATAAATAAAATTAAAATATAATATAATATAATATAATAAAACTAAACTTTAAAACTAAACTTTAAAACTAAACTTTAAAACTAAAATTTAAATTAAATATTAAATTAAATGAAATTAAAAATAAATTAAAATTATAAAAATTACAACCAAAATCCCTAAAAATGAATTAAACTTAAATTAAATTAAATTAAATTAAAAATAAATTAAAAATAAATTAAATGTAAATGTAAATGTAAATGTAAAATTAAGTTTAAATTTAAATTATAAAAATTAAATTTAAAATTAATACCCAAAACCCTCAAAATAAAATTAAAATTAAATTAAATATGAAATCATATTAAATTAATTGAAATAAAATAAAATTTAAATTTAAGTTTAAGTTTAAAATAAATTAGAATTAAAATAAACTAAAATTACATTTAAATTTGTTTTAAGAAAACCTTGAAAAAAAAAAAACTTTTACAAAAACACTTCAACAGAACCATTCAAAAGAACCTTAAAAAAAGCGGCTGCTGTTGTTTTTCGTCCACCGGGATATGTGAATAAGGGTAAATATGAAAAACATGCTATTAATAATTAAATTATTGTTAAATGATATAATGGATAAAAATTATTTGAAAAATAGAAATGAATAATTAGAAATTATTATAAAATATATTGTAAAGATAAAATTACCCTTAATAAAAAAAATCTACTTTTCCTTTCTCCTCTATTAAGAAAATATTATTTTTAAATTATTTTAATTAAAAATAAATTTAAAAAATAAAATATTTAAATATTTATTTTTTAAAAAATTTTAAAAAATAATTTTAGAAAAAGTAATGTTATTTTTGAAAAAAAATTTAATTAAAAAAGTAAATAAGAATTTTTAAATTTTAAAAAAATATTTTTTAAAATTAAAAAAAAATATTTTCAAAAAACTTTATTTTTTAATTAAAAAATAAATTAAAAATAAGAGAAAAAGGAAGGAGAAGGTTTTTTTATCAAGGATAATTTTATCTTTACAATTTTCTTCTTAACAATTTCTAATTGTTCGTTTCTCTTTTTCAAATAATTTTTACTCATTATATTATTTAAAAATAATTTAATTATTGACAACATGTTTTTCAAATTTACCCTTTGAATAAAAGCTTAAATGGGTTCTTTTAACGGTGACCTTATGTCACGGACTCGGAACTTTAGCCCTGCGAACCGTGCGGCCTTAGGCTGGAAATCGCTTCCCTGGATGCCTAAGTCAGCCTGTTAACACTCAAGAAAGGAACTGGTAACTAAAAGTTACTAGGGCTAAGCAGAAAAAATAGAACAAGAGAGAGTAGAGAAGAATGCTCTTGTATATTACTCAAATGAGTTGAATGATACAAATGAGGTTGGAGGAGGCCTCTATTTATAGTTGAATCCCCCTTACGTCAACGGTTCAGATTTAAACAAATGAATGGCTAAGATTACATTATCTAGAGGCCTAAAGGAATTTAAACTCTATCTCTTAGAGTTCTAGATAAGCTGGAATTGTTGGACAATAACTATCTTTTACTGCTTCTAGAACCTCCAGGTAAAATCTATCTTCCAGGGCCTTCTAGAATGCTCCAGAGATTGGGCCTATTCTGGTAGGTCAAGATAATCTTTGTAACTTTGATATTGGGCCTGGACCTGTTGTGTGCGAACTGGGCCTGGACCTGTTGTATGCATAACGGACCCGAGCGAGATCGCGCGGGCCGTGACATTCTCCCCCACTTGTTCCAGCGACGCCCTCGTCGCGTCCTCTACATGGAACTGCTCAATCTTATCCTGGAACTGCCACAATGCCTCGGCTGGTTCCCAACTTGCCTCACTATCGGGTAGTCCCTTCCATCGGACAAAGTACTCATGCCTTGGCCTGTAATTCTTTCGCCGTACTACTCGATCTGCAAGTATACACTGTATATCTCTGTCGTAGGAGGCCTTCACTCCTAGCTTCGGCCAGTCTCGCTGCGTTGCACTCACATAGTGCCTGAGATATAACTCCCGTAAAGCATTCCCTCTCTCGGTCTGCCAATCTGTTTGGGGATGCACACTGGTGGAAAAGTTCAAGTCTAACCCCAGCAGCTTGAACAACTCAGTCCACACCACTACCATAGTGCTCCCAAACTCATCCGCCTT
This sequence comes from Fremontodendron californicum, assembly GCA_030761205.1. NCBI lineage: Eukaryota > Viridiplantae > Streptophyta > Magnoliopsida > Malvales > Malvaceae > Fremontodendron > Fremontodendron californicum. The sequence continues at coordinate 35,904,231 of JAULJL010000008.1, read as the reverse complement.
AGGCAAACCTGCAATAGAATCAATGGAGTCGCTCTCACCTTGGCGCTCCGGTATGGACAATGGCTGTAAGAGTCTAGCTGATGTCTTAAGCTCAACCTTGTCTCGTTGGCACACTAGACAAGTTTCCACATAGGCCTCAACATCTTCCTGCATGTGTGGCCAATAATAACGGTCCTCCAACAGGGCTCTCTCTCGGACCATGCAGCAAAGCTCTGTCTCATCGAGCTTCTGACTCTCTAACACCACTGTTTGTCCATCTTGCATCAGCACTTCTCCACTAGCAAAGTCTGATGCATCAGTTTTATCCACCCCTCTCTTGGATGGCTGCCCCTCGGGCAACTCGGCAGACATCACATCTTCAAAGGACTGTTGCACCTCTAGCACCTTAATAAGGGTCTTATCCTTGGGCTCCTGAGGCTCATCAAACTTCAGGGCCGCCAAGTAGGTGTCTTCATTTTTGGGCATACCCTTGGCTAGTTGGATTGCGGACAGCACCTTGGCTCCAACACCTGTTTCTCTATTAACTTGCACAACACATTGGCATCGGGCATCCAAGATACAAATGCAATCGGCAAAAGGCACAAGGAGAGCATTAATCCGATCAAGGAAATTTAAGCCAAGAACAAACTCATAATCATCCAATGGATTACCTCAATAGTTTCCTTACCCTTCCAGTCTCCAAGTTGCATTTCCACTTCTTTTGCCACACCCATGGTTGGGACCTCCTTTGAGTTAACAGTCTTGATCCAACTGGCTGTCCTCTCAACCTTGAGACCAAGTTTCTTAGCAGCCTCGTCGGACATGAACAAATCTGATGCTCCTGTGTCAACTAGAGCACTCATTTTCTGGCCTGCAATGGTGATGTCTGCAAACATCAGTCCCTTCTGCTTTCGGCACCTCCCGACCTTCACAGAACTAAGTATAATGGAACCAAGCTTCAGAGTCTCATCTTCTGGCTCATCATCCTCCCTGTTGATGGCAGACAATTTGGCTCGCTGTGGGCAGTCTCGCATTCGATGCGGACTTGCACATAAGAAGCACTCAACTGGCTCCATGTCCTTCTTCTTGTCGGACTGTTTGTTGGACTTCCACTTCCCTGTCGGTGACTTTCTATCGCCATCTTTGGACTGTTTCTCATTGTATCCCCCACCATTGCCCTTGCATTGGGCTTGGAAGACTCGAACTTGTCCGGCTTCTTTGAACTGAGGTCGAGCAAGGACTCAGCTGTAGTCATGGCTTTGGTCAGATCCTAGACACTTCTTCGCTGTAACTCTTGCTTTGCCCAGGGTTTAAGTCCATCCATAAATGAGAAGAACGCCTCCTTCTCCCCGAGATCAGAAATCTGGAGCATGAGTTCACTGAACTCCCACACATACTCCCTAATTGTGCCTTGTTGCGTAAGTCGTCGCAACTTGGCACGCGCCTCATCCTCGACATATTCTGGGTAAAACTGCTGCCTGAATTCACTTTGGAACTCCTCCCAGGTTTCAATGGTAGTGCAAACCACGCCTCTCATCGTTGCACCTACGACGCCACCATAAAAGAGTAACATCAGTAAAATACATTGAAGCAGTGTTTACCTTAGTGGCATTATCAAATATGCCCATTGCACGGAAGTACTGTTCCATCCCCCACAAGAAGTTGTCAACATCCTTCGCCGATCTGGTTCCCTTAAACTCTTTTGGCTTAGGGATCTCCATCCTGTGTTTGGGTGTCACAGCTAGCACTCCACCCTCTATGGCTGCTTTGCATGAAGTGAGCTCTCCCTTGAGCTCCTCCATCTCATTCCGCATGGCCACCATCATGGCTTCTAGAGCATCGTTCTTCTGAGCCAGCATGTCTATCGCCTCATTGAGAGCCCCCTGCATCCTGTCCTTGAGCTCCTCCCCCGCGGAGTCTAGCTCTTCGATGCGACCCTCAACGATCTCCAGGTTCTCCCGCATGTCTCCAACGGTCATCTCGAGCTTGGCCACCCTGCCATCCATGGACGATAGAACATCCTTCGAACTGGCCCTCGAACTAGCCTTCTTACTCCTCCCACGAGTCTCTGGGACCTCTTGTGTCTGATTATTTGCCTGAGACGCCATCCCTATGATCAGCACCTTTCACGAACCTCGAGCTCTGATACCAACTGTCACAGACTCGAAACTTTAGCCCTGCGAACCTTGCGGCCTTAGGCTGGAAATCGCTTCCCTGGATGCCTAAGTCAGCCTGTTAACACTCAAGAAAGGAACTGGTAACTAAAAGTTACTAGGGCTAAGCAGAAAAAATAGCTAAGCAGAAAAAATAGAACAAGAGAGAGTAGAGAAGAATGCTCTTGTATATTACTCAAATGAGTTGAATGATACAAATGAGGCTGGAGGAGGCCTCTATTTATAGTTGAATCTCCTTTACATCAACGGTTCAGATTTAAACAAATGAATGGCTAAGATTACATTATCTAGAGGCCTAAAGGAATTTAAACTCTATCTCTTAGAGTTCTAGATAAGCTGAAATTGTTGGACAGTAACTATCTTTTACTGCTTCTAGAACCTCTAGGTAAAATCTATCTTCTAGGGCCTTCTAGAATGCTCCATAGATTGGGCCTATTCTGGTGGGTCAAGATAATCTTTGTAACTTTGATATTGGGTCTGGACCTGTTGTGTGCGAATTGGGCGTGTACCTGTTGTATGCATAACGGACCCGAGCGAGATCGCGCGGGCCGTGACATACCTTACACGTATCTTAAAGGTGTTTTTTAATCCAACGGCTCATAAGTGGCACCAACCCTCTTTTCCCATTTTACCTTCAAACTATAAATTGGCACCAACGCTTGAACTAGTTTATAGATGAGAGCCCTGGTGCCAGTACGGCTCATAAGAGCCTCCTTCAGGCTCATCCATTTTATCTTCTTCGTTAAAAGTCTGACTCATCTTCGTCAGACTTTGATTCCTATTCTCTTTGTTGTTTTCTCCCCATCCAAACAATGGAGAGTTTAACCCTCCACTGCCTCTCCACCGCCACAACCACTCCCTTCTCACTTACCTCTCGTACTTCCCTGCACTCCCTTTTCCTTTTCCGAACCGAAAGCAAACGAAAAGTGATTTCTCAGTTTTTTTTTCCTTCTGTTTCGAAGCCAAAATAGGTCCAATTTTACTTTCGAGAATCTTCGAAGGAGTTGATTTTCCAGTTTATTCATAACTCTATAGTTAGGGTTTTTGGGAACGGCGTGCTTTAAAAATTGACGTTTTTACTTCCGTTGAAAAAAGATTGTGCTGTATTTTTCCTTAACAATTTGGAAGTGCCGTTGGCTTCTTTTGACTGTTGCATTTGAAGAATTTGAAAGAGTTAGGGTTTTAGACTGTTGAATTTTTAGCGTGGTTTGAGGGCTTAGGGTTTATGTCGTTGTCTATAAAGATGGAAGTTGTGGAGGATCCTTTAAAATTCAAGAATAAAACTTACCGTTGGCCAACGGTTAATTTTTTGTTGCTTTGATTCCCAAACCAACTGTTATAGAAACATATTCTCCAGTCAATATATTTCTCCACTCCACTCCACTCCTCTCTCTTTCTCTTCATCTTCTTTTTCTCTCCTTTATCTCAAAATCCCAACTTTTTCCCCAAATTCTTAATGTTAATTTTTCTACACGCATCATGTTGATTGCTGATTTTGTTTTTGGTTTGATGTATCAGCATTCCAGCTATTGTTCATCTTGGTCTGCTCTTGCGGGTGGTTCCCCCTTATAGTGTCCTACTGAGGTAATCATTTCCTTAACTTCTCGCTTTTGATTTTTGTCTGTCCAATGCAGTTGATCTGTAACTTTTAATTACCCATTCCAGTACATAATTTTTTTGAAGTGAGATTTACTACGGGCAGGGGAAGCGGGCAAGGGGCAGCGGGCAGGGCCATGGATATTGCCGTTATTGCTGAAGGTTTCAAGTGCTGTAACGTGCTCAATTTGGAAAATTGTAAAGGTAAAAGTGTCTGCCTTTGGTTTTATTTTCATGGATATTTCTTTTTTTATGGGAAAGTTTTCCTTTTTCTTATACACAACAATTTAAAATTGCGCATCACCCAAACCTGGATCTAAATGGGTCCAATTCCAGCGCCTCAATTTTCAAATTTTTTTTTTTTTAAAATTTAAAATCTTTCAATCTCAACTCTCACAACGGTCATATTTTTCTTTGGGTCTCAATTTATATCTGGGTTTCTTAGTACACATTACACAACGGTCACATTCTTTTCTCCTGCTCTCATATTTCAATTTTCTTCTCTAGCTTTTATCATCACCAGTTTCAATTTTCCCTCTGGTTTTGCATTGGTATTGTGGGATGTGCATTATTATGATTGTTAAACTTTCTCCATCACCATTCAGGTTTAATGATTCTATTGCCAGTCAGTAAAGCTTTAATGTAATTCTTTGTTTGTTGTAGCATATTTTGCCTCCACATGCTTTCTTTTTCCTTGAAAAGATTAATTAATTTATGGATTTTTAAAATTATGGTTTCCCTTCTCATAATCTGTTTGTAAATTCATTTTTTTCAAAATAATTAAGTTTCGGGGTTGAATGTGGTTGAATTTAATTATGTTTTTCTCTTTTGTGGTAAAGGTTTATAGGAGAGAGTGATTATTAAGGCCTTCACTTGCAACTTCCGGCATTAGTTCTTGGGGAAGAATTAATAGATATGAGCCTTAATAATCACCAAAGGGAGCAGTGACTGAGTTCTGTCTTTGTTTAACTGTACAAGCTGTTGTTAGAGGGTTGATTAATGATAACTTACTCAATATATTGAACTAGAGTGCCAATCTATACAATTTCATTAAATATATATGAATGTAGTTTACTATTTATTTATTAAATAATAGATATAAGCCTCCTTTTGAGTATTATTGCATGTGTTAAGAAAATATAATCACCAAAGATTCTTACATGTTTTAATAGGCTTATAATTAACTTAAGAATTCACATATATATATATATATATTAATGTTTTTGAGTTAAAAAGTGTCTAATTATTCCTTTATCTTTATATATATATATCTCAAAGCTCAATTGTGAATTGCGTTTGTATTTTCCAGGTTTGGTGCATGCAAGTCAAAAGCATATGGAGATGAATAAAGAAGAAATTTAAAAAAAAAAAGAAAAAGGAAAAAGGTGTCTTATCTGCCTTGCTTTTGTTCTTCTGATACTCTATTGCTTTAATCTTTATTTAATTGAAGTTACTACTGCATATGTGGCTGACTCTCTTTCTCTCTTCACCCCACCATCCTGCAACCATGAGGTTGCCATCCCCTCAATTTATCTGACCGATGAATTTATGTTAAATGCATCATACAATATTATGTGAAAGCAAGAATTTCAGTTTTAGTTTTTTTTTTTTTTTCCTTTCTTTAGCTTGCGTACTTGACAATATTGCAGAGATTTTTCTCATTTCTGCAGGGTAAGCTTTACCTGCTACATCTGGGCACAACAGCTCTTAGTTTGGTATGTGAGCCATTATATCCCCTTGCATTTGCATTTGCATTTGGCATTGTATTGTCTTCAAGGAAAAAAATGACATATGAGAATCTACATGGTTTTATTACTCTGATTGTGAGTACTGAACATGCAACTGGAGGGTAGTTTGAATCTGTGCAACTGCAATAAATGTCTTCCTGCAGTTGTTTCTTCTGCTTATAGGTTCAAAAACAATATTCTATCAGAAACGATGCAATTGGGTTGAAGCATTTAGCTGATTTAGCTGCAACTAGCCAATTTGATGTAGTTCTTTCATTGTTAAAATAGCATTCTACTAAGTACTGAACATAATTTCTATTAAGATTTCAATTTGTGCTTCATTAAATAACCTGCAGGTGACTACTCCATTGCTTTTCAAGCTGATTCCAGCTGTTGTTCATCTTGGTCTGCTCTGCGGGTGGTTCCCCTTTATAGTGTCCTATTGAGGTAATCATTTCCTTAACTTCTCACTTTTGATTTCTCTATGTCCAATGCAGTTGATCTGTAACTTTTAATTACCCATTCCAGTTCATAATTTTTTTGAAGTGAGATTTACATCCTCCACAGGCAGGGGCAGCGGGCAAGGGGCAAGGGGCAGCAGGCAGCGGGCAGCGGCAGGGGCATGGATATTGCCGCTATTGCTGAAGGTTTCAAGTGCTGTAACGTGCTCAATTTGGAAAATTGTAAAGGTAAAAGTGTCTGCCTTTGGTTTTATTTTCATGGGTATTTCTTTTTTTTTTTTTTATGGGAAAGTTTTCCTTTTTCTTATACACAACAATTTAAAATTGCGCATCACCCAAACCTGGATCTAAATGGTTCCAATTCCAGCGCCTCAATTTTCATTTTTTTTTTTTTTAAATTTAAAATCTTTCAATCTCAACTCTCACAACGGTCATATTTTTCTTTGGGTCTCAATTTATATCTGGGTTTCTTAGTACACATTACACAACGGTCACATTCTTTTCTCCTGCTCTCATATTTCAATTTTCCTCTCTAGCTTTTATCATCACCAATTTCAATTTTCCTTCTGGTTTTGCATTGGTATTATGGAATGTGCATTATTATGATTGTTAAACTTTCTCCATCATCATTCAGGTTTAATGATTCTATTGCCAGTCAGTAAAGCTTTAATGTAATTCTTTGTTTGTTGTAGCATAGTTTGCCTCCACATGCTTTCTTTTTCCTTGAAAATATTAATTAATTTATGGATTTTTAAAATTATGGTGTCCCTGCTCATAATCTGTTCGTAAATTCATTTTTTCAAAATAATTAAGTTTAGGGGTTCAACCCTGTTGCAATTTAATTATGCTTTTCTCTTTTGTGGTAAAGGTTTATAGGAGAGAGTGATTATCAAGGCTTTCACTTGCAACTTCCAAAATTAGTTCTTGGGGAAGAAGTAAGTTGTTTTTTTTTCTAAATCTCTTTTATCTTAATTGTAATTTACATTATTGCAAGAATTGCATAATGAATTAGGAACAATTAATTTTGCTTCAAATCCCATATTTTCAGATTGTTACTTTTAATTACCAAGTGCATTTATAGGTATACATGAAGATGTTTCTTATGATGCACAATATATGGTTGAATACTTGAATTGTCTGCTTCTAACGGTCATTTTTTTCCAAGATTTGCTACATTATTGCTTCAGTACTGTCTAAATTCTATTAGAAAGGGATCCAACAAACACATATCTTTAGCATCCCATACCATTGGTTAATCTTGAATGGTTTTACATCTGTTGCTTTTCATCCAGATGGTCTCATCCTTGGAACAGGCACCACAGGAGCTACTGTTAGAATTTGGGATGTGAAGAGTCGGGTATATAGAAACTATGTTATGAGAACTGAACTTATGTTTTTAGATATTTTCTTTCTCTTCATTTCTTAAAACCACTTTCTCTTTATTCAATTATCCTACAGGGAAATGTTGCCAACTTTGATGGACACACTGGGGAAGTAACAGCCATATCTTTCTCGGAAAATGGTTACTTCCTTGCAGTAAGCACTTAGTCAAATATGCACATTAGGTTGATAGCCATGAATTCCATGATCTGATTTATTTTTTAACTGCAGACTGCTGCAGATGATGGTGTTAAGTTGTGGGATCTGCGCAAATTGAAGAACTTCCATTCATTTGAATTATATGATCAAAACACACCAACTAACTCTGGTATGTAATATCTTGATAACAGACCCTGCTTTGCTCTATATTAGCTTGTCTCCTATTGGCTCTTTTTTAGGAACGAGCAATATATCTGATGTTTTGGCATAATACTCCCATTTACTGTTTTGTCTATGTAAACTAGTTTCCCCAACATACTCCTTGCTTTTCAAGGTGGCAACTTTAGAGCTAAGGAAAAAAGGAAAAAAAACCGAAAGCGAACGAGCAAAAGTTTACTGTCTTGTGATCAGAGTTAGCTATCATGAAAAACTATGTACAACAGCTTTAATTATGTTCTTTTTTCTTTCAGTGGATTTCGACTATAGTGGGAGTTACCTTGCAATTGCAAGTTCAGATATACGGTAGGTGCTCTTAAGGTCTCCATATACAGTCTTGGCATAAGATAGTTCTCTGGACTGAAACTTAAATTGGATGTAGAGACTGTTGTATGCACATCAAATTTCAATAGAATGCTTATAAAGCTGTCTGGAGATTTTTAGTAGTAATGTTGGATGCCTCTAAACTAAAATTCCAAAGAACATGTGTTTAGTAAAATTGCCAGAAAACTTATGTCCTCCCTTTCTCTGTAGTCACACAAGCTCATCCTCTCGTGAATATAATATCAAAATTTTTTTTCCCATGATACTTGTTGGTTGATACTCATTTAATTTTGTGCTTCCAGAGTTTACCAAGTTGGCAGCGTGAAAGCAGAATGGAATTGCATCAAAATTTTACCTGATTTATCTGGCACAGGTTCATCTTCTGTTCCCTCAGTCAATTTTTATTTCTAACAGTAGCACCTGTGGTGCCTGTTGGCACAGGCAGGGGCACGGGCACTGGTAGTGAGTTCTTAGATGTAAGGTTCTGTCAAAATAAAAAACTTGCCTAAATGTATAATTATTAGTCTAGTCTTCACTTCTAACGTCCTGCATATGGATTATTTATTTCTCTTTAGAAGGGATAAAAGTATGTACTGTATTCTTAGTATTTTAGTAGTTAATGACCTTCAATTTTCAGATTGTCCGGTTTCATTCAAAATCATGGTTACCAGCAAGGCAATTGTGATGGACTGCATTGCAGAGAGATATGTATAGACCCTAGTGGTGAAATTATGGTTTGAAAAGGTTTTTCCCTGTAAGTAGACGTTTCTAGTTTTTCTTTATTCTTGTTGTAATTTTCTTCTTCCACTAATTCTGCACAACTGTATGGTATAGGTGCTTCCTTCTATTTTGTCTGTTTATGCATCTCTTCTCTAGAGGAAAGTGAGCTATCTTGGGTTAGTGATTTCTTGTATATAAATATAGTCATTTGGGTCATTCAGTTGGTTTGAATTTTTATCAAATAAACTGTGCAATTTCCTGTTGGATGGGAGATGAATCCATTGCTGACAAGTGACTGGCTTATTCTTGACTTACCATTATACATCATTTACTTACAACTAAGTATTATTTCATTTTGCATTCAACAGTGGAAGCTTCACTTATTTGAGCTTGAGGAGGAGATGAAGGTTGAGCCTCCTATTAAGTATGTTCTTTATGAGTTATGTATTTAGACCTATCTTCCCTTCAAATATGTTCTAGAATGTGTAGCCCTAGATTAAATATTAGTGTCAAACAAAGGCTTATGTATTCTGTATCTTTGCTCTGCAACAATTATACATCATTATACATCATTTACTTACAACTAAGTATTATTTCATTTTGCATTCAACAGTGGAAGCTTCACTTATTTGAGCTTGAGGAGGAGATGAAGGTTGAGCCTCCTATTAAGTATGTTCTTTATGAGTTATGTATTTAGACCTATCTTCCCTTCAAATATGTTCTAGAATGTGTAGCCCTAGATTAAATATTAGTGTCAAACAAAGGCTTATGTATTCTGTATCTTTGCTCTGCAACAATGCAGGTCCAGCAACAAGTTATTGAAGTTGTCACTTATCTGGCCTCAATTGCAACAAAATCTCTAAAGCAATGTTGTGCTTTGCCTTCTTGGTCACAACCAGGTTGAGACCTGTCCCTATCCCCTTTTTCAAACAACTGGCTTTTACAATTTGCTTCTGGTTGTCCTTCTGCTATAAACTTGTTTGTTTTGTGCCTATTATGTCTATCTTCTGGCAAATTTAACATTCATTCAGACTGACATTAGGTTACCTCTTTTCATTTTGCCTAATTGACAGGTATAACTGAAATCAAGACTACTGCTCATGCTATGAAGTGCCTCACCACTTTCTCCTAGGCACAAAAACTATCCATTGGACATACATTTGAGGTCGATTTGTTTTGCAGTTTTGTAAATCTAACACGACATGCCTGTTGAAGGTTAATTTCATTTTCTCTCTTTATTTTATGCTTCATTTTGATGATTTCTCCTCTCCTATAGACTGGATAATTTGGTTTGCATTCGATTTCATGGAATGCATCTTGATTTGAAACTTCTGTGCGCTAGCATTACTTTTTTTTTTTTTTTTTACAATGGAATGCAAAATGTTGCATTTATTTGTTTAGTTTGTAAAATGATATTTTGTTTTTTTGATTCATCAGCCACTCAGGGAATGATATTTTGATTCATGCACTAATCTTTGGAGTGTCAAGTTGGTCACTATATTATACCAAGATTGCTTAAATTTTCTTTATTGTTTCCTTAATATTACTTGTTCTAGAAATAGCAGTTATTACTTGATCACTTAAATCTTTCGGTTTCTTTCAGCTAGCTTCACCTACAACTTAAGGAAAGGAGATGGCCATTATTTCTGTCAGACTAAGCACAGAGAGGCAAGAAATTTCTCAAGTTGAGATGATGGTCAAGTTTGCTGTTGCAGTTGGGAATTACAATGCCCATCTTCTCGCATATCCTAATAACTGGCCTCAAATTGCAGAAGAGTTTGTTACTTCTCTTGGATTAAAGTTTAACCCTTATGTTACTCAGGTATGTTTCCTGCACTCATTCCTCTTATATAGTAAAAGCATATATATCAGTTGAAGGAATGACACTTCTAGGAACCCTCATTTGCAGATTGAGACGCACGATTATATGGCAAAATTACATCTCTTCCGAGAGAATCTCAAACCCTTTCAAGACCCTGAATCCAATATCCAAGTAATTCCCATTTTCACTGTACTAAAAGTAAACCCTGTTGCAATTTCATGGTTCTGATTGGTTTTTATTTGTATAAATTTATTTGAAATTTTCAGAGCTTAGTTGAAGGGTTTGATTCAAAGGATTGGGTTAAGGTTTGCAAGTCATTAATGAGGCTAGACGTTTCTCTTTATATCACTCCACCCTACTGCTTCCAAGCTTGTAAGATTCTATTTTTTTTTTTTGCCTTTTTGGTGGTGGGTTTCTATGCTGATCAAATGTATGTGATTATGCCAGAGAGAAGGTGATGTGGTAAAGGCAATGAAGAACCCAAGAAGTGCTCTTTGCAAGACCTCGATTATGGCTGCTTCGGATATCTTCAATGCCTTAGGTTCGTGTTTATGTTTCAATCTGTTATCTCTCTTTCCTTTCCTATTTGATGATAACCATATTAGAGCTGTTATCTAGATTCTGTGGAGGTTCGTGGTTTACTTGAGATATTGAACCAAATAAGGCAATCCAGTTCTTCTCAACAACAAAGTTTTGATTTGGCTGCTGGGGTCTTCCCCACAATAAAGGCTATCCATGCTGCCTTAACTTTAATACTGTATGGTTTGTGGTTCTTTTTGTTCTGTTTCTTGGCTTACTTTCATTGTTTATAGTTCCTGATTTTTTGCACTTTTTCACTGATTTGCACACTTGTTCTTTAAATTTGGCTTTTGTAATGTAACAATTTTATGATTGGCATTGTAAAGGAATGTTAGTGCTGAGATAATTGTCAAATCCAGATGCTTATTTACCTGGTTTTATAACTGCATCCTTGCAAAGAATTAACTTTTGATTGCTGTTGTTCATTCTTGCCCCATCTATTTTTTCGACCTCTCAGGGCAAATTTACTTGTTACAGTTTAAAGCCTGTAGGATTTTGCTTGATATACATTCGCTTCCTTTTGTTCTTGGAAGGTGGCTATGCATCCAATGGTGCTTCAACCCAATTTGATGGAGATTCTTCAAACACAACAGAAATGGTCACTCAAACAAGCAAAATCCTTGCCCCATCTATTTTTATAACTGCATCCTTGCAAAGAATTAACTTTTGGTTGCTGTTGTTCATTCTTGCCCCATCTATTTTCTTGACCTCTCAGGGCACATTTACTTTTTACAGTTTAAAGCCTGTAGGATTTTGCTTGATATACATTCGCTTCCTTTTGTTCTTGGAAGGTGGCTATGCATCCAATTGTGCTTCAACCCAATCTGATGGAGATTCTTCAAACACAACAGAAATGGTCACTAAAACAAGCACACTGCTCAAGCATATTCTGGTTTGGACATATGGATTTTTGGTATAGATAGCTTCACAGCTGCCCCTATGCCAGCCCCCAGAGGTTGAAACCACCTACAAGTGAAGCAAATTGAGCAGAAGTTGCAAGAAGGGAAGACATATGCCAGCCCCCAGAGGTTGAAACCACCTACAAGTGAAGCAAATTGAGCAGAAGTTGCAAGAAGGGAAGACATAGTGAGATGGTTAAGAGATTGCTGACGTACATAGCAAGTCAACCACACCCTACATGTTCTGCATGGCCCTTACGGCTTCTGATACCAGTATAATGGAGGCTTTTCTGTTCCTCGTCCAGCTGCTGAGACTGCTTCCCTCCCTTGGTAATTTTATTGCACTTTTCTCTTTATTTCATTTCTAAATGTTTAAATGATAAATTTAGTGCTATGCAGCTATGTCTACTATGCTCATGAATATTTGGTTTGAAGTGGTTAATGTTGGGCTGTCATTTCCCCGTTGTTAACTCAATTTTCTATTCACTTAGAGCCTTGATCTCGCTGAACCTTATTCGAACATGGTTTTAATATCCAAAAATAATTCAAAGAAGTATTAAAAGTTATCCTTTAGTTTATATTTATGGTGTCATATATTCAATTTAGTATTGTTTTTGGAAATTTTCGTAAGCTAGTCCCTTAGTTCTCACTGTCATCATGAATTCCAAATATAGGGAAGTATTGTTTCCTTTTTCACCTAGAGAAGATTAAACTAGCATTTCTCATATATAACATTGGTAGTTAATTGCTTGTGTTCCATTTGTGCTTTTAAGTGTTTTGTTTGTATTTTCTACTTGTTCTCCTGCTTTCTTGTTCCCAGCAGTTGAAGTTTCCTTGTTATGCTCTAGTTCATGATACCTATGTTGCTCCGACTCTTCATTTTTCTTGAAGTACCCGTGTCCGACACCCGTATCCGACGTATATTCGGAAATGGGTATGGGGATATGATCCTCAAAGGACCTTCCAAATACATGGAAATCTTGAAAAAAGTTGAACATACCCGAGTCGGATACATACCCGTGTCCGGCACTCACACCCGAGTCCGAGTAACATAGCATGATACCATTTCATAAATTCTGGAAGAGTCTTGTTCATTCTTTTTCTGTTGTTCTAAATGCGATTTGAAACTGAAGATGCAACAAGATAAATAATTTAATAAACTGAAGGTATTCAACGAGGACATGTAATTCAAAAAGACAGTTAAATATGTTGGAGAGCCAATGACCCACTTGGAATCCATTGCTTCCTCTGCGGTATTTCTTCTTCCCACTGCTGCTCTTCTGATGCATTTTTTTTCATTATATCATACTGGCCTTTACCAACTTTAATTATCGCTAAAACGAGTGTATATCTGCAAATGTGTTTCTGATAGGCTAAATTTTTTGTTTAGGTACAAGCAGCAATTCAGGTGAAGGCATCAGTTATTATATGCTTCACATCCTCAGGAAGAGTTGCAAGGTATACCATGCTATATGATTAATTTTAATTATGTTCTTTTCTTTTCTTAGCAGTCACCCCCCAAGATCTACTTTTCTTTTACGTTTTTGTGATTTTGTTTGATGAACTCCCTCCCCCCTTTTTTTGAGAGGGAGTGGGGGAAGGGGGAAGTTATTAATGGAAACTTGTCAAAGGAGACTAATATTCTACAATATGTACACCTTGATTCATTTATGTTGCTTCTGACTGTATTCCATGTATATACCAGATTGATTGTAAAGTACAGGCCAACAATGCCAGTTCACTAAGTTGTCATCCCTAGTCTTAAAAGAAATCAATTGAAGTGGAGCTTCAGTGGGGCTTTTGAGGTCTGTCATTCACCTTGAATCCTGGATGATCGGGTAACTATTTAAAATTAATTATGTTTGTTTTATAGTCTACGGTCACTTCTTGATGAGATCTAAAACTAAACTATTTCGTTTGTCTAGTAGAGCTAGTTCATGATACCGTTTCATAAATTCTGGAAGAGTCTTATTCATTCTTTTTCTGTTGTTCTAAATGCGTTTTGAAACTGCAATAAGATAAATAATTAAATACATAAGATAGACAATTTAATTGTATAAAATAAAAACATAAATTAAATGATATATTTAAATCATAAATTTATTTATTCAAGATAAACTCTTGCATTCTATACTTTAGGTGAAGACACCTTTAAGAGTTAAGTTGTAAATCTCTAAAAAATAAAGATCTATTTCAATTTGTATTGGATATATATGGGCCAGGCTAGGCCTTGCTGAGACAAGGCTCAATCCGGATCAGGCCTTAATAATTATATATATATATTATTTTTAATTAAATAAATAAATTTATTAAAAGGGCAGGGCATGTACCTTTTTTTTTTTTTTGTTAAGAGGGTAAAAACAACAAATAAAGTAGATTTTTATATCCCCAAGGAAACTCATTCCCATGCATCAGATAGAAAGCTGGGGTTGGGAAAATCATAAACCTTTGATCAGTTCTTACTTTCTAGTGTGTATCCAGTACGTCTAGTAGGGCTGCCATGGCCCAAGCCTTGCTGATCTTGTTGACTTCTTAGTTCTAGTAATAAATGTGCAGAAACTCAGGGTCTAGTATGTATGGCTTTGAACACCAAATCCAATTCTAGCCAAGCCTAGTCTAGCCTTGGTAAGCCAAACCAAACCAAGCCTAGCCTACCCTAGCCAAGCCAAGCCTACACTAGCCAAGCCTAGCCTAGCCAAGCCTAGCCTAGCCTAGCCAAGCCAAGCCAAGCCAAGCCTAGCTAAGCCAAGCCAAGCCTAGCCTAACCTAGCTTAGCCAAGCCTAGCCTAAACAAAGCCTAGCCAAGCCTAGCCTAAGCAAGCCTAGCCTAGTGTAGCCTAGCCAAACCAAGCCAAGCCTAACCAAGCCAAGCCTAGCCTAGCCTAGCCAAGTCAAGCCTAGCCTAGCCTAGCCAAGTCAAGCCAAGCCTAGCCTAGTGTAGCAAAGCCAAGCCTAGCCTATCCAAACCAAGCCTAGTGTAGCCTATCCAAGCCAAGTGTAGCCTAGCCAAGCCTAGCCTAGCCTAGCCAAGCCAAGTCAAGCCTAGCCAAGTCAAGCCTAGCCATGTCAAGCCAAGCCAAGCCAAGCCTAGCCAAGCCAAGCCAAGCCTAGCCATGCCTAGCCTAGCCAAGCCTAGCCTAGCCTAGCCTAATCAAGCCAAGCCTAGCCTAGCCAAAGCTAGCCTAGCTTAGCCAAGCCAAGCCAAGCCAAGCCAAGCCTAGCCAAAGCAAGCCAAGTCTAGCCTAGCCAAGCCAAGCCTAGCTAAGCCAAGCCAAGCCTAAACAAAGCCTAGCCAAGCCTAGCCTAAGCAAGCCTAGCCAAGCCTAGTCTAGCCTAGCTTAGCCAAGCCAAGCCTAGCCTAGTGTAGCCTAGCCAAGCCAAGCCAAGCCTAACCAAGCCAAGCCTAGCCTAGCCTAGCCAAGTCAAGCCAAGCCAAGCCAAGCCTAGTGTAGCCAAGCCAAGCCAAGCCTAGCCTATCCAAACCAAGCCTAGTGTAGCCTATCCAAGCCAAGTGTAGCCTAGCCAAGCCTAGCCTAGCCAAGCCTAGCCTAGCCAAGCCTAGCCTAGCCAAGCCTAGCCTAGCCAAGCCTAGCCAAGCCTAGCCAAGCCAAGCCTAGCCTAGCCAAGCCTAGCCAAGCCTAGCCTAGCCTAGCCAAGCCTAGCCTAGCCTAGCCTAGCCTAGCCTAGCCTAGCCTAGCCTCATCAAGCCAAGCCTAGCCTAGCCAAAGCTAGCCTAGCTTAGCCTAGCCTAGCCAAGCCTAACCAAGCCAAGCCTAGCCAAGCCAAGCCAAGCCTAGCCTAGCCAAGCCTAACCAAGCCAAGCCAAGCCTAGCCAAAGCAAGCCAAGCCTAGCCTAAGCAAGCCAAGCCTAACCTAGCCAAGCCAAGCCAAGCCTAGCCAAACCAAGCAAAGCCTAGCCAAGCCAAGCCTAGCCTAAGCAAGCTAAGCCTAGCCTAGCCAAGCCTAGCTTAGCCAAGCCTAGCCAAACCAAGCAAAGTCTAGCCAAGCAAAGCCTAGCCAAGCCAAGCCTAGCCAAGCCAAGCCTAGCCTAGCCTAGCCAAGCCAAGCCTAGCCTAGCCAAGCCAAGCCAAGCCTAGCCTAGCCAAGCCTAGCTAAGCCTAGCCTAGCCTAGCCAAGCCTAGCCAACCTTACACTAGCCTCGCCTAGCCTAGCTTAGCCAAGCCTAGCGTAGCCTAGCCTAGCCAAGCCAAGCCAAGCCTACCCTAGCCAAGCTTAGTGTTGAGAAAAAAGGACCAGAGAATTTTTAAAATTTTTACTTTTTTATTTTTATTTAGAAAACCGTTTATTTTTTATTTTTAGTTTCTATTTTTAAATTTAATTTTTAATATTTTACTTTTTAATTTAACGTTCCCTATTATATTTCTACTTTTATTTTTTATTATTAATTGTAATATATTTTTATTTTTAATTTGAAGCTTACATATTATAAAAAATATTAAGAATTTAAAGTTTACATTTTATGATTAAGATTTAAGATTTACTAACTAAATCTAGAAATCTTGGGATTAAAGGTTTAAAACTTGAGGATAATATTTTTAATACTCCTAATTTAAGATTTGCGATTTAAGACTTAAACCCTAAAATTTTATTCTATTTTTTATTAATATTATTTTTAGTTTCTATTTTTAAATTTTTAAATTTTTAAATTTTTTAATTTAGGGTTTTCAATTATATTTCTACTTTTATTTTTTTATAATAAATTATAATATATTCTTAGTTTAAAGCTTAAATATTATGACTAAATATTGAGAATTTAAAGCTTAAATTTTATGATTAAAATACATTAAGATTTAAGATTTAAGATTTACTAATTAAATGTTCAAATCTTAAGATTAAAGGTTTAATACTTAGGCCTAATATTTTTAATACTCCAAAACCTTAAAAAAAAACCATAAAAAAATACCTTTACAAAACCCTTAAAGAAACCCTAAATCACCCCTTAAAAAAACTTAAAAACAAACCTTTAAAAACCCTTGAAAAAAAACCCTTAAAAAAAAACCAAGCGTTGTTTTTCGTTGAGCCAAAATTTTGAATTTGAGCTCTTTTAATCTTGACCTTACACGTGTTTTAAAGGGCTCTTTTAATCTAACGGCTCATAAGTGGCTCAACCCTTCTTTTCCATTTTGCCTTGAAACTATAAATTGGCACCAACCCTCCAACTAGTTTATTGAAGGGAGCCTTGGTGCCACTTCAGACGACTATTTTCATTTCTAAATCAGGGGTTTCTTCATCGAAGAGTTTCACTCATTGTTTCGAAACTTTAAAATCATCACTCTAAGCAAAATTTACTGAAAACGTAATAAAAATGGGTTTGAAACAAAGAAGAGTGAGACGTTCATGGCAGGGAAATATTCATGGGTATTTCTTTTTTTTTTTTTATGGGTATTTCTTTTCATTTTAACTCTTCGGAAACTGCATTTGATTTTTTTAGTAGCAAATTGCGCTCTACAACCTTATAAAGGGTGTTTAACTATGTTTTCTTCATTTATTTCTTGAAATAAATATATGTGTGCTTTAGTGACCTGAAATTTTGTATTCAGGGGGATAAGCAGCGAAGAGAAACTACATTTATGACAAAAATTGCTATCGCACTTGAGAGAAGAGAATTATCAGGTATTTCTCAATACTTTTCTTCTTTTTATTGATAAAAAATTAACATATTCTCCAGTCAATATATTTCTTCTCCACTCCACTCCTCTCTCTTTCTCTTCATCTTCTTTTTCTCTCCTTTATATCTAAATCCCAACATTTTCCCCAAATTCTTAATGTTAATTTTTCTACTCGCGTCATGATGATTGCTGATTTTGCTTTTTGGTTTTGATGTATCAGCGTTGTTATGTTTTTACAGATCTTGGTTACTGTTCTTTTCCCTCCCTTCCAGTGAAGCATTCCATTCTATTTTGATCAAAATCCTCATTCAGATGTCTTGGAACTGGTATATTTCTGAAACTTTCCTTTTCTTTCATTCCCTGCTATATTCCAGATACTGTATTTTTATCCACCTTGATGGTAAATGCAGGATATCTTGCCTGTGCTCGCTGCTCCAATACTGGATCACTTGTTCATATTGAACCAGTCTCGACAGTCAATGGTGGAGACCGACCTTTATCAGCCCCAAAACAGAAAGATGTTCAAACTGTTCAGGATCTGGAAAGGTATGGCTTCTAAAAGTATATAGTCTCGCGAGTTTGTTGTTTACTTGTGCATATCAACTGGGAAATTTTAATGAATGGGAGAATATTTTGCTTATGCAACATCTTTATCTGAATGGGGGAATTTTAGGGTTATATTTGATGGTTTTCATTAGTTGATATCATCCAAGTGTTCTATCATAATCCTTTTTTTGTAACTTTGGCAGGTCATGTGCCCCACATCTTTGCACTTGAAAGGCAATGGCAAGCGAACATGAGCCACGAATTGACCCATTTGATTAGAGGTGAATTCTCACCCTCTCACTCTTGTATTGAAATGTAGAGTTCCTGTTATATCTGTTTGTGACAAGATAACCAATCATTTTTATATACAAATATCCAAGCACATGAGAGTGAATTATGTTGCTATTTACTGAGACAATCCTCATTTGAAAATCTGATGTCATGCATTTGATCATTGTCCAGGTTTGTGATATTGGATTTCAGCTAGGTTTTCGTTAATGTGGAATTAGTCCAATTTTACTACTTATCAAAAGAAAAAAGGAATCCAACTATGCTCAATTATGGCCCAAGCAATGGGAGTTAAGAACTACTTCAGATCTTGTATTCTACTCTATTTAAACTGTAAAGCATTGATTTGTTCGTGAAAGTTCGAAAATTTTACATTTTTGTCGGACATTATTTCTTGAATTTTTCGGGTATTAGTGACTCTGGATCAAAATGGGAGCAAAAATAAATTGTTTCTCACACCTTCCTGTTATTTGCATTACGCTTAACCAATTGAGCTAATAGTTTGCTATTTTCAAGAATTATGTAGCGAAAATAAAATTTGGATGAACGTGCAGTATTGCTGTTTTTCTGGCAGTGATTCTGTTAAAAGGAAACCAAATAACCGAATGCTGGGTCGATGACAAACCACAGATTGTAAGGTACACTGCATCTCCTATAAAGATTAATTGGTAGAGGATGATATAAGCAACATGCTTCACTAGTATCATAATACTTATAGTTCCAACTACTATTTTGTTCTAGTGTCCTGGTCAGTCTCAAGATTAATTAAAGTTCCATTTGTAAGCTAATGAAACATATAAAACATATCATGTTACGGATAAGGACATGTTAACAGAATTGAAAATTGAGGTTTACTTATCGGCTTGAAGTTTTTTGATAACATAGTTCAGTTTCCTTGTAAGATATACTAATATGCATAACTTCATTTGGTTTTTCAGCAAGCTGGTCCTTATGTATGGATCACATACTTCTCAGAATTGGTTCTGTCATCAGGAACCATGGTGTCAATCCTATAAGCCTACAGCTAATTAGTTGAGACACAATCATTCCTACATAACTTCATTTAATAATCTGATGATTAACAAAACATTCGCGGTCATGTTGAGGGCTGAGTGAAATATCTTAATTGTTGAAGGGACCAAGAGTACAAGTGCTCACAGCGAGATAGCAGCTCATCTTGCTATTATTCCTATCCTAATGTGTCAAGAATAGAATAGGTAGCAGCACAGGTCAGCAAGCATAGCTAGATCTAAGGTATTTGATCAGAAAGTCTATCCTACCCCAACCAACTTCTTGTTCTTGAAAACAATTTTAAGGGATACTTTGATATGAGATGCGCTACCATTGTTGTTGAAGTCAAAGGACATCACTGTGTTGTTAAATCACTGTTGTTGCAAAAATGTTAAACAAGAAGATAAAAATTTTGAAGTTTTCTGCCCTAGTTTAGTATATTGATTGTCACATCTTCGCTATATACCTTTTGATTTGTGATAAACAATTGAGCCTGACTCTTGTTATTTCATCATTTCCAAGGTTCCCTTGATTCTCAGAGGTGTGAATGACTATATGCTCGATGAGATGGAGAGAGCTCTACATGATGCTTTATCTATTGTGAAGAGGTTTAATGATTTCCAACTTTCTCCATCACCATTCAGGTTTAATGATTTTATTGCCGATCAGTAAAGCTTTAATGTAATTCTTTGTTTGTTGTAGCGTATTTTGCCTCCACATGCTTTCTTTTTCCTTGAAAAGATTAATTAATTTATGGATTTTTTAAAATTATGGTGTCCCTTCTCATAATCTGTTTGTAAATTCATTTTTTCAAAATAATTAAGTTTCAGGGTTGAATGTGGTTGAATTTAATTTTGTTTTTCTTTTTTGTGGTAAAGGTTTATAGGAGAGTGATTATTAAGGCTTTCACTTGCAACTTCCTGCATTAGTTCTTGGGGAAGAAGTAATAGATATAAGCCTTTAATAATCACCAAAGGGAGCAGTGACTGAGTTCTGTCTTTGTTTAACTTAGTATATTAAACTAGAGTGCCAATCTATACAATTTCATAAAAATATATATGAATGGAATTTACTATTTATTTATTAAGTAATAGATATAAGCCTCCTTTTGAGTATTATTGCATGTGTTAAGAAAATATAATCACCAAAGATTCTTACATGTTTTAATAGGCTATAATTAACTTAAGAATTCACACACACACACACACACACACACACACACATATATATATATATATATTAATGTTTTTGAGTTAAAAAGTGCTTAATTAGTCCTTTATCTTTACATATATATATATATCTCAAAGCTCAACTGTGAATTGCGTTTGTATTTTCCAGGTTTGGTGCATGCAAGCTCAAAAGCATATGGAGATGAATAAAGAAAAAAAAAATTTAAAAAGGAAAAAGGCGCCTTATCTGCCACGCTTTTGTTCTTTTGAGCCATGCTTCTAATCTTCATCTAGCTGAGGTTAATATTCGAATTGCTTTAATCTTTATTTAATTGAAGTTACTACTGCATATGTGGCTGACTCTCTTTCTCTCTTCACCCCCACCATCCTGCCACCATGAGGTTGCACATCCCCTCAATTTATCTGACCGATGAATTTGCTTAATTTAGAAGTGTTGTTAAATGCATCATACAATATTATGTGAAAGCAAGAATTTCAGTATTTTTTTTTTCTCTTTCTTTGGCTTGCGTACTGGACAATATTGCTGAAATTTTTCTCATTTCTGCAGGGCAAACTTTACCTGCTACTTCTGGGCACAACAGCTCTTAGTGTGGTATGTGAGCCATTATATCCCCTTGCATTTGCATTTGGCATTGTATTGTCTTCAAGGAAAAAATGAAGTATGAGAATCTACATGGTTTTATTACTCTGATTGTGAGTACTGAACATGCAACTGGAGGGTAGTTTGAATCTGTGCAACTGCAATAAATGTCTTCCTGCAGTTGTTTCTTCTGCTTATAGGTTCAAAAACAATAATCTATCAGAAAGGATGCAATTGGTTGAAGCATTTCTGATCAGAATGGAACTTTTACTTTTAAGATACCTGATTTAGCTGCAACTACCCAATTTGATGAAGTTCTTTCATTGTTAAAATAGCATTCTACTATAAAGTACTGAACATAATTTCTATTAAGATTTCAATTTGTGCTTCATTAAATAACCTGCAGGTGACTACTCCATTGCTTTTCAAGCTGATTCCAGCTGTTGTTCATCTTGGTCTGCTCTTGCGGGTGGTTCCCCCTGATAGTCCTATTGAGGTAATCATTTCCTTAACTTATCCCTTTTGATTTCTCTATGTCCAATGCAGTTCATCTGTAACTTTTAATTACCCATTCCAGTTCATAATTTTTTTGAAGTGACATTTACATCCTCTACGGGCAAGGGCAAGGGCAAGGGCAAGGGCAAGGGCAAGGGCAAGGGCAAGGGCAAGGGCAGGGGCAGGGGCATGGGCAGCAGGCAGCAGGCAGCAGGCAGCGGTAAACTATATTGCTTCGACTCTTCTTTTTTCTTGAAGTACCCGTGTCCGACACATATCCGGACATGGGTATGAGGATATGATCCTCCAAGGACCCTCACATGGAAATCTTGAAAAAAATTGAACATACCCGTGTCCGACACTCACACCCGAGTCCGAGTAACATAGGTGGTAAACCTTTATGAACTGCATATTGACTGCGTATTTGAATTGGTGAAAAATTTTAGTATATTACAGTTCATATGAATCTTGAGCTGGTAGGATAGTTTCTCTCTCAATTTGGATAGAGAAAAGTGCTTGTTCAAGGAATCACTTTTACAAATATTTTCCTTGCATATATAAGTTGATTCTTTTCACTCTCGCCATGACTGCTTTGTCTTTTATGCTTCCATGTTTTGAAATTTTTTATGGAAATGAATAATATAAGTGCTCTTCATGGTCAGGTTACAATTGGAACTCTTATCCTACAGGTATTTATTTCTTGGTCACCACATCAGTTAAAAGAATATTTACTTCACTTGTGCTTTGATACTTAGTTTGAAGTTTGAACTATCATGGCTTTGCAGGACTGTGCTGTGGGTTTGCTGTTTGCTTTGTGGCAGTTTTGGCATCCTTCAAAGAGTATTATCCATGACTAAATCGTAAATGAAGAAATCTTTAGGATCAGCTCTCTTTGATGCAGTTTAGGCAAAAGATCATATGATAAATTTTCTTTCAAATTTTCAGGTTGGTGATTTTAGTCACATTTCTGGCCATTTTGACAATATTATCTTGGACTTGTGTGTCATGGTTTCTTAAGCTCATGATAAAGCCTATCATCACACGTAATGTGTATTTTTTGGTTCAATCTTTAATCTATGTAGAGCACAGAATAATGAGCTCTATCAGTTGTCATCCGTGGTGTTTTGCTTGCTTGTTGCTTGGGTTTTGCTCATTTCCTTCTTACTTCTTGCATTTTAATTAACTTATGCATTTCATTGCAACATAAACATCATAAAGATCTGTCATATTTTATTGCACGAGTTGCTGCGATTTTTTTACTTGCTCATTCTTGCAACTTCTTTTTCTCTTATGGTCTTGTATAATACAATAAATTATAATCTCGAAAAAAAAAAAAAAGCAAATTCAATGTTTTAAAATTTACTAAAAAAAAATAAAAGAGTTGATAGCTTAAACAATGTTTTTTGGGACGAAATGAGCGACAAACCGTCTTCGACTGTTTTCCAACATGTAGATATCGATTAAATAAAAAATTCACCATACGCAACATCTTCAATCTTGACTTGAATTTATAAATATTTATTTATTCATTCAGATGGTTAAAACGCAACATATTGGCTTAAAAGCCACACTCATCCTTATAATTTACATAGAAAAGTCGTACTCATCCTTCCTCAGTCTTTGATTTTAAAAACCATACTCGTTTCTCTTCCTTTCTTTGTTGTCTTCTCCCCAGCCAAACAGTGGAGAGCTTAGCCTTCCACTGCTTCTCCACCGCCACAACCACTCCCTTACCTCTCGCACCTCCCTGCACTTCTGCTTTATATCCATCTCCAAATCATCGCAACCATCCATTTTCCCATCCTCTGCATTCCCCACCCTCCTATCTCCTCCTCAAGGAGCCAAACTCCTTTCTTTCTTTATCTCAATTTCCATAGGCCTCATTGTTATCCAAAATGAGGATTCAGATTCTTATTTTATTTCATTCTTCACGTCGCAGCCTCATTGTTCGTTTCCTCGTCCCTAAACCCGTAGAAGTAACCCCAAAACCCAGGCAACACTCCTCGCCATCTCTTTATCCACAATCGTCGGTCTCGTCTTAAGCCCCTTACCCGTCGGGGCATGGGCTTTTTTAGGCCTTACAACTTCCATCGTCACCAGAACGCTGCTGTTTACAATCGCCTTCAGTGCCTTCACCAACGAAGTCATTTGGTTTAGTCCGGTCGGTCCGTGAGGTCCAGACGGTTCGGACAGTATAGGTTGTTCGGGTGGTTCGGACGGTCTGGGCGTTCTGGTCGGTCCGGGTGGTCCATTCGGTCTGGTCAGTCCATTCGGTCTGGTTGGGGTCGGTCAAGCCAAGCCTATCCTAGCCTATAATCGGGTGGTCCGGGCAGTTCGAGACGATCAGGGCAGTCCGGCCGGTCCGAGCAGTCCGATCGGTCCGGACATTCCGGTCGGTCTATAGCCTATAAAATTTAAGTTTAGACACTAAGGCTAGTCAAGTTTAGCCAAGCTAAGCTTAGCCTAGCCGGTCGACCTGGGCTGTCCGGTCGGGCAAGCCAAGCTTAGCTTATAGCTATAGGCTTTCAAACTTGAGACACCAAGATTAGACAAGTTTAGCCAAGCCTAGCCGGTCGGTCCGGACGGTCCAATCGGTCTGATTTTTCATGTTGATTTAGATTTGATGGTCAAAATGATTTTTTTCAGACGAAATCGTGACAAACAGCCTTCAGTAGTTTGCCAGCCAAAAAAAATCATCTCAAACGGTCAACCGAGCGCAAAGTTATAGCCTTTCAAAGTTGAGACCCCAAGGCTAGTGAAGTTTTGCCAAGCCAAGCCTAGACTAGCATAGTCGGTCGACCCGATCAATCTTGGTGGTCCGACCAATCCGGTTGGTCGGGTTGATCGGGTCAGTCCGATCGATCGGTCAAGCCTAGCTTATAGCTTACAGCCTTTTAAAGTTGAGACACCAAGGCTAGTCAAGTTTAGGCAAGCCTAGCAGGTTTGTCCGGGCAGTCCGAGCGGTCTGGACGGTCCGAGCTTTTCGGGCGATCAGATCTTTAAGGGTGGTCCTATCGGTTCGGTCAGCCCGATCGATCCGGTCAGTTCGGGTGGTCCGGTCGGTCTAGCCAAGCCTAGCTTATAGGCATTTCAAAGTTGAGACACCAAGGTTAGTCAAGTTTAGCCAAGCCTAGCAGGTCCGTCCGGGCGCTCCGGATAATCCGAGCGGTCCGAACAGTCCGTTCGGTCCAGGCGGTCATGACGGTCTTAGCGGTTCGGACGGTTCGGGCGATCCATACAGTCCGATCGGTCCGGGCGATCCGGACGGTCTGGTAGGTCCGGACGGTCCGATCTGTCCGGTCGTTCTGGATGGTTCGGTCGGTCCTGTTCGTCCGATCGGTTCGGAGGGTCCGGTCGGTTAGGACTGTCGCAACCTAAAAAAATAACGAGTCTCATCGCAAGACTTTATTATTCGTTAAGCGTGACATTAAAAAAAAAAATCGAGGAAAAGTCGACTTAATTCCTCTAGAAGAGTGAAGGTTTTGAAAATGACCTTAAAAAAAGACATGGAGTCGCCACCAATCTTTTTTAGCTAGGTGTGATCGGCCACCTATTAAAACCGGTTTTATAAAATATTTTAAAAATTAATTAAAACATTTTAAAAACCAATTTCAAGTCTGCGTTTTAAACCAGAGAAATCAAAGAAGCGGGTATAGGAGTCGGTTACGTGTGGGGAAAGATTAGCACCCCCACAACGCCCGTATAAATCGGTACCTTATTAATCATGTGTTATCTCAAGTCTCGGTAAAAGAAATTGGTTTTAAATTTAGTATTTCAAGTTAATTCCCAATTTAAAGAAAAATAATTCCATTTTTAATTGAAAATGATCCGGAATTTATAAATTCAAAATTTTCCTATATTCCCCAACAAACGTGGCAAAATATTGAAATTTTTATTAGTTTTGGAAAATTTTCCGAACCATTCTCTTTTTAAAGAAGATATTCCGTTATTAATAATAATTGATGATATCCTCCCCAGCAAACCCGACAGAGAACTCATGAATTATTTTAACTCGGGAATATCTTTATTTTATTGAAAACTGTTATCTTTTTTTGAAAACATTTAAAAGAAATGAATATGTATATGCATGACATAAATAAAATGACATAGCAAAATCTAAATAATATAATGCTTCCTAAATGATGTGGAAAACGAATGACATGGCATATAAATGACACTACATAAGAATGAATGTCATGTGAATGAAATCGACATGGCAAACAAAATGACATGGCATAAGAATGGATTTCATGAGGATGAATGTCATGTGAATGAAATCGACATGGCATGAGATGACATGGCATATGAATGACATGGAATAAGGATGAATTTCATGTGAACAAAATGACATGGCATATGAATGACATGGCATGAACACAAATGTCATGTGAATGAAATCGTCATGACATGCAAAAATGACATGGCATATGAATGACATGACAATATGGATGACATGGCACTATGAATGACATGGCATAATCCACAAAATGACACCACCACAAAATATTCATAATCACATCATGGTCACATGCACACATCATTATTTGAAATGAATTATTCATGTGAGGAATCACATAAATAGCATATGTCATAAAATATTATTTTGCTTCCTGGCAAACCCGACAAAGCTTGAAAAATAATTCTTTTATATGATATTTACATGATTCCGAGTAAAATGAAAACCATACATTTCGATTCTATAAACACGTGTGTTGAACAATTTCCTAACCTCCCCGGCAAACCCGGAAAAGATCGGGAACTAATTCTCGCCAAATGTTTAATAAAACGAAAAGTACGTTTTTATGACAAATTAAGTAAAAACATTTTGAAAATGCAATACATGGAGATGTATTTCTTTCTTAAAGTAAGGACATCCGTATACCTAAAAAGGTATCCGACTACCTTAGAAAGATACTTAAATCGGATTTAGCAAAAACGGACCTGAAGGTTTTTTTTTAAAAACACAATGTCCAAAGGATTTGAAGAATTGTAACCCGGAGGTTTTGAAAACAAATGCCCGAAGGTCTTAAAAAAGTTTTTATTTCGAAAAATAGCCTTGAAAAATTGTTTTTGGATTTTTAAAACATTTTCGGGAAAATAAAGGATGGTTAGGAATTTTGAGTCCGTAATCACATAATCCGAAAAATTGATATGCCCCGGTATATCATGAGAATAAAAACAAACTTGGTGGCGAACTATTAATTAATCCGAACCAAGAATCCCCGGGGGGTATGTAAAAAAAAAAAAACTGTTTTCAAGAAATGATAACATAGACATCAATAGACTATATCCAAGGTAAGCAATATTAGCCATTTCATCAAAACTAAATATGCATCACAATAAACCATATATAAAGCAGGCACAATAAATATAAGAGAAATGAAAGAAAGATTACCTCAAATTACTCCTTAAATTACCACCACCGCAGTAATTTCATTATTGTACAAGTTATCAAACAGTCCATCCGTACCAGCAATGATAACATCTCCCAGAGCAACAGGAACTGCAAAGACCTGACCAGAGCTAGGTAAATCACCATTACTTCCACTCTCAAGTTGATACGTGAAGTTAAAATCATGCTGTTGAACAGGGGATCTGAATATAGTGCATCCATCTCGAACCTATTGCTTGTTCATCCACGCATATGAAATGAGCATCTTCTCCTCCAGTATATTCTTTGTCAGGATGGGGAAGATGGCATGAACCTGAAAGCAGCTTCAGAGTTTTGCCAGCAGAAATCTTCTCTTCTGATGACACAGAACTGGAAGCCTATTCTTCACGTTCAGAATTATCAAAGGAAACATCAGGGGCAGTCCCAGGTGATAAACAATAAGGCAATGAACTATGGAAAGCCTTTGAACCTGACCCTGACAAAGGATTAAAGTTGCACCATCTTTTTCCAACACTATACATAAAATATCCATAAATTGGAGAATTGTTAGGTTTCTCATGGTTTTTCAAACTCATTCTAGGTTTTATGCAGCTATTCAAACTTCTATTGCCGTAAAAGATGTCAGCACTACTTGTTGACGATGAAAGGTGCTCATGTTTAAACTTTAATGCATCAACAAGATATCCACCAATTACAACTCTAGAAACAGAAGCAGCCATAGGATTACTCTAAAATTTGCTCACTGGTGATGGTATTTGACTGGAGTCAGCAAGTGCACAATCAATATGATACCCACAAACCTGGAAGGTAGGGCCCGAAACAGATGGAACAGAAATTGTTCGAGAAAATACTCCAACAACAGAAATGTTCCTTCTCCGGTTAGCTGAGAGAGAATCTGATCTTGCAGCCAAAAATGTCCCTGTTTGCAAAAGTCCTTGCAAATCCGCAAGCCCCGAAAATCTTGAAGAATGAAAAAACCTATAATTTCTAAACCCTAGCTTCCCTGTTCCAAAAACTTCTAGCGAATCTTGAAGCCCGCATTCTGTTCTCTGGATTCCATTCTGAACTGCATTCCTCAGTCTCAAAAAATAACTAGATGGCATTTTATCTTCTTAAGCAAAGCAATTTTGCTTCGAACAGTCTATTACAGAGAACACAAAAGTCAATACTATATGCAGAAGAAAATCTCATAACTTTCTAACAAATCTAGACCTTAGATTACTAAAAACATAGATAATTCCTGCTCTCCCTTCGAAAAATAGCAGGAATTACGAAACCTTTACAGAGCCATCAAAACCAAAAATACAAAATCGAAACCCCTGACCCCCAAAGTTCTGGAATAAAGTAGAAATGAACCGATCGTTTACAGGGAACCGCCGGAAACCGGTTCTTCTGTCTAGTTGTCTTTAAGAAACCTTAAATAAAACAAAAGACTCCAAAACTTGGGATGCAGAATCTTCTCTGAAACTCAGGCAAGGAGAGTGCAAAAAATAAATAAAATCCAAAAAAAAAGAAGTCAAGAAATTTCTGAGGTGGGGGGAGCTCAGCAAACGCAAATGAAACCCTAAAAATAGTTTCAGGGAGGGAAAGTGACAATAAAAGCCGCCAGCTCCCTTTCTTTTTTTTTTCTCAAAATCGCCCCCCCTCACTTTTTCTTTAACCGGGCCTCTTTATAGCCAATTCCTAACCTAAAAATGTATAATGTCTAAATTACCCCTTCCTTTATTTTTTCAAGTCTTTTTTTGTTTTTTTTTCAAAAATTTCAATTAAAAAATTTATTTTAAAAATCTAATAACGCTCCAGATTAAACTTTTTTCACCTCGGGTTTAAATTGAATTTTAAAATTGGTAATTTTATGGTCCGGTTTTATTTGAACAATTAAAGCTAAAAAGGATATATATAATTTAGAACATTTTAAAAATCTAAAATCGCGACCGTGACTTTTACAAAAATATTAAACCCGAGAGAGGGACAAATCAAAATTGGTTTTAAAAGGCCCGGACAAAATTAGGTGTCTACAGCTGCCCCTCTTTGGCTATTGCTGAGAATCAAGAATCAGACAAAAATAAAATAGACAACAATTTTGTCCGGTCTCTGAAATCACATGTGAAGGAAAGGAAAGGGGTTTTCTTTTTCATTTCTTCATTCATTTTTGCATTTTTCATTTTCTTCTTTTTTCTTCTTTTTTCTTTTTTCCCTTTTTTCTATTTTTTTCTTTTTTCATTTTTTTCATATATTTTTTTTAAATAAAACAATAAATTGAAGATTTTGTCCCTAAATTGAATTCCCTGCCTAAATAAAGCTCGATTCGTCTTAAGGAAACGAATTCGATTTTCAAAAGAAAAATTTATGCCCGAAGGTCTTTAAAATTGGTGCCTAGAGGTCTTAAAATGGTGCCCGGAGGTCTTTAAAATGGTGCCCGGAGGTCTTAAAAAATGGTGCCCGGAGGTATTTTAAATGGTGCCCGGAGGTCTTTAAAATTGTGCCCGGAGGTCTTAAAAAACTGGTGCCCGAAGGTCTTTAAAAATGGTGCCCGGAGGTCTTTAAAATTGTGCCCGGAGGTCTTAAAAAACTGGTGCCCGAAGGTCTTTAAAAATGGTGCCCGGAGGTCTTTGAAAAAACTGGTGCCCGAAGGTCTTTGATGACGGTCTCAGGGTTCGACTCATTTGATAAAACAGAATGAATTCGATTTAAAACAAAAGGAAATACCTCGACGGTGGTCTCAAGGCTCGACTCATTTGATAAAACAGAATGAATTCGATTTAAAACAAAACAAAATACCTCGACGGTGGTCTCAAGGCTCGACTCATTTGATAAAACAGAATGAATTCGATTTAAAACAAAAGGAAATACCTCGACGGTGGTCTCAAGGCTCGACTCATTTGATAAAACAGAATGAATTCGATTTAAAACAAAAGGAAGTACCTCGACGGTGGTCTCAAGGCTCGACTCATTTGATAAAACAGAATGAATTCGATTTAAAACAAAAGGAAATACCTCGACGATGGTCTCAAGGCTCGACTCATTTGATAAAACAGAATGAATTCGATTTAAAACAAAAGGAAGTACCTCGACGGTGGTCTCAAGGCTCGACTCATTTGATAAAACAGAATGAATTCGATTTAAAACAAAAGGAAATACCTCGACGGTGGTCTCGAAGCTTGACTCATTTGATAAAACAGAATGAATTCGATTTAAAACAAAAGCAAATACCTCGACGGTGGTCTCGAGGCTCGACTCATTTGATAAAACAGAATGAAATCAATTTAAAACAAAAGGAAATACCTCGACGGTGGTCTCGAGGCTCGACTCATTTGATAAAACAGAATGAATTCGATTTAAAACAACAGGAAATACCTTGACGGCGGTCTCAAGGCTTGACTCATTTGATAAAACAGAATGAATTCGATTTAAAACAAAAGGAAATACCTTGACGGCGGTCTCAAGGCTCGACTCATTTGATAAAACAGAATGAATTCGATTTAAAACAAAAGGAAACACCTCGACGGTGGTCTCGAGGCTCGACTCATTTGATAAAACAGAATGAATTCGATTTAAAACAAAACAAAATACCTCGACGGTGGTCTCGAGGCTCGACTCATTTGATAAAACAGAATGAATTCGATTTAAAACAAAAAGAAATACCTCGACGGTGGTCTCGAGGCTCGACTCATTTGATAAAACAGAATGAATTCGATTTAAAACAACAGGAAATACCTTGACGGTGGTCTCAAGGCTCGACTCATTTGATAAAACAGAATGAATTCGATTTAAAACAAAAGGAAATACCTTGACGGCGGTCTCAAGGCTCGACTCATTTGATAAAACAGAATGAATTCGATTTAAAACAAAAGGAAATACCTCGACGGTGGTCTCAAGGCTCGACTCATTTGATAAAACAGAATGAATTCGATTTAAAACAAAAGGAAATACCTTGACGACGGTCTCAAGGCTCGACTCATCTTAAGAAAACGAATTCGACTTGCAAGAAAGGAAATGAGCTCGACGATGGTCTCGGGGCCTTAACTTGTCTTGTTCTCAGCTGTGTTTAAAATTCTGGGTATCTCCTCCAAAAGCTTCGGCTATCACCACCAAAGTCTTGCTCATTTTTAAAACTGTAAAAAATTCTGGGTATCACCTCCAGAAGCTTCGGCTAACACCACCAAAGTCTTGCTCATTTTTAAAACTGTAAAAAATTCTGGGTATCACCTCCAGAAGCTTCGGCTATCACCACCAAAGTCTTGCTCATTTTTAAAACTGTAAAAAATTCTGGGTATCACCTCCAGAAGCTTCGGCTATCACCACCAAAGTCTTGCTCATTTTTAAAACTGTAAAAAATTCTAGGTATCACCTCCAGAAGCTTCAGTTATCACCACCGAAGACTTTTTACCTTTTCAAAGGATTTTAAAACTCTGGATATCTCCACCAGAGGCTTCAACTATCACCACCGAAGACTTGTTCATAATAATAAAAAAAAGTACCTCGACGATGATCTCGGGGCTCGACTCGTCTTAAGAAAACGAATTCGATTTGCAAGAAAGGAAATGACCTCGACGATGGTCTCGGGGCCTTAACCTGTTTTGTTCTCAGCTGTGTTTAAAATTCTGGGTATCTCCTCCAGAAGCTTTGGCTATCACCACCAAAGTCTTGCTCATTTTTAAAACTGTAAAAAATTCTGGGTATCACCTCCAGAAGCTTCAGCTATCACCACCGAAGACTTTCTACCTTTTCCAAGGATTTTAAAACTCTGGATATCTCCACCAGAGGCTTCAGCTATCACCACCGAAGACTTGTTCATAATAAAAAAAAAAGTACCTCGACGATGATCTCGGGGCTCGACTTATTTGAGAAGCAAAACGAGTTCGATTATACCTGACAGCTTTAAGAGATGATGAAAATGCTTCATGATGCAAATGCAAATGTCTTTAGTTGATGCAAACGCTTCTTGATGCAGATGCAAATGACTTAGATTGGTGCAAATGTCTTTGATGTAAATGTAAATGACTTGATTTGATGCAAACTTTCTTGATGCAGATTCAACTAACTTAGATTGATGCAAATGCTTCTTGTTGTAGATGCACATGTTGAATAAAATTCTGGATAACTCCTCCAAAAGAAGATTTCTCATTTTTCAAAATTATAAAACCCTGGATATCTCCACCAGAGGCTTCAGCTATCACCACCGAAGACTTGTTCACTTTTAAAACTGTAAAATTCTGGATATCGCCACCAGCAGCTTTGGCTATCACCACCAAAGACTTGCTCATTGTAAAATTTTGGGTAACTCCTTCAAAAGAAGATTTCTCATGTTTCAAAATTATAAAACCTTGGATATCTCTACCAGAGGCTTCAGCTATCACCACCGAAGACTTGTTCACTTTTAAAACTGTAACATTTTGGAATCCCCACCAGAAGCTTTGGCTATCACCACCGAAGACTTGCTCATTGTAAAATTCTGGATAACTCCTCCAGAAGAAGATTTCTCATTTTTCAAATTTATAAAACCCTGGATATCTCCACCAAAGGCTTCAGCTATCACCACCGAAGACTTGTTCACTTTTAAAACTATAAAATTTTGGATATCCCCACCAGAAGCTTTGAGAAATGATGCAGATGCACATGTCTTTTAACAAGGTGCTCATGCTTCATGGTGCAAATGTAAAATATTTCTTAGTGCAAATGCAAATGGCCTGGATTGATGCCCATGTTTCATGATGCAGATGCCCCTACTAATTGTGTTCATGTAACTGGTTTATGAATGGTGTAACTACAATTACCACACATTAATGAAAATGCAATGATTCTAGAAATGATGCAATTGCTTGAGATGACACAAATGCGAATTCCATGAAGAATGTAAATGTAAAATGCAGATGCTTATGGACTAATGCCAATGCAAATACCCATGAATGAGGCAAATGCTTGCCGACACTGTGCAGATGCAAAAGCTCGATAAAGAGATGAGTGCTCATGAGTGATGCAAATGCCCTCGGTTGTTTTTCTAGACTTTGGCTTAGCCTTTCAAATTCATTTTTCCTCTTCAAATCAAAGTATATCTTCAATTCATTTCAGCTATTCTCTTTGCCCCAACAGTTTTCAAACTTTCATCAACAGGGATCTGAACTGGGTTCGATATCTTCTTCTCCTATCTGGAAGTCAGGACCTACCCTGGCAGTTCTACACCTTTGAGTTAGAAAAATCCTTGTCTCATGTCAACATCAAAATGGGTATTTCAAAAAATCTCTTTATTTGTTTTCGCATTTTGAAAACTTCTGAACGAAAAATATTATCCCCACAATGTGTGATGTACAAATCTTTGGAAGACTAATGATCATTGTTAGAAATTTCTCTAAGTGTCAATCTGGTTTTTTTCAACTGGGATAGGCAAGGCTTAGTATAACAAGATTCTGGCTTTTCCAGGAAAGCTTCATGACAAAAATGTATATCCCTTCTAGGCTCACAAATGGAACAGGTTTTATAAATCATGAATTTATTGAGAACTAAACAAATTCAACATTCTTTTAGTTTCCATATCAAGGCATTTTGGCAAGCGTCAAGATTGGCCGGGATGTTCAAACCGAAAAGTTTAATCTTGGAGAAAAAGTTTCAGTTTTTTTGAAGACAATCCTCTGAATGAGAGTTGGCAATTTGGGGGGTTCAGGAATTCCTAGATGTTCCTCGATGACCACTCCTTTAATAAGATCTTTTCTTTTGGGGTATCGGCACTATCATAGATGGCATCAAAACTAGACCGCCCATTTTTGGGTTTTCACCCTAGAGTCCCATTCTTTCCAATTTTTTTTGTTTTGTTCTACCATACACTTGAGAATTCTAAATTCTTCCTTAGTGAAATGATAATTCGATAAAATGGGATAAAATCTGAGGAAAAACCTTTCAAATTAAATATTCATGCTTGATCAAAATGGACTTTTAAAGCACATAATGTAGGCCATGACTCAGGGTTCAGAAAGAAAGGATAAATAGGCCCAAAATATGTGTTTGAGGGTAATCAGATCAAGGATCATTTCTTGAGGAGAATTCTTTTCGAAGCATTTGTCCCTTCTTGGACATTTCTTTCCTTTTGACTTTGCTCTTTTTCTTCTTTGGTTTTGGCTTTCATTTGCCATATTTTTTCATAGACTTCTTTCTTATTTTTTTTCTTGGCTTTCATTTCGCCATCTTTTTCTTTTCTTTTTTCTTTGACAGAGTAAGCCCGTATTTATTCGGGGTTCCATTTGCTTTGTATCTGTCTTTGAGCTAGGATTCGTTTCTCGATGATCTTTAAAAAGATCTTTCCTCGCATTTGCCCCCAGTATAGAGGGTGATCCTTGATCAGGGTTTAAAGAAAAAAGAATTCTTTCGGCTCAAAAGGGGTGACTATGGATAATTTCTTTTTGTGCGAAAGGGATATGAAAGATGGCCATTCTTCATGTCAAGCACGAATATTCACATTGAAAAGCAATCCCCATGGGAAATAGATATTCAGAATTTCATTTTGCACTTTGGAGTTATCCGAATTCTCATATGCATGATATCACAAATTTTTCATTTTTCATTTTTCATCGCATGCCCCAATGATTCATGCGTTTAGTCCATCCTTATTCACCATGTATCCATCATTTCCGCATATGATGCCCCAATTTGATCAACCATGAGAATTTGTATCAATGAGGAACATAGCAAGTCTAGGTCTATTTTGAAAAGGTTGAGTTTCCAATCTGAGTTCTTTGAAGAGACAAGGAAAATATGACCTAAAAATGGGTTTTCTCTGGGATATGGGATAATCTAGTTTAATCATTGTGCCCCAAGGTGTCAATCATGAAGTGATGTTTGGGCAATTAGTGTTTTATGGTTTGTTGAAAATGACATGAATGGTTTTGGCACAACCTTGACACAGATCAAATTACCAAAATCTAGATTCTTGAAAGAATGTCTCATTTATTTAAATTTCAAGGAATTCGAAAATTTTCAAAAAGTTCGTTCCTTTGTTCATAGCCTAGACTAGGATTTACATCCTTGCTTATTCTGCAATGACAATGGTTTTATGAAATCAAATCA
Organism: Fremontodendron californicum; assembly: GCA_030761205.1. Taxonomy (NCBI): domain Eukaryota; kingdom Viridiplantae; phylum Streptophyta; class Magnoliopsida; order Malvales; family Malvaceae; genus Fremontodendron; species Fremontodendron californicum. The sequence continues at coordinate 35,869,005 of JAULJL010000008.1, read as the reverse complement.
TTCATATTCCTTGAAGCATTAGGTCTTTCAAGTGGTCTCGGTTCAAAAGATTTAGGCTTAGGAAAGCCTAAAAGAGAGGGCTGAAGGTATTGGGTCATTTCTAACAATGATCATCAATATTCTCAAGATTGTTCATTATTTCATGTGAAAACCACTTATTTATTGTTTACCACAAATTTTCTCAAAGTTTCATTTGTTTTTGCAAATTCAAATTTATTGCTAAAATAAAGTGAACATAAAACATTTAAATTAAAAATTTATTTATTTCATATAGATGTCAACATGAGACAAGCGTTTTCATCATCAAAGTGTATAGAAATATATGCATCAGAATGCTCCTATTGACATGCTTTCAAAGATAACAATTCTTATCCTCAAAATTCTTCAAGAGAAAATCAATCTATGGTAAAACAGATTTCCAATGTTCGATAAGCTCTGGAATCCAAATGCCATCGTGAACAAGACCCTCAATTCTTTCCTTCAGTTTTTTGCATTTTTTAGTCGAACGCCCAATTGCCCCAATATGATACTCGCACTTGCTGTTGGGGTCATAACTTTTAGCTGACGGAAAAAAACACTCTTTAAAGCTAAGCCAATTTCTATTTCATCTTATTAATGTGTTTCATGATGAATGAGTTATGAATGTCATGAATGCAATTTGATGCATACGAAGGATAAACAAAGTTATGTGTGGTCATATACAGTGGAAACATATTGACCATGTATGCTATAAATGCAACACGATGCCAACATGATGCATTTAAAGAATCAGAAAAATCAATGCATGGATATATGTAATGAATGACCATGTATGTTCCAAATGCATTTCTCAATGAATGATCATATACACTATCAATGCCACACAATGTCAATTATGATGCATGTGAAGAATAAATGTTTAACACAGAGTATATACAAAGTTAATCATGATGACCGTGTATGTCATGAATGCAACTTGATGCCAATATGTCAAATTAATGCGTGAGCATATACGGAGAACTCATGATGACTATGTATGCCATGAATGCAACCTGATGCCAACATGATGCATGTAAAGAATAAGCAAATTAATGCATGAATATATACAGAAAAATTATACTGACTATGAATGCATGAATGCAACTTGATGCTACCATGATGCATATAGAGAAAGAATAAATTGATAGTGGATATATACAGAAAAATCATGCTGACTATGAATGCATGAATGTAACTTGATGCCAATATGATGCATGTAAAGAAAGAATAAATTGATATATAGATATATACAGAAAAATCATGCTGACTATGAATGCATGAATGCAACTTGATGCCAACATGATGCATGTAAAGAAAGAATAAATTGATATATGGATATATGCAGAAAAATCATGCTGACTATGAATGCATGAATGCAACTTGATGCCAACATGATGCATGTAAGGAAAGAATAAATTGATATATGGATATATACAGAAAAATCATGCTGACTGTGAATGCATGAATGCAACTTGATGCCTACATGATGCATGTAAAGAAAGAATAAATTGATACATGAGTATATACAAATAATGACCATGCATGTCATAAACGTATCTTACAATGAATGACCATGCATGCTATGACTATAACATGATGTCCAAATGATACATGTAGAGAATAAATGAATTAACACAAAAGTATATACAAAGAAATCAATGATTACACGAAATTGGTGGGACCTAAATCTTGATTATTCAAAAATCTCATTATGCAAGACTTGCCTCCAAATTTATGATTTTTTTTTTTGTGAAAAACCAATCAGATTATTTCCAAAAGAATTTCAAGGTGGATCCTACTATGGTACAATATGCGAATGTTCATGTGACACTACCGGTTTTATGAAATCATCAAATGAAATTACCAAGTGTTTATTGCAAAGAATGAGATCAATAACACAACCAACAATGTACATGCTCTATTCGCACATGCATGAAAAAGGATTTTTATTTTTTTAAAACAATTAATGAATATTTTGCCCCGACAAATATCTATTTATATAGGTCTCACAGTGCCTGTGGGACGGATTAACACATTTATTACGGGCGATGTACTTACATCGTTGCCCGATCTACAAAACTTATTCCGAGTGAAAAATAGGTAACAAAAGGTTTAGAAATGTCCCTCCATGTGTTCCTATTTTCGGTATATCTAACGGAAATCCGGCATGGCTTCGCCTAGGTTCATTATATGAGGGTGAATCGGATCTAAAGGCCCCGAATTGCTCCTTACTGTCGCCGGTGAAGGCTAGTAAGGCACCCCGATAAAAGCGGGTTCAATTCGTTAGAGTCTATTTCCCTAGCCCATGCGGATTGTTAATCACGAAGGCTTAGGTAATTTAGTACTCCGGAAGTGTTTCACTAGCCCATGCGGATTGTTAATCACGAAGGCTTAGTTACTTTGCTCCCACCTAAAAGGACGAAACCCGAGTATAGGGCTCATGATATGAAAATGCACGTGTAGTGTGTGTGGAGGAACAACAAACCTTTCACCACCTATTCTACAAACCTTATTCTAAATGTCCTAGCAATTAAAACATTCAAGAATAGTGTAACGCATTAACCAACAAGCAATTATAATATACAACCTTAAATAACTAGAGAACAATAATAAAATGCATGTACATGAGTATGAACATATTTAAAAATATTTTATTATTTTCAAAATTCTCCTTATTAAAAAAATGTGGGAATTAAAATTAAATACCAATTAACCCAACAAAACCGAGACTTTGATGACACACGACTAATTCTAGGCCTGACTCTCTAATGTCCCCAGTGGATTCGCAAGCTGTCGCAACCTAAAAAAATAACGAGTCTCATCGCAAGACTTTATTATTCGTTAAGCGTGACATTAAAAAACAATCGAGGAAAAGTCGACTTAATTCCTCTAGAAGAGTGAAGGTTTTGAAAATGACCTTAAAAAAAGACATGGAGTCGCCACCAATCTTTTTTAGCTAGGTGTGATCGGCCACCTATTAAAACTGGTTTTATAAAATATTTTAAAAATTAATTAAAACATTTTAAAAACCAATTTCAACTCTGCGTTTTAAACCAGAGAAATCAAAGAAGCGGGTTCGGGAGTCGGTTACGTGTGGGGAAGGATTAGCACCCTCACAACGCCCGTATAAATCGGTACCTTATGAATCGTGTGTTATCTCAAGTCTCGGTAAAAGAAATCGGTTTTAAATTTAGTATTTCAAGTTAATTCCCAATTTAAAGAAAAATAATTCCATTTTTAATTGAAAATGATCCGGAATTTATAAATTCAAATTTTTCCTATATTCCCCAACAAACGTGGCAAAATATAGAAATTTTTATTAGTTTTGGAAAATTTTCCGAACCATTCTCTTTTTAAAGAAGATATTCCGTTATTAATAATAATTGATGATATCCTCCCCAGCAAACACGGCAGAGAACTCATTAATTATTTTAACTCGGGAATATCTTTATTTTATTGAAAACCGTTATCTTTTTTTGAAAACATTTAAAAGAAATGAATATGTATATGCATGACATAAATAAAATGACATAGCAAAATATAAATAATATAATGCTTCCTAAATGATGTGGCAAACGAATGACATGGCATATAAATGACACGACATAAGAATGAATGTCATGTGAATGAAATCGACATGGCAAACAAAATGACATGGCATAAGAATGGATATCATGAGGATGAATGTAATGTGAATGAAATCGACATGGCATGAGATGACATGACATATGAATGACATGGAATAAGGATGAATTTCATGTGAACAAAATGACATGGCATATGAATGACATGGCATGAACACAAATGTCATGTGAATGAAATCGTCATGACATGCAAAAATGACATGGCATATGAATGACATGACAATATGGATGACATGGCAAAATGAATGACATGGCATAATCCACAAAATGACACCACCACAAAATATTCACAATCACATCATGATCACATGCACACATCATTATTTGAAATGAATTATTCATGTGAGGAATCACATAAATAGCATATCTCATAAAATATTATCTTGCTTCCCGGCAAACCTGACAAAGCTTGAAAAATAATTCTTTTATATGATATTTACATGATTCCGAGTAAAATGAAAACCATACATTTCGATTCTATAAACACGTGCGTTGAACAATTTCCTAACCTCCCCGGCAAACCCGGCAAAGATCGGGAACTAATTCTCGCCAAATGTTTAATAAAACGAAAAGTACGTTTTTATGACAAATTAAGTAAAAACATTTTGAAAATGCAATACATGGAGATGTATTTCTTTCTTAAAGTAAGGACATCCGTATACCTAAAAAGGTATCCGACTACCTTAGAAAGATACTTAAATCGGATTTAGCAAAAACGGACCCGAAGGTTTTTTTAAAAAAACACAATGCCAAAAGGATTTGAAGAATTGTAACCCGGAGGTTTTGAAAACAAATGCCCGAAGGTCTTAAAAAAGTTTTTATTTCGAAAAATAGCCTTGAAAAATTGTTTTTGGATTTTTAAAACATTTTCGGGAAAATAAAGGATGGTTAGGAATTTTGAGTCCGTAATCACATAATCCGAAAAATTTGATATGCCCCGGTATATCATGAGAATAAAAACAAACTTGGTGGCGAACTATTAATTAATCCGAACCAAGAATCCCCGGGGGTATGTAAAAAAAAAAAAAAACTATTTTCAAGAAATGATAACATAGACATCAATAGACTATATCCAAGGTAAGCAACATTAGGCATTTCATCAAACACTAAATATGCATCACAATAAACCATATATAAAGCAAGCACAATAAATATAAGAGAAATGAAAGAAAGATTACCTCAAATGACTCCTTAAATTACCACCACCGCAGTAATTTCATTATTGTACAAGTTATCAAACAGTCCATCCGTACCAGCAATGATAACATCTCCCAGAGCAACAGGAACTGCAAAGACCTGACCAGAGCTAGGTAAATCACCATTACTTCCACTCTCAAGTTGATACGTGAAGTTAATGTCATGCTGCTGAACAGGGGATCTGAATATAGTGCATCCATCTCGAACCTATTGCTTGTTCATCCACGCATATGAAATGAGCATCTTCTCCTCCAGTATCTTCTTTGTCAGGATGGGGAAGATAGCATGAACCTGAAAGCAGCTTCAGAGTTTTGCCAGCAGAAATCTTCTCTTCTGATGACACAGAACTGGAAGCTTGTTCTTCACGTTCAGAATTATCAAAGGAAACATCAGGGGTAGTCCCAGCTGATAAACAAGAAGGCAATGAACTATGGAAAGCCCTTGAACCTGACCCTGACAAAGGATTAAAGTTGCACCATCTTTTTCCAACACTATACATAAAATATCCATAAATTGGAGAATTGTTAGGTTTCTCATGGTTTTTCAAACTCATTATAGGTTTTATGCAGCTATTCAAACTTCTATTGCCATAAAAGATGTCAGCACTACTTGTTGACGATGAAAGGTGCTCATGTTTAAACTTTAATGCATCAACAAGATATCCACCAATTACAACTCTAGAAACAGAAGCAGCCATAGGATTACTTTGAAATTTGCTCACTGGTGATGGTATTTGACTGGAGTCAGCAAGTGCACAATCAATATGATACCCACAAACCTGGAAGGCAGGGCCCGAAACAGATGGAACAGAAATTGTTCGAGAAAATGCTCCAACAACAGAAATGTTCCTTCTCCGGTTAGCTGAGAGAGAATCTGATCTTGCAGCCAAAAATGTCCCTGTTTGCAAAAGTCCTTGCAAATCCGCAAGCCCCGAAAATCTTGAAGAATGAAAAAACCTATAATTTCTAAACCCTAGCTTCCCTGTTCCAAAAACTTCTAGCGAATCTTGAAGCCCGCATTCTGTTCTCTGGATTCCATTCTGAACTGCATTCCTCAGTCTCAAAAAATAACTAGATGGCATTTTATCTTCTTAAGCAAAGCAATTTTGCTTCGAATAGTCTATTACAGAGAACACAAAAGTCAATACTATATGCAGAAGAAAATCTCATAGCTTTCTAACAAATCTAGACCTTAGATTACTAAAAACATAGACAATTCCTGCTCTCCCTTCGAAAAATAGCAGGAATTACAAAACCTTTACAGAGCCATCAAAACCAAAAATACAAAATCGAAACCCCTGACCCCCAAAGTTCTGGAATAAAGTAGAAATGAACCGATCATTTACAGGGAACCGCCGGAAACCGGTTCTTCTGTCTAGTTGTCTTTAAGAAACCTTAAATAAAACAAAAGACTCCAAAACTTGGGATGCAGAATCTTCTCTGAAACTCAGGCAACGACGGTGCAAAAAATAAATAAAATCCAAAAAAAAAGAAGTCAAGAAATTTCTGAGGTGGGGGGAGCTCAGCAAACGCAAATGAAACCCTAAAAATAGTTTCAGGGAGGGAAAGTGACAATAAAAGTCGCCAGCTCCCTTTCTTTTTTTTCTCAAAATCGGCCCCCCTCACTTTTTCTTTAACCGGGCCTCTTTATAGCCAATTCCTAACCTAAAAATGTATAATGTCTAAATTACCCCTTCCTTTATTTTTTCAAGTATTTTTTTGTTTTTTTTTTTTCAAATATTTTCAATTAAAAAATTTATTTTAAAAATCTAATAACGCTCCAGATTAAACTTTTTTCACCTCAGGTTTAAATTGAATTTTAAAATTGGTAATTTTACGGTCCGATTTTATTTGAACAATTAAAGCTAAAAAGGATATATATAATTTAGAACATTTTAAAAATCTAAAATCGCGACTGTGACTTTTACAAAAATATTAAACCCGAGAGAGGGACAAATCAAAATTGGTTTTAAAAGGCCCGGACAAAATTAGGTGTCTACAAGGACCATCCGATCGATTTAGACCGTTTGGTCGGTCCGGACTGTCCCATCGATCGGGAGCGTCTGATCGATCCGGTCGGTCCGATCGGACCTGTCAGTCCGGTCTGTCCGGACGGTCAGATCGGTCCGGACATTTCGGTCGATCTGGTCGGTCTGGACGGTCCCGGCGTTGCGAGCGGTCCAGACGGTTCGGAAGGTCCTGGCGATCCGGACGGTAGGGAAGGTCCGGGAGGTCCGGACGTTCTGATTGGTCCAATTTTTCATGTCGATTTAGATTTGATGGCCAAAATGATTTTTTTTTTTCATATGTATAATAGTGTCAACCATAGGTAGCCCAATGCTGACGAACTATATCCTCAACAGTCACAAGCTTATCCCCTTTGAGATTTTCCTTATTTTTATGTGCAAGTGTTGAAAGTCAAGCCAAAACAGCCCAGATTCCATCATTCTCACGTATATGTTCAGAGCCTGTCCACAAATAGAAGGTTTTTTAAGTTTCTAAAGTTCCAAATAAAACTGATATAGGAATATCAAACAGTTACCAGTTTCAAAACTTTCTTCTCCACAAATAGAACATAATCCGGCATCCATTAAATTGCCAAAATATTACCTAGCAGAGAATAGATAAGTAGCTGTCTTATAACGATAAAAGCAGCGGCCAACTGGAAAAATTATCAAAAACCTTTGTCGGGTCTTCAAGCTTTTGGAGCTTTATAAATAGGAATTTTTAAGACTTAATTAAGAACTTTTTAGCTTTTATAAATTTAGTTTTCTTAAGAGGAGAGCAGCCACCAAAACCTTGTAATGAGCTAAGAGAGATTTTGGAGACTAGAAGACTGAAAACCCGACAAAACTTAATTTTCTCTTTTACTTTCTTGTAATATTTATGGTGGTGAAACTCCTTTATTTGATATTTTCAATGTTTAACATTAACTAATTTATTTTTCTAGGATTGCAATAAAACTCAACATGTAGTTTGAATTCTTTTACTCTCTTTCTTGAATTTAATGATATTTGAGTTGTTTATTCATTCTTGTGCTTAATGCTTCTAATTGTTTGATCACCAATTAGATTGATTTGATAACCTAAATATAATTTGGAAAAGGGAGTTTAATGTTAGACATAGATTGAATAACATATGTTTTAGATTCATTTATTATGATGAATTGAGTTGCATGTAGGGTAAAAATATACTTACATGTCAATTTTCATAGGAATATAGTTAATTGGTTAAAAAGAATATTTTTATAAGACCATCGGAAGATATTTATAAATAAATTAAAACTCTAGGTTAACAAATCAATGTAATTAGTCAAGTTAAGAGAGTAGGAGAGCTTCAAACGAAGTGTTGAGGGAAATTGTAATCCTAGACTTTTCTCAATTGATTAATCTAAAATTTAATTTACCTTATTTGTTTATTATTTTCTTTTATTTAGTTCTTAGTTCACAAACTTTAGTTGAGTTTTGAATAAGATTAAGTTGTTTTAATTTTAGTAATTAACGAAATTTGGTACAATTTCTCGTGGGAACGATACTCTACTTATTACTTTATTACTTGTTAACGTATGAGCACTTGCGTGGTTAAATCCAACAACGATATCAACGGGTACATTTTATAAAGTTCAAATACTAAATATATAATTAACTGTTTAATATAATTAAAAAAATAAATTTAATCATTTAGATATTCAAATTTGAACTATATGTGTTGGTGCAAGAATTGTTGGACTGCACTTCTTACGAGGTATTATCCCGCTTTGGGGTTTGAAACTACCCTCACGGTTTTATCCTTGGAAAAAATGTGCCTCGATAGAAAAATGATGGCAATTATTTTATAAAATCACAGTCCAATCATTGGTTATTAGAGGTGGGATGTTTTCCCTCTCAACACCAGTCAGATTCTCACAGACCACGTGTCACGGACTAAACTTTGCCTTAGTTAAATATTAGTTCGTGCGGCACTTGGATGGACGCTTCCACACAAGTCAGCCAAGATCTCTCGATTATCTGATTGAACAACAACAAGTTCTTAGTTAGTCTCAAGGCCACTTCTCAATATCGCGAGGAATAGTGGGTGCACACCGGTGACCCCCGATGCCCCCAAAGGAAAAAAATGTTTTATTAATTTTGAAAAGAGTAAAAAGGTTTACAAAAGATCATCAAGTCTTCCCCACCATCATTCGGGCCATAAGGGCAGCCCTTGATGGTGGCCTAACACATACCTTAACCAGTGAGGCAGTCCAACAATCCGCCGACTGCTCACCCCTTATAAAGAGCTTAAGAGCTTTTACAAGACTTCTACCAAGAACCATTACAATGTTTGAAATGGGGACACTTTTTCCTAAGACAAAATGGCTACCCTTCCCTGGCACCTCTACCCGGTCATGGCCCTATACAAGGTTGGCTCATGACATCCTCCCCCACTCAATCTGTCGACGTCCTCTTTGACTTGGTTGTTAGGAATTCTTCAATCTTCTGCTTGAAGGCTCGCAGGTCATGCTCTCTCTCTCAACTGATCTCCTCTGGACCTAATCCCTCCCATTTGACTAGATACTCCTTAATAGTCCTCCTAGACACTATAGTTACCCTGTCGGCTAAGATTTCTTCAACTCGTCGCTCCGACGGAGGCTTCATGCTGATGGCTTCTCTGGTTGTCTGACTACAACTTGCATCTGAGAGGTCTGCATGATAAGGTTTCAAATTGCTCACATGGAATACCGGATGCACCTTCATCCACTTGGGTGGATCAATCTTGTAGGAAGCATTTCCCACTTTGGAAAGGATAGTCACTGGACCTTCATATTTACGCACCAATCTTCGATCTCTTTTTCGCAGGAACCTTAGCTGTTCGGGCACTAATCTGACAAGCACACGATCACCAACCGTGTAGTGTTGTGCCCTTCGACCCTTGTGTGCCCACTTCTTCATGCGTTTGGAGGCCTTCTCTAAGTAAGCTCGAGCAATCTCCGTGTTCTGTCTCCATTCTTTTGTAAGATTGAAGGCTCGAGGGCTTTTCCCTCGATAGGGCTCTGTGGATATGTGGGGTAAATTGGGCTGTTGTCCGGAAACAATCTCAAAAGGACTCTTGTTGGTGGAGGAACTCTTCCTAGCATTGAAGAAAAATTGGGCCACATCTAACAACGGGGCCCAATTCTTCTGATTTGCTTGCACAAAATGTCTCATATACTCCTCTAGCAGCCCATTGAATCGTTCGGTTTGCCCATCTGTTTGTGGATAATAACTGGATGAGATGTTCAGTTGTGATCCCAGTAGTTTGAAGAGTTCTCTCCAGAAACTCCCTGTGAATCTTGGGTCTCTATCACTAATGATACTTTGCGGTACTCCCCAATACTTGACCATATTCTTAAAGATTAGGCGAGCCATGTCTTCCGCCGTGCAATACTTTTGAGCTGGAATAAAGGTGGAATATTTGGAGAAGCGATCAATCACCACCAAAATGGACCCGAGATCGCCAACTTTAGGGAGGCCAGAAATGAAGTCAAGGGAGATACTTTCCCAAGGTCGTGTAGGCACTGGTAAGGGTTCAAGCATGCCTGCTGGTTTTCGCTTCTCTACCTTGTCTTGTTGGCAAATGAGGCAAGCCTTGGTGTAGGGCGCCACATCTTCCTGCATTCGCAGCCAGTAGTAACCTTGTTTTAGTAGGGCAAAGGTCCGTTGCCAACCTGAATGGCTGGCCCAAGGTGTTTCATGACTTTCTCGCATGAGTCTTTGTCTCAAATCCCCTGCTTTTGGCACAAACAAACGTGGCCCCTTTGTCAATAGGGCCCCATTCTCCAACCAAAAGTACTTGGACTTCCCGTCTTCTACTAACTTCATAATGGAAACGGCCTGCGGGTCTTTCTTCAGATTCTCCTCAATTGATTTTCGTACATCTGTGGTTACCTTAGTAGCTGACATTGGGGCGACTCTTCTAAGTGCTGCAAATTCTGCTCGTCTACTTAGTGCATCGTCCACTTGGTTGGTCTTTCCCGCTTTGTGTTCAAAACAAAAATCAAACTCGGCCAGAAAATCTTGCCATCTTGCTTGCTTGGCCGTTAGCTTCGGTTGGTAAGGAAGTGGTTAACTGCTGTATTATCAGTCTTGACAACGAAATTGGAGCCTAACAGGTAGTGTCGCCATGCCCTTAAACAATGAATCACAGCTAGAAGTTCTTTCTCTTGGACGGTGTATCTTCTTTCAGTCTCACTCAACTTCCTGCTCTCGAAGGCGATCGGGTGTTTCCCTTGTAGGAGTACCCCTCCAATGGCAAAATCTGATGCATCTGTTTGAACTTCAAAGGGCTTTTCAATATCAGGAAGGGCTAACACCGGGTCCCCCATCATCACTTCTTTTAGATCCTCAAATGCCTCTTGGCATTGGCTTGACCAACTCCACTTCTCTCCCTTTTTCAATAGATCGGTGAGCGCCGTTACCCTACGAGAGTATCCTTCAACAAATATCCTATAGTAATTTGCCAGACCCAAAAATAATCGCAGTTCTGACATTATTCGGAGTCGCCCATTCTCTAATTGCCTTGACCTTTTTCATGTCCATCCGGATATGTCCCTGCTGGATTATGTGACCCAAGAAATGAATTTGGGTTTGAGCAAATGCACACTTCTCCCTTTTTACATATAACTGGTTTTCTCGAAGCCTTTCGAACACTAGCCGTAAATGTTTCTCATGTTCCTCCAACGTTGAACTATAAACCATGATGTCGTCTAAGTAGATGACAACAAACTTGTCAAGGTAATCGTGGAACACCTAGTTCATAAGAGTACAAAACGTAGCAGGAGCATTGGTTAGTCCAAAAGGCATAACTAGGAATTCAAAAGCACCATATCGAGTTACACAAGTCGTTTTTGGTTCGTCCCCTTCCGCAATTCGCACTTGATGATAACCAGACCTAAAATCAAGTTCGGTGAAGAACTTGGCGTGGCTCAACTGATCAAATAGGTCCGCAATAAGAGGGATCGGGTACTTGTTCCTTACTGTGACCTTGTTCAGGGCCCTATAGTCAACACATAACCGTAAACTTCCATCTTGCTTCTTTTGAAATAGCACGGGAGCTCCAAATGGTGCCTTTGATGGTCTAATGAAGCCAGCTTGTAATAGCTCATCCAACTGTTTTCTCAATTCAGCCAATTCTGGGGGAGCCATACGATAGGGACCTTTAGCTGGAGGTTTAACTCCTGGCAGTAGCTCAACTTCATGGTCTACCGTTCTTCTAGGTGGTAGAACTTTAAGCAATTGTTTTGGCATAACATTCTGAAACTCTTCCAACACCCGTTTTACTCCATCCGGCACGAAGTCTGAGTTAGCTTCATCTTTATACATCGGCATGACTACATAAGAGGGTTCGCCCTTTTTTACTCCTTTCTTGAATTGTAGAGCTGATATGATCTTCCTTCCACTTCTTGGAAGAATCGTAGTTGGTACTATACATGGACGCTCCCCCAAGAACAAGAGGCAACTAGCAGCGGGAATCGGGATGGCCTGGGCCGCTATCATGAAATCCAGTCCTAAGACAACATCAAAGTCGTCCATGGGGGAAACAGTGAAATCAATGCCTCCTTCCCATGGCCCAAGTTTGGTCATCACATTCTTGGAACTTCCACTGATTGCCAAGGCTGGTGAGTTCACTGCTTTCATTTGCCCAAAATCCTTGGTAACCTTAAGGTCGCACCTCTTCGCTTCTTCGAGTGAGATGAAGGTATCGATCACACCTGTGTCCACCATTGCCTTTGTTGTCTTACCATTCAACACTACCTCCACATACATCAGGCCCCGCTCCGGTTCCTTCTTCAACTTGCTCAATTGGGTATGCAAGGCATTAAGGAACCGTATGGAGCCCATCTTGGCTGGCTCATTCTCGACTTCTTCAACTGATTGGTGAGATTGGCCTCCTTCTTGTGACGAGGCAACTAGGGCATTCAAAGAACCTCTATGTGGACATTCAGCTACTCGATGCGGTCCCTGACACAGGAAGCAAGCTAATAGTTGTCTCGGCTTGAAACTCGATGCATTGTTTGTCTTTGGTTGAGGTGTATCTCTACCAGGTGGTCTCCTATCTGCTCCCCCACTAAAGGGTCTATCCACTCTGGCCATTTTTCCCCCATTTCCAAAGCTAGAGCTACTGCCATTTGATGGAGGGGCTTTACGCTTTGATGGGCCATCGTTGTAGTCATTCAGATGTTGGACGGCGGCCATGGCCGAGGCCACATCTTGCACTTTTTGTCTTTGTAACTCAGTCTTGGCCCACGGCTTAAGACCCTCAAGGAAATAGAACATTTTATCTTTTTCAGACATGTCCCTTATATCCAGCATCAAGGTAGAAAAGCCCCTGACAAACTCCCGCACCGTCCCTGTTTGCACCAATTCTCTAAGCTTTCGTCGAGCCATGTATTCCACATTCTCAGGAAAGAATTGGCTTTTCAGTTCTCGCTTGAGGTCGCCCCAAGTTTTGATAGGGCATTCATCATTAACAAACTTCGAACGCCACCATAGCTTGGCATCCCCAGCAAGATACATTGCGGCCATAGCAACCTTGTCTTCCTCTGAGTCTGTGCGCACGGCCCGAAAGTATTGCTCAATATCAAACAGGAAATTCTCAAGCTCTTTGGCATCTCTTGCCCCCTCATAGCGTCGAGGTTCCGGCACCTTGGCCCTTTTTCCCCTGTCCACCGAACCAGAACCAACTCTGCCCATGGCCATTTGGAACACGCTGACCTGAGCCTTGAGTTCCTCGAACTCTCTTTGGATGATGCTTATGGCATCCCTTGTTTCTTCACCCAAATTGTTCAGCGTATCGGACAGCTCCCGCTGGGCTGCCTCGATATCTCTCGCTTGATCATGGGTGACCATATGAGCTTTCAAAGCGGCCACCGAGGCCTCAAGCTCCTCAATCCTGTCTCGGTCCTCTGACCCACCTCGAGTCGTAACCATTTTTGCTTTCTTGCTAGCACTTCTCAACTGTGCTCTGATACCACGTGTTACGGACTAAACTTTGCCTTAGTTAAATATTAGTCCGTGCGGCACTTGGATGGACGCTTCCACACAAGTCAGCCAAGATCTCTCGATTATCTGATTGAACAAAAACCAGTTCTTAGTTAGTCTCAAGGCCATTTCTCAATATCGCGGGGCATAGCGGGTGCACACCGGCGACCCCCGATGCCCCCAAAAGAAAAAAATGTTTTATTAATTTTGAAAAGAGTACAAAGGTTTACAAAAGATCATCAAGTCTTCCCCACCATCATTCGGGCCATAAGGGCAGCCCTTGATGGTAGCATAACACATACCTTAACCAGTGAGGCAGCCCAACAATTCGCCGACTGCTCACCCCCTATAAAGAGCTTAAGAGCTTTTACAAGACTTCTACCAAGAACCATTACAATGTTTGAAATGGGGACACTTTTTCCTAAAACAAAATGGCTACCCTTCCCTGGCACCTCTACCCGGTTATGGCCCTATACAAGGTTGGCTCATGACACCACGCCATTGATGATGCAAGGAATGTGAGAATCTATTTCGAATTCGTACCAGCTCTTAGTGAAAACACAATTCACACATTTGACTAGGAAGATCAATATTGAGGGGAAAATGATCTCACATCTAATAATCAATAATTGGATTGTGACTTTATAAAGTAAGGATCACCCTTCTTCGATTGGGGCACCTTTTCTCAAAGAAGAAAATCATGAAGGCTGCTTCGATCCCTAAAGCGCGACAATACCTTATAGTGGGTGCATCCAATAATTCTTGTATCAACAATAATGTTGTATGTCAAAATTTGTCTCCAGATTCGTACTAGCCCTCAAAATAGCACAATACTTCATCTAATCTTTCATAATATATATATATATATATATATATGAATAACATGTTAAGTAAAATGGCATGAATAGGAAATTACTAGACTTGAAGGGTTTTTTTATGAGACTTAAAGGTAACAATTAAATGGCTAAATTAATTAATTAATTCAAATCTAACTATCTAACTATAATATAAAATGGATTACATGAATTCACCTGGTGCTGACACATGGCATTTTTGTTTTTAGCACCGAAGAAAGAAAAGAAAAGAAAGAAAAAAAAAAAAAGGGAAGAAAGGAAAGAGAAAATTTTGTGTATTCGTGTTATTTTTTCGTGTGTTTAAAGTATTATAAATATAAATTTTTACATGTTAATAATTCGTTTTATGTATATTTTGACACGTTCGTGTATTCTAGTAGTGTTCATGTTATTTTTCGTATTGTGTTTAAATATTTTTCCTATACTATGTTCTTGTCGTATCTCAATTCATTTCATATTTTGCATAGTTTGTCATTATAATTCAATTTAGAAAAAAAATTGTGTTTATGTTATGTTCATGTCGTGTCTCAATTCATGATATATTTTGCATAATTTGTCATAATGATTCAATTTAGAAATTTTGTGACTTGTTCATGTTTTTTTTTTTGTTCAAAGTATTATAAATCTATATAAATTTTTACACATTAATAATTCTTTTTATATAGATTTTGACACGTTCGTGTATTCGTGTATTGTTCACGTTATTTTCGTGTCGTGTTTTAATTATTTTTCCATGTTTGTGTCGTGTCTCAATTTATCTCATATTTTGTTCGTGTTACTTTTTCGTGTCTTTAAAGTATTATAAATTTATATATCGTTTACACATTAATAATTTGTTTTATTTATATTTTGTCACGTTCATGTATTCGTATCGTGTTCATGTTATTTTTCGTGTTGTGTTTTTATTATTTTTCCTATGTTGTGTTCGTGTCGTGTTTCAACTCATTTCATATTTTGCATAGTTTGCCATTTTGATTCAATTTAGAGAAAAATTTGTTTGTTCGTGTCGTGTCTCAGTTCATGACATATTTTGCATAATTTGTCATAGTGATTCAATTTAGAGAAAATTTTGTATGTTCGTGACATGTTCGTGTTTGTGTTCGTGTTATTTTTTCGTGTTTTCAAAGTATATAAATTTATATAAATTTTTACGCGTTAATAATTTATTTTATATAGATTTTGATACGTTCGCATATTCGTGTCGTGTTCATGTTAGTTTTCGTGTTGCGTTTTAATTATTTTTCATATGTTGTGTTTGTGTCGTGTCTCAACTCATTTTATATTTTGCATAGTTTGTTATTGTGATTCAATTTAGAGAAAATTTGCGTGTTCATGTCGTCTCTCAATTCATAATATATTTTTTCATAGTGATTTAATTTAGAGAAAAAATGTGTTTGTGACGTGTTCATGTTATTTTTTTTTTCAAAGTATTATAAATTTAGATAAATTTTTACGCGTTAATAATTCGTTTTATATAGATTTTGACACGTTCGTGTTTCGTATCGTATTCATGTTATTTTTTGTGTCGTGTTTTAATTATTTTCTCATGTTGTGTTGTATCGTGTTTTAATTTATCCCATATTTTGCATAATTTATTATAGTGATTCGATTTTAACTTTAAATTCGTTTACTTAAGATATTATAAAACATAAAATTTTATTTAAATAAATAATAATTATTTAATATAATTCTATTTTATTTATAATTATTAATTTAATTAAATATTTATAAATATTTTAAAAAAATCCTCCAAAAACAAAAATAAAATGAAGAAGAGCCTATCCAATCCTTCCAAACCGACCTTCCCCGCATATAAAGGCACAAACACCCTTATCCATCTTAAACTC
Source organism: Fremontodendron californicum (assembly GCA_030761205.1). Lineage (NCBI taxonomy): Eukaryota > Viridiplantae > Streptophyta > Magnoliopsida > Malvales > Malvaceae > Fremontodendron > Fremontodendron californicum. Next base: position 35,852,450 of record JAULJL010000008.1, on the reverse strand, counting down.
TCCCAGTCATCGCCAAATTTCACAGGGGCATTATTGTCCCTTCACTTTATCTTTGTGCCCTAATTCGACGTTTTTCCAAACACACAAACAGCAGAAAGTTGTAAACAAAACTCGAAGCTATCCGGTTTTTCCTTCTTTCGTATATTTCTCGATTTTAGGGTTTTGGGTTTAGTCATTACTGTTCGATCTTATTAGAAATCCGCGTGAGATTGGAATTGGGAACGATTGGCAATGGGAGTGCCAGCGTTCTACAGATGGTTAGCGGAGAAGTATCCGTTGGTTGTGGTGGACGTTATTGAGGAAGAAGCGGTGATGATCGACGGCGTCTCCATTCCGGTGGATACGAGTAAACCTAACCCTAATAAACTAGAATTCGATAATCTGACATGAACGGGATCAATCATCCTTGTAGAGAATAAAATGTGGTAAAAAAATAATTCCAAGAACGATTATAGAGGAGTAAATAATATAAGGTAAGTAATATTTTGAATTGAGAAATTTGAAAATATAAAAAATATATTAAATATAACATGTGGTTGTGGATTTAGATTGGAAAAAATAAATTGCTATGTTAGCAGTATTATATTATATATATATATGTATATGTATGTTTTTGTCAAAAGTATTTTGTTTTGAACGGTCGAAGAGAAAGTTTTAGTTTGACTTTGGCAGCTGCCGGGTGGAACAAGAAACAGGCAGGGCAGGGGAGGGGCTCTTGTTCATCTTGTGTGTTTGGACTAACGATGCGATATTGATATGTGAAGGAAGAAAAGGAAAAGTGGATATTAGGCATTAGATTTGTCCAGAGTATGAGTTCAGAGTGTCCTCCGTTGGAGTTCTCAAGCAAGTACTATCATGTCCATGAGGGTATAGGGTGTGTGAGGCAGAGCAGTTTCTTTGAGGGTAAAGCAGTGCTGAATCAAGGCCTTGGCTATTCTGTTATTCTTGGCTTCGGTGCCTTCTTCGCTTTTTTTACTTCCTTCCTGGTAATTCCTCCTTCTCCTTAGTCTCTACGTGCCCTGACCTAATAAGCTGATTGCAGTTGAAACACTCTCCCTCCCTTTTACTCACTTGCTCTTCTACTACTTGTACATATCTGTCTTATTCCTATATTAATCAAAGCAGTACATGAATGCTCGTCCTCATCATTATTATTATTATTGTTATTATTATTATTTCCCACTAGGCAATTACCTGCTAAAGAGTCTATGTTTTTAATTTACACTTTTTGTGTTATTCTCTCTGTTCCCGACTCCTGACCTGTCGTCTTTCATATCCTCTTTTCTTTTCCTTTCCTTCACTTCACTTTTCAGTAAAGACTAGCCAAAATTGTGAAGCTACTTCTATTTCCTCCATAAAGTACTACAAACAATTAATCCAGAATCTATGTGCTGATCTTGTATTCAGATAATTTGACAGAATCTATTTCTATACTTCACTTAATTTGACATGTAATTGGATTTGTGGATCTCTACTCAGGAACTGTTTGAAATTATATTCACCATAATATAGAGTAGCTTTGTCATTGCTCTTAAATCTTCTTAAAGAGATTGCTTGCTACCAATTGAGTTGCTATAAGTTGTGGTTCTGACTAGCATTTTTCTAGCCACTAGTAACCCCGTTGCTCATGCACATAACCTTCTCCAAGAAGGAACCTGTTCTAGGTGACTTAAATCATCAATGATTCAACAACCTTTCTGAATGTCATACATGATAATTCAAGTGGATGTCTAGATGTTGATCTTTCATGCTTTTTTTTTTCTATGATTTTCGACCAGGTTTTTTTGTTCTTTTTCTTAAGCCTCCTTCTAGGTTTCTTATTATAATTCGTTTAACATCTGTAATGCTTTCAAAATCAAATGTGATCACCTTTGAAAAGTATTTCTAGTTAGTCTGTTAAGCTTCTTTTGTGGTATAAGTTTTATTAGTTGCCATTGCTCAATATAAGACATGAAGATGCTTTCCACTAGTACAATACCAAAATTCGTTCGCATCTGCATGATGAAATTTTGGTGTTGCTTGAAATTCATTTGGATCACACATAGAAAAGCTGAACATTTTCATGATACAGGAAAGTTGCAAAGCTTTACTAATTATCAATAGTGTAGGTCTAACCAGGAAACACAGATGCAGATTTACTAGGAATTATGCACATTACTTCCCGAATATTTTCATATCTTGTACAGGTTTCTACTTTGTACTTATGTTATAATGACATGATCAGGTGTGGTTAGAGAAGCGATACGTTGGGTCACACCACACATCCGAATGGTTCAACACAGCTGGCAGGAATGTCAAAACAGGGCTTATTGCTAGTGTGATTGTATCGCAGGTAACATATCCATCTCGTCTGCAAAGTGAGATAGACGGATTTTTTTTCCAGCTTACCCTGTTTCTAGTGCTTATACTCTGTAGTGGACGTGGGCTGCTACCATTTTGCAAAGTTCCAATGTTGCTTGGCAGTATGGAATTAGTGGGCCTTTTTGGTATGCTAGCGGTGCTACTATTCAGGCAAGTTCATAATTTATGCTAGAAACAATTATTAACTTGCCTATACAGTAACAATTTCTTATTCGTGCTAATGAACAGGTACTGTTGTTTGGTGTCATGGCTATAGAGATCAAACGGAAGGCTCCCCATGCTCATACTGTTTGTGAGATTGTAAAGGCTCGGTAAGCACTATGGTTATGACACCAATACATAATGTGTGATATTTATCAGTTCTTTTTTTTGTAAATGCTTGTCTTTGTTGTCTGTCTTCTTTCACATACCTCAGCTGGGGAAAAGCTGCACATATAGTCTTCCTTGCTTTCTGCCTTCTGACAAATATCATTGTCACGGCAATGTTGCTCCTTGGTGGTTCTGCTGTGGTGAATGCACTTACGGGGGTGAACATATATGCTGCTAGCTTCTTAATACCACTTGGGGTAATTGTTTATACGTTAGCAGGAGGACTTAAAGCCACCTTCTTGGCTAGCTATGTTCACTCTGTCATTGGTATGCTCTCATTCATTTCATTAAAGACTCTTTTAGGCATATACTGTCTTAAAAATTGACCTTTAGTTTTGTTATTTGGTCAATTCTAGTGCATGTGGCTTTAGTTATCTTCATATACCTAGTTTATACGGCTAGTGACAAGCTTGGTAGCCCCAGCATCGTACACAACCGTCTACGGGAAATTGCCAGCAAGTTAAGAATATGTCATGAGCCGATTTCCCACAATGGACAATCGTGTGGTCCCATCGGTGGGAACTTTAAAGGCTCTTATCTCACAATGATGAGTTCAGGCGGTCTTGTTTTTGGGATTATAAACATTGTCGGCAATTTTGGCACTGTTTTTGTTGACAACGTAAGCTTCACCAGTGATTACAAATTAGAAATTTTCAATTACATTTGTCATATAGAAGCTAGTAATTTTTGAATGGGAAACTTTTAGGGATATTGGGTGAGTGCCATTGCTGCTCGACCTTCATCAACTCATAAAGGCTATTTGTTGGGAGGGCTTGTATGGTTTGCGGTGCCATTCTCTTTGGCAACATCATTGGGTCTTGGAGCCCTTGCCCTTGATCTACCACTAACGGTGGATGAGGCAAGCCGTGGACTGGTTCCTCCTGCTACTGCTATAGCTTTGATGGGAAAAGGAGGATCTATACTTCTCCTTACGATGCTATTTATGTAAGTTGCATTCTGCATTTGTCACTACCTTTGTCTTTGTTTTTTCTTTTGGCACTTTTAGCTTAGAAAATGGCAGGAAAAAAAAAATTACAGTTTGATTGTTACCTTTCTTGTGACTTCTTTAGTGGGCTAAACCTCAATGTGCCATTCCAAAATAATCCACTTGTGCAAAAATGTTTGGATTTTTAAGTTAGATTCAAGTAAGTTGGAACTTGGAAAGGTTGTTTTTTTATTATTATTATTATTATTATTATTATTATTTATCTGAGCAATTTCTAACCTTTAGTCGGCTGGCCAAAAAGAGAAGGAAAAATTAAAGAGCTGGGGGGCTGGGGAATGATTCGTACTTGGCTGTGAGTTTATAATTGAAATTGGTTGCGAGCATCCAAAAACATCTATCTGTGATAGTTGTTTTAACTTTCAACTTTTTTTTAAAAAAATCTTTTTCAGTTATGAAACATCCCTTCCCTTCCTTTCTTTTTGTTTCAACATGTGAACGTTGTGTTACATTGATCATGAACAGGGCTGTGACATCTGCTGGTTCCTCTGAGCTAATTGCGGTTTCCTCATTGTGCACATATGATATCTACCGTACTTACATAAATCCAGATGCCAGTGGGAAAAAAATCCTGAGTGTTTCCAGGGCTGTTGTCCTAGGCTTTGGATGTTTCATGGGATTGTTTGCGGTAATATTAAACAAGGCTGGAGTTTCATTGGGTTGGATGTATCTTGCCATGGGAGTGCTTGTTGGCTCAGCAGTTCTCCCAATTGCTTTTATGCTTCTTTGGAGAAAAGCAAACGCTATTGGGGCCATTGTAGGAACAATTGTTGGTTGCGTTTTTGGAATTGTCACTTGGTTGTCAGTCGCAAGTGTAGAATATGGCCGAGTAAACCTTGACACAACTGGTCGAAATGCACCAATGCTTGCTGGAAACCTGGTCTCCATACTTACAGGTGGAGCCATTCATGCTGTCTGCAGTCTTATGTGGCCTCAAAACTATAACTGGGACACCACTAGGCAGATAACAATGGTTGAGAAGGAAAAGAGTGATTTGCCAGCAGAAGAGTTGAAAGAGGAAAAACTAAAAAAAGCCAAATCATGGATAGTGAAATGGGGTGTTGGTTTTACAATTGTCATCGTCATACTGTGGCCTCTACTTACTATTCCGGCAGGTAAATTATATTTGTAGGCATTTGTAAGTAGCAGAATATGCGAATATATAATTGACGAGTAATTAGAAAGCAAAGGGGAAATAGAATAGCTGCTGCAGTTAATGCTTTCTCTGGCATGTATTATTATTATTATATATATCATCTAGTCAGATCATTATGAATCTGCTTTTACGGGTAATATATTTAGGTACATATATTATAATCCCATGCATTTGACTGACAATAAAACAGCTTTTCTATAAATGAAGGAGGCCGAGGCAGTAAAATAATTCTTGTAATAATTAATTAGTACTTAATATTTGTTTGTTCCTCCTATTCTTAAAATTTTAATGCAGGGGAGTTCAGTGTGGGCTACTTCACATTCTGGGCGGTCATTGCTATAGCATGGGGCAGCATTGGATCGGCAGTGATTATTGCTTTACCATTAATTGAAAGCTGGGAGACCATAAAGAAGGTTTGCATTGGCATGTTTACAAATGATAGGATGATGGAAAAGGTTGAGGAGATTAATTTCAAGCTGAATAGTATTATGCTGGCAATTCCTGAAGCAGAGAAAGCATATTTGCTGGAGAAAGAGAAGGCGGCCAGGAAAAAGGAAGCAACATTGGAGCAATAAGCCCAAAGAAGGAAAGTGTTTCCTTGCTTTACTTCACTGTCAAACTTTGGGATTGCAATGCATCCACCAGATAGTTAAACTGTAAAACTTTTGAGACCCTACCCTACCCTACAAGTACAATCCTAATTTGAGAATCTTATTATTGTTAAGGTTGTTGGCGGACAATGTCATTGTCAACTAATTATTGCTGGAGATAATAAATACAATAAATTCTTACATAATATTCTTAGTTAAACCTTTTTTTTTTCCTTACAAAAATGTAGAATTACTATATTTTAATTTTTACTAGGAGTATATGTTTTCTTTTTTGTCATATAATAATATATTCTGAATTAATTTGTTTCTATTTAAACAGATAATCTGAAAAATTAACATAACAAATTAATACCATTTTTATCTATGAAAATAAAATTACCATTAACAGCAACAGCAACAGGCATTCGCGTGTAATGGTATTGCTATCATTTTCTGTTTATACATAGAAGTTAATGACTTACTTCTAAATCACCCTTTTGCCCCCTCTTCTCTTGGCCATAATAAATTTAACATCTCGTCTCGTCAAGAACACAAACACAAAATTCATTCAAAATAGAGAGAAGGAAATGAACAATGAACTCATTAATTCATTCGCATTATTATTATTATTATTTTTACTTTATATATCTACTACCTATCCATAAATTAAAAACCACATCATTCAAAATAACACAGCACCTTTCTATGAAATACCCAAACAAATAGTTTCTGCTTCAAATTTCCTACTCTTTTACTAGTTTTTATTAGTATTACTAATTTCTTTCACTAGCAAGCAACTATCAATCTATCATCAAACTTTTGTATATTCATGTTTAAAATATATAGATAGATAAATATGTTCGAGGTCAGAGATTATTATCGTTTATCAGTTTGTTCAAGAGAGTGGTTAACAAGGAATCCCTTCTCTCAGCTCGGCTCTCTTCTCTGAGCCTCCTCTGCTCCTCCCTCTCCCTCCAACCCTGTTCCACCATCAACCTCTCCCTCTCAAGCTTCTCCATCAACTGCCGCCATTCCTGCTCAAACAACTGTCTCTCACGGCCACGCCTCTCCATCATCTCCCTCCACTGCATTCCCATCCTCTGTTGCTCATGAAAAAATTCCCTAAGCATTTCCTGGAGATCAGTACTAGTACTAGTACTAGTACTAGTAGTGCCAGAATTTGGTCTAGAAGATTTATTATCCAATACAATTCTGTCAGCTTTCCTCTTGCGTGAAATGCTTCTACCAGGCCTTTCCTCTTCACTTTCATCTTCATCCTCGTCTTCTTCTTCTTCTTCTTCTTCTTCTTCATAGAATTCATCTGAGGATCTATCTGCGCTTATTCTCTTCATTCTTTTCTTTGCCTGGGTAGAACCTGCCTCCGATTCAAGTAGGCGGCGCTGCATATTCTTGGCTCTTTCAGTGAATACCGCATGCAGTTCCTCAAAGAATGGAAATTGGCAACCATTCTCAGGATCAGATGTCTCCTTCCCCTGCATAAATATGACAAAGAAATATATATACACAAACATACATATTTTTAAAATAACAATAATAATAAAAAGAAAGAAAGAAAGAAAGGGTTATGTAGCAAAATTCTAGTTTCATTTGGTCTTTGAAAGGTTACCTTCAAGCAAAAAACAATTTTGCTTATTAGACAATCAAATCATTCATTCTGAAAGCAATTTGGAAAGATTGCAATGCACAATATAGGTGACAGTAAGAAGGGTTGTTTGTGTGGATGCATCCAGTGCAGTGACATTTTTGAGCAGGAATAAAATCATTCATTGATATATATATATATATATATATATATATATATATATATATACACACACACACACACACGCACATGGTTAAGATAAGATTAGGAGGAATGAGAGAGGACAAAAACATTATATACATGGTTAAGATAGGTTAGGAGGATTGGAATAAGAGAGGACAAAAACAAGTATATACTATGAGAAGATGACAAATCAGGAAATTAGGATCAGACTCAGACATGTTTTCTTAGAAATGCTGCAGTTTGAGAATAATTTTTTAAGTAATAATTAAAGAGGAAAAATAAGAAAGAAAGGACCTTGTATCGATTGAGAAGATTTTTCCACTTGCACTTGCACTGAACAGGGGTTCGGCTGTAGCCTCTTCTGTCCCTCATTCTGGCACTCACAATCTCCCAAAGGGTCTTGTTCTTGTTGCGCTTGGCGGCGGCGGTGAAGTCCCTCTCAAGCTCACCCCGTATGAGGATCAGCTCCCGAGTCTCCTCCTGCCCCCACTGCCCGCCCCCTAACATGCTGCTTCCGCTGCTGCTTATTCGACCCACCACTTCGCCATCCCTGCCACCTAACATTTCCCTTTCCTCCCTTCAATCCCTTCTTCCTTTGTTTATTAGGGTTTTCTCACCCCTTTTACTAGTTCTTTTATTTTATTTTATTTTCCTGTTGAAAATATTTGAATAAATAAAATTCAAAACACACATAAATGTAATAAGAAATTATTTCAGCCAATTAACACAATTATTATACGTCTTATTTTTTATTTTTTAAATATATTTTAAAACGTATATATTTAAAAATTATACTGACCATAAATAAAATAATTTTTTAAAATAAAAAATAAAATTATAATATTTTTTTAATCTCGCTTAAATAATTAAAATACCTTACTAATTACAATCAATGTGTTATTGCTTACCGAAATTCTAAAGTGCTATAGATTTTTTATTTTTTTTAATAAAAAAAGTATATTTTATTCAATGATTTTAAGGGGTGTTTAATGGTTTTAAAAGCTTTTGCCTGTACTGGCTCCACCCTTATCTAGAAGGTTAAGTGCTTGCCATTTAAACTGTTCGAGGAAGGTTCGAGAGCTGGTAAATCAAAAAGAAAACCAAAAATAGAAAAGCTTTTGCATGTTAATATATATATATATATATATATTGGCTCACGGCCTCGTATTTTTATTGTTTATATTTTAAAATTTGATCACTCTTATACATGCATTTGGTAGATGATTAGATTAAAATGAATACATATGATGAATGAATTATATTAAATATTATGTACCTAATAATTATGGTACATTGTATTGAGAAATGTATTCTTTCTTCCCAAATGATTCTTGGAGTCTTATATAAGGATGAATTTGTATCCAAAAATATAAAAAAAAATGAATTGGTGACATAGCTAATTCCTGAAGAACTAGATTTCGAAAGTTCGTATTTTCTTTGTTTTGATCTCTCTTTATTTACTCATTTTTATTTTATTTATAACAATCACTTTATTATATGGATGTTTTAAAAAATTTAAAAGTTTATATTTCTTTATCTTAATCTCTCTTTATTTACTCATTTTTATTTTATTTATAACAATCACTTTATTATATGGATGTTTTAAAAAATTTATTTAAAAAAATAGGAAGTTAAGGAGTAAAGTGATAATTTTTTAGAAAAACACGTGTTTCTATAAAAAGAACTAAATAAATTAAAATATCATTAATTTTATTTTATGCTTTTTATTTTGGAATAAATTCTTTTTATCACGAGTCACTTGATAATATGAGTTAAATGCAAATACCAATATTATCTCTATTGAATTTAATTTCCCTTGTATTTAACTCTAAATGGACAATGCACCCAGACATTTCATTTGATTTAATGATTAGTAAATTCCTACTCCCAACTCAAACAACTTTTAACTTCATATAATAAAATAAAATAAAATGATTTACATTTTTAAATAAAATAATTAAGTACAAGGGAAATTAAAAAAAAAAAAAAATTGTAGAAAAACTGGCTTACAAGTTGCAATGAGGAGAGGAGAGCTCCTCAAGTCAACATGTAATGTAGTGTAGTGTAGTGCACTCAAATAGACAGTCAGAAAGAAACAAGAAGCAGCAGATACCTGAAGAAGAGTGAAGAACTGCAGATAAACCAAAAGTACATTAATCTATTAATTTTGCTTGGCCCACATTCTCAATGCGTGCAGCAACCAAGAAATTCATATTTGTGTTTGAAATTCAAAACAAAGTTGTATTATGCAACAAAGACAAAAAAAGGAAAAAGCAAGCCCATGAAAACATTACTTATGCCTCCTGCTGCATCAAATGCCCCAAGACAAGACAAGACAATAAACCTAGTATATCTCATCATCTGGAATATCAGGGGTCAAGAATTTCCTTGGATCTTTACTAATTTCCTCATAGTTTAATCTCGCCTTCACTCTTTCTGGCACTGGGACCAATGGAATGATGCTATCTCTATCAATAACTCCATCAATTATTCCATATTCAACTGCTTCTATTGGAGACATATACCGATCCCTATCAATATCCTTCTGGACTTGTTCAAACGAACGTCCAGTAAAACCAGAAATTATTCTTGTCACATTATCCTTGTTATGCATAATTTCCCGTGCTTGGATTTCTACATCTATAGCTTGTCCACTAGCACCTCCTAGAGGTTGATGAATCATTATTCGTGTATTTGGCATTGCAAGGCGCTTGCCTTTGGTGCCACCACCAAGGATAATAGAAGCTGTTGATGCTGCAATGCCAAGTGCAACCGTGGAAACATCAGCCCGGACAAGCTGCACTACATCATAGATAGCCATTGTAGCACTGATACAAATAGCAAAAACAGAAGAAGATCAGCAAAAGGATAAACAAGCAAGGTGATACAATCGACAAAATGTTGAAATGGAACCATTAACAGGAAAGTTTTTTTTCTTTTGTACGTCACCACCAATGGGAAGGAGAATTTTTTTTTTTTTTTTTTAAAAAGGGGGAAAGAAGAGAGTAAATTACCTTATTTGGATTGCACAAATACGAAGACGAAAGCAAGGAAAGGTCTTATTTGGTTGAGTGGAAAGAGAACGAAATGGAAATTTATCATGTTCATTAGCAATTATATTCTTAATATGTTTAGGGTTTTTTTGGCAAAGTAATTATGTCAGTACATTAAAAATAATATGAGAAATCCTTCCCTTCCAAATCTCTCCAGGAGAGGTTTAGAAAGATGGAGGTTTGGAATTTAGAGGGACTTTTGCACCAATTCCCTCCCCATCCAGTAAAATGTTTCCCTTACAAAGGAGGGTACCTTCCCCTCAATCCAAACAAAGCCTCAAGCCTCGATGGAAATATAACATGTAATAATGCAGACGTTTCTTCTAGCCTGCAATGATAACCTAAACTGCATATAATTCCAACTGCTATATACTCCTAAAGTTCCAAGAATATGCACTTCAACTGACCCTGCAACCTATGTTGCTCCGACTCTTCATTTTTCTTGAAATACCCGTGTCCGACACCCGTGTTCGAAGCATATCCGAACATGGATATGGGGATATGACCCTCCAAGGACCCTCCAAATACATGGAAAAACTTTAAAAAACTGAACATATCTGTGTCGGATACATACCTGTATCCGACACTCACATCAGAGTCCGAGTAACATAGCCTGCAACAACCTAAGTGATACCCAAAGATTGCATAAGCCAAGGATCAGAGCTGTCTTACCCAAGGAAAGGGCAGGTCAGAAGAAGATGAGGAAATGATTCAGCTGTCTCCTTAGATAGAAAGCATCTATTGGGCATAATTTGCCCCTTTTTTTAAAGATTTGGAAAAATAAAGGGCACTAAGAAACTTGAGCTTGGTCATTAGAAGAAACAAATAATATATAATCACACCCAATTGAACAATAAGATTATGAAATATCACACATGCTAATTTAATGATGAAGCAAGACTCTTTATGCTTGAATGAAGCAATAAAATTTCCATCCCCAAGTTGATGGTGCAAACCAAGAGTTGTAATTGGGCTTGCTGGACATTTATATCATAGGCTCGGCCATGATTTGATATCTATTTTAGGCAACTTAAGTTATTTTTAGTGATTAGACTTGCTAGCTTACCAAGTACTAAGGCTAGGAAGCAGTCTGTAAATACCCATATAGAATGCTACTCTATTAAGTGGGTTTATAAACCAGATGGATCTTCAAATCGTTGCTATCAGGCTCCTTCAATAAGAAATATCAGTAAAAGCTGAAAATGCCGTAATCCAAGGATAATACCACTCCCATCCAATAAAATTGCCATATCGTTTCTAAGATCCTAACCAATAGTGTGATACTAGTTGAAGATCAAATTAAAAGGGCATTATTCAGTTTGGCAAGGGCATATGAAAGTAATCTAGATTCTAGAAAAAGGTACCTTCAGCCAGAATTTTTGCAATAAAGTAACTCGCCCAAGTCATGACTTGTCAGCTCAAGAATTTACCATTGAACAAGACCACAGCCTTCAAAGAAGAATAAGTCCATTTGTGATTTCTCCTTTCTTTTTTTTTTTTAAAAAAAAAAAAACATTTACCATTGATAAAATCATCTGATATGTATTTCCAAGATATATAGTAAAAATGTTCTTTCTTTCCCAGTCAAAAAACACAGGCCACCATCAAATGTGGCCTTTGTTTATCATAATACAATGAAAAAGGTGTATGCCTGCATCAATAACTGGAGCTACCACCACGATTAGGAGGAAGGATGACAAGGACAGTTCAAAGATTACCGAAAAGTACGATTTTGTAGTTAAATAATTTTACTGAAAATTATGATTTCAGGCTTGTTCATCATCGGTTAAGAATTTACTTTATCAGGGTTTGGATGGCAAAAACATTGCTGGAAGATAAAGATTATGATGCTGGAATTTTCTAGTAAGGGCAAGGTTAAAGCTGATTTACGGTTGGTAGGTTGTGGGGGAGAGGTTAGAGAAAATATGAGTATAGGGTTTATTAAAGCTTTAAAGAAGAAGACTAAGAAAAATATGGCAAGAACAAGGATTCATCTTGTTAGCTGTTGTTGGCAATGAACATTAGGGCTAAGCAAAGAAACCAAAAAACCAAACCGAACCGTGATATTTGGTTCTATTCGGTTCGGATTTTAAAAATTCAGTTCGTTTTCATTTTGAAATTTTAAAAAACCGAACACCTTGGTTTCGGTTACTAATTTGAAAACACGCTAATAACCAAATCAAACCATTTTCAATAATATCACTTGATTTTTACTATTTTATTTCTTTTTAATATCCTCATTCAAGTTTTTATTTGTTATTAGTTGATGTTAAGTGCTTGAATGTTATTAGTTGTTTACTTGTTTTGATATTCCTTGCAAAATTAAATACAAAAGCCCAAATCAATGAAAAACCGAATTGAGTAATTCGGTTATTTTTTTTCTTAAAAACCAAACCAGACCGTATACACCCTTAATGAACACTAATTCATGGTACTTCTCTAGCCTTGTGTCAGAACTCTTATAGATGACTCTATAGTGTATATGCAACAAGGTCCTTTCCTATATAAAAAACAGCAAAACCACTCTGGAAATTAACACCAAAGCAAAGTGACTTTTAAAATTTCAAAACGTATTCACTAGAGACATCAAGGCTCCCTTAGGTTCACAGAAAATGATTCCTGGGGCAAATATATTGGAATACAGGAAAACATTTTCTATTCTTTGAAGAACATGGTAAAAAGTATTTCCTCACTGTTTGGAATGCAATGGGAAATTTTTATTGTTAACATCAAATCTCATGTATTCATTAAGACGTTGCTAGCTTTTCTATTGTGCATAAGACATCATCTTATCATCTCATCACTAGGATTCAACCTACTCACCAGTCACCATCCATAGAGAACAGATTTTAAAAGTTCAAGAACCAATGTTATCATAACTTTAAGAGTCCCAAGATCTTATTCGGATGGATAGGAACAAAGAAAAAGGAAAGGAGGTCACCAACACAAGTGACATCATCAAGAGGCTCAACATGCGTGGAGGGAATTTCTGATACATAAGAGAGAAAAAAGCAACATTTGATTAAGAAAGGAAAATAAGTCCCCAAAATTATCCTGATTTCGCTCCATGGTTGTCCACTGAGTAGAAGTTATTTTCTGTAGACTACATTTTTTTGGCTTACCAAATTCTTGAAAATACAGAAAACAACTTCCATAACCAAACATTATGTCCTAATTTGAAATTAGAGGGCAATAACTTCATGAATTTTCGGCTCTAGTGGCAGGATTTTGAGAAGATAATAAAAAGTAATCATTTTTTGCACTGGGGTAAATGAAAACATTCGACATAGACAATCCTCATTTGGCCAAATTTAAAGAGACTCAAATGGAGGCCTTAAAAGATGGTATTTAGTAAGAATGATAGTTGAGAAACATATAAAAATCTATCCATAGAGGCATATGTTTTTTCTAAATTACTTCAAAGTTCAAACAATATCCTATCATGACATCTGAAACAAGAAGAATGATAAAATACTTACTTTACCAAATGATGAAATACTTGCTAACATAGTAAAGCAAATTTTGACACAATATGTACACGTCCAAGCCCAACAATCTTGTCAGAAATTTGAATAAATAACAAAAATGGAAAGCTAATGAGACAGATATGAGATAATAAACAAGTATTCAAAATCCCAAGGTCAAAATTTCCAAAACCACCAACAAGTTACAAACTTAAACAAACAAAGTAGTAATTTTCAAGGTTCCAAATAAAGACATTACAAGACACTACTGTGCAGGGCAAAATGTAATGCCATGTAATTTCCCAAGTAAAATTAGGAAATTTATCTAGTGCATTTTAAAGAAGCACAGTTGCATCTTTGATAAGCTTGGTTCTGGCTCAAGTCTACCAATTAGAAGTACCCCTTAATATGTAGAAGACCAAGCGGCTTCAAGTAATTTTTACTATGTTGTGCATGCAAGTTGCTAACGTCCCAAAGAATGAAAGCATGTGAAGAATATGTAGGCTATAGGAATAGGATATAGAAGCACAGGAAGCTAAGCAAAAAAGCTGTGAAAAAACAAATTTTTCAAAAAGTTGAGAATCCAAGAAAATCTAAAACTCCCCTAATTTTGCAAGGGAAGACAGGGGTACCGAGCAGATACAGCAGGTAAGATGTTTGCAATTGATAAGGAGAAACTAACACACTTATCCTTTTTCACTTGCTATGTATTGTTGACTTGTCAACAACATAAGCATTTAAATTGTAGCATAAACTATTGTAGACTCCATTAGAGGAGACCGTAAATTGTAGTAGAAACCAGAAAACAAGTTCACGTGATAAGCAGAATTTGTAGCAAGAATCTGTTCTTTGCATTATCTCAAAAGAAAAAACAAGCGAAAAACTGAAAAGCGGGATCTAGGGTTACACGGCAGAAGGATTAAGGCATTAAACAATATAAAAGCCTTAAAAAAGGCATACCTCAAAGAACCACCAGGGGAATTAATGAAGAGTCTGATATCTTTATTAGGGTCCTGAGCATCCAAAAGCAGCAACTGACTGATAATGGCATCAGCCACGAAATCATCAATGTTGTTACCTAGGAAAACAATTCGCTCCTTGAGCAGCAACCCCATAGCGTCGGCCTCGGCCCCTCGCATGGCGGTGGCGGGGCTCTGAGGGGCTGACAATTTGAGGCAGTTAGGGGTGGTTTTCACTTTGACAGATGAAGAAATGGGTGTGGGTGTGAAGCACAAAAGGGAAGGTTTTGGGTTTGGGAAAGTAAGAGAGGGTTTATGTTTAAGTTGAAGAGAGGACAAGGAAGGGGTTAGAGGAGACGAGAGCGAGAGCAAATCCATGGTGTTTGTAGTGTTTGTGGCGTGAGCGTCGGAGTGAGCAAGTGAGTGACACAGATAAACTCCGACTCAAGCCGCGACCCTTTTTCCTGTTGATTGATTTCACGCAAATACCAAAGTAACCAAACCAAAGTATTATCTTCTTTTTATATATATATATATATATATATATATATATATTTTAAAAAAGTATTTATTATTGATTGAATGAGATAAAGAGATAAGATTCGGATTTTGGTAAGAAATATATATATATTCAGTTAATTTCATTTAAATTTTTTTAAAACTTTTATTATATATTGTAAATAATTTATAAATCGCTTTTATCTTCTCCTCTGTTTAACTCTAGGATTCTTTAAAATCCTAATCCATGTTAAGTTTATAATTGGTCGTAAGAGTGAGTAAAATTAGACTCAATTTGGAAAAAAAAAATCAATTAAAAATTTTAATTAAATAATTTGAGTTATTCAAATTTTCAGATTAATTCAAATAAATAATTTGAATTATATAATTTAACTCAAATTCGAATTATACAACTTGAGTTAATAAAAATCCGAATAACAATAAACAGTACGGCATCATTTTGAGGTCAAGGTTTTTGCATTTACTCCAAAAGTTCATTCAACATTTGACCCATTTTCCTTTTTCCCTCTTTTGTTCTTTCTTTTTTTTTTTTGGAACCCTAGCCTACTGCAGACCTGTGTCGCTGAGGATTCTACTTATTTGCAAGAGAAGCAACAGTAGCCAGTGGATGTTTGCTATCCTCAGTCAGTAAGTTACTATTCTATATTTTTTTCTTCCATTTTTTGCCTTTGTGCGTCTTAAATTCTTCTGAAACACCTAATTGTAAGCTTTGTTTTTGTAGCATGTTGGTGTTATTCGTGAAGAAAGTTCACTGTAATTGCTAGACAGGTGAATTATTTAACTCAATTTATCTTCATCTCCAATAACTTTGTTTAGGGTTTTGCTTGAGGGTGCACCGTGTGTCACGGCCCGCACGATCTCGCTCGGGTCCGTTATGCACACAACAAGTCCAGACCCAGTTCGCACACAACAGGTCTAAGCCCAGAATCTGAGTTACAAAGAGTATCTTGACCCACCAGAATAGGCCAACCCCTGGAGCATTCTAGAAGGCCCTAGAAGACAGATTTTACCTGGAGGTTCTAGAAGTAGTAAAAAATAGTTACTGCCCAACAATTCCAGCTTATCTAGAACTCTAAGAGATAGAGTTTAAATTCCTTTAGGCCTCTAGATAATGTAATCTTAGCCGTTCATTTGTTTAAATCTGAACCGTTGATGTAAGGGAGATTCAACTATAAATAGAGGCCTCCTCCAGCCTCATTTGGATCATTCAACTCATTTGAGTAATATACAAGAGCATTCTTCTCTACTATCTCTTGTTCTATTTTTCTGCTTAGCCCTAGTAACTTTTAGTTACCAGTGCCTTTATTGAGTGTTAACAGGCTGACTTAGGCATCCAGGGAAGCGACTTCCAGCCTAAGGCCGCACGGTTCGTAGGGCTAAAGTTCCGAGTACGTGACAGTTGGTATCAGAGCTCGTGGTTCGTGAAAGGTGTTGATCATAGGGATGGCGTCTCAGGCAGATAATCAAACACAGGAGGTCCCATAGACTCGTGGGAGGAGTAAGAAGGCTAGTTCGAGGGCTAGTTCGAAGGATGTTCTATCGTCCATGGATGGCAAGGTGGCCAAGCTTGAGGTGACCGTTGGAGACATGCAGGAGAACCTGGAGATCGTTGAGGGTCGCATCGAAAAGCTAGACTCCGCGGGGGAGGAGCTCAAGGACAAGATGCAGGGGGCTCTCAATGAGGCGTAGACATGCTGACTCAGAAGAACGATGCTCTAGAAGCCATGATGGTGGCCATGCGGAATGAGATGGAGGAGCTCAAGGGAGAGCTCACTTCATGCAAAGCAGCCATAGGGGGTGGCGTGCTAGCTGTGACACCCAAACACAAGATGGAGATCCCTAAGCCAAAGGAGTTCAAGGCAACCAGATCGGCGAAGGATGTTGACAACTTCTTGTGGGGGATGGAACAATACTTTCGTGCAATGGGCAGTGATGATGATGCCACTAAGGTAAACACTGCCTCAATGTATTTTACTGATGTTGCTCTTTTATGGTGGCGTCATAGGTGCAGTGATGAGAGGCGTGGTTGCACTGCCATTGAAACCTGGGAGGAGTTCTAAAGTGAATTCAGGCAGCAGTTTTACCCAGAATATGCCGAGGATGAGGCGCGTGCCAAGTTGCGACGGCTTACGCAACAAGGCACAATTTGGGAGTATGTGCGGGAGTTCAGTGAACTCATGCTCTAGATTTCTGATCTCGGGGAGAATGAGGCATTCTTCTCATTCATGGATGGACTTAAATCTTGGGCAAAGCAAGAGTTACAACGGAGAAGTGTCCAGGATCTTACCAAAGCCATGGCCACAGCTGAATCCTTACTTGACCTCAGTTCTAAGAAGCCGGACAAGTTCGAGTCTTCCAAGCCCAAACCCAAGGGCAAGGGCAATGGTGGAGAAGATAAGGATCGACAGTCCAAGAATGGTAATGGGAAGCCACCGACAGGGAAGTGGAAGTCCAACAAGCAGTCAGAAAATAAGAAGGACAGGGAGCCATTGCTGTGCTTCCTATGTGACGGTCCGCATCGAATGCGAGACTGCCCGAAACGAACCAAGCTTTCTGCCATCAACAGGGAAGATGATGAGCCAAGGAAAGAGACCCTGAAGCTTGGTTCTATTATGAGTTTTGTCAAGGCCAGGAGGGGCCGAAAGCAGAAGGGACTGATGTTTGCAGACATCACCATTGCAAGCCAGAAAATGAGTGATCTAGTTGACACAAGAGCATCAGATTTGTTCATGTCCGAGGAGGCTGCTAAGAAACTTGGTCTCAAAGTTGAGAGGACAGCCAGTTGGATCAAGACTGTTAACTCAAAGGAGGTCCCAACCATGGGTGTGGCAAAAGAAGTGGAGATACAACTTGGAGACTGGAAGGGTAAGGAATCTATTGAGGTAATCCCATTGGATGATTATGAATTTGTTCTTGGCTTAAATTTCCTTGACCGGATTAATGCTCTCCTTGTGCCTTTTGCCGATTGCATTTGTATCTTGGATGCCCGATGCCAATGTGTGGTGCAAGTTAATCGAGAAACAGGTGTTGGAGCCAAGATGTTGTATGCAATCCAGTTAGCCAAGGGTGTGCGCAGAGATGAAGTCACCTACTTGGCTGCCCTAAAGTTTGATGAGTCTCAAGAGCCCATGGATGAGACCCCCCTAGAGGTACTAGAGGTGCTACAGTCCTTTAGTGATGTGATGCCTGCAGAATCGCCTAAGAGGCTATCACCCAAGAGATAGGTGGATCATAAGATTGAGCTGGTGCCTAATGCCGAACCGCCAGCCAAGGCCCCGTACCGGATGGCACCCCCAGAGTTGGAGGAGTTGCGGAGACAGTTGAAGGAGCTTGTAGATGCTGGTTTCATCAGGCCATCTAAAGCCCCGTTCGGTGCGCCAGTTTTATTTCAGCGGAAGCATGATGGGTCCTTGAGATTGTGCATAGACTACTGGGCACTCAACAAGCTCACTGTGAAGAACAAGTATCCAATTCCACTTATCGCAGACTTGTTTGATCAGCTTGGAGACGCGAGATGGTTCACCAAGCTAGACTTACGATCCGGGTACTATCAGGTGAGGATAGCCGAGGGAGATGAGCCAAAGATAGCATGTGTGACGCGATATGGCTCTTATGAGTTCCTTGCGATGCCCTTCGGCCTTACCAATGCTCCAGCTACATTTTGTACTCTTATGAACAAGGTACTTCAACCTTTCCTAGATCGTTTTGTTGTTGTTTACCTTGATGATATTGTGATCTACAGTAAGTCACTGGAGGAACATGTGGAGCACTTGCAGGAAGTGTTCCAAGTCTTACGGGAGAATGAGCTATATGTGAAACGGGAGAAATGCTCATTTGCCCAACATGAGGTGCCATTTTTAGGCCACATTGTGGGAAGTGGCAGGATCCAGATGGATGGGAACAAGGTTCGGGCCATATTTGACTGGGAGCCACCAACCAAGGTAACAGAGTTGCGGTCATTCCTTGGGTTGGCGAACTATTACAGACGCTTCATCAAAGGCTATTCCAACATCACCACACCATTGACAGACTTGCTCAAGAAGGGGAAAGTGTGGGACTGGATTCCAGGGTGCCAACAGGCCTTTGATCAGTTGAAGCGTGCAGTGACAGAGGAGCCCGTACTTGCCTTACCGGATCACACTAAATCGTATGAGGTTCATACTGATGCATCAGACTTTGCGATTGGAGGAGTAGTGATGCAAGATGGACATCCAATGGCGTTCGAGAGTCGAAAGCTCCATGAGACTGAGCGATGATACACGGTCCAGGAGAAAGAAATGACAGCAGTGGTACATTGCTTGCGCACCTGGATACATTACCTGTTGGGGTCCAGGTTCGTTGTGTTTACTGATAACGTTGCAAACAGTTATTTTCTAACCCAGAACAAATTGTCTCCCAAACAGGCTCGTTGACAGGTTTTTTTGGCAGAGTTTGATTTCAGCATGGT
Source organism: Fremontodendron californicum (assembly GCA_030761205.1). Classification (NCBI taxonomy): domain Eukaryota; kingdom Viridiplantae; phylum Streptophyta; class Magnoliopsida; order Malvales; family Malvaceae; genus Fremontodendron; species Fremontodendron californicum. The sequence continues at coordinate 35,832,743 of JAULJL010000008.1, read as the reverse complement.
GTACAAGCCAGGGAAAACCAATGCAGTGGCTGATGCACTAAGTCGAAAGGTTGATCTTGCAGCCATCAGTCATCCTGAAGGTTCACTGCTGGAACGCATTAAGGAAGGGTTGCCCCATGATCCCACAACCAAGACCCTAATGGAAAATACCAAAGAGGGAAAAACCAGACGATTTTGGTTCGAGGGAGACTTGCTCTACACCAAGGGACACCGCCTTTATATGCCTCGGTATGGGAAGTTGCGCAAGGAAATCATGCAGGAGTGTCATGATTCGTGATGGGCTGGCCATCCAGGTATGCACCGTACCTTAGCACTTTTGGAGGACCGTTACTATTGGCCACACATGGGCGACGATGTTGAGGCCTATGTGAAAACTTGCCTGGTTTGCCAACAAGACAAGGTGGAGCTGAAAACATCAGCTGGACTATTGCAGCCATTGTCCATACCGGAGCGCCCATGGGAGAGCGTCTCCATGGATTTTATTATAGGTTTGCCCAAGGCAGATGGATTTGGGAGCATCATGGTAGTGGTGGACAGGTTTTCCAAGTATGGGACTTTCATTCCAGCAACCAAGGAGTGCCCAGCGGAGGAAGCAGCTCGATTATTCTTGAAGAATGTGGTGAAATACTAAGGAGTACCACAGACCATTGTTAGTGATCGGGACGGGCAATTCATGGGACGAATCTGGACCGAGTTGTTCAAGCTTTTGGGGTCAGACTTGAACTTTTCCACCAGTGTGCATCCCCAAACAGATGGGCAGACCGAAAGAGTGAATGCTTTATTGGAGGTATATCTCAGGCACTATATGAGTGCAACGCAGCGAGACTGGCCAAAGCTGTTGGATGTGGCGCAGTTTTCTTACAACTTGCAGCGGAGTGAGGCCACAAACCAAAGTCCATTCGAGATAGTGGTCGGGCAGCAGCCACTTACACCCAGTGCTGTTGCAACAGGTTACACAGGATCAAGTCCAGCAGCTTACAAGTTTGCTAAGGCTTGGCAAGAGCAGACTGACTTAGCCAAGGCTTGCCTACACAAGGCAGGAAAGCGCACCAAGAAGTGGGCAGATCGGAAGCACAGGGATGTGCAATTTCAGGTTGGAGACTTAGTCCTTGTCAAACTACACTTGGTGTTGCGTCACCCAGGCATGCACAAAGGGCTTGTGCGGAGATATGAGGGGCCTTTCAGAGTTCTGAAACGGGTAGGCAAGATGGCCTACAAACTTGAGTTGCCAGCAAAACTCAAGGTACAACCAGTTTTTCATGTTAGTATGCTTAAGCCTTTTCAGGTAGATCAGGACGATCCAGCCAGGGGCGAGTCTCAACGCGCACCAGTAGGAGTGAAGGCCTCCTACGACAGAGATATAGAGTGTATACTTGCGAATCGAGTAGTACGGCGAAAGAATTACAGGCCAAGGCATGAGTACTTTGTTCGATGGAAGGGACTACCCGACAGTGAGGCAAGTTGGGAACCAGCCGAGGCATTGTGGCAGTTCCAGGATAAGATTGAGCAATTCCATGCAGAGGACGCGACGAGGGCATCGCTGGAACAAGTGGGGGAGAATGTCACGGCCCGCACGATCTCGCTCGGGTCTGTTATGCACACAACAGGTCCAAGCCCAGTTCGCACACAACAGGTCCAGGCCCAGAATCTGAGTTATAAAGAGTATCTTGACCCACCAGAATAGGCCCAATCCCTAGAGCATTCTAGAAGGCCCTGGAAGACAGATTTTACCTAGAGGTTCTAGAAGCAGTAAAAGATAGTTACTGCCCAACAGTTCCAGCTTATCTAGAACTCTAAGAGATAGAGTTTAAATTCCTTTAGGCCTCTAGATAATGTAATCTTAGTCGTTCATTTGTTTAAATCTGAACCGTTGATGTAAGGAAGATTCAAATATAAATAGAGGCCTCCTCCAGCCTCATTTGGATCATTCAACTCATTTGAGTAATATACAAGAGCATTCTTCTTTACTCTCTCTTGTTTTATTTTTCTGCTTAGCCCTAGTAACTTTTAGTTACTAGTGCCTTTCTTGAGTGTTAACAGGCTGACTTAGGCATCCAGGGAAGCGACTTTCAGCCTAAGGCCGCACGGTTCGTAGGGCTAAAGTTTCGAGTCCGTGACACGTGCACATACTAACTCTGTTAAACTCTGTTTTTCGTGTTCAAATCAAAACTAATCTACTATGCACTCAGGTTAAAATATAGTCTTTGCAGCGCTGAGGGAAGTGATTTTCTCACGTGAATAACAGGTTAAAATATAAGTTAGGAATTAAGCTTTTAATTTTTTTCTAAAGCTATTTCGGTGTTTCATTGTTTGATTTTGTTAGTCAATGGGTATGGTGATCTGGTTGTAAATTTTGGTGTGCTGATGACAGTGTCGCAACCTAAAAAAATAACGACGAGTCTCATCGCAAGACTTTATTATTCCTTAAGCGTGACATTAAAAAAAAAATCGAGGAAAAGTCGACTTAATTCCTCTAAAAATGAAGGTTTTGAAAATGACCTTAAAAAAGACATGGAGTCGCCACCAATCTTTTTTAGCTAGGTGTGATCGGCCACCTATTAAAACCGGTTTTATAAAATATTTTAAAAATTAATTAAAACATTTTAAAAACCAATTTCAAGTCTGCGTTTTAAACCAGAGAAATCAAAGAAGCAGGTTCGGGAGTCGGTTACGTGTGAGGAAGGATTAGCACCCCCACAACGCCCGTAAAAATCGGTACCTTATTAATTGTGTGTTATCTCAAGTCTCGGTAAAAGTTGGTTTTAAATTTACTATTTCAAATTAATTCCCAATTTAAAGAAAAATAATTTTATTTTTTATTGAAAATGATCCGGAATTTATAAATTCAAAATTTTCCTATATTCCCCAACAAACGTGGCAAAATATAGAAATTTTTATTAGTTTTGAAAAAACTTTCCGAATCATTCTCTTTTTTGAAAGAAAGATATTCCTTTATTAATGATAATTGATGAAATTCCCTCCAGCAAACCCGGTAGAGAACTCATGAATTATTTTAACTCGGGAATATCTTTATTTTTATTGAAAACCATTATCTTTTTGAAAACATTTAAAATAAATGAATATGTATATGCATGACATAAATAAAATGACATAGCAAAATCTAAATAATATAATGCAACCTAAATGACATGGCAAACATGAATGATATGGCATATAATTTAAATGACATGGAATAAAATAATGCTATCATATAATATGCATGAAAATAAAAATGCAATGCATGAAATGTATTTTTTCCTTTAATTAAGGAAATCCGTATATCTAAAAAGATATCCGGCTACCTTAGGAAAATATGTCAAATTAAATATTCTAAAACCAAAATACTTTGTGATTGTTTGAAAACAATTTTGAAAAGCTTGAATTAACAATAAAAACTGGGCTAAATTTTTTTAAATGGCTCTAATTTCCTAAGTTTAAAAAATCCGGACTTGACTACCCTTAACCCGGGATTTGAAAAACCATTTTTAGACTTTAAAAGGCTTAGAAATCACCCTAAGTCAGTAGCTAACCCTCCTAATCAGCCCACTCTAAGTAAATTAACCAAAACAGAAAAATGGTTTTTCTTTAAATTCAATTCTGACTCCACTGTCCAGTTTTAATCCACGATTTTTTACCCTATTTTTAAAAAGACCAAAAATTCTAAAAAAAATACTGGAGACTCAGGACATGTAAAACTACACGAAAAAAAATTGGATTAATTTTTTGATAAAAGATGAATTCCCAAAAAAACCAGAGATGTACGAGTTTTTGGAGGAGAAAAAACTGCTTTGTTTTTCTTTAAATTCAATTCTGACTTCACTGTCCAGTTTTAATCCACGATTTTTTAACCTATTTTTAAAAATTCCAAAAATTCTGAAAAAATTATTGGAGACTCAGGACATGTAAAAATACACGGGAAAAAATCGACTTAATTTTCTGATCAAATATGAATTCCCAGAAAAATCGGAGATGTACGAGTTTTGGGTGGAAAAAAAACTGCTTTGCCAACACATTTTTTTTTTTGTCTTTGATAAAATCATTTAAAAACCAAAATAAAAATATTTGAAACTCATAGAATGACTTGAAGACAGTAGCTAGGACTTTTTGAAAGTTAGATAAAAATTGGCTAAGTAAAAAAAATCACAAAGGTAGAATAATCAATTTGACAAACTTAATTTTCCACAAGTGTGCTCAAGAGAGCATGACTTTGAACCATCAATTGGCTCAAGTCATTATTCAAGTGGCATGAACATGAAATGCATGAAACAATGCAGCAAACATAATGCATGAAATGCATGGATCTAAACCTAAATGTAAGGAAAATGCATGACATAAATAATATGGCCTAGACCTAACATGAACTTGCATGGCATTTAATGTAACCTAGACCTAAGACATGCATGGCATTTTCACAAACACAAGGCATGCTTAATTCAAAAATCCAACCAAATATCATGCAAATGCAAAAACCTAACAACTAGCATGACAAAAATACAACACACAATGCAAAACACATGGAGTAGCCAAATGGCCCCAAGCTTCAACAAGCATGGCATTTTCACAAACACTTGGTATGCTAGCATGAAAAACTAAGTCATAACACAAAAATCACACAAGCATTTTCACAAACACCTAATATACCAAATCTAAAACATGCTCACTAAGATATAAAACAAGAATCATGCAAAGAATCACACAAGCATTTTCACAAACACTTAATATGCTAACTCTAAAACATGCTCAAATTTAAACAACATGAAAACAGAAAATTAAAAATGCAAAAACATGATATCTAAGACATAAATGGCAACAAACAAAGCAACCAAATTAAATATAACTTAAGAACATGAAATAACATAATATTTAAAACATCAAAAATAAAGAAAATAGCATAAACAATATGGTAAAATGAATAAAAAACAACAACTTAAAATAAATAATGTAGGCCATTTGGCCATGGTGAGTTTATTGTAAAAACAAAATGTAAGAAAAATATACTTAAGAAAGGAAATGAAGGAAGAACAAGAAACATTATTTTAAAATGAAAACTCACCAAGTAGCTTTTGAACGGATTAAGCTATAAACCCTCAGAGTAGCTTTTGAACGGATTAAGCCACAAACCCTCTCACAAGTAGCTTTTGAACGGATTAAGCTATAAACCCTCAGAGTAGCTTTTGAACGGATTAAGCTACAAACCCTCAGAGTAGCTTTTGAACGGATTAAGCTACAAACCCTCTCAACAAAAACACTATGACTCACCACCCGGATAATCCTAATACAAGTGTATAGACTATCTCACAAGGGGTAGTGGGTGATTTCAACCAAAGGCCAAGACCCCTTATTTATAAGGTGAGCACCTCCTTGGCTTGACATTACAAAGGGATGTGGGATTGGGACTTAGGCTAAAAAAAACCCATGGCTTGATCAAAGAAAATCTCTAACTTAACTCTTGATTTTTAACCACTTGATTGAAAAAATCATAAGCTTCCTCCTTCCTTTGGGCTTGGGCAGGCCAGCACTTCTCTTTTCCAGCCCAGCTCTGATTTTTGAAAGGCCCAAAGAAGCCCTTTTCGGTTGCTTGGGTGAAACGACTATTTTGCCCCCCGGATGCAAAATAAATATCAAACGGGCTCCAAATTCAATTTTTCTTTTTTTAATACTTCCAAAATAATAAAATATTGAGTTCTGGAAGTTTTCAAAATTATCCGAGTCCGTTTGCTATTTATTTGGATTTTTTCTTCCCAAAATGTCCTTTTATGCCCCTACTTTTTACCATTTTTTAAACGAGCTCCAAATCAAGATTTTTCTTCACCAATCTCTTCAAAATAATTAAAAAGTGTGATCTGGAAGTTTTCATGATTTTTGGAGCTCATTTGGTATTTTTTCGGGATTTATCGGCTTGAATTACTGCATAGGAGGCCCGGGATTTGGCCATTTTGCAAACGAACTCGGAATCAAGATTTTCTTTTACCAATCTCTTTCAAATGATTTGAGAATGAGATTGACAAATATTTTCAGAATTTCCGGAGTCCATTTGCTATTTTTCCCAAATTTTTCCAATTTTGCCCTTTTACCTCCGAAACCCGGTTTTGCTCAAAACAAATCCGATTTTCAGATTTTCTTCAATCTGAGCCTTGGGCCATCCTTTTTAACCATTCTTCATCCATTGGGGGCTTTGGTCTTACCAATTCGGGCCATTTCTGTGATTCTTCCCGATTTCATCGAAATCCACTAAAAACCCTAATTCTCGGTTTTCTCTCGGATTGACTTTTCTTTCGATTTTTCTTGCAAGTGACTTCTCCATTACCCGTAGTCAGTGCTTATATTTTATTTGGAACCTTCAATTTCGACCAGTTTGATCGTTTAAGCACTTTTCCCCAAATTTCTTGGATTAGGGTTTCTTTTCTACTGAATCTCCAAATCCCAACTTCCGAACTCCATATCTTTCAATGTAGACCTCGGATTATCAAAATTCTTTCGCCATTTTTCAATTGAACTTAAAATCTTGATTTTGAAAGTAGGTTGACTTTTTCAGTAGTTGACTTTTTGGGGTTGACTTTTTTGGGGTTGACTTTTTCGGGGTTGACTTTTTCGGGGTTGACTTTTTTTCAAGTTTGTCTTTTTGTGCTCGCCCTCTTAAACTAAGTCTCGGAGTACCATCTGCAGGATGAAAACAGTCTTTTTATACTCGGAAACATCAATATGGGAAAAAAACATACCTGTTTAGTGGTCCGGACAAAATTAGGTGTCTACAGCTGCCCCTCTTTGGCTATTGCTGAGAATCAGGAATCAGGCAAAGATAAACCAACACTAATTTTGTACGGTCAGTGACATCACATGTGAAGGAAAGGGAATGAGGTTTTTTTTTTCATTTTCTATTTTTTCAATTTTTTTCATCATTTTTTTTCTTCTTTTTTTTTATTTTTTTTATTTCTTTTTTCTTTTTTCTATTTTCTCTTTTTTCATTTTTTTATTATTATTATTATTATTATTTTTTAAAACAATAAATTGAAGGTTTTGTCCTTAAATTGAATTCCCTGCCTAAACAAGGCTCGATTCGTCTTAAGGAAACGAATTCGATTTTCAAAAGAAAAATTTATGCTCGAAGGGCTTTAAAATTGGTGCCCGAAGGTCTTAAAATGGTGCCCGGAGGTCTTAAAAATTGGTGCCCGGAGGTCTTAAAGATGTTGCCCAGAGGTCTTAAAAATGGTGCCTATAGGCCTTACCCCTGAAAAAAAGTTATGCCCGGAGGTCTTAAAGATGTTGCCCGGAGGTCTTACCTGTGATTTGAAAAATTATGCGCTGTATGCGACTTTAAAAATGATGCCCGGAGGTCTTAAGAATGGTGCCCGGAGGCCTTACCTGTGATTTGACAAAAAATGCGCTGTATGCGACTTTAAAAATGATGCCCGGAGGTCTTAAGAATGGTGCCCGGAGGCCTTCCCGTGATTTGGAAGAAATGCGCTGTATGCGACTTTAAAAATGATGCCCGGAGGTCTTAAGAATTGTGCCCGGAGGCCTTACCCATAATTTGGAAGAAATGCGCTGTATGCGACTTTAAAAATGATGCCTGGAGGTCTTAAGAATGGTGCCCGGAGGCCTTACCCGTAATTTGGAAGAAATGCGCTGTATGCGACTTTAAAAATGATGCCCGGAGGTCTTAAGAATGGTGCCCGGAGGCCTTACCCATAATTTGGAAGAAATTCGCTGTATGCGACTTTAAAAATGATGCCCGGAGGTCTTAAGAATGGTGCCCGGAGGCCTTACCCGTGATTTGGAAGAAATTCGCTGTATGCGACTTTAAAAATGATGCCAGGAGGTCTTAAGAATGGTGCCCGGAGGTCTTACCCATAATTTGGAAGAAATGCGCTGTATGCGACTTTAAAAATGATGCCCGGAGGTCTTAAGAATGGTGCCCGGAGGCCTTACCCATAATTTGGAAGAAATTCGCTGTATGCGACTTTAAAAATGATGCCCGGAGGTCTTAAGAATGGTGCCCGGAGGCCTTACCCGTGATTTGGAAAAAATACGCTGTATGCGACTTTAAACATGATGCCCGGAGGTCTTAAGAATGGTGCCCGGAGGTCTTACCCATAATTTGGAAGAAATGCGCTGTATGCGACTTTAAAAATGATGCCCGGAGGTCTTAAGAATGGTGCCCGGAGGCCTTACCCGTGATTTGAAAAAAATGCGTTGTATGCGACTTTAAAAATGATGTCCGGAGGTCTTAAGAATGGTGCCCGGAGGCCTTACCCATAATTTGGAAGAAATGCGCTGTATGCGACTTTAAAAATGATGCCCGGAGGTCTTAAGAATGGTGCCCGGAGGCCTTACCCGTGATTTGAAAAAAATGCGCTGTATGCGACTTTAAAAATGATGCTCGGAGGTCTTAAGAATGGTGCCCGGAGGCCTTACCCATAATTTGGAAGAAATGCGCTGTATGCGACTTTAAAAATGATGCCCGGAGGTCTTAAGAATGGTGCCCGGAGGCCTTACCCGTGATTTGAAAAAAAATGCGCTGTATGCGACTTTAAAAATGATGCTCGGAGGTCTTAAGAATGGTGCCCGGAGGCCTTACCCATAATTTGGAAGAAATGCGCTGTATGCGACTTTAAAAATGATGCCCGAAGGTCTTAAGAATGGTGCCCGGAGGCCTACCCATAATTTGGAAGAAATGCGCTGTATGCGACTTTAAAAATGATGCCCGGAGGTCTTAAGAATGGTGCCCGGAGGCCTTACCCATGATTTGAAAAAAAATGCGCTGTATGCAACTTTAAAAATGATGCCCGGATTTGATTAACCTTGAGAATTTGTATCAACGAGGAACATGGCAAGTCTAGGTCTGTTTTGAAAAGGCTGAGTTTCCAATCTGAGTTCTTTGAAGAGACAAGGAAAATATGACCCAAAAACAGGTTTTCTCTAGGACAGGGGATAATCTAGTTTAATCATTGTGCCCAGGGTGTCAATCATGAAGTGACGTCTAGGAAATTAGTGTTTTGTGGTCATTGGGAAAGGTCATGAATGGTTTTGGCAAAATCTTGACACACACCAAATTATCAAAATCTGGATTCTTGAAAGAATGTCTCATTTGTTTGATTTTCAAGGAATTTGAAAATTTTCAAAAAGTTCGTTCCTTTGTTCATAGCCTAGACTAAGATCTATGTCTTTGATTATTCTGTGATGACAATGGTTTTATGAAGTCAAATCATTCATATTCCTTGAAGCATTAGGTCTTTCAAATGGTCTCGGTTCAAAAGATTTAGGCTTAGGAAAGCCTAAAAGAGAAGGCTAAAGATATTGGGTCATTTCTAACAATGATCATCAATATTCTCAAGATTGTTCATTATTTCATGTGAAAACCACTTATTTATTGTGTACCACAAATTTTCTCAAAGTTTCATTTTTTTATTTTTTTTATTTTTTTTCAAATTTATTGCTAAAATAAAATGAACACAAAATATTTAAATTCAAAATTTATTTATTTCATGTAGATGTCATCATGAGACAAAAGCTTTCATCATCAAAGTGTAGAAATATATGCATCAGAATGCTCCTATTGACATGCTTTCAAAGATAACAAATCTTATCCTCAAAATTCTTCAAGAGGAAATCAATCTATGGTAAAACAAATTTCCAATGTTCGATAAGCTCTGGAATCAAAATGCCATCATGGACAAGACCTTCAATTCTTTCCTTCAGTTGTCTGCATTTTTTAGTCGAATGCCCAATTGCCCCAATGTGATACTTGCACTTGCTGTTGGGGTCATAGCTTTTAGCTGACGAAGAAAACTCTTCAAAGCTAAGCCAATTTCTATTTCATCTTATTAATGTGTTTCATGATGAATGAGCTATGAATGTCATGAGTGCAATTTGATGCATGTGAAGGATAAACAAAGTTATGTGTGGTCATATACAGTGGAAACATGTTGACCATGTATGTTATAAATGCAACACGATGCCAACATGATGCATTTACAGAATGAGAAAAATCAATGCATGGATATATGCAATGAATGACTATGTATGTTCCAAATGCATTTCCCAATGAATGATCATATACACTATCAATGCCATACAATGTCAATTATGATGCATGTGAAGAATAAATGATTGACACAGAGTATATACAAAGAAAATCATGCTGATCGTGTATGTCATGAATGCCACCTGATGCCAATATGAAAAATTAATGCATGAGCATATCATGATGACTGTGTATGCCATGAATGCAACCTGATGCCAACATGATGCATGCTAAAAAATAAGCAAATTAATGCATGGATATATACAATGAATGACCATGTATGTTCCAAATGCATTTCTCAATGAATGATCATATACACTATGAATGCCACACAATGTCAATTATGATGCATTTGAAGAATAAATGATTGACACAGAGTATATACAAAGAAAGTCATGCTGGCCGTGTATGTCATGAACGCAACCTGATGCCAATATGACAAATTAATGCATGAGCATATCATGATGACTATGTATGCCATGAATGCACCCTGATGCTAACATGATGCATGTAAAGAAAGAATAAATTGATATATGAATAGATACAGAAAAATCATGCTGACTATGAATGCATGAATGCAACTTGATGCTACCATGATGCATATAGAGAAAGAATAAATTGATAATGGATATATACAGAAAAATCATGCTGACTATGAATGCATGAATGCAACTGGATGCCAACATGATGCATGTAAAGAAAGAATAAATTGATATATGGATATATACAGAAAAAATCATGCTGACTATGAATGCATGAATGCAACTTGATGCCAACATGATGCATGTAAAGAAAGAATAAATTGATACATAAGTGATGCACCCAAAAGAGTGTATCTTATTTAACCTTGCACAAAAAAACATAAATTGTAAGTATAGTAGTTAGCAAGGGTCGAGTCCTCAGGGATTGGGTTTTAGTTTATAAGTTAATAGTTTAAAACTTAAATTCAAGAACAATAAAAGAAAAGGGGTTTTTGAAGCCAGATTTAAACTAAAGTAAATAATAAGAATAAGATGCAAGGCGGTATAACCAGCCAATAAAAATATATATACTAAATTAGGCGGTATAACCAGCCAATATATATACTAAATTAGGCGGTATAACCAGCCAATATATATACTAAATTAGGCGGTATAACCAGCCAATAAAAATAAAACAAAGTTAATATACAAATTAGGCGGTATAACCAGCCAATAAAAATAAATATACTTTTAAAAATAAGCAAACTAGAAAAGTAAGAAAACAAGTAAGTAAGAAGAATCAAATATGAAAAATATGGTTAAGGTTTCATTCTCCACCACTAGACATCATTAAGAATCAATTTCAGATCTATCAATATCAACCAACTATCAAAGTTAACAACCGTAGATAACAACAAGCTCTGTTATCCCAATCTTTCCTTAGTTTGTCGTTAAATAGAACAAGCTCTCTATTTAATCTCTAACCATTAAACAACCTAGAATAAGCTCTCTAAATTCAATTTAATGGCAGCTTTATGATGAGAAAGATAGGTTGATCTAAGCAACAAACACATAAGCTCGGATTGTTCAACTTAGGTTATGTTCCACTTTGCAATTATTGAAAACTTGACCATAATCATTAATCACAAATTGCCACTTATGAATAGGAAATCAAGACAATTACACGGATCAAGACTCCTAAACTAGCAATAGATAATTATCAAGATCTATCTAGTTGTACACCTAAATAAATCAAGACAACATCATGAACAATTCTTGTAGAAGAACATAAGCAACTTTGATAGAAAATTAATGATAGATAGAATCTAAAAATCAATCACAAAACATGTCTAGGGCTTTGAAATCACCCTTAACCAAATAGAAGTTTAGCCTAGCATAGGCATTGTAAACATAAACATAAAATTAAAGAGAATCTAAGAAGGAAATAAAAGAAAGAAAGAAGAAGAAGAAAATAAAGAAAAAGAAAACTAGAGAAAAGAAAGAAGAAGAAAACTTAGAGAATTTTATTATAATGGCTAATTTCCTACCAATGTATAATATGATCCCTTACAATCATCCAAGGCCCTCTATTTATACACATTTTGGAGGGCTAAATGACAAGAGACAAGCTTTACAAATTTCAAAGGTAGGTATAATAGGTGGGTGCATTTTCTAACAATTTTCGTCATACATGACGATTTTGATCAGCCAACTTGATGGTCGATTTTGTCAATTTTGCAGGCCTTATCTGATCACATGGTCTTCTAGAAAAATGTTACCCTATCAGTTACTGATCCATAGCCGTTGGAATCAGCTCATTTGCTGATGTGGATAAGAAGATATGGGCAAACTACGAAAACAGGTCAGCACAGACGTCATTGCACATCAGCCAACTTCATGGTCGATTTCGCTAGGGAAAACGACTCCGTTTCAAGAAGTGTAAAACATGAAAAAGATAGATATGCCTCTTAGCTTTGCACGGCTACAAATTTCAGCCTTATTGCTTCAGTGAAACTCGAGATATAGCTGATATGGCAAAAGGTGTCGGAACTGGAACTGAACTGGATTTGCCCTTAATTCTAGTAATCTGAAATCACTCAAAGAAACTTGTGAAAAAGACCAAAATACATAAAAATATAAAAGATCATAAACACAATTAGACTAAACAATAATAACTCGTATTTGACACAAAACAATAATAAAACATAACTAAAAACTATATAATTATACGAGTTATCACACCCCCACACTTAGATTGTTGCTAGTCCCTAGCAACGACTCAATAAAAATAAAATAAGAAAATCTAATCTAATCCATTTTCGTAGGAAATCACGGTGGCACTTAGCATGTGACACAAGCCTTTAAACCCCTACGTGTCCCTAGTGGACGAGTTTAGTCTCGTGAGGGTTTACTAGAACGATACCCACAAACATTGAAAAACTAAAATATAAATAAACTACATATACTAAAAATATTTACTCCTAATCCTTTCAATACAAATTAGAGACAATCTTTGAACAAGTCTTATAAACTAATCAATAGCTTAAAGAATTTCACAAAAAATCATACTTGAATGTAAATTGTTTGAGTTAAGCCAATATTAACATAACATATTTCAATCAAAATAGTGCATATTCAAACTTAATCTCAACTACTCACATGGGATACCCTCATGATTTTCACTCTTTAAAGTAGTGGTGAAGTGTTTACACTCAATCAATCTCATGAAAACAGTTCTACCATATTCTTGCTTGTCCACCTATTCTCCACTATTTAGATCATACAACTTCATGAATCAAGAGGTCTTTAATCAAGGTTGTAATGGGGCCAAGGGGTTTGTAATGTGGTTGAAGAACAAAAGGATAAAGATATCACAAAGGTTCCAAAGAGTTCATAAAGTTTCGAGACATAAAAAGATCATACAAATAAAACTTCTCAAAACTCTTATAAAGCACATAATAACATAGGCTAAATATTCATGTTGAGCCTTTGCATCATTCTAACCAACTTTGTAACATCTTTTTCTTTACTTTAACTAGAAGTTCAAGAGAAGATTTTTTTTTTTTTTATATGAGAATGTATTTGACAATGATCCCTTTCTTTTTCTCTTGACTTTTTTCTTTCTTTTCCCCCCACACTTATTTCTTGTTTCTAACCCAAATTTTCAATAAATCTTCTTTGTCTTTGCAGCTTGTCTCAAAACATGCTAATTCATCTTTTGGAACAAAGGTAAAGATATAAGTATATTTAGGTTAGGGACAAGTTATGGTTACCAAAGATATAGCTTATTCAATGTAGGCTCAAATTGGTTCACTAAGGGTGTGTTCTCTTGGAACATTAATAATGGATGGCTGTTTGGCTCTGGTTATAATCCTAATGCCTCTATCATATTCATGTTGTCACATGTATCAATATAGTCTCAAACGGTTTAAAGCAAGTTCTAGAGAATCATGTAATCATAAGAGCACTCAAGAAAGAAATTAGATTGATTTGTATAATGCATCAATCATTATAGGCTCAAAAACTCACAAGGATGATTATACAAGTCAGATTAAGTCTAAACATGCTTCTTTCTCAATCAACATATCATATTAACATTGGCTCATAAAAGATTGACATCAAGCTCAATTCTCATGAAAATCTTCTCACTAATAAATCTGTTTTAGACTTATGCAATTCATATCTCATCATAGTATTGAAAGTAACTAAAACATACTAAAAACACACTAAGTCTAAACATGCTTTTTTTTTTTTTTTTTTTAGAAGATTAAATCAAACTGACAAGGTATGTCTCAAGTCTCCCTTACTCAGACCTTGTTCAGAATGAATAATTCTAAATGTCTTAAAACACAACAATTTTTTTTTTTATATTAGAAAAATATGTCCCTTACCCCCTACTAAAATATGACATTGTCCCCAATGTCAAATTTTAAAGGTAGAATTTAGGAGATATTACCTGCAGAGGTTGCTAACCACTTATTATAACTGAGACACAACAAGCAAAATGTTAGATAATGTCACAAAGACAAAGTGCAATCCACTCCTTGCTCGTCCATATCTCTTTTTCTTTTTCCGAGCGTTTGCGAAACAACCGTAGCAGATAAACACTCATAAGCTTGGAGCTTTTTGAGTAAATCTTCAATGGTTGTAGCAGAAATTATGGTTCTCCTTGCCTCTGAAAACATGAATCCATTATCCACAGCATTATCTAAATATGAAAGCAAATTACTAAAATAACCATTAATATTAAGCAAACCAATGGGTTTCTTATTTGTGACCAAAGATGACCAAGAAGCCACGCAAGCTATTTCTTCCAATGTACCCAGACCTCCTGGTAGAGCAATGAATGCATCGGCAGAATGGTACATGATTGTCATCCGTTCAGGGATACTCCAGACTTGTATTTCCTTACCCACGGTAGGTCCACAAAAACTTGTGAATAGTTTTGGCACGATTCCTAGAACTGGACTTCCTCCGGCGTGTGCTGCTGTAGCGACTGCTCCCATTAAACCCGTACTACCGCCTCCATAAATCAAGTGGATCTTTTGTTGGGCAAGTATTACTCCAACTCTTATGGCTTTATCAGCGAATATGTTATTTTTCCCTGGATAAGCATCTCCAAAGACACAAATTTTTTTTATGCGCTGGGATGAAGTACTTTCCATTTTTTTTTCTTCGAGTGCCTGAAAGAGAATGAGTACATGGTGTAATATATAGAGGACTGAGTAGTGAATCAGACAAGAGTAATAATGTGTCCGAAAGTGTATCTGACCTGTCAGAAGAAAATGTTAACCTAACAAAAGATTTTTGCGTGATTTCAGGAAGAAAATCAAAAAGAGAAGAAAAAATCAACCGTAAAAGAATAATAAAAAAAAAAACGAGAATAATTACACAAATCGAACAACACGTAAATTAAACCGAAATCAAGTTATTGCAAATCAAACCAAAAGCTGAGAAGTCATTTATTGTAGTTGTGATTGTGGCTCACATCTTCCTCTGGTTTTACGTCCAGAAACGGCTTAAACGCCTTCTATGAGTCGAGGATATGCTTCCCATCCAATTTTCTTACAAGCTGGCAAACAGGGTCTTTTAACATCAGATTCCCAAGATGTTGCCATTCCCTTTGGAATTGCGGCCATAAATCAAGAATTTCTCTTTGTACGTCTCCACTAGGATGCGTCTCAAGAGAAAGTTGGATATTACCCAAATTCTCCTTACTCAGTCCATCCTTAATGAATTCAATTTTATCATCTCGATTAGAGGACGGAATCCCAATAGAACGACATTTACCGTTACACGTCCATCGTGCACATTTGTGGCAATTTGAACTCATGCGCTTTGCTCGTCGCTTCTTTGCAAAAGTGCTTCTACCTGTACCTGGTAAATGCAAAACAGGAAGATATTCATCTTCACGTACCTTGGCTTCAATTATCCAACGTATGTCGTCAGGAATCCCTTTGTGCATAAGCATTCATAATCTTTCAAGTCGAACTTGGTAAAGCTTCAGTAAAATATTTCGAGGAAAAGGAGGAAATCGTTTCTGCAATCTTGTGAGAATATCATCCATCCTGAAAAAAAAATGAAAAAAATTGAAAGAGAAATTGGAAGAGAAATTTATATACAATATCAGTTTTGTGGGTAGCTGATGGAACCGATTTAAATAATCACGGAGTACCGTTATCCGCCATTTAACCGGGGTTAAAAAAAATTATATTTACATCTAGTTATTTTCAAAACAAGGATCAGAAAGAAAAACAACATAAAAAGACTCAAAAACAAAACACTCTAAATAAAATTCTAAATTCTTCCCCCCACACATAATTTTTACATTGTCCTCAATGTAATGCTATTATCCCCCAATGCAAGAATTATATGTAAGAGAAAAGAACTATTAAACAAAAGAAAAGAAAAACAATAAAAGATAGAATGATGGAGAGTAAGGAATATGCAAATCTGATATAATAGATGCTCTCCATCCTTTTGGGTTGCCTCTCCAAGAAGCGCTTGGTTTATTGTCCTCAGCCTGACTTAGACCCATGCCATTATTATTCAACATACTTTGGCTCAAAAAGTGGAAACTCCTCCACATCTTGTATTGGAAAGTTCTCATAGTAAGGCTTCAATCTATGACCATTCACTTTGAATGCCTTATCTGTTTTCGGGTTTTGGATTTCAACTGCACCATGAGTAAATACATTAGTAATAACAAAAGGTCCAACCCAACGAGAACGTAATTTACCTGGATATAACTTAAGGCGTGAATGGAAGAGAAGAACTTTTTGTCCAACAACAAATTCTTTTCTTGATATCATCTTGTCATGGAATGCCTTAGTCTTTTCCTTGTAAATCCTAGAATTCTGATAGGCATCATTCCTTATCTCGTCTAATTCTTGTAGGTCAAGTTTTCTTTTCTTTCCTATCTCATCCATCTCCATGTTGCATTGTTTGATAGCCCAATATGATTTATGTTCCAATTCAACCGGAAGATGACAAGGCTTACCATAAACAAGTCGATAAGGAGACATACCAATGGGTGTCTTATATGCTGTCCTATAAGCCCAAAGTGCATCATCAAGTCGTGAACTCCAATCCTTCCTATTTGGATTAACTGTCTTTTCAAGGATGGACTTAACTTCTCGGTTTGACACTTCAGCTTGCCCACTAGTTTGAGGATGATATGAGGTGGAGACCTTGTGTGTGATGTTATACTTCCTCAAAAGTGCTTCCATAGTCCTATTGCAAAAGTGAGTACCTCTATCGCTGATTATGGCCTTTGGCGTTCCAAACCTAGCCAAGATGTTAGTCTTGACAAAATCTGAAACAACTTTAGAGTCATTAGTCCTAGTGGATTTTGCTTCCACCCACTTTGAAACATAATCAACGGCAAGTAAAATATAAATATTACCAAAAGAAGGAGGAAAAGGTCCCATGAAATCCATGCCCCATACATCAAAAATTTCAACAATAAGTATTGGAGTTTGAGGCATTTGATTTCTAGCACCTAAGTTACCTGTTCTTTGGCAACGATCACATGACTTGCAAAAGAGGTATGCATCTTTGAATATGGTAGGCCAATAAAATCCAGAATCAAGAACTTTCATGGCTGTTCTTTTGGATCCAAAGTGTCCTCCACATGCATAAGAGTGACAAAAGGTGAGAATAGATTGAAATTCAGTTTCGAGTACACACCTTCTTATGATCTGATCGGAGCAATGCTTCCAAAGGTAAGGATCATCCCATATGTAGTATTTGGCATCACTCTTGATCTTATTTCTTTGAGCTTGTGTCAACTCTTGTGGCAACTTCTTGGTAACTAAGTAATTAACAATATCAGCATACCAAGGAGTTGTTGTACTTATAAAAAGAAGTTGCTCATCCGGAAAGTTCTCATTCAAGGGTAGTGCATCATCTTCATGAACTAAACGGCTAAGATGGTCCGCAACCAGGTTGTCACTACCTCTCTTATCTTTTATCTCCAAATCAAACTCTTGTAAGAGAAGTATCCATCTAATCAACCTTGGTTTGGCCTCTTTTTTAGTGAGTAAGTACTTAAGGGCTGCATGGTCAGAATATACAATTACTTTAGTACCAATTAAATAAGATCGAAATTTTTCTAAAGCAAATACAACAGCCAAAAGTTCTTTTTCAGTAGTGGAATAGTTCAATTGAGCATCATTAAGAGTTCGTGAGGCATAATAAATGGCATGTGAGGCTTTGCCAACCCGTTGGCCCAAAACAGCTCCAATAGCATAGTCACTAGCGTCACACATGATTTCAAAAGGTACATTCCAATCTGGTGGTTGGATGATAGGAGCTGATGTCAAGAGTCCCTTCAATGTTTCAAACGCCTCTTTGCATTTATCATCAAAGTGGAAAACCACATCTTTTTGTAGTAGCTTGCAAAGAGGTAATGTGATCTTTGAGAAGTCTTTGATAAATCTCCTATAGAAACCTGCATGTCCAAGAAAAGAACGAACCTCTCTCACATTTGTGGGAGGTGGTAAAGAATGCATAATATCTATTTTAGACTTATCAACCTCTATCCTTCTAGAAGAAATTACATGGCCCAAAACTATTCCTTGTTCTACCATAAAGTGACATTTTTCCCAATTCAAAACAAGATTAGTTTCCATGCATCTTTCAAGTACAAGTGTAAGGTTCTCTAGACATCTATCAAAAGAATCACCATAGACACTAAAATCATCCATAAACACTTCTATGATGTTCTCTACATAATCTGAAAATATGCTAACCATACACCTTTGGAATGTAGCTGGTGCATTACAAAGACCAAATGGCATACGCCGGTATGCAAAAGTACCAAATGGACATGTGAATGTTGTTTTCTCTTGGTCCTCCGGAGCAATGGCTATCTGATTATAACCTGAAAAACCATCAAGAAAACAATAATGAGAATGGCCAGCTAACCTTTCAAGCATTTGATCAATAAAAGGTAAAGGAAAGTGGTCTTTGCGAGTTGTGGAATTAAGTTTACGATAATCAATACAAACTCGCCATCCTGTTTGAATCCTAGTAGGAACAAGTTCATTCTCATTATTTGTTACCACCGTTACACCTGATTTCTTTGGAACCACTTGGACCGGGCTCACCCATTTGCTATCCGAGATAGGATAGATCACTCCAACATCTAGGAGCTTCAGTATCTCCTTTTTCACAACCTCCATCATAGGAGGGTTCAATCTTCTTTGTGCTTCTCTTGTTGGTTTGGACCCTTCCTCTAACAAAATCCGGTGCATGCACATGGATGGGCTTATTCCCTTGATATCGGCAATTGTCCAACCAATTGCTGTTTTATGCTCTCTAAGCACCCGGATAAGTCGCTCTTCTTGCAAAAGTGTGAGCTCTTTGGCAATGATGATCGGTAGTGTGTCTTTTTTACCTAGGAACACATATTTCAAGTGGTTCGGTAGTGGTTTCAACTCTAAAGTTGGTGCCTGCAAAATGGAAGGTAGAAGTTTCTCATTAGATAAAGGCAAATCAATAAATGAAACATCAAACCTTGCATCTTTAGGTGGCAGCGAGTGTAAAGATTCTAGTGCCCCTTCCACATGGTCACTCAAGGCTAGTTTAGCATTCCCCATTCCGAGATGGTTGCTAAGGACTATTTCCACACTATCTTCACCATCTAGCTCATAAGCTTGCTGCACTAGTGAGTCAATTATATCAATATTAAAAACAGAATGCACATCACTAGGATATCTCATGGCCTCAAAAATGTTAAAGCGAATTATTTCACCATCAAATTCCATAGTTAAAGTGCCATCATGTACATCTATTTTAGTTCTTGCTGTTTTCAAGAATGGTCTCCCTAATAGAATAGGTGTGGGATTAGAAGACATCTCATCTTCCATCTCAATAACATAAAAGTCAGCGGGAAAAACCAATTCATTAACCTGTACAAGAACGTCTTCTACAACTCCTCTTGGATAAGTGTTAGAACGGTCAGCAAGTTGTATTATAACACCGGTTTCCTCTAATGGTCCTAGATTCAATGAAGCATAAATTGAATATGGCATGACATTAATAGATGCCCCTAGATCTAGCATAGCACGCTCAAACCTGGTGTTGCCTATCTTACAAGGAATGGTAAACATACCTGGATCCTTGCATTTAGGTGGGAGTTTCTTTTGAAGAACAGCTGACACATTCTCCCCCACACTTACCTTTTCATTCCATTTCAACTTCCGTTTAGATGTGCACAACTCTTTTAGGAACTTGGCATATCTTGGCACTTGCTTGATAGCATCTAGTAAAGGAATGTTCACCTCTACTTTCCGGAAAGTTTCCAAAATTTCCTTCTCTTGCTCCTTCTTCTTGGACTTTGCTAACCTGCCAGGAAAAGGTGGAGGAGTTATATAAGAAGGAAATGATGGTTTAGGAATTACCTTTTTTAGTGGCTCGTTGGGATGTGAAGAGGATGCCATGGTATTGTTCTCCCCTTGAGCACTATCATTTTGTGGTGTCTCTAGCTGTTTCCCACTTCTTAAATTTATAGCATTGGCATTCTCTCTTGGATTCACTATGGTTTGGGAAGGTAATTTCCCAGAATCCCTTGCTTGCATTTGACTCATGGTTGTTGCCAATTGCCCTATTTGAGTCTCCAAATTTCGAATACTTGTCTTTGTTTCCTGTTGAAATTGAATTGTATTAGTAGAAAGAGCTTTAACAAGATCTTCAAGAGAAGTACCTGAATTTTGGGTGGGTGGTAGTTGTTGTCGGGTTTGGTATGGTTGTTGCACTCTTTGCTGAAAACCCGGTGGCCTGTGGTCAAATGGTGGAGGAATAGTTTGTGATTGGTTCCCTCCATAATTGAAGTTTGGATGATCCCTCCATCCTGGATTGTAAGTGTTTGAGTAGGGATCATATTTCCTTGATTGGTTCTGAAATCCACCCATGGCATTCACATGTTCATTGGTATCCTCTTGAAGTGTTGGACACATATCAGTTTGGTGCCCTATGTTTGAACATATGCCACAAGCCTTTATTTGTTGTATTTTACCTACAGCCAATTGTTGAACAAGAGAAGTCAGTTTATCAAATTTTTGTTCAAGGGATGATATACTTACCTCAT
The DNA here is from genome assembly GCA_030761205.1 of Fremontodendron californicum. Classification (NCBI taxonomy): domain Eukaryota; kingdom Viridiplantae; phylum Streptophyta; class Magnoliopsida; order Malvales; family Malvaceae; genus Fremontodendron; species Fremontodendron californicum. The sequence continues at coordinate 35,811,667 of JAULJL010000008.1, read as the reverse complement.
TAACTCTCTTGGGTTGTGGTGGTGGATCTTGTCTCATTGAGAACTGTTGAGAATTGGCTGCCATGTTGGAGATTAATGTTCTAGCAGCCCTGGGAGTCTTATCAACTAGAGCTCCCCCACTAGCGGCATCTATCATACTTCTCTCCATGGGCATGAGACCTTCATAGAAGTATTGGATGAGAAGTTGTTCACTTATTTGATGGTGTGGACATGATGCACAAAGTTTCTTGAACCTCTCCCAATATTCATATAAGGACTCTCCGTTGTATTGCCGAATCCCACATATCTCTTTCCTAATGTTGGCAGCCTTAGATGCTGGGAAATACCTTTCCAAGAATGCTTTCTTCAAATCATTCCATGTAGTGATGGTCCCGGATGGTAGATAGTAGAGCCATTCCTTTGTTGAATCAGCTAGAGAGAATGGGAAGGCTCTCAACTTAACTTGCTCTTCCGTGACCCCTGTTGGTCTCATGCTTGAGCAAACTACATGGAATTCCTTGAGGTGCTTATTTGGATCCTCTCCTGCAAAACCATGAAAAGTTGGGAGAAGATGAATCAAACCAGATTTTAATTCAAAAGCTACCTCAAGATTAGCATATTCAATGCATAATGGTTGTTGACCCAAGTCCGGAGCGGCTAGCTCCTTGAGAGTTCGGTTGTCAACTGCTGCCATCTCTCCTTGCTTCTCTTGGATGTTTTGGATCAACTCCTCGATTGGTTGTTGGTGAGAAGTTATAAATTCCCGAATTTTCCTAAGTCGTAAGTCTTCTTCGGGAGCTTGGAACATTCACTAATAAAAAAATAAGAAAGTAAATAATTAGAACAGAAAATAAGAATAAACCAATAAACTAATAAACTAAAGAAAGCAATCCCCGGCAACGGCGCCAAAAATTTGATGCACCCAAAAGAGTGTATCTTATTTAACCTTGCACAAAAAACATAAATTGTAAGTATAGTAGTTAGCAAGGGTCGAGTCCTCAGGGATTGGGTTTTAGTTTATAAGTTAATAGTTTAAAACTTAAATTCAAGAACAATAAAAGAAAAGGGGTTTTTGAAGCCAGATTTAAACTAAAGTAAATAATAAGAATAAGATGCAAGGCGGTATAACCAGCCAATAAAAATATATATACTAAATTAGGCGGTATAACCAGCCAATATATATACTAAATTAGGCGGTATAACCAGCCAATATATATACTAAATTAGGCGGTATAACCAGCCAATAAAAATAAAACAAAGTTAATATACAAATTAGGCGGTATAACCAGCCAATAAAAATAAATATACTTTTAAAAATAAGCAAACTAGAAAAGTAAGAAAACAAGTAAGTAAGAAGAATCAAATATGAAAAATATGGTTAAGGTTTCATTCTCCACCACTAGACATCATTAAGAATCAATTTCAGATCTATCAATATCAACCAACTATCAAAGTTAACAACCGTAGATAACAACAAGCTCTGTTATCCCAATCTTTCCTTAGTTTGTCGTTAAATAGAACAAGCTCTCTATTTAATCTCTAACCATTAAACAACCTAGAATAAGCTCTCTAAATTCAATTTAATGGCAGCTTTATGATGAGAAAGATAGGTTGATCTAAGCAACAAACACATAAGCTCGGATTGTTCAACTTAGGTTATGTTCCACTTTGCAATTATTGAAAACTTGACCATAATCATTAATCACAAATTGCCACTTATGAATAGGAAATCAAGACAATTACACGGATCAAGACTCCTAAACTAGCAATAGATAATTATCAAGATCTATCTAGTTGTACACCTAAATAAATCAAGACAACATCATGAACAATTCTTGTAGAAGAACATAAGCAACTTTGATAGAAAATTAATGATAGATAGAATCTAAAAATCAATCACAAAACATGTCTAGGGCTTTGAAATCACCCTTAACCAAATAGAAGTTTAGCCTAGCATAGGCATTGTAAACATAAACATAAAATTAAAGAGAATCTAAGAAGGAAATAAAAGAAAGAAAGAAGAAGAAGAAAATAAAGAAAAAGAAAACTAGAGAAAAGAAAGAAGAAGAAAACTTAGAGAATTTTATTATAATGGCTAATTTCCTACCAATGTATAATATGATCCCTTACAATCATCCAAGGCCCTCTATTTATACACATTTTGGAGGGCTAAATGACAAGAGACAAGCTTTACAAATTTCAAAGGTAGGTATAATAGGTGGGTGCATTTTCTAACAATTTTCGTCATACATGACGATTTTGATTAGCCAACTTGATGGTCGATTTTGTCAATTTTGCAGGCCTTATCTGATCACATGGTCTTCTAGAAAAATGTTACCCTATCAGTTACTGATCCATAGCCGTTGGAATCAGCTCATTTGCTGATGTGGATAAGAAGATATGGGCAAACTACGAAAACAGGTCAGCACAGACGTCATTGCACATCAGCCAACTTCATGGTCGATTTCGCTAGGGAAAACGACTCCGTTTCAAGAAGTGTAAAACATGAAAAAGATATATATGCCTCTTAGCTTTGCACGGCTACAAATTTCAGCCTTATTGCTTCAGTGAAACTCGAGATATAGCTGATATGGCAAAAGGTGTCGGAACTGGAACTGAACTGGATTTGCCCTTAATTCTAGTAATCTGAAATCACTCAAAGAAACTTGTGAAAAAGACCAAAATACATAAAAATATAAAAGATCATAAACACAATTAGACTAAACAATAATAACTCGTATTTGACACAAAACAATAATAAAACATAACTAAAAACTATATAATTATACGAGTTATCAATAAGTATATACAAATAATGACCATGCATGTCATAAACGTATCTTACAATGAATGACCATGCATGCTATGACTATAACATGATGTCAAAATGATACATGCAAAAATAAATGAATTAACACAAAGGTATATACAAAGAAATCAATGATTACACGAAATTGGTGGGACCTAAATCTTGGTTATTCAAAAATCTCATTATGCAAGATTTGCCTCCATTTTTTTTTTTTTTTGATAAACCAATCACATCATTTTCAAAAGAATTTCAGGGTGGATCTTACTATGGTACAATATGCAAATGCTCATGTGACACTACCGGTTTTATGAAATCATCAAATTAAATTACCAACTGTTTATTGCAAAGAATGAGATCAATAATACAACCAAAAATGTATATGCCCCATTCACACATGCATGAAATGTGCAACATGCAAAAATGCTTGAAAAAGGATTTTTTTTTTTAAAAAACAGCTAATGAACATCTGCCCCAGCAATATCTGCTTATTTAGGCATCACGATGCCATCGAGGCGGAGTATCACATTTATTACGGGCGATGTACGTACATCGTTGCCCGATCTACCACACTTATTCGGAGTGTAAAATAGGTAACAAAAAGTTTAGAAATGTCCCTCCATGTGTTCCTATTTTCGGTATGTCTAACGAAAATTCGGCATGGCTTCGCCTAGGTTCACTATATGAGGGTGAATCGGTTCTAAGGCCCCGAATTGTTCCTCACTGTCGCCGGTGAAGGCTAGTAAGGCACCCCGATAAAAGCGGGTTCAATTCGTTAGAGTATATTTTCCTATGCCCATGCGGAGGATCATCACGAAGGCATTAGGTACTTTATACTCCGAAAGTGTTTCACTAGCCCATACGGAGGATCAATCACGAAGGCTTAGTTACTTTACTCCCACTCAAAAGGACGGAACCCGGGTATAGGATTCATGTTATGCAAATGCACGTGTAGTGTGTGTGGAGGAATATCAAACCTTTCACTACCTATTCTACAAACCTTATTCTAAATGCCCTAGCAATTAAAATATTCAAGAATAGTGTAACGCATTAACCGACAAGCAATTATAATATACAACCTTAAATACTAGAGAACAAAAATAAAATGCATGCACATGAGTATGAACATATTTAAAAACATTTTATTATTTTCAAAATTCTCCTTATTAAAAAAATGTGGGAATTAAAATTAAATACCAATTAAACCAACAAAACCGAGACTTTGATAACACACGACTAATTCTAGGCCTGACTCTCTAATAAGTCCCCAGCGGAGTCGCCAAGCTGTCGCAACCTAAAAAAATAACGACTAGTCTCATCGCAAGACTTTATTATTCCTTAAGCGTGACATTAAAAAAAACCCGAGGAAAAGTCGACTTAATTCCTCTAAAAATGAAGGTTTTGAAAATGACCTTAAAAAAGACATGGAGTCGCCACCAATCTTTTTTGCTAGGTGTGATCGGCCACCTATTAAAACCGGTTTTATAAAATATTTTAAAAATTAATTAAAACATTTTAAAAACCAATTTCAAGTCTGCGTTTTAAACCAGAGAAATCAAAGAAGCAGGTTCGGGAGTCGGTTACGTGTGAGGAAGGATTAGAACCCCCACAACGCCCGTATAAATCGGTACCTTATTAATCGTGTGTTATCTCAAGTCTCGGTAAAAGTTGGTTTTAAATTTACTATTTCAAATTAATTCCCAATTTAAAGAAAAATAATTTTATTTTTTATTGAAAATGATCCGGAATTTATAAATTCAAAATTTTCCTATATTCCCCAACAAACGTGGCAAAATATAGAAATTTTTATTAGTTTTGAAAAAACTTTCCGAATCATTCTCTTTTTTGAAAGAAAGATATTCCTTTATTAATGATAATTGATGAAATTCCCTCCAGCAAACCCGGTAGAGAACTCATGAATTATTTTAACTCGGGAATATCTTTATTTTTATTGAAAACCATTATCTTTTTGAAAACATTTAAAATAAATGAATATGTATATGCATGACATAAATAAAATGACATAGCAAAATCTAAATAATATAATGCAACCTAAATGACATGGCAAACATGAATGATATGGCATATAATTTAAATGACATGGAATAAAATAATGCTATCATATAATATGCATGAAAATAAAAATGCAATGCATGAAATGTATTTTTTCCTTTAATTAAGGAAATCCGTATATCTAAAAAGATATCCGGCTACCTTAGGAAAATATGTCAAATTAAATATTCTAAAACCAAAATACTTTGTGATTGTTTGAAAACAATTTTGAAAAGCTTGAATTAACAATAAAAACTGGGCTAAATTTTTTTAAATGGCTCTAATTTCCTAAGTTTAAAAAATCCGGACTTGACTACCCTTAACCCGGGATTTGAAAAACCATTTTTAGACTTTAAAAGGCTTAGAAATCACCCTAAGTCAGTAGCTAACCCTCCTAATCAGCCCACTCTAAGTAAATTAACCAAAACAGAAAAATGGTTTTTCTTTAAATTCAATTCTGACTCCACTGTCCAGTTTTAATCCACGATTTTTTACCCTATTTTTAAAAATACCAAAAATTCTAAAAAAAAATACTGGAGACTCAGGACATGTAAAACTACACGAAAAAAATTTGGATTAATTTTTTGATCAAAGATGAATTCCCAAAAAAACCAGAGATGTACGAGTTTTTGGAGGAGAAAAAACTGCTTTGTTTTTCTTTAAATTCAATTCTGACTTCACTGTCCAGTTTTAATCCACGATTTTTTAACCTATTTTTAAAAATTCCAAAAATTCTGAAAAAATTATTGGAGACTCAGGACATGTAAAAATACACGGGAAAAAATCGACTTAATTTTCTGATCAAATATGAATTCCCAGAAAAATCGGAGATGTACGAGTTTTGGGTGGAAAAAAAACTGCTTTGCCAACACATTTTTTTTGTCTTTGATAAAATCATTTAAAAACCAAAATAAAAATATTTGAAGCTCATAGAATGACTTGAAGACAGTAGCTAGGACTTTTTGAAAGTTAGATAAAAATTGGCTAAGTAAAAAAAATCACAAAGGTAGAATAATCAATTTGACAAACTTAATTTTCCACAAGTGTGCTCAAGAGAGCATGACTTTGAACCATCAATTGGCTCAAGTCATTATTCAAGTGGCATGAACATGAAATGCATGAAACAATGCAGCAAACATAATGCATGAAATGCATGGATCTAAACCTAAATGTAAGGAAAATGCATGACATAAATAATATGGCCTAGACCTAACATGAACTTGCATGGCATTTAATGTAACCTAGACCTAAGACATGCATGGCATTTTCACAAACACAAGGCATGCTTAATTCAAAAATCCAACCAAATATCATGCAAATGCAAAAACCTAACAACTAGCATGACAAAAATACAACACACAATGCAAAACACATGGAGTAGCCAAATGGCCCCAAGCTTCAACAAGCATGGCATTTTCACAAACACTTGGTATGCTAGCATGAAAAACTAAGTCATAACACAAAAATCACACAAGCATTTTCACAAACACCTAATATACCAAATCTAAAACATGCTCACTAAGATATAAAACAAGAATCATGCAAAGAATCACACAAGCATTTTCACAAACACTTAATATGCTAACTCTAAAACATGCTCAAATTTAAACAACATGAAAACAGAAAATTAAAAATGCAAAAACATGATATCTAAGACATAAATGGCAACAAACAAAGCAACCAAATTAAATATAACTTAAGAACATGAAATAACATAATATTTAAAACATCAAAAATAAAGAAAATAGCATAAACAATATGGTAAAATGAATAAAAAACAACAACTTAAAATAAATAATGTAGGCCATTTGGCCATGGTGAGTTTATTGTAAAAACAAAATGTAAGAAAAATATACTTAAGAAAGGAAATGAAGGAAGAACAAGAAACATTATTTTAAAATGAAAACTCACCAAGTAGCTTTTGAACGGATTAAGCTATAAACCCTCAGAGTAGCTTTTGAACGGATTAAGCCACAAACCCTCTCACAAGTAGCTTTTGAACGGATTAAGCTATAAACCCTCAGAGTAGCTTTTGAACGGATTAAGCTACAAACCCTCAGAGTAGCTTTTGAACGGATTAAGCTACAAACCCTCTCAACAAAAACACTATGACTCACCACCCGGATAATCCTAATACAAGTGTATAGACTATCTCACAAGGGGTAGTGGGTGATTTCAACCAAAGGCCAAGACCCCTTATTTATAAGGTGAGCACCTCCTTGGCTTGACATTACAAAGGGATGTGGGATTGGGACTTAGGCTAAAAAAAACCCATGGCTTGATCAAAGAAAATCTCTAACTTAACTCTTGATTTTTAACCACTTGATTGAAAAAATCATAAGCTTCCTCCTTCCTTTGGGCTTGGGCAGGCCAGCACTTCTCTTTTCCAGCCCAGCTCTGATTTTTGAAAGGCCCAAAGAAGCCCTTTTCGGTTGCTTGGGTGAAACGACCATTTTGCCCCCCGGATGCAAAATAAATATCAAACGGGCTCCAAATTCAATTTTTCTTTTTTTAATACTTCCAAAATAATAAAATATTGAGTTCTGGAAGTTTTCAAAATTATCCGAGTCCGTTTGCTATTTATTTGGATTTTTTCTTCCCAAAATGTCCTTTTATGCCCCTACTTTTTACCATTTTGTAAACGAGCTCCAAATCAAGATTTTTCTTCACCAATCTCTTCAAAATAATTAAAAAGTGTGATCTGGAAGTTTTCATGATTTTTGGAGCTCATTTGGTATTTTTTCGGGATTTATCGGCTTGAATTACTGCATAGGAGGCCCGGGATTTGGCCATTTTGCAAACGAACTCGGAATCAAGATTTTCTTTTACCAATCTCTTTCAAATGATTTAAGAATGAGATTGAAAAAATTTTTTCAGAATTTCCGGAGTCCATTTGCTATTTTTCCCAAATTTTTCCAATTTTGCCCTTTTACCTCCGAAACCCGGTTTTGCTCAAAACAAATCCGATTTTCAGATTTTCTTCAATCTGAGCCTTGGGCCATCCTTTTTAACCATTCTTCATCCATTGGGGGCTTTGGTCTTACCAATTCGGGCCATTTCTGTGATTCTTCCCGATTTCACCGAAATCCACTAAAAACCCTAATTCTCGGTTTTCTCTCGGATTGACTTTTCTTTCGATTTTTCTTGCAAGTGACTTCTCCATTACCCGTAGTCAGTGCTTATATTTTATTTGGAACCTTCAATTTCGACCAGTTTGATCGTTTAAGCACTTTTCCCCAAATTTCTTGGATTAGGGTTTCTTTTCTACTGAATCTCCAAATCCCAACTTCCGAACTCCATATCTTTCAATGTAGACCTCGGATTATCAAAATTCTTTCGCCATTTTTCAATTGAACTTAAAATCTTGATTTTGAAAGTGGGTTGACTTTTTCAGTAGTTGACTTTTTGGGGTTGACTTTTCGGGGTTGACTTTTTCGGGGTTGACATTTTTTCAAGTTTGTCTTTTTGTGCTCGCCCTCTTAAACTAAGTCTCGGAGTACCATCTGCAGGATGAAAACAATCTTTTTATACTCGGAAACATCAATATGGGAAGAAAACATACATGTTTAGTGGTCCGGACAAAATTAAGTGTCTACAGACAGGATGGGCTTAAGTTTTTTCATTAATGGCTTTACCCAGCATGATTCACTTGATAAAGATAGGAGTGGATTGATGAAGCTTATGGCTTTCTGGAAGAATTTTAGAAAAGCAAATGGTATCTTTGTTAAGGTGAGGTTGACAGTGTTGAAGTTTCTTGGTTTGGCTTTGTTCCACTGAATATCTTATTTTGCTTGCGTATCTTTGTCTTTGGTGTTTTTATCGTGTAGGTTACTACTGTTGTTGAGGTGTTTCTACCCTGTTTTTAGTCTCTGTTGTTGTTCTTTTTATTACCTTTCTGGGTCTTAATAAATATTGGCTTAGTAAAAAAAAAAAAGTTAAATAAGTTAATTTACTATGCACTCAAGTTAAAATATAAGTTAGTTTTCCCACGTGAATAGTTGTATTGAGGGAAGTGATTTTCTACTATGAAATTTCCATTTTGATTAAAGCTTATAATACTTTGCAGCAGTGGGATGTTGCCTACTATTTGCTTACTAGGAATGAATGACTTGGCCGATAATGACTTGGCCGATAATGGAGACCAAATAGTTAGGTTATAATCTAGTATATATATATAATTTTAAATATATTAAAATTTATTTCAACTTAAGTATTAAAGTGAATTTGATACTTTAATTTTATTTTTTTCTAAAGATTTTATAATTTATCCTACAACATTATTTGTAGTGCATATTCACCAAATATGTTAGCCTTTTGGATTAAGCCCTAGACCTATGACACACACAGACCTAGATAACCTTTTTCTTGTAGGATGGAGTTTTGCTGAATAATTACAGGTTATACAATTTTTTACAAGAGAAAATAAGTGACAATATCAGTCTAAAGATAAACACAATGGGGGTACCTTCAATTTTTCACCATGAATATGCACTACAAGCAATGGTCTAGGATAATTTATCTAATGATTTGCAGATGGCTTTAGCTTTGTAGGTTACTTCTATAGTATTTCAGAAGTCTTTTCAAGTTATTTATTTTTTGTAATTGAAACATTGTTATTATTTTAAAAATAATTTATCTAATGATTTTTTAGTGCATATTTTTCTATCTTATTACTGTTGAATAGTGAAAAAATATTGTTTTTAATTGGATATTTTTACTATTGTAGATGAGTACCTAATGTTATCACAAGAGTCTCAAAGCTCACAGCCATTGCAAGAAGGTTTAACACAAAGTTCACAACTTTTTTCTTCCGCTAAATTCGCTCGCACAACGAAGAAGGGAAGTGCTCGAAAGAAGCCCCAACCAAGGTAGCTTGTTGAAAGCATTTCACTAAATACATAACAGAAGATGTGGAGAATAGGGCTAGGTGCAATTCTTGTAGCAGCACTTACACTATGAAAACTGGGTCTTCTACAACCAATCTAAATAACCATTTGAAAACATGCTTAAAAAAACCCCGAGGTAATACCTCTAATCCTAATCAATCAGAATTGACATTTGCAAAATCTATCCAAGAAATAGTAGATTTGTCAACTTGAATGTTTAATCAAGATGCTGTTAGAAATGCATTGATTCAGATGATTATTTAGATGAGCTGACTTTTAAATTTGTCGAGGGAGAGGGGTTTAAGTTCTTTTTTTCTATAGCATGCCCAAGGTTTCATCTCTTATTTCGTTGGACAGTTAGAAAGGGTTGTCTCGATTTGTTCAACTCCATGAAGAATGCATTTGAAAAAGAGACAAGTAGAGTTTGTTTGACGACAGACACTTGGACTTCATTGCAAAGGATATCCTACATGGTTCTAACAGTAGATTGAATAGATGATGAATGAAGGTTGTAAAAGAGAATTATAAACTTTTGTCCAAATATCTGCTCATAGAGGTGAGAGCATAGGTCAAGCTCTTGAGAAATGCCTTCGAGATTAGGGGATTAAGATGGTCTTCGCTATTATAGTTGATAATGCATCTGCCAATAATGTTGTTGTTGAATATTTGAGAATAAATTGATTCATCGAAAAGCTTGTGTTACAAATTGTAGATATATAAATATCAGATGTGCTGCACACATTATTAATCACATTGTGCAAGAAGGTGTTAAGGATGCTTCTAAATTTGTAGATCGAGTTAGAGGGGCTATGAGATATATAAGAGCATCAGCATCAAGGTTGTAAAAATTCAACAATTGGGTAGAAGTTGTAAAAATTAAATTATTAAAAAAGATATTAGAATAAAATTGATAAATAAAGTTCTTGCTTTATAAAAAAATTATTTAATTACAATTTGATAATTTTTATTTTTAGTATTAAATTCGGGTTCGGTTCGGGTCGGGCTCGGATTTTTTCGAGTTCAGGTTTTTTTGGGTTCGGATAATTTCGGGTTCGGATCTTTTCGGATTCGGGCTCTTTCGGGTTCGGACCATTTTGGGTTCGGATTTTTATGAGTTCGGATTTTTGACTTTTTGTTCAAATCGGGTTTGGACAGATTCGAGTTCAAATTTTTTTAGACGAATTTTCGAGTTCGAATTCATTTTGCCACCTCTAATTGTATCTATCTGTTTGATTTTCAAGCCTGTGTGGTTTGCATATGAATATGATGCCATTGCCAACCAATAAAGTAGTACTCACATCACATCACATGCTTATTTGACCCTGGGAATGTGAAACTATACTATACTGTAAGAATTCAATATTTTGTGATTTTCCTCCATTTTCTCTACTTTCTGTACCTTCAATTCTCTTATGAGTAATCTATTAGGCAAATTTGAAATTAGTAAACCTCCAATTCATCTCCTGAATGAGGAGTTAACACATATATATATATATATATATATATATAAGCCAAAACTTTTGGTAAAAATAACAATTGTCTTATGTGGATGCCTAACTTTTTGACACATGGACAGCCTTATGTAAAATACCATATGTCTTCTAATCAATGAATTTGATTTGATTTGATTTGATTTCTATGCATTTTTAATTTAACTAAATTATTTATATTTATATTTTAAATATCAATATTCTTGCCTTATATAAATTGGTTACCATTAATTTGACAATTAACTTAAAAATTCAAAATTTAAGTAGAAAATTCATTAATAATGAATATTGTTGTATATCTTATAGTCAGTATTTATGACTAAATAAACCTATTAATTTGCTAGAACAATTTACTCCCAATAGAATATCTTCAATTATAGATATGAACTTTCAAAACAAAACATAAACATGTTAGAAAATTACTTTATAAAAAAATTCGTTATAATTACTTTGCATAAATTAGGCCTAATTTAATATGCAATTAACCTTTAAATTTTTAATTCCCTTTAAATCTTATGCAAAGACTCCCATAATTCATATTGTACCCAAAAAAATTTTGTCTATTATAAATAAGATATCTTGATTTGCTATACAACTTGGGAATTGAGAGGCTACTCTCCAAATGCATTATCTTCGGATCAAGGTAAACTTCGTCCATCAAATTTAATTCATTTTTTTCTGTGTTTGGCAAATTACGAGTGCTTTGGTTAGAATGACAAATTTTGAAGCTAAATCTAACATGTTCACCAATTTTATTTTATTTTTTAAATTTTATCTCTGTTTATTTGGTAATGCTTATTGGAAAAATCTCAAATATTTTATGAGATTGGCTTTCAGTTTGATTTTTTAATTTTATCATTTAAAAGTATAATAACTCAAACTTGATTTCTTTCATCAAGTCCAATGTAAATGGTATGTTGTAACTTCTTTGCTTAGGAGTGAAATATTACAATTAATTTATTTTTTCATAAAATTACAATTTCAACTTTCTATTCTCCAAATATATAATAGTTGTAATATGCTTTGCATATACTGCTTTATGTAATAAATTTTTTTTATCGATTCTAGGTTCTCTTTACAACATATGCCAGTAAATAAATGATATTTATTTGTTATTTCATACCTATTTTATGTTCTTGATTCAAATTTTTATGTGCAGGGCTAAGGGCATCTCTTATTGAAATAAATATTTGAGGTTTGGATTTAGGCTACAATCCTTTAATGACTATAAAAAAATTATTTCCAATGCCATAATATAAGTAATGTGATTTTTAACACATGACTTGCTTTGTTTGAAATTATGGTAGAAAAATTATGCTTATATTAATTGAAAGCTTTTACTATAATTGTCGATTTTTTTACTTTTTCATTTCATAATTTTTCTTTTTTCTTTTTGTTATTATTTGTCTTTTTTATTAATCACAAATCTATATTTGTTTTATTTAATTAAAATCATGTTTATTTATATTTTTTTAATAGTACTTTTATGCATTTATTCTTATATTTAACGTAAAAATAATCCAAGTATTGCACAAGATACAATCATATTTGATAAAATATGGTATCCAATCGAGTAATTGATGTAGTTAATCTGTAAATATAGAAAGTAAAATATTTTATTATTATTCTTCATTGTTAAATTAATGAAATATATTATATCACGTTCAATATTTTATTTTCAAAATTTTATAATTTATTAGGGATGATATATAATATTTTTATTTAACAGTATTTAACTTTTTTTTTCTTTCTTTTTTTCTTTAGTATAGGTTTTCTTCATTGATTTTTTTTTTTAAGTAAAATGGATAGTATAGATCACAAGAGTTCAAGTGACGAATTTAAGAAGATGATGATTAGAAAATATTGAAAAAAAAACTAATATTTTGAAAGATGAAATATAATGTTATTAGGGATTTTTCTAAAACTTAAAAAATAACTTTAATCAAATATATTTGAATTGATATATAATGATTACCTGTACATGAAATATAATGTTTGAAAGATTGACATGTTTCCTTTAATTAATATAATTGATTTGGTATATATTTTAACTTTTGAAATTTTGTTTACGAAATTAATATAATTATTCACGTTAGACTACTGAATACTTTTGCCTCTCGATAAATAAGTTACTATTTAAATTACCTTAATAATTTACTCTAAATTAATTTTAATTTTTGATTAGATAAATTGGTCAACATTAGATTTTTTTTTTTTTCTTTCTTTTCAATGGGTTAGAAAATAGAGCATTTTAAGTTACACCACCATATATAGTAATATCAAAATATTATGTAAAAAGAATCCAACCATTAAATCATCAATATGTATTCTTATATGTTAGATGTTAGATGTTAGTCTTATTTGATATATTTTTAAACAAAATATCGTTTAAAATTTTCAAATTGGTGACCAATGAAAGTTCAAAATAAGAACAAAGTTGACTATGTGCTAATAAACATTAATTGAATTTTTCACCATTTAATAACCTCTGATGTAAATTGAACAAAGAGTATAAACGATTTTTTTTTCATATATATCTTTATAATGTTGATATATCCCATATTATATATGATTTTGGACTTTCACAAGGTTTTCACACGGATAAAACTTTTTTTATTCGACACACCTATATAAATATTATTTTCCTAATTAAATTTTAGTAATTTTTTTATATATAAAAAGAAAATAACACATTTTATTTGTCAAAACGTCAAAAACGTTATATTAGCTTCAAATGGAGATAATCTTATTTTTGAATGATATGATTTGATGAATAAAATTAAGTATTCACAATATGCAAATTAACAAAATAAATATTCCAAAATGGTAAAAGTTATATTTAAAGGTTGTAAAATAATTTTCCATATAAAGTATGAAAATATATATGAAAAAAATTTATAGGATAATCAAGTTATAGTAATGAAAAATTATATTTCATGTTTGATTTCAAAAACAAAAAGTTATAGAATAATCTCTCACAAAAAGAGTATGAAAAATTTTGTACATAAGATTGATTTTACGTGTAGCAATTTTCAATCTTTTGTTTAAATATCACTATTAGATGAGATATGATACAAAAGCATTTTTCTTTAAACTTTATCGTAGCTACATATTGATCTTCAATATTTATTTTATATTAAAATTTTATATTTTTATAATTAAATTTTAGTATACATAATTGCATACCCGTGCATTGTACAGGCTTAAAACTAGTATGTATATATATATATAATGCAGAACATTGCAGCTCTAGGTCTAGGGTATGATGATAATAATAATATTACCTCAATTTTGTTTTGAAATCCAATCAACAAATACAATAGATAACAACAAATAACATTAGTCATTCACGCCTAGCCTATGAGATATATATGAATGAAATCTCAAAAGGTTACTTTGTTCGTTTTATTTAACGTGTAATTTAAAACAGTAATATTTGTTATTTTAATATATGAAAAAAATTATTAGTTATTATATTTAATATAATATATATTAATTAACGATACAAAACCATAAATAAAGGAATAAAGGAATAAGGAAATAGTAATAATAAAATTAATTACATTGAGTTTTTTTTTGTTACATATTGTGTGGTGTGGTGTGCTCCGTTTTTCTCTCATTAATTATCATGCGTGCGTTCTCCTTTTTCGCTTAAATTTTTGTCGCCTGCTAGGTGCTGGGCCTAGCTGAGTCCACTAACGAACGGTGCCCAATTGCCCATTGCTCATTGCTCATTGCTCATGCCTCTTTCCCACTTCATCACCCCTATCGACCCATCTTCCTTCAACTCTCCAAGTTTCGAACATCCCATCACAATCGACATCCACATTTCACATCTTTCTTTGCTTCATCTTTACTTCATCTTTACTTCTTTTCTTTTTTCACTACCCAAATTTTACTAGTAATATGTATATGTATATGTAGTAGTAGTAGTTATTTTCTTTTTTCGGTATATATGTGAACAAGTTTAAAAAGGAGAAAAGATATGAATTTTAAATCTCAATATCTTAAAGGTTACAGAATAGTAACATTTATTTAGTTAAATAAATTTCTTATGTTATGATTATATTAAAATAATAATAAATTTAGCTCAAAATTATCAAATCTGAAAATTTTCATTTATGAAATAAAAGAAAAAGTCTTTTTTTTTTTTTAATCATTTTTATATGTAATATAATAAGAGCCTGAATCTCCATATGTAAAATAGATAACAAAAGTAAACAACAAGTTAGATCCAATCACCCAACTCTTTCTTTCTCTTTATGAAATCAATTACAATGTGAGCAAAGAAAAGTTGTAGTGCATTTTGCAAAAACAAAAGATATTATTATGTACAAGCCCAAGCCAGACTAACCTCCAAGTTAAAAAAGAAAAATAGCCCAAAGTCCGTCCTGAGTCCGGCCACCTCTCTCACTATGTTAATCGTTATCATATGTGAGACATTAGCTCGAAAGAAGTAGCCCTTAAAAAAACACATGCACACCCCATAAAAAATAAACAAAAGTTTTGGATGCGAAAAAGCCGAAAGACGAAGCGAGGAAAGCAGAAGATCGAAGCGCAGAGGCGAAATTCGGAGAAGAATCAAAAGCCAAAGGGTTCTCAACTGGAGGCCAGAGCCGTAGCCCTCAAAGCCAGCTGCCCCATCTGCAAGTTTTTTTATTTTTTTTTAATTAAAAAAAATCTGGGTCATTTCAATTCAATTTTATTCGACTCCTCAGATCGGCCTTTGATCTTGATGATGTTTTTATTTTGTTTTCGCAGTTTGAAACGTCGTCTAATAGTAGTAAAGTTAAGTTTGAAGTAATAGTATCCGTCTCAAACTCATTGTTAAATGAGTTCAAGTGACGAATTTAAGAAGATGATGATTAGAAAATATTGAAAAAAAAACTAATATTTTGAAAGATGAAATATAATGTTATTAGGGATTTTTCTAAAACTTAAAAAATAACTTTAATCAAATATATTTGAATTGATATATAATGATTACCTGTACATGAAATATAATGTTTGAAAGATTGACATGTTTCCTTTAATTAATATAATTG
This sequence comes from Fremontodendron californicum, assembly GCA_030761205.1. NCBI lineage: Eukaryota > Viridiplantae > Streptophyta > Magnoliopsida > Malvales > Malvaceae > Fremontodendron > Fremontodendron californicum. The sequence goes on along the minus strand of JAULJL010000008.1, from coordinate 35,795,409 downwards.
ATTTGGTATATATTTTAACTTTTGAAATTTTGTTTACGAAATTAATATAATTATTCACGTTAGACTACTGAATACTTTTGCCTCTCGATAAATAAGTTACTATTTAAATTACCTTAATAATTTACTCTAAATTAATTTTAATTTTTGATTAGATAAATTGGTCAACATTAGATTTTTTTTTTTTCTTTCTTTTCAATGGGTTAGAAAATAGAGCATTTTAAGTTACACCACCATATATAGTAATATCAAAATATTATGTAAAAAGAATCCAACCATTAAATCATCAATATGTATTCTTATATGTTAGATGTTAGATGTTAGTCTTATTTGATATATTTTTAAACAAAATATCGTTTAAAATTTTCAAATTGGTGACCAATGAAAGTTCAAAATAAGAACAAAGTTGACTATGTGCTAATAAACATTAATTGAATTTTTCACCATTTAATAACCTCTGATGTAAATTGAACAAAGAGTATAAACGATTTTTTTTTCATATATATCTTTATAATGTTGATATATCCCATATTATATATGATTTTGGACTTTCACAAGGTTTTCACACGGATAAAACTTTTTTTATTCGACACACCTATATAAATATTATTTTCCTAATTAAATTTTAGTAATTTTTTTATATATAAAAAGAAAATAACACATTTTATTTGTCAAAACGTCAAAAACGTTATATTAGCTTCAAATGGAGATAATCTTATTTTTGAATGATATGATTTGATGAATAAAATTAAGTATTCACAATATGCAAATTAACAAAATAAATATTCCAAAATGGTAAAAGTTATATTTAAAGGTTGTAAAATAATTTTCCATATAAAGTATGAAAATATATATGAAAAAAATTTATAGGATAATCAAGTTATAGTAATGAAAAATTATATTTCATGTTTGATTTCAAAAACAAAAAGTTATAGAATAATCTCTCACAAAAAGAGTATGAAAAATTTTGTACATAAGATTGATTTTACGTGTAGCAATTTTCAATCTTTTGTTTAAATATCACTATTAGATGAGATATGATACAAAAGCATTTTTCTTTAAACTTTATCGTAGCTACATATTGATCTTCAATATTTATTTTATATTAAAATTTTATATTTTTATAATTAAATTTTAGTATACATAATTGCATACCCGTGCATTGTACAGGCTTAAAACTAGTATGTATATATATATATAATGCAGAACATTGCAGCTCTAGGTCTAGGGTATGATGATAATAATAATATTACCTCAATTTTGTTTTGAAATCCAATCAACAAATACAATAGATAACAACAAATAACATTAGTCATTCACGCCTAGCCTATGAGATATATATGAATGAAATCTCAAAAGGTTACTTTGTTCGTTTTATTTAACGTGTAATTTAAAACAGTAATATTTGTTATTTTAATATATGAAAAAAATTATTAGTTATTATATTTAATATAATATATATTAATTAACGATACAAAACCATAAATAAAGGAATAAAGGAATAAGGAAATAGTAATAATAAAATTAATTACATTGAGTTTTTTTTTGTTACATATTGTGTGGTGTGGTGTGCTCCGTTTTTCTCTCATTAATTATCATGCGTGCGTTCTCCTTTTTCGCTTAAATTTTTGTCGCCTGCTAGGTGCTGGGCCTAGCTGAGTCCACTAACGAACGGTGCCCAATTGCCCATTGCTCATTGCTCATTGCTCATGCCTCTTTCCCACTTCATCACCCCTATCGACCCATCTTCCTTCAACTCTCCAAGTTTCGAACATCCCATCACAATCGACATCCACATTTCACATCTTTCTTTGCTTCATCTTTACTTCATCTTTACTTCTTTTCTTTTTTCACTACCCAAATTTTACTAGTAATATGTATATGTATATGTAGTAGTAGTAGTTATTTTCTTTTTTCGGTATATATGTGAACAAGTTTAAAAAGGAGAAAAGATATGAATTTTAAATCTCAATATCTTAAAGGTTACAGAATAGTAACATTTATTTAGTTAAATAAATTTCTTATGTTATGATTATATTAAAATAATAATAAATTTAGCTCAAAATTATCAAATCTGAAAATTTTCATTTATGAAATAAAAGAAAAAGTCTTTTTTTTTTTTTAATCATTTTTATATGTAATATAATAAGAGCCTGAATCTCCATATGTAAAATAGATAACAAAAGTAAACAACAAGTTAGATCCAATCACCCAACTCTTTCTTTCTCTTTATGAAATCAATTACAATGTGAGCAAAGAAAAGTTGTAGTGCATTTTGCAAAAACAAAAGATATTATTATGTACAAGCCCAAGCCAGACTAACCTCCAAGTTAAAAAAGAAAAATAGCCCAAAGTCCGTCCTGAGTCCGGCCACCTCTCTCACTATGTTAATCGTTATCATATGTGAGACATTAGCTCGAAAGAAGTAGCCCTTAAAAAAACACATGCACACCCCATAAAAAATAAACAAAAGTTTTGGATGCGAAAAAGCCGAAAGACGAAGCGAGGAAAGCAGAAGATCGAAGCGCAGAGGCGAAATTCGGAGAAGAATCAAAAGCCAAAGGGTTCTCAACTGGAGGCCAGAGCCGTAGCCCTCAAAGCCAGCTGCCCCATCTGCAAGTTTTTTTATTTTTTTTTAATTAAAAAAAATCTGGGTCATTTCAATTCAATTTTATTCGACTCCTCAGATCGGCCTTTGATCTTGATGATGTTTTTATTTTGTTTTCGCAGTTTGAAACGTCGTCTAATAGTAGTAAAGTTAAGTTTGAAGTAATAGTATCCGTCTCAAACTCATTAATTAATTATTATAAAGGGTAACAAAGTGACCCACTTTCTTTCTTTCTTCTTCACATTGTATTGTGGAAACTAATTGATCATTGATGGATAGCATGCATTACAAATTAAAAATCATCAAAAAATTGAATTTTTTCTTTCTTGATTGAACTCAGCTTCACCCAAGTGCTTCAACTATTTCCTACTTATATTAATAACAATAATTATACTAGTACGTAGTAATAAATGTAAGTCTTTACTAGTATTTACTGCTATCAGTTTGACTTGCTACACTACCGCTGTTGCTGTGGGCTGATACTATAGCTAACACACTTGCCTTGCGTGTGAGTCCGAGGGTAGGCTTGGACGAGATTATAGAAGGATCATATTTCCTTGTTTCGGGTAAAAAAGCGACATTATTTTTAAGATTCTTGAGGAATTTAAACAGCTAATTTAGAAGAGAAGATGCCTAGGAAAGTGATATGGTATCATAAAACCTTACATCCCCATTCTTTGACTTCCCAGATTTCTCCCTTTTTTTATCCATATATGCATGCTACTCAAAAAGATGCTGTGAGTATATCTCAGTTAACACTAACTGTTACTATATTTCTTAACAGAGTTCATAGACCAGAAGCCCTAATGGGTAGGAAAGAGATTTGCATGTAGTTTATTGTTTTTTCTACTTTTAGATTTATGTTTTGAACATGTGCTTTTTCTTTTCTGTTACTAACTTTTTTTGTCTTGTGATGTAAATGATGTTATGGTGGGTGCCTGTTTTGGTTTAGCTGTTCTTTGAATTTAAAGGTTAGCAACTTAGGGTTCATTTGGATAGGATGTGAGATTAAAAACAGCAGTAGCAGTGAGATTGGGTATTGTAACGGTGAGATTAAAATCAGTGTTGAGATATGTGTTTGGATTCAAATGCAGCGGTGGCGGTGAGGTGAATAATAATGAAAAAAGAAAATGACCATTAAGGGTATTAAATTAAAATATGTATATATAATAAATAATTAAAATTATATTTATATTAAATAATAAAATATATATTAAAATTATATTTATGTTAAATAATAATTAAAAAATTTTAAAAATACATTTATGTTAAAAAATAAATTAAAAAATAAAAAATTAATTAAAAACTTAAAATATAAAAATAAATAATTTAAAAAAAAAAGAGTGGAGGGGGTAAAATGGGAATTACTCTCTCCACTGGGAGCTCTAGTCCGATTGCCACCCCAATGAGATGGCGATCAGTGAGGGGAAATCCCCCCAACGATGGGATCCAAAGGGACCCTTAGTATGGTGGAAGATACGACAAAAAGATGATTTCATGGTGATTCTGTTGATTTTTGACTCTCGGTACCAATTGTAGTTTTGTGCTACAGTACCGATTTGCTACAGTAACTTTATCTAGGGATGCTACAGTAACTTCCGAAAAACAACTCTTTTATTAATATGAGAAAAGACCAAATATACACTAGACACACTCTTTTAATATGCACTCACAACTTCACTCTTCCACTCATATCTTTTTCTTCCTTTTTCTCTCTACTCACCTCTCTTCATCTAACAACTTACATCCCACCCTATTTATAGCTTTCTATGTTGGTTACTAAACCAACCTAGAATGTTCTAGTGTGTTGGTTTAATATTCTAGAGAAAGAACAATAAAAAATCTAGAGATAACTCTAGAAAGAAGACTTAAGAAAATTTTAGAACAACCTAAAGAAATAATAAAGTTTGGAGAGAATTCTAGATGAGAGAATTCTAGAGGAGTTGTTGACTTTAACACTCCCCCTCAACAACTACTCTCTTGATGTCGGTTTGGTTGTCATTCCAGACTGTCTTCTGGACTTATCAAATCTTGCATCAAATATCTTCTCTTTTTCTTTCTCTTCTTAAAATTCATCAGCATCATTAGTTCTGCTTCATCTTTCGTTGATTGCTCTCTTCTCTTTTGATTCTTGATTTTGTTCACTTCCGTCTTTGCTTCAACACTATTTCTATCTTCGTTCTTCTTGATTCTCTCTGCTAGCCTGTCTCTGACTTTGGCATACTCGACTTTGTCAACTACCATTAATTTGTTGACTTCACAATCGATCTTCATATCTTTCACGCCTTTGTAAGTCTTAACAGTGTCGATGACCTCGTTGTCATCTTTCTCAATGTTGACATCATCTTCAAGCTTCTTCGCCTCTTCGTGAAATAACCTTTCATCTTCAAAAATCTTTTCTTGTGATTGAAACAGAGACTCGTTCTCTTCTTTTGAAGGCTCTTCAATTGTCTCTTGTCTTGGTTGAATATTCTCAAAATCAATTTCTTCTTCGTCTTCATGAACATTTTCTTCTAACTCGGTGGTGTAACCAAATACGAGTTCTTCGCATTCTTCAATAGTAAATGTTGTCTCAAAATCCCATTCTTCTTCATAGTTATGCTCCTGTCGTGAGAACACTGTTGCATAGCCTTGCACTTGTCTATATCGACAATCTCGAGCATAGTGGCCAAGCTTGCCACACTTGAAACACTTAATATTTCGACAATGAGACCTCACATTTTCGCTATCGTCTCTATCTCGAACAATTTGAGCTCCCCCTCGCTGAAAGCTCCTCCGTTGCCAAGCTTCTTGTTTGTTTTGAACTTCAATGTCTTCTATTCCTTGGCTCATAGCAACTTTACCTCTTCTATTGCTAAAGAGGGCTTTCTCATAATCTTTTATCATGACTTTAGACATTTGGTTATCTAAAGCCTCTTGATTGGCTAGGATATTTTCCAACTCAGTTAAAGTTGGTTCTTTGCTCCATCCACGAGTTGCAGTAACAATCCCGTTGTATTCAGGTCGCAAGCCATGGATGATAATTCTTCTCATCCTCGTTTCGGTAATGGCATTTTCTGGATCTAATTTTGAAATTTCATCACAAAGAGTTTTAACTTTAGAAAAATATTCGCTTACCGACATATTTTGCTGCGAGATTGACAGGAGTTCATTCTCCAATTGTTGGAGCCTAACATCATTTTTCCTCGCGAACAGCATTGTGAGTGTGTCCCAGGCTTCCTTCGGTGTCTTTGCATCCTTGATGCATTGTAATAAACCATCCTCAATGGTGACTGATAACACGTACATGGCCTTACCGGCTTTGATCTTCCATTTTCTTAGTTCTCCGGCATCAGTTGGTGGTGTTGAAGCTTCACCGTTAACAATATCCCATAAATCTTGCCCGAGCATGTAATATTGCATGCGAATACTCCACGTATTATAATTGCTGTTATTGAGCTTCTCGAGCTTACCAATTGGACTTGAAAAATCTTCCATTCTGACTTGAGAGTGCCTCACTTTTCTCAAGGTTGTATTCTGTCAGTCTCTATATCCTCACGAACTACGATCCCTGATCGTCTTGGTCCCAGACCAATAATCTTCACAGTCCCAGACTGTCTTTCTCCGATATGCGTACTCCGGTCCCTGACCGTCTAGCTCTGTCTTCTCGCGGTGGCTTTCACTCTGATAGTAGGTAGCCCTTTTCACTTCTTCTTGTGACGGCTCTCACTCTACTCCAAGTAGGTAGCCCTTTTCACCTGTTCTCGTGATGGCTCTCACACTACTTCAGATAGCCCTTTCCGCGACTCGATCTATTACAATTCTCGATCATCTGATTTCAAGAAACTTCTGGCTTCTTGTCTTTTCTCCGATGAGCATACTACGATCCCTGACCATCCTGATCTGATATTCCAATCCTCTGGATCATACCGCTCTTTACGCTGGTCCTCTGGATCGTCCCGTTCTGGTCGTCCAACTCTGATACTCTGGTCCTCAAGATCGTCCAACTCTGATACTCCGGTCCTCAGGATTGTCTAGCTCTGATACCACTTTGTTGATTTTTGACTCTCGGTACCAATTGTAGTTTTGTGCTACAGTACCGATTTGCTACAGTAACTTTATCTAGGGATGCTACAGTAACTTCCGAAAAACAACTCTTTTATTAATATGAGAAAAGACCAAATATACACTAGACACACTCTTTTAATATGCACTCACAACTTCACTCTTTCACTCATATCTTTTTCTTCCTTTTTCTCTCTACTCACCTCTCTTCATCTAACAACTTACATCCCACCCTATTTATAGCTTTCTATGTTGGTTACTAAACCAACCTAGAATGTTCTAGTGTGTTGGTTTAATATTCTAGAGAAAGAACAATAAAAAATCTAGAGATAACTCTAGAAAGAAGACTTAAGAAAATTTTAGAACAACCTAAAGAAATAATAAAGTTTGGAGAGAATTCTAGATGAGAGAATTCTAGAGGAGTTGTTGACTTTAATCATTGGCAGCGAATGGAATTGGAATTTGATTGTTTCTGGTTCTTTAAAATGACATCAGCTTTTAGAAGCACATATTGAAATTTTCCAATATAAAAGAAAAAGAATAGTTAACAAAACCAAGATTTAAAAAAAAAAAAAATTAATAATAATTTCTGCATTTCGAATCAATCATGTTAAAATTTGATAGAAATCACCAAATGGTTCATCCAAACACACCGTGAGATAATAAAGGAAAGGCTACATTCCTCCAAAAACATAAGTAATTAAAATATTATAATGAATATGATTAGAGCATCTTGTTCATTAAGCAACCTGTTAACTTATGTACATGCATTCACCGGTTCTGCTCAAGGGTGGATGGATTGATTGTTTTTAGAAAGAACAAGCTCTTTCACATAAATAGGAGCTTTTTGTACATTTAACCTACAGAAATACCCACTATTTGGTTTCATTACCTTCATTTTCAATTGTGGAAGGATATAAAGAAAACTAAGAATGATAATTTGAGATTTTTTTTCTTTAATATAGCATGAGCTGCAGAAACTTGATAAATTTTCCTATGCTTTTGTTATTATATTTTTGTTCATCAAATAGATATATCATGAGTAGGACCAAGAAGAAGGGGCGATCTGTTAGAATAAAAAGGGTGAGCAATTTTGTTTTTTCCATCTATCATATTTGTAGACCTTACTTATGCTGCCTCTCTCCTTGAACCTATATTGCTTCTCTGATGAAATATGGCAGAACATGTGGAAGAAAATAGGTCATACTTGATTTGTGATAATCGATGCCACCTTGATGGTTGTTATGTGTAGACAGTTTGAATTGCACTGTTGAACATGTGGCTGTAGGTCAAGTTGGGTATCTTACATTCAAATTTCAAACTGCAATACAACCTTACTTGCAAGCCATACCTTCTATATCTAACTTATTTTATTATGATCTTGGAGTCCAAGGGTACCAACTGCTTGGCTTTTGAATGGAGTCTTCATTTGCTGTTTCATGTGATTGCATGCTCTCTAATTTTGTATTTATCATATACATAATATACTTAGACTTGGAACATCACTTTTGCAACAACAACAACAACAAAAAAGACTTGGAACATATCACGGTTGTTTGCTGTATGATGATGATAAGTTGCCTATTTTTTTTTTTTTTTTCCTTTCTTCAACTTTTCCAACTCGCTCTCTCTCCATGTGCCTGCTTGTTGTTTGAAGGGTTTGGTTTGTGTTGTTGGGGTGGCAGTTCGAGTCCTTGACATATTCTAGGTCCTTCTCTCTCTTGCACCTCCTTTCTTGTAATATGCTAAAATGAAGCTAACTTGTTGTTGTAGGTGCAATTAGCAAATGAAAAACAACTCGGTGATCATTATGCCTCCAAACATCCAAAGGAAGACCCTCTTGTTGAATGAAGTTGATTGCTTTCCTATGTAAAAATGCAAAAAAGGAAAAGAAAACAAAGTAGCTTTTCCTGTCTGATTCTAGATATTGTATGTTAACTGTGTGTTATTTTAAAGCAACAAAAATGACTCTTTATCTATTTGCCTTTCACTTTCACTCATGTGTAGAATTGAATGACACTAGAATGATAATAAAAAAGTCACCTGGGTATAATATTATTTTATGAATTCATAATGGAATATAGATATATTGAACTTACGCATATATGATGCTTGATAAAATTTTGTAGAATTAATTGACTTTGAATCAAATATTAAAATCCTTGTGCCATAGAATAGTGTTGGTCAGCTAATCATATGTTTTAGGGCATATTAAGAAACTAAATAGATTCTGTTTTAATTCTATCACATCACATCATATGTGCTTTACCTTACAATTCATTGATTATGTGAATGTGTTAAGTTGGTTTAAAAAATTTGTATTGATTCAAATACAGAGATGATAACTTAGCTAATGATTTGGGAGTGATATCTTTTTTGCAAGAACGAACATTGGATCTGATAAACTTATCCTCAATGTTATGTTATGTTAGTTAAATTTCTATTTATAGAATTCCATAAAACGTCATGCAGCCATTGGATTTGTAGGTAGGACCAGGACCAGGACCAGGACCAGGACCAGGACCAGGACTGCATATGATATGATAGAGAAATTGATGTCTAGTCTAGGGCTGGGCTGGGTGGGCTGCGCTGGGCTGGAGATAAGATAACTAAACTAAAGAGGATAACGGATTTTGCTTACTACCGTACCAGAGTTGAAAGAACAAAAAACCTCTTCAACTAGTCTATTAATTTTGTTTTTTTGTCTTGTCCGATAATATATAAGAACAAAAGAAAAGCAAGTAATGAAAAAAAAAAATAAGAACAATAAAACCTGATAACAAATTAATAATTTTAATTAATTAATAAAATATCGCAATCTCAACTCAGATTAATATATTACAATAATAACATTGCTAAATATATAAATAATAATTTTTTAAATCCAATAAATATATAAATTAATGATTTTTAAAAAATATAAAAAAATCATATAATAATATAAAAAAAAATCACTTAATAACTTTTATCTTCTCATTAATTTTTTTTTTTCAAAATATGCTTCTAAAATTATTTGTTTTCTTTCTTTATACCTAAACCAAAGAAATGCTTTTTTGAAGAAACAATTACTAAAACACAACTGACATTTGTATCTTAATCATTTTCAGACATAATTTTTTCAACTGTAGGTATTCTATAACTGTATTTAGTATTTTTATTTATATATTTTAGCATAAAAAATAATAATATACACATATAAAAATTAAATATAAAATATATATATAAATAAATAAATATTAATTTATTGATAAATAAAAATATCTGTTTAAAATAATATTTTTTATTTTTTAAAATATTATTTTATATAGTAACTACTTTCAAATACCGCAAATGTAGTTATGTACCTCACTTTAGAGTTTAGACTTTACTCTCTTCTAGAAAGAAGGGAGCGTCGGTTGACACGTACGGAAGGTCACAGTCGCACGTGAGAAAGCACCACCATCTCATTTGCTCACCTCAACTCGCCCTTTTAATTCCAAGCATCTAATCTAATTCATTTCTCGCACTCTCTCTTTCCACAACTAAATCTCTCTTCACAATCACATATTAATTTTCAAATATAACCAAAAAAAAAAAAGTTGAATTAAGCGAAGAACAAGCAGTAGATCATTTTTTTTTTGCTCGTTTTCTCTTTACAGCTCATTGCCTGCAGATCAAATCAAACTCAAAGGTTTCTTCAATTTCTCCTTTTTCTTTTCCAAAATTTGGCTCTGTTTGTATTTAAGTTCCAGATTGGTTAGTATTTGCTTTCGGTGCTCGAATCTTTACTTTGTTTTCAGGTCAATTTCTTTTAGCATGTCATTTTCGTTTTTATGCCCTTGATTCCGACCACCTTTGTTTTATGCGTTCCTTTTCTTTCTTCTTCTTTTCTTTCCGGTTTATGTTGCAAAATTTCTGTCACTTTATCAATGTAATTGTTTTCTTCTTTCAGCTCTAAAAAAAATGCTGTAATCAATCAGTGCAACTTTCAGAGGCAGTTAGTTTAGTTTCAAATTCAGATATACTGAATGTAGCTGAGTCATATGGGTTGGAGAAGTTGATTCTTAGATTAATCACTTGTATTATATCTCTATTTAGTATGTGCAACTTTAAATTTGACAGAAATGTCTCAAAATGATTGAAGATTTGGGAAATGAATTGCTTGTAAAAGCAATTGCTAATCTCTTCCTATTTAGATAAGGAACGCAAATGCAGCAAAAACCTTTGATGATGAGAATGTTGTTTATCCGAAGGGTTCAGCTTCCTTAGAAATGGCTTTAAAGTCTAATTATGCTAGTTGTTTTAAATATCTGCTGTTTGTTTTTAAGTTGTATTTTGGATGAAAATGCTTTATTGTACTGAATACTGATAGGTTCATTCATTGAAATTCATGTCACACAATGTATGGTACAAGGGTAAGCAGCTCTCTTAGACTAGCATTGTCCATCATAGATATCAAAACCGCAATGGTTCTCAAGATGGATTAATTATTTTTTTTCTGAATTCATGATTAGCAATTATTTGGTCTATATTCGTGTGTAAGACTTCTGTGCTCTATTTATCCTTTGGTTCTGCACGAGAGGCTGCTTTGACTTCCTCTGTTCTTTAAACAAAAAAATAGTACTAGTTTCTTTTTTTTTTTTTTTTTTTGAGAGGGTGTTCTTGCTTGGTTTTCAATTATGCATTTTTTCTGCACAAATTGGAAGGGCCTTGGTAGCAATTTGCATTGTATTCGAGAACATTGATCTGCATTCTGCACAATATTTCTGTTTCAGATATCTTATCATTTTTAATTCTCATCTTGCTTCTCTATTTCCTGCCAGGCATCATTTATTTTTTGTAGCTGCCAAATGGCAATGTAGTCCCGATAACCATATGTTACAACAAGGAGGGATTTTCGAGCTTGGTGTATCAGATGATTTGTAGTATCTATATTATGCTTGGTCAGTGCCATTATGGGCATCTGTCTGATGAAATGTCAATGGCCATGGCTGCTTCATGTTCTATTCTCTTTTATCCTAATAAACAGAATCAGAGCTATCAGTCCTGATGGTAGGTGATATTTATGTCATATCAGATAATTCAAGCTGATATTTAAAAGTTTCTTTTTCTCTTCTTATCCTCTCACCATCTGAAAAAGGATCTCAACTGTTCTCCTTATGGTAATGCTCATTTGGTTGTAATATACTGGTTAATTTGTCTCACTTAGGAAAATTTACATATTGAAAATTTCCACCTTTAAAAACTTTTGTGAGCATGTTTACATTTTGCTTTCTCTATCCTTTCCTTTTCTTTTTTGACACCGTCTTTTAGATTGTAGTTTAGATAATAACAGATTTGGCTGGTTATAGAATCTCTAGCTAGCCAGTCATTAGGTACATTTCTTGCTGGAAATAATAATATCTGGTTATAGCATGTGAAAATGCTTTTCCTGATATGCAGGAGAGGCACTTCTAAGCTTCCGGATAGCAATTGTTAGTTCAGATGGTGTGCTTTCTCAGTGGAGACCAGAGGATCTCGATCCATGCAAATGGAAAGGGGTGACATGTGATAGTAAAACCAAGAGAGTGACAACTTTGTGAGTTTTGAAGATCATGTCCAAATTTGTCTTCCCTTCAACAACTTTGTATGCATGAAAGTGCCATTTAACATATTCTCTTTTCTCTACGTTTTCTCTGCAGAAGCCTTACCAATCATAAACTGAGTGGTCCTATGTCACCTGACCTTGGGAAGCTGGAGCACTTGAGACTTTTGTACGTACTAGTGGGACTTCCTTATTTTTCTTCATGATTGATGCATGATCAGTATTCAAATATATTTTTATTGCAGCTGATATTTTCTGTGATTTTTTATGTGAATCAGAATGCTTCATAACAACAACTTTTATGGGGCAATTCCTTCAGAGCTGGGTAATTGCACAGAGCTGCAGGGAATGTAAGTATTGTTGATTCTCCTTGCTTGAAAAGTGTTGTTGGCTATTCTATAGGTTTTTCTTGCAAATGGTAGGATTAAAGGGTATGATATAAAAAAATGTAAAATCTTTTATTCCCTTTGAGGTTTATCATTTGGCTTTGGTGCTGATGCAAAACGATAGTTCAACCTCAAAAATACTTGTTCTTTTGTTGGATTATGAATTATAGATGGATTTGGAAGGGATTTAACTAGGATTACTGTTCTCATGCACTGGGAATAGCAAATTGTTCTCTTTGTGCCACAGGTCAAACAATGGGTCTTGTTTTGGTCCTATTGTTCTTATACGTGTAGGATATATATGCTCTAGTGGTATATAAATTGATAAAAACTGTAGAGAAATTGGCTTGTTTAATTTCATAATTATCAATCTGTATAGTGACCTTTTAGTCATTTGGGCAAGGCCAAGGGGGAAAGTGAACCTTGGACCTTCACCCCTCAATTTGGATGGGTACAACCACTAGGCCAACCACCAGACCAAGTAATATCTATTGGGAGGCTGAGCTTGGCTACATGAGTAATCTCCTTTTTTGGACCTTTTCCTGATATTTTATCCAACTTGGATGTTCTTGAATTAAATCTAGTCATTCTTCATATAAAGAGCTAAAGCAAAAACTCAAAACAACCTTTCCATTGCTTTTGATTGCTTAATGCTGTTAATTTTGTGGGTTTTTTTTGTAGTATTTCCTTTAGCATAAGCAAAGTGGACATATTTCTTACTTTGTTTTAAAACTCACTAAGGTTCTATTTGGTTTTGGTTAAATATTGCTTGAATGTACTTGATATTTATTTTCTATTTGGTTTTTGTATTTATTTTCTCAAGAAATGGCATGGTGGTGTTCAAGTTCTAGACCTGTTCACGGGCCGGGCAGCCCGGCCAGGCCTGGGCAGGATATTTTTGATCTGGGCCGGCCCGGCCCGGAACAGTGTTTTTGTATTATAATAATATTATTTTATTTAATTTTAATTATAAAAATAATATTTTATTATAATGAACAGTAAATTCGGGCTCATGGGCCGGGCCGGGCCTTGGCAAAGACTTTGAAAAAAAACCGGGCCTCGGCCCGGCCCATGAGCACCTCTATGTTCAACTAGTGTGTATGTAAATATGAAGTACCATATGGTTTTAAAGGTTCTCTAGATTTGGTATTGAAGAATTTATTTTGGAATTACCTGTATTCATTATTTTATTATACTGTAATCTGTTCTCTTCAACAGATACTTGCAGGGTAATTACTTAAGTGGATTAATTCCAAGTGAACTGGGGAACCTATCTTCACTTCAGAATCTGTAAGTTGATTCTCTTGCTAATAAATATGAGCTAGAGTGGTAAAGAGACTAAGCGTTTGGATTACTTGATGATGGTTTTCGAATTTGCAGGGATATCTCAAGCAACTCTCTCAGTGGATCTATTCCTCCTTCAATTGGAAAGCTAGATAAGCTCATTACATTGTTAGTTCCCTTGCTTAAAATTTGTCAGTTTTTAAATGGAGGCGTTTTACTGAGTTGGTACTTTAAGAATTTATTGAATATAAATCATCTTTAATGATCTTATTGAATTTCCTGAAGCAATGTATCAAACAATTTTCTGGTCGGGCCTATACCATCGCAAGGTGTCTTCAGCAACTATACAGCAAACTCGTGAGTACAAGCTAATTTGCTATACTGTGTTCGATAGATCTTTGGTTATTTATATGCTATGTCATCAGAAGTATCATTCAAGAGGGTTCGAGGAACTGTAACTCTTGTACTTGATACCTTCATTTTGCACTTTTAGAATCTTCATCTTCCGTTGGCTACTTCATCTTGAAAAGTCAAAGAAGATTGCTATGCTATTATTATGCTAAATTAACAGTTTTAACACTTTTTTTGGTAGTTTTGTTGGAAATCGTGATTTATGTGGAAAGCAAATCAATGTGGCATGCAAAGATGACAGTGGAGGAGCTACAACAAATTCCGAATCGCCTACTTCAGGTAAGCTGCATGTGCCGGAAATGTATAACTTTGGCTGTTTGGTGCCCATTCAGTGTTAATTATGGATATAAAAAATTTAAATTTTGTCCACAAAATCTGAATTCCTGACAAGTTTGTTGCCTTTATTCTTGGATCTATTGTTTTTTTTTTTTGGAGGCAGCTCACTTTGTTTAGTATTTCAATCTTTTTTTTGTAGCTCAAAATCAAGTTGGTAAAAGGAAATACTCTGGAAGGCTTCTAATTAGTGCATCAGCAACTGTGGGTGCACTGCTTTTGGTGGCACTTATGTGTTTTTGGGGTTGCTTCCTATATAAGAAGTTTGGTAAAAATGAGGGCAGAACTCTCGCCATGGATGTCAGTGGAGGTTTTCTTCCAACTGATCTTCAATTTTGGAAAATCTAGCTGTTATCCATTTTCATCTTTACTCTCTAAGATTCAATTTCTTTGTTAATGTGGTATTGTTGCTTCAGGGGCGTCAATTGTTATGTTTCATGGAGACTTGCCATACTCTTCGAAAGACATCATTAAGAAACTGGAAACTTTGAATGAGGAAGACATTATAGGTACTGGGGGCTTTGGGACAGTTTACAAGCTTGCAATGGATGATGGCAATGTGTTTGCTTTGAAACGAATTGTGAAGATGAATGAGGGATTTGATCGCTTTTTTGAAAGAGAGCTTGAAATTCTTGGAAGCATAAAACACCGATACCTTGTAAACTTGCGAGGATATTGTAATTCACCTACATCGAAGCTGTTAATCTATGATTTCCTGGCTGGTGGTAGCCTTGATGAAGCTCTTCATGGTGAGGCTTCCTTAACCATTTTCATTCAAAAGCAGCGCATGGCCTGGCATAAACTTGAACTACACATTTTTCTTTGTTTACTATACCTTAAGAATTCAGAAAATTGAAAGACATGACATTTTTATGGATTGACTGACTAAGCTTGAACAGTGTTGTTAAGGCGTGCGTCTAGGTGGCTGCGCCTTAGCGCCAAACAACAAAAGCGCCTTAGACCCTTCGAGTGAGGCGCCTTTGATCAGGCGCATGCCTAGTGCGCCTAGATGCACTTTTTTAAGGCAGTAGATGCAAAAAAAAAAGCCCACGTGATTGAACTTCTTTTTAATTTCTAATTTTTTCATTAACTGTACTTTTAATATAAAAAAATGAGATAATATCAAACTCTCTACTTCTAAATGTTTGAGTATTCAACAATAAACATGGGATTATAAGGAAATCATCTATATTGGCCAAAAAAATTGTATGTTTTGTAGAATAAACTAGATCACTTTTTAGAGTTTATATCATAATTATATAACTTGAGCTTATTTTTATATATAGACAGACACACACAAAAATACATCCATATACATATTGTGCCTTACTTCACGCAGACGAGCACTTTTTTTGCACCTTGTGCCTAGGCAATATAAGAGTTCTAGTGCCTAGAGTGCGTCTTGCACTCTTGACAACACTGAGCTTGAACTTAAACATTTCTCTTTCTTTGTTTTCACCATTGGTTCGGATTTCCTTCATGATTTTGGGTACATTGCAATTCTATTAATTTGTTGAATGGATTGATTTCTTTATTTGGGGAGGTGATGTTGTTTTATGATTCTTTTAACAGAACGATCTGAGCAGTTAGACTGGGAAGCACGCTTGAACATTATTATGGGAGCTGCAAAAGGACTGGCCTATTTACACCATGATTGTTCTCCAAGGATCATACACCGTGACATAAAGTCCAGCAACATTTTACTTGATAGCAACTTGGAGGCTCGAGTATCAGACTTTGGACTTGCCAAACTGTTAGAGGATGAAGAATCTCATATTACAACCATTGTTGCAGGAACTTTTGGTTATTTGGCTCCAGGTATGCAGTTGCAATATTGGCTTACTATCTACGATTGTGGAGCCCGTGGCTCTCTTTAAGCTTGAATTATGAAGGAGATGAAGTTAGCTTTACTGAGTAAATTGGGAGATTATTTCTTATGATGTTGACTTAATTTGCAATCAAATCTGCCAGTCAAACATCTAGTCTGTCTGGGTAATTTTGCACAAGAACGTAAAGGAGGCAATCAGAAAAAGAGAAAAAAAAAAAAAAAAAAACTGAGAATTAGTACTAAGGGCATTGATTTGAACTGAAGTTGATCTCTTTCTAATTTGAGATGCTTTGAAAATGATACTGTTGTTAGTATTTGGCAGAAGACAAGTGAGAATTTATCTCAGACAAAAAATCCTTTTTTGTCACTTTTAATGGCTTATTTGAAATATGACAACCATGTCCCACGATGCTTTTTATTTTTATTTTATTTGGCCCCTACAGATTAATTGAAGTCAAAGTTTAGCCAAACGTTTAAGTACATCCCTTTTAGCTAGGTACTAAGTTAACCCTTTTAGATTTAGATTGGGATGTGTGTATGCCCCTTTTTTATTATTTGTTAAGTGAAGAAAACATTGCACAAAAAGACACCAAGGGAGTGCAAATCATGATCCTGTTCATCCAAATACTGCTGCCCATTGGACCAAAAATATGCTCTTAAAGTATATAAAACTATATCTTTCATGAACTTTAATTGTTTTCTAAGTGATTTTTACTATATTTATTACAACTTTTTTGATTTGTTGTAGATATAAAAATAAATGCTGCCAAACGAGCTTTATGCTCCATGACCTTGAGGTTCACACCTCACCTCAGATTGCATAAACAGATTTGTCTTTGGAAACACTGCATTTAATCGGGAACCCCTAGTGTATGACATGTCTAAATTTGTGTCTTAAGAAAATAAAAACTGCAGAGTCTTAGCTTATAGCCTAACCAAAGGAAAGATTCCAGGCATACTAATCTGGTCAAGTATTTATTTATTTATTGCAAAGCTGCGATTAGGATCTTGCTAAGTGGTTGAGTCATTGTTATGTAATGTAAGCTTTTTAGATTCAATTTATCTTGAGTCTGTTTATGCTTCCTTCAACAGAGTATATGGTAAGTGGGAGAGCAACTGAAAGGACAGATGTCTATAGTTTTGGGGTCTTGGTGCTTGAAGTCATAAGTGGAAAGAGACCTACTGATGCATCATTCATTGAAAAAGGCCTCAACATCGTTGGCTGGGTATGTCTCCACTTCTGTTGAAATTTTGTCAAGTGGGCTTAATATCTCTCCTTTCATTAAAGAATTTCTGATTAAGCTATCAAATCACATGCTTGAGAAGTCTAAGCATTTGGCGGTCAACTAGCACTGGCTATGCTGTGTGCTTAGTCTCTATATGTGGTTAATT
Source organism: Fremontodendron californicum (assembly GCA_030761205.1). Taxonomy (NCBI): domain Eukaryota; kingdom Viridiplantae; phylum Streptophyta; class Magnoliopsida; order Malvales; family Malvaceae; genus Fremontodendron; species Fremontodendron californicum. The sequence goes on along the minus strand of JAULJL010000008.1, from coordinate 35,777,563 downwards.
AATGTTGTTCTACTGTAGATTTCATGTGCTGTACATTTGTGATGCTGTATACTTCATGTTCCATTTACTGAGGATTGGCCTGGGAAGATGTCATGGGTTTATGTAATGTATGCTTTAAGATGCTAATATTCTGACAAAACATTTTTTCTTTTGCCTTTGCTTTCTGAAAAGCACTCCTTTTTGTCTCCAGATTTTGTTGCTGAGGTAAAGCCAGTTTAAATGAGAAAGAAATATTAGGGGGAATTGGGGGATGAAAAGTGAAAAGCATATTTGTTTCATGTTTATTTTTTCTTTTTTGAAGAATGTTGAATCTGTAAAGAGAAAGGTTGAAGGGCATGAGGTACCAAAATTTGTCTTCAAAGTAAAAGTTTGTCTCCCTCTAAGCGGTAGATGTATATATGTATGTATGTGTGTGGACTGTGGACTGTGGACTGTGGGTATTCATTCATTCATTCATTCATCTGACTGGACTGGTCTGTTCTGTTCTGTTTTATGCAGTTAAATTTCTTAATTACAGAGAATAGGCAACGAGAGATTGTAGATTCAAATTGTGAGGGGGTGCAGGCAGAAAGCCTTGATGCTTTGCTCTCAGTTGCAATCCAGTGTGTTTGTTCAAGCCCAGAGGATCGACCCACCATGCACAGGGTGGTCCAGTTGCTTGAATCTGAGGTTATGACCCCATGCCCAAGTGATTTTTATGACTCCAACTCTGATTGAATGAATAGTTGAAGCTGATGGTTCACATCCATGTTGCTCTCCAGAAGTAAAATGAGGGGCTTCAAATCTGCAACAGCTTCACTTCTTTTTTATTTTTTGATTAATTCTTTTATGCAGATGGAAGTTGGAAGGTAAGGTACACGCTGCTACACCCATTCCATTTTAACCTCAATCTGAGCTGTTTGTTGAATAGAACTGGATTTGGAACCTCCTCTTGTGGTACGAATCATTTTAAGTGTCTGTTTTCCTTTTTCCTTTTATCCCCTGCCTGCCTGCCCTTATGCATTTCTCCCATGTTAACTGTATGCGACGACGGTTGTATAAATTGACAATATTTTGCCTTTTGCCAGATTCTTCTTGTTTATGCCATTTTTGATTTTGTAAAATCTGCTTTGCTTTCATCATGGATGAAATTGAAAGCTCCCCGCAACTTTATTATTATACTGAATGCATTCAGTATTTCCTATTTCCTTCTTGTTTTTGAATGATATTCTTCCAGGTGTACTGCTACTACTACTTTTTACCCCTATATCATTATAGGGTATTATGTTGAACTTGAAGGTAAAGAACTTTTCTTCTTTTTTTGTACAAGTTAGGATTTTAAAAGTACTAATAAATGCAAGAGAGAAGCACAAAACCTTCGACCAAAATTTGAGAATTAATTTCTTTAAAATTAAAGTGACAATAATGACCAACTTGAAATAATAGGAAGGTTATTTTTATTAATGTTTTCGGTTATGTTCACGAGTTGGAGATTAGCAAACTCGAATCATTGACATCTGTCACCGACTCTTTAGACCCGGTATTGATTCTTTCCATAAAGGCCAATGATAGATAATAATTTTTCAAACACAGTTTATAACTTTCATCTTATGCTCTTAAACTCGGTTCGTCAAGATATAAAAACCAAATTTTTTTATATAAAAAAAATAGTAAAAATATTAATATTTAAATATATTTTAAAATTAAAATTAAATAAAAATAAATCTTTTTCATTAAACAATATTCGGACGGAAAACTGTATCCAAAATCCAACTCGAGTCTAATGGAACCCAAGCTTGAAAACCGTATCCAAGATCCAACTTGAGTCGAGCCAAATCTATCGAGTCAAAGGGTAATCTAAGTCTTGGATGACTAGATTTATCAATTTTTAATTTACATTGATCTAAACGAAAACTTCAATCATCTTAAAATGTTACAAGTAATTTTCCAATTATTTATCCAGACACAAGGTGAAAGTAAATCTAAAGCAAGTGCAAGTGCATTATTACTGCGCAGCCGCCGCATAATTTTATGGAAGGGCAGGGTACATAGAGATAGAGGAAACAAATTGGAATTAAAGCCACTTGGATTTGGTGTGCAAGTGCAACTGAACATTAGAGGAGCTAACAGATAGAAACTTGCCCTCCTTAACACACAACTGGTTTACCAGCTAACTCTACAAAGCTTCAGGTCAATCTGTTCAACTTGGTGCTATTAACAGAGCCCCTCTGACTCTAGAGCATGTATTCGAGATTAACAAATTAATAGTCAAATTGGCAGTGTATGATTTCAGTGACAGCTAGATGGCACATCTGTAACTACAAAAACTAAATCTAGGTCAATTTCAGCCTCAAAGTTGCAAAAATTGATGAGATATACTCTATCATGTGCATAAAACCAGGGCCAGATTTGGGCATGTTAGCAATGAGCCCTTGATAATCCGACAATGTTGCATCAGATAATGGCTCCAAGAACTCACACCTTTCCAATATTTCAGGTGGTGGCACTCCAGCAACTAGGTTTGTGTCTAGCTTTGGTTTACCCTTGGTGAGCTCTTCAGGCAATTTGACAGGTGCACTCTCCAGGGCAGAAGGAGATGCACCTGCAGTTACCCCTTGCTTGAAAGGGAGGCCACTTGCAGTCTGTAAACAGAACTCCGCCCATTGATGGATTAGTGGAGATGGACCTCTGACTCGGCCCCCAATACGGTTTGTTTCAAGTCTGGAGGCAGCTGGAATTACCTGCAAAGAACAAACCTAGATATCTGAAAGAGGATATGCTAGAAATTATTTTCTATTTCATTGCTACTCAGTTCTTGGTTGCTGTATGTCTCATCACAATTCAGTTCCTTTTTTTCCATCTCTCTCTCTCTCTCTCTCATAAAATCATGATCCATTCTCTTGTTTTAGTTCCAATACATTACTTGACACTTTTTTATATATATATATATATATATATATATATATATATAATTAACTAGTTACACACACATACACAGACACCACTAACTTGACAGCGATAACAAACTTAACCTTGATGTAAGACGAAATGTGTTTCCAGCAAAAACCAGTAAAATGAAATGGTTCGAAGGTATACCCATAGATCAGCCCATAAGCTAGCTCCAGACTTGGGTACAATGACTGCAACGTTTGACATACGCTTTACAACTGGAAGAACATCACTACTCCACCCAACAGCCACCCAGACATCTCCCACTGAAAATGCTCTGAGATAGTGCACACTGTCGAATAATTGAACCTACAAAAAGCCAAAAGATATACTGCTATAGTATGATGTGAAGCAACTAAAGCCAAGTAACAAGAAAAAAGTTTAAAAAAAAAAAAAAGTTCAGTATTTTTAAGACAGAAAAGAGAAGAAGGGCAAATGATTGCACATCCTCTTGCTTTCCAGAATATGCTCAAGCTCTCATCACTTGGATTGAACAAAAAGTAAATAATGTGGAGACTAAAGAGCCACTGCACCGGACATGTTATTCAAAGTAGTTACTTTAATATCTTACACCACAGTATGTGCCACATGACAAAAGTCCTGTCTATTTCACAACTCTGCACTTAAATAATCGATCCATCAAAAAGTGTTGCAGCTAAAATAACCCATGTTACTAAGGAATATGCAAAATTATCCACCATTTGATGAACTGAACAGGTGTCAATTTGGAGAATGTATCTGTTCCGCACAAGTCAATAATTTGAGCATGGAGTCTCATGAGATCTATAAATTCATACAAGATGGCTTACAAATTGTGCTTCAACTGTATGGCAATTTGGGATGAAAATCAATCTAAGGGTACAAGATCTAAGACAACTCAGAAGGAGCTGGAATTTGGATTTAGAGCATCAGATGGAACCTTTTCTCTTAGAATAATGATTAATGGCATGTATCTTATAATAAGAACAGAATAGTTCAGTTAATCAATACCAGTAATTTCTTTTGAGAGTTAGTCCAAAATAGACTTACCACTGCAATAATAAAGATGCAATGACTCCTAATCATGCTATACAAACTCATAGAAAGAAGGGAAAAAGAAGGGGAGACATAAAAAAGACATAACATCATTTGCGCTCCACTACCTGTCTTGCAAGTAATGCCAGATTCTGCTGGACAGCATTCCTCCCACCAGCAACTTGCAAGTCAATGTCTGTTGTGTTGTATGATGCGCCCATGTACTTCAAAACTGCACCAACAACCTCTCTAGGGGAATTCACCATTGAAATTCTTCCTGCAAGTTCAGGCCGCCATAAATCTGCCCAATCCTGCAATATGGTTTTTCCTAAATTATCAATGTAAATGGGAGAAGATAAACAAAATACTGATATAGATAAATACCAGGTCATGTTTGATGATTTGCTCATGAGTTGAAGCTAACCTAAAAAACATGTAAAGAAAGGATTGATGCAAGGAAAGACTGGGCCATTTCAGGTAATTGTAAAGCCCATGTTTTAGCAGTCCAAGCAGAAGAATCTATAAACAAAGAAGGGAAGAAAAAATTGCATTTCAGAGATGGAAAAAGGTCATTTTTTCTGCAGTCATTTTAACTGACAACCTCAAATAGAATCTAGCAAATTTCTTTGTGCACTGGATTTCAAGACGGGAATAAATTCTGCAATTCATTCTAAGACATAACTTCAAAAAACATCTAGCTAATGCCAAGATGAGAAAATAATTTGAAAGAAGATCTACCTAAATGTGTCATTATGAGAAAATGCTGCACAGATCAATGAAGCAAAGAAGAAAATAGACAAGCAATGAAGGTTTAAATGGAGAGTAAATTGCCCAATGTTTCCCCACAAGCCAAACAAAACTTGATTAACCTTTATGCTAGAATAGTAAAAGGGAAGGTATGAAAAGAAATAAGGATTCTTCAGTATCTTGAATACTATTACTACCAAATTTGAGACCATCAGGGAAACGAGAGAGGAAGCTATGGATGATTCTAAAGGAATAGACCCTTTAAAAGTGGCAGGAATGCATGCATACACATATTGGCTTGCCAATGAAATTGTCGTCTCTACCACATGAATAAGAATCATATTGGAGCTAAAGTCATACTGCTTTGATTTTACAGATAGATTAATATTACCTGTATAGGAGGCAATTTATGCTTTTGAAATTTGGTTTTCTTGTATGCTATGACCATAGTACCCCATCGATAGGGTGCAGCCCATATCTGACCTTGAGGATCAATATCCCCATTGAGGTTCCTGCGTAGAAAAACCTGGAACATTTCGAGATGGAATGTGAGTTGGGTATGTTGGAGTTTTGAATTGGATAGAGCATAAATAATGAAGCCGTTTGTTTTACCTTCCATTTGTGACTTAAATCCTTAAACCAATCCTGGTGTTCAGCAGCTGTAATGGGTTCAAGAATAGCCTTTCTAATAGCAAAAGGGAGCCAGGAGTCACCGAGGGTGACAATATCAGCAGCAGCGGTAGATGCAGGCCCAATATTCACTTTGCCTTTGACTTTGGCTTTGGTAAAGGGCAGGCATAGATGAGCAAATATATGTTCAAGAGTTGGGCAGAATTTGGTTTGGAGCTTTAAGCGCCTGGATTGAGAGGAGATGAAATCCTTGGGCCAGGAGGGAGGTATGGAGCCCTGAAGAGCAACGATGGAGAGAGGAACGGAGAGAGCAAAAGATTTAGACTTCCAAATCTCAAAAGCTTCTTCTTCTTCTTCTTCTTGTGCTGCTGCTGACTTGCTGTCCACTGGTTGATCTGTTGAAGAAGAAGAAGAAGAAGAAGAAGAAGAAGAAGAAGAAGCTGAATGAATGAATGGTACAGAAATAAAAGGAAAAGGATCCATTAATTAAAAATAGGAAAAAGGGATTTGATTTTGAGGAGAAACCTTTTTCAAGGTGAAGTTGAAGGCAGGGGCGGGGCAGTGGCCTAAGAGCGGAAGCGGAGGAGCAAATGCAAAGACCCAGCCCCACAAACACAATTGTCGAGGCAGAAAAGCCTAGAAGCAACGACTTTTTGTTGGGAGTGAACCTGGATTTGGGGGCGTCATCTTGGAGCCTCAGATTCAGAAGAGGAAAGTTGGAGCTGGTGCGGTGGGCATTGAAGCAGACACAAGAACAGCAAACAGATGCTGCTGCTAATGCCATTTCACCCAACCCTTAAAGAGTCTTAGAGAGACAAAGATCATTCTCCAATCTCCACCATAATATTACAGTATTTTATATACAAACAGATTATTATTAATGACTACACTACTAACTTTGTATTTTTTTTTTTTTTACTTACTCATAAACGGTGAATTTTTACATAATTTTTTATTTTATTGTGATTGATTAATTACAGAATTATAATTAAAAAAATTCTAAATGAAATGTACCAAAATCGCAAAGCTTGAAGTCCGTATCAAGAAAAAGCAAAAGAAAACATGATGCACAGGCTACAAGCAGTGTAGAAGTTGAAAGCAGTGCCCTGCCTATAGCTCAAGAACAGAAAGAGGCAAGTACGAAGGAAACAGAAGTTAATGAGGGCAGTAAAGGGAGAGGAAGCAGAAGCATACAGAAAAGCAAGAAGTCAGTATTAGCTGGTTCCCAAAACAGATTTGACATCCTGAGTGACTCAGAGAGGACAAATGTAGACCCTGGACAAACTAGTGGCTCTGAGCAATGGAAAGAGGAGGAACAATTGGTGGAAATCCTTCCAAACTCTCCTAAGAAGCAAAGGGCAGCAGCAGCAGGAGTTGCAGACTTGATGAAAGCCTTGAAGAATAAGAAGAAAGGGCCCATTGACAAGGGGAAAAGAGGTAAGGCAGTTTTACCTGCCTCTGGAGTGACCCCCCCTCAACTTTCATGAATTTTATAGTATGGAATACTAGGGGGCTAAACAACCCTCAAAAGCAGAAAAGTATTATACAGAGAATAAACTGCCTGAAGGCAGACCTTGTTTGCTTACTGGAAACAAGAGTGAAACAACAAAACATGCCAGCTATAGTAGATAGGCTCTTTCAGGGATGGAAGCTACATCACAACTACTTAGAAGCTTATAATGGGAGAATATGGTTCCTATGGAGAAATCAGATGCAGGTTAATCTTATTGCAACATCTGATCAGAGCATTACATGCTGCACCACTTATAATTCTACCAGGTTCTACATTACAGCAATTTATGGAAGCAATGAAGGCATAAGTAGAAGAAGGCTTTGGCACCATCTTCAGGACATTCAAGGCAGAATTGATGGTTCTCCTTGGCTTTTGGCTGGAGATTTCAATGTTATAGCAAGACCACAGGAAAGCTCAGATTTTAATGGCTCCTACATGCTTACCTCTGATATGAAGGATTTTCAGGACTGCTTGACACAGCTATCAGTGTTTGATCATACCAGTACTGGACCAGCATTCACTTGGTCCAACCACCAAACTGATACTTACTTGGCTAAAAAGCTTGATAGGGTTTTGGTGAATGATTGCTGGCATATACAGTTTGCTCACTCATTTGTTGAGTTTTTGGCTCCAATGGTTTCCGATCACTGCCTAGCATACATAAAGATGAACTTGACTGCTCATTCTCCCCCAAAGCCATTTAGGTTTTTTAATTTCTGGACTGGGAATCCAGAGTTCCTGAACATTGTGAAAAACTCTTGGCAAGAGCCTTTCATTGGCAACCCTATGACCACTCTATTCCACAAATTGAAGAGATTAAAGGCAGTACTGAGGACATTTAACCTGGCCATATATGGCAACATTTCAGGGAAGGTTCAAGATAAAAGGCAAGAATTGGAGAGCATGCAGATGATCAATCTGCATCAAAGGCCATCTAATACTCTTGTTGAAACAGAAAGAAGACTCTATGCAGAATTGATGGAACTCCAAAAGGCTGAGGAAAGTTATTACAGGCAGAAATCAAGGATAAAATGGCTGCAAGAGGGGGATCAGAACACTCATTATTTCCATAAAATGGTGTCAGCAAAGCATAGCAAGCAATCCATCAGAGTCCTCTATGATGATGAGGGAAGGAAGTTGGAAGATTTTGGCCAAATCTCAAAGGAGGCTGTAAGGTTCTTTCAGAAGTTGATTGGGACTGAGGACAAACAGGTCACAGACTGCCCTAGGGAGCTTCTTACTGAACTTATTCAGCCCGCCTTGCCTGCTGAAGCTAAGGACAATTTAGCTAAGGCTGTTACAAAAGAGGAGGTGAAAAGAGCCATGTTTGAGCAGAATGGGGACAAAGCCCCAGGGCCAGATGGATACACTGCACAGTTTTTTAAAACTGCTTGGCCTATTGTGGAAGAGGATGTCACTGCAGCAATCTTATCCTTCTTTCAATCAGGGAGCAGGATATCAGTCTTTAACTCTACATGTATTGCTCTTGTCCCAAAATTCCAGAATCCTAATCATATGAAGGACTTCAGGCCTATTTCATGCTGCTCTGTCATTTATAAATGTATTACCAGGATCATCACTGCCAGGCTCACTCCACTCCTTCCTGCTATGATCTCCAGCAATCAGAGTGCCTTCATACCAGGGAGAAGCATCTCAGATAATATTCTCATGGCTCAGGAACTGGTCAAAGGGTATGGAAGAGCAACCTTATCCCCCCGTTTTGCAATGAAGATTGATCTCCAAAAAGCTTTTGATTCATTAAATTGGGACTTCATTCTCACTGTTCTATCAGTTTATGGATTGCCTGATAAGTTCATAGGATGGATCAAGGCATGCATCACTTCCCCAAAGTTCTCAATTTCTCTTAATGGGGGATTAGTAGGGTACTTTGAAGGAGCAAAGGGGTTAAGGCAGGGAGACCCTCTCTCTCCTTATCTTTTTGTCATTGCTATGAATGTTTTATCCAGACTCCTGGATGCAGGGGCTCTTCATGGAGTTTACAGCTACCATCCTAAATGTCACAGAATCAAGCTTACTCACCTGTGCTTTGCAGATGATCTGCTGATTTTTGCAAAGGGTAACTTGGATTCTGTTGTGGGCATACAGGGTATTCTCCATTACTTTTATACCATTTCTGGTTTGCAATTAAACCCTTCCAAGAGTGAAGTCTTCTCCTCTGGTGTTAGTAGGACCACTCTACTTGAGATGCAAGAGTTGACAGGGTTTAAACTTGGCAAACTACCTGTTAGGTACCTTGGGGTCCCTTTGGTCACAAGAAGACTCTCTGAAAAGGATTGTTCTCCTTTGATCGACAGAATTACTCAGAGAATCAATGGCTGGGCAGCACGCATGTTATCCTATGCAGGAAGGCTTCAGCTCATTCAATCTGTTCTTTTTAATGTGTCCAATTTCTGGTGCAGGCACTTTGTATTGCCTAAGGCTGTTCTTAAAAGAGTTAATCAATTATGCAGCAGGTTCTTCTGGAAAGGAAGAGATGACTCAGCTAAGGGAGCAAGAGTCAAATGGAGTTCCATTTGCTGTCCAAAGTCAGAGGGGGGTCTTGGATTAAAAGACTTGGGAATATGGAATAAGGCTTGCATTATTCAGCACCTATGGGCACTTCTCTCTCAGGCAGATTCATTGTGGATTGCCTGGCTTCATGCCTATGTGCTGAAAGGAAGAACAGTGTGGCAGGTTCAACCTTCCCCAGGAAGCAGCTGGACATGGCGTAAAATGCTTCAGCTGAGGGCTTTGGCTTTGAGGTTCACCTCCAACCAGAATGGTGCTCTAACTTGGAAGTTCCCTGGGAACAGATTTATGGTGGCTAAGGTCTGGAATGATCTCAGGCCTAGGCAGGACAAGGTGGAGTGGGATAAACTGATCTGGTTTCCATCTCATATTCCTAAACATGCACTGGTAGCTTGGATGGCTATATTGGACAAACTGCCTACAAAGAACAGATTGATGTCATGGGGCATGGAGGTGGATGGAAAATGTGAGCTATGTCAAACTGAGCAAGAAACCCGGAATCATATATTCTTCGAATGTGACTATTCAAAGGAAATCTGGGGGCATATACTATGCTTATGCCAACTTCATAGAAGCATAAGGAGCTGGCAAGCAGAGCTGCAATGGGCAGTAAACAGAATCAGAGGAAAAACTCTCATTTCTGTTATTTTGCGTTTATCATGGAGTGCCTTTCTTTACTCGATCTGGAGGGAGAGAAATAATAGGTGTTTTAATCGCCTTCAATCCACACAAGGAGCCATCATTGAGCAGATAAAAGAGATCATCAGAATGCGATTGTTGGGGCTCAAGAACATTAGTCCTGATGAAGTGAACCGAAGATTGGATGCAGATTGGGGACTGTCTCTTTTTTCCTAGGATCTTTGTCCATTCTGGTATAGCTTTAAGTATTGCTGAAGTATGTTGCTATTGTTCCCTGATTGATTAGTGGTCTTAAGTTTTGTTCAAGTATTGTTTAAGTATGTATAGCTTTAAGTACATGTTGCACATGACGTTGGATGTAGCAGTTTAACTGCTTTCTGGATAAATATAACACTTACTTATCCAAAAAAAAAAAAAAGCAAAAGAAAACTGTTGGGTAGCTTTGCTTTTTTGTGAGTGCCACTGGGGTAGAAAACTAAACATGATAGTAGAATATTTATTTAAAATTTTAATAGGAAATCAAATTAATGTTTAGTAATTGAATAAATTATCACCATGTTCATGATCGATCTGCCTTTTTTCTGGTTAGAGGAGTCGTGAGAAACGCAGTAATTCTTTTTTTTTTTTTTGAAAGTATAAACTCCAAAAACCAATTGCACTTGTTGCTTAAGTGCGTGCCCTACGGCCTGCCTGCCCACCAAACTTTCCTTCCTTCCTCCCTAACCCTAACCTTGCATTTTGCATGCTGAATTGTCTCCTGAATCCAAAAATAAAAAATTATTCCTGTGATAGTACCTTCGTTAGACTTTGAGCATGTGAATCAATCAATACTGCTAGATATGTTGTTGAGTCTAAGCTGCAAGAATTAATGGAGGTTTTTTCGAGATGAAGAAGATTGCTAAAAAAGATTCTAAGGTTTTGGTGATGGTTGCTGCTTTGAAGAGGAAATAAAAAAGCTTGGCTGAGCCAACTGGCTTATGGAAGTCATTGCATTTTCCCCTTGTATTAATAGAGACATCCTTAAGATGTTAACAATGATCGAGTAAATTAGCAGTTGCTGATAGCTGCCTTTATCAAGCAAGAAGAGTGAAATAAAATGCATGCAATTTTTATGGAATTTCCAACTTACCATTTGATCAAGTTGGTAAAAATTTTGAGGAATATATATATATATATATATATATATGAAGTTTTTGAGCTTGTTCCAATTGATAGAAGATAGAAATTGCCGTTTCTTTTCCCCCGTGTTGTCCATTATTGAGAACAACATTAGAGGAGTTATTATCCATGCAAAAGGTCCCGAGCTGAGCACGACCATAGCCATAGCCATAGCCATGGGTAACTTTCTTTTTCTTTTAAATTTTGTGGGTGTACAGTGTATTCGCTTGCGCACATAGTATATATATATATACATATAAGATCCAAAGTTGTAAATCAATCAATTTTATAAAGCTCGGAGAAAAAGGGACCCAAACCAGTCTCTGTCTTGGATGGCAAACAACTCCGACTAATCAGAGGACAAAACTGGCCAGCCAGCCAGCATCACAACTGCTGCTTCTCAGTCGGTTTTTTACTTTATTTGGACGATAGAAGACACAAGACAAGCTGCTTCTTTAATTATCATTACATTATTATACCGTGCTACTGATTACATATATAATTATCAAATGAGAACATCACTGCTGCCAGCCGTACTGTTGATTGCGGTTTCCACCCATCATGTTAGAGCCACGTCCAGCACCAGAAGTACTATATGGGCCACCTTGCGAGTAATTGGGAGCTCCAACTCCATAACCACTACCCCCACCACCCCTTGGACCAGCGCCAGCCATACCACTTGAGCCATATGGTGGCCCACGTCCTTGTGGTGGATATGGCCCACTGCTATAACCTCCACCGCCACCTTGACCACCACCACGATTTGGGTGATTGTATCCCCCCCCACTGCTTCCATTTGGGGGGTACCTACCTGGCCCACCTGCAGGTCCACGAGGCTTCCCATAATGGTGGCTAGGCCCTGCAGCGACTGGGGGTTGAGAACCATGCAAGGGTGGATTAGGTCCAGGCCTCATTTGTGCGTGTGCTTGCCCAGACTGCTGAATTGGCGGAAGGCGGGCGTGGGGTTGTGGATGCTGTAGTTTCTGCCGCTTAGCATTTTCTTCATGTTGTCGCTGTTGCTGGCGCTTTTTCTTGGTTTGGAACTCATGTGATGATTCATATTTAGGCAAGCTGAACACAAGGTAACATAGACAGACAATTGATAAAAATCAGAAAATAAAATAGTACCAGAAAGGGGGAAATCCAAGCAAGAGAAAATAAACCTCTTTGGATCGCAGGGTAATGGGTCTGTCCAGAAATACTCAGCATCAAGTGCATCCTTGGCAGATATTCTCTACGTTTTAAACAAAGAGAACAGAATCACATGAGAACTAGTTCCTAACTTTGAAACAGCTAGATAAGTGCTTAAGCTTCTCGTAATCGAAATTACCTAGGTTAAATAATTTTCTTAGAAAAAGATAGTCAAATTGCTACTGCTATAATAAATCAATAATACAACAAAAAATTCTACACTCCGAAGTTTGAGCAAACTGATGAATATTAAATGGCTTAATTCTTGTCTGATGATGAAGCAACTGGACTAGATAGGAAGTTTGATGGAAAAAGTATATAGAAACCTACAGCAAATTCTTTGTTTAATCCATTTAACCAATCATTTTGATCCAAAAGGCTGCACATTTTAAAATGAATCTTGAGAGAAAATAACTCCTGTACAAATGAACCTGAAATTAAGTCAAAGACTCAACAGTCATATGATTTAAAGCGAAGGATCGCCTAAAGCAGATGAAAGAGTCCAGTGATTTTTTTAGAGCATAAATGAATACAAAGCAGACAAATATATCAAATGGTACCTGAGATGGATCAAGCGTCAACATCCTCTCCAACAATTCCAAAGCATGACGGTCAAAACTATTGCATATAGACAGATAGTCAGCGATGAGATATAGACTTATTAAACTATAAACACATGTTGAAGTTTAAAATATCACATATATAGCATAAGTAGACCAATCTATAACTAAGTGTTCAGGCACACGACACCCTTGGGAGGGTGGGAGACCCCACTGGCCAGGATCGATTCCCAGATCCAGCCTATCAGCATTATGACTCTCAAATATCCCCCGAGGGGGAAGAAGTGCTATGTGACAGTGTAAGTGAACTTACTGCCTAAAAACTTCTCGGAGACGTCTCTTCATTGGCCTTGTTGGCTTGAAGTTGTTATACCAAGGAATCTTAGAAACCCCAGGCCAGTTGACTTCATCTGGCGCTCCACACAGCTCGAATATCTTATTTAATTGTTCTGGCTGCAATAATTACAAGTATAGCATTTCATACTGGTGTCTTGCAAGCAATTACCAGATTAAAGGCCCATGAAATAGGAAAGAGAATACCCTTCGATATGCAAATGAGTGAGCTTACATTACATGTGTTCACACATGATTTGGCTCGGCAGCGTGTGTGTATGTGTGTGTCTAGGAGTATATTTTCACCCAGAGTTTAACTTTAGCCAGTACTGATACAAGGTCTAATTTCAAACTTCATAACTTCAACAAACTGTTGCATAAAAAAGCAAACCTGAATCCTTGGTTGCGTGCAGTTATACAGAAATGGATGCAGGCAGTAAAATCAGATATATCAATAAGCAAAACAACATAAGGAAGACATATTGATAAATAGGAGAAAAGAGATGATATCAATGCCCAAATTTATTCTTTAAAGTTTCTTATCCATGAGCTTCTTGCTGTTTTCATCAAAATGCTTAAGTTCTGAACTGATTGTTACAAACTTTAGAAATTTATCTCAGCAAGCAGTAACGACTAAATCCAAAATGACTAGAAAACTTTACAGGTATCGAAGAAGATCTCAGCTATCAATACACCAGGATCCTACGACATGGATTAGATATTCTAGGGCCATTTGACTCATAAGACATCACAACCTTCAATTATGTCTTATCTTTCTATAAAATTCAATCATTTAATCCAATATAAAGCAACTAACCTCATCTTTTCCAGGAAAAATAGGCTTCCCATGCAGGAGCTCAGCAAAGATGCAACCAACAGACCACATATCAACAGCAGGACCATACTTTGTGGCTCCAAGAAGCAGCTCTGGAGGTCTGTGAAAATGACAAAAAATGAGAAGTAAACACTGCACTAGTTAATATTTCTAATGTTTCTCTTTAAATACATTCCTAGGTTGTTAGCGTACACTTCAACCCAGGGAGTAAAAACACATACCTGTACCATAAAGTAATAACACGATTTGTAAGATTTGCATTGTGATCGTTTGAGAATGAGCGGGCAAGCCCAAAATCTGCAAGCTTGAGGTTACCCTCATTGTCTATAAGAAGATTGGAGCCTGCAGCAATGAACAAGCACAGCCTTACTTTGGATTTCATAGTCAGGGACAGAATCATTATATTAAACATGGAAAAGCTGGTAAGTAGGTAAGAACCTTTGATATCACGGTGAAGTACTTGATTTACATGACAATAGTGAAGCCCGGTAAGAAGTTGCCTCATGTAGCACTGGAAGAAAAGGTAGCATAATTTGAAGAATAAAGTTTTCTATGATTGAATGTAGAGTGTTTTCTGTTTTTCTTTTTTGGCTATAAAAATGGGTTACCTTAATTTGGGGAACTGAAAACCTCATCCCAGGTCGATCAGCAAGGCCAGTCAAATCATGGTCCATGTATTCAAAAACCATGTAAATTCCACCTTTATATTTATTACCATCTGCAATGCAAGAAAGGGAAAGAGTTAAACAGTAGCAAAGGTTAAGTACTGTGAGGTGATAACACTGTTATTAAGAATGGAATACACTTGCCTGGTCTCCCCTGCTCGTCCTTCTCTGGACCTACAGAACAGATCATATAAAACCAGAAAATATAAAGGAAAGGTGAAAGGAGTAAACTTAAAAGTATGTGTTAAATGAATAAATAAATGCATTAAAAGCAGCAGGTGCAATTACAAAGTAGCGAGCAAGTGTAATTACCCGGAGAAGTAACAATCTCTTTGAGCTTAATTACATTCTCATGGTGCAGCTTCTTCAGAATTTTAATTTCACGAATAGCAGTTATGGGGAACTACACAAGTTTTTTGAGAAAGAACAATTTTTAGTTCTTTTTTCTTTTTCTTTTTCTTTTTTTATAAAAATGGAACTTAAATATATATATATATATTATTATATTATTATATGTAGGCGAGAACATACTCCTTCTCTCTCATTGTCCATGCGAATTTTCTTCAAAGCAACAATTTCACCGGTCTTTATTTCCCTGGCCATGTAAACTTGGCTGCAAAAACATATGGTACTAGTAATTGAATTTAATTAAATTGGCAATGAATGGTTTTTAAGTAAAGAGGAATGGCAACACCCAAAGAAAGAATGAATAGAGAAACAAACAAAAACCCTAAATTGAAAATAAATAAATAAATAAATAAGAGGAACGAGACGCAGAAGAACGGACCCGTAAGTACCCTCGCCAATCTGCTCGAGTTTTTCGAAACAATCGACGCTTCTTGATCCCCAACAGGGCGACTCGTTCAGATTAAGCTGCCCTGCCCCTGCTATTGCCATCTGATTCTTTTGATTGATAATCAATTAGCAGCCACTTAAACAAACAAAGGCCAAATTCCGACTCCACCACCAGCGCCGGGATTAAAAACTTCACACTAGCAGACGATCTCAATTTACTTTCATGCCAATTCCCAATTCTCAATTGCCCGATTGTCCAAACGCTATTACGCTTTACCTTTTCCTTATCTTTTATACATACATCCAAGACCCCAAGGGCCAAGGCCCAAAACAGAAGCCCTAAAAACAAACCCCATGAAATTTTGAATTTGCAGCAATTAACAAATTTACCCTTTAAAAAGATTTTTTTTACACAACAATAATGGGAGTTGGGACTTGGGACTAATATAATTAGAATTTATTCGTCCACTATATGGAGTTTTAAAAAATATATATTTTAAAAAATATGCGAAAAATGTATTAGTAAAATTTGATAATAATTTTTAGAAATGGATAATATTTTAAATAATAAATTAAAAATCATAAATATACTTAATTTTATTTTTATTTTAATTTTAATTTTTTAATTGAGGCTCATGATACCAAACGTTTTATATATAGTATAGAGAACAATATTGCTGCATAACTATAAATACGTTGGTTTCCTTTTCTTTTAATTTTCTACTACAAAGTAAGAAGATTTATTCTCGAGAAATGTAACATTTTTCTTTTGAAGGAAATGTAACAATTGCTATAAGCAAAAAGAAAAAGAAAACGTATTAATTAAATATGCAAGCATATTACAATTAATTTTCATCTAATAATGATAATATCTTTATACTAGCTAGTATATAACATGGGGACAATAATTTTTTTTTGGTGTAAACCCAGGGTGTCCTCTCACCCCCACCCCCATTTTATAGTTGATGGAAGCCTAATCTCTGTCGGATCGGGAGTGTAATGGTAAAGCCCTCTCAACATTGAAGACTTCCAAGATTCAAACCTTGGTTCTCATTTAAGGGGTTGGAGCTACAAACCACTCCAACCAACCAAATGTTGGTTGGGAACAATAATCTTTATTATAAGAATATAATGATATAAGTTTATAGATATTCTTAATTTTCTAATAAATAAATTTATTAATTGATTATGTTTGCATTAACTGTTTGATTAATTAATTGGGTTAATTAGGAATTATTTAATAGTCATATTAATTAAAATTTATTTTATTAAACACAAGATATACTTTTATACATATATATAAAAGTAGGCAGAATTTCTTTATTTTTTGAACATGTTGACAAGGCTCATGGGGAGGAGAGTTTAACTCTAAATAATAAATACTAGAAGAGAGTAGAGTAGATGTAGATCAATTAATGGCTAGATCAAACTGGGTTTATTATATGAATGATCAATCAAATAAATTCTAGTTACAAACAAAAATTCTCTCCTCTCCTCTCCTCTCCCTGAAATTAAAAGGTCTACATGGGGCATTACATTAGTAATTGTAATAAATTAGTTTGAGTAATAATATATAGTGGAAGCAAAACTGATCTCTGTGAATGTGAACTATATGAACAGAAATCCCCTGCCCCTTTTAAATGCCCCTATCTCCTGCCCCTTCAACATATATGTGCCACGTGTTTAAAACATCTTTTTAACAAAGCAAGTTATTTCCGTCTATTAACGCCGAGGTTTATGATAATTTTTATTTTATTTTTTTTCCTCCATTGTCATCTATTCACGCCAAGGTTTAGGGTAATAGATAAAGTTATTCTCAAACCTCATGCCGTCCCCCAATATTTAGCAGAGAAAAAGGGATTAGTACAATCAATAAACAAATAAAAAGTGTTCTACAAAATCTGTCAAAAATCAATAAAAAACAGAACACAAGTAAACTTTTCTCTTTTTGTATCGAAAATTATATTATATATACATTCCAGGCTTTGATTTGATAACACTTGGTTGATAATCAAAATACTTCTTCGAATTATATATATATATATATATATATTGGTTGATAATCAAAATATATATATATATATATATTTACTTAGCACCCATAACAAGACTTTTTGATTTGATGACCATCTTTACCAGTAGTATTACTATTTTTGTTGTCGTTAAGCTGCAACTCCCAAAAGCCTTAGTGGAGCTGTTCTTCTGTTTTTCTTTTGCTAATCCAAACCGTGTTTTGCAGAACACACAATGGTGAACATATTCAGCATTATGCTGTAGAATAAATCATTTAATGAAGTTTGGCTTTATTTGAGGAAAAAGAATAAGAAACAGTACAATAATTCACTGCATTAGCCATGTATACGGAGAATGCTCAAATATCAGAAAGAGTGAACTACAAATTGTCAAAATCTTAATACAAGCAGGAAATGTTGTTACATCAGAATGTATTGAACAAATCTTATACATATAGAAACCTATATAGATACATACACTAAAAAAGGACTGCATTTCTAATAGATTCCCTTAACAATGTTGTAGAGCCACCACGAAAGGTGCCTGTAACCTGAAAGGTGTTCCATTAGCTTAAAATCATGTACAAATTAAGTTGCCAAAAGGCAAAGTATTTCCATTAGCTTAAAATCACTTTTTATGGTTTTAACTACACAATCAAGATGACTATTGTAGCTACTGGACTTTGGAACCAATGAGTCAGTGCCTTGAAGTTGCATCCTTCGCTGGAGAAGCCCAATGTCACAAGCATGCTTTGGGGAAAAAACAGTGATCAATTATCATAGAGCAAGTACTAGCATAACATAAAAACTGATCCCTTACCTTCACTAGCTCTGATGGACATAGAACAAAACTGATAATAGCTCCGCTAAAAGCAGCAGAAGGAATTATTACTTGGGGCTGTGGCCCACTACTCTGAACTCCTCCCTCCATTAGCAAAAAAAATTAAAAATTAATTAAAAACATTTGAATGTGTTAGAAACATGGCGTATTAAAAGAAACATGTCTATAATGTTATTAAAGCAACTGATTCCCAATTTTGTCAAAGCAGTAGGAGTTTCATGGATAACGTATATCACCTCCAATTCCCTTTAATACGAACATGCAGTAACTGTTTTGTTTGTGAATAAATGCCAAAAAGAAGCGAACTTTCAAAAGCCACTTCAACAAAAGATGATGTTGCCCCTGTATAAAGTTCTAACCTGCCAAAGCTAACTATGAGTTTTCCAGAAAAATCAAATATGTCAAGAGTAGGGGAGAGGATAACAACGATGCTAAGATTTATGGATTGTTATAGGATTTGCCTGCTGCAAAAAATGAATCGATGATTTTATATTCCAGAAGATGCTTCCGTAAACTCTATAAAATTCAATAGTAGAGTAAATACATATCAATTTGTGCTTAATAATATGAAATTAGAACAAAATATCCTATACGAGGAATTAAGAATTACCTTGAAGGCATCGGTTTTGCCTTTAGTAACCTGTTTTTTTGCAATACAGCCGTTAAATATATCCTCCGTAAATTCAGCAGGGTTCTTCCCTATCATCAATCAAACTAACCCAGAAAAGAACAAATTACTACTAGGAACTAAAGAAAACAAGTCAAGTTTTCCATAAAACACAACAAATAATAATAAAAGGAAACCAAACCCACTTAAGAACTTCCATGGGCACTTGAATATTACACTTCTCAGATAATTTTGCCATGTTATCGAGTTCTATAACTAAGGAATTCCTACAAAAACAACAGAAAAAATAAACCCCTAATCAGATCAGCAATATTGCAACAAAACAAAAAAAAAAAAACTAAAATCTTGTAAAACAAAAAGATAGGGATTTGAAGGAAAAAAATAAAGATGGTAGTAATTGATAGGTAGTTGAGAACTTTGAGAGAGAGATTTCGAAGGAATTGAAATACCTTTATGAAGTGAAGAGATGGTAGAGTTTGAGAACAAATATTTTATCTATTGGTTGCTGGTCCCAAAGGATTTTTTTTTTTTACCTAAACCTCGGCGTTAATAGAAGGAAGGGTTAATATGAAAAACATGCACTCAACAAAAAGTATTTGTTAAATAATTTAATAAAAAAAAATTATTTAAAAAAAATAAATAATTAAAAATTGTTATAAAAAATATTGTAAAGATAAAATTATATTTGATAAAAACAATTTCTCCTTTTTTTTCTTTTATTTTTTAATTTACTTTTTAATTAAAAAATAAATATTTTGAAAATAAAAATTTTTTAATTTTAAATATTTAAATATTTTATTTTTTAAATTTATTTTCAATTAAAATTTTTAAAAAATAATATTTCCTTAATGAAAGAGAAAGGAAAAGTAAGTTTTTTCATTAAGAATAATTTTATTTTTACAATATCTTTTATAATAATTTTTATTTATTCATTTCTTTTTTTCAAATAATTTTTATTTATTAGATCATTTAACAATAATTTTTTATTGAAAGCATGTTTTTCATATTAACCTTAGACGGAAATAACTTGCTTTGTTAAAAAGATATTTTAAATGTGGCACATATATGTTGAAGGGGCAGGAGATGGGGGCATTTAAAAGGGGCAGGGGATTTCTGTTCGAACTATATATATAGTAGTAATTTTTTGTTATCCAGCTATCTCAAATTTGAAGTTTCTGCAATTACACGATTCCGTTCAAAGGCGTCGTAAGCATGCTTGGTTCTTAGAAATAATAGCAGACTAGAAAGTAAGCCTAGAATGGATAAGCAACCCCACCACACAAACGTTAAGAAATAGCATTGCCTCCCCATGCATACGACTGAATCTGCAAACTTTAGTTTCAAGCCTCTGCCTGCGTTGGCATCATAAATCATTGCAGCAAGCACGCCGTAAACCAGTGACCCAATCGGGATATTGGTGATGAGAATGTTGTGATTTACGCCTACGCTATTCGGTCCAAACAGCTCAGATGTAACAGAAACTGCGGCAGCAAATATGAACCCCGAACTCAACCCGATTAATGCAGTTCCTACGCGCAATGCCATTGAATTGCCTAATACAGCCAGCAAGAATAAAGCAACTGGAGTTGGCAACAGGGCAATGGTTAGCCACCCAGTTCTTGCAAAGTAAAATTTCCTGCACAGGTTGGATATTGATTGATTTGCATTAATTAGTCGTGTTTAGGCATTGCATGAATCAATTTAATTATCTAATTTATTTGCAGTTTCAACTGTTAATAATAATATATAATTAAAAATAAAATAAAAAAACTAATTACGCGCGAAGGTAGTCAGGTGCAGCTGAAAGCAAGCGGCCAAAGAAGGAGAAGGATGAATAAAGAGTGAGAAGTAAGGTGGTATTGGAAGTCTGTCCCAGTGATTGTGCGATTTGTCCTAGATTGTTGGTGTACACAAGCCCAATTGTTCCCCCGCAGAAATATGCAATGTAGTACAGCCAAAAATCCAATCTCCCAACAACTACTTGAGCTGGGTGCTCTTCACCTAGTATTACCAGTTGATCTTTTTCAATCATTTTCTCACAACATCTTCTTGTACTAGTACTGTCTTCATCGATGCACTTTTTTTGGCTGCCCAATACCAATTTGTATTGATCAGATGCATCATCATCATCAGTACTCGATGACCCATTATTCAGAATATTATTGGAACTAGCTGCCTCACGGCTTACCAGCCGTTTATGAAGCTCAAGATCAGCATCGTCCACAAGAATGAAGCCGGATCCTCCTCGAAGGTGGAAGCTAGAGTGAACAGTATGATGGAACCAATGTCGAGCATAGACAACACCAGGAACACATAAGGGGAAAACCAGAAGAAAAATAGCTCCAGCTAGGAGGAGATGATGAGCTGTTGTACTTGTACTTGAATTACTTGAACTGTTTGAACCAAAAATAAGGAGATAAACACCGGTTAAAACGGCCAACACATTCAATAGTATAAACATAATGGAGTCGCTGCGGACGGCCTCGGGGGAAAGAGGATCCACCGAGGGTTGGCGAAGAATAGGGATGAGTGCTGCAATCGAAACGATGAGGGGAACAAGGGAATTCAGAAGAAGATATAGCGAACTGGATGATGATGAATTATTAATTGCATCAACCGCAAGGGCGTACAAGGCTGCACTTACACCATTGTAGCTTACTGTAAGGGATAAAGCAAGGGCTCGGTTAGCCGGGAAATTTTTTATGCAAAGAACAAAGCAAACTGTGTTGAACCAGCATATGCTACATCCTGCTAACAAACACAGAAACAAAACCTGCATGCCACATAAAAACAAATCAAATCAAATCAAAGTTAATTAATTAATTAGCTAGCTAGCTAGCTTAATTAGCACTTTTACATGAAACGGTACTATGTAATTCAGATCAGGGCAACTATATGCCTCATCTCATGCATCTTTGTAAATTTATGGAATTAATTAATTTGTTCTTAATTTCTCTAGAATTTGAATAGTAATTTCCAATACAACCCATAGATTCCATTCTCTTTCATTGTTTTGCCACCTGCATGCATAACAACGCATGAACCATATCTCTTTCAACATTTCATGTTTGATCTTGGTTCAAGCAGCTAATACCTAGCTTAATTCATCTTTAATCGTTTATATTGCAGATTAGGGAGGGTTATTATTTGCAGATGCATGCAAAAAGCCATAGATTGCCATTCATATGGTTGGTTTTAGTTCCACCGGATATGAACTTCAACTAAACAGAGAGAAGAAAGTAAAGTTGTTAACCGGTTGAACCAATGGGCACCTACCCTCTTGGCATAAAGTAATTTCAGCATTTTTCAGTATCACTATAACTGCGACTTATTTTCATAATTATAAAATAACATTAATATAATTATAAAAAAAAAATTAGTAAAATATTTTAATATATTATATTATATTTAAAATAACTATTATAAATAAATTTTTATATTTAATAATATAGTTAAAAATATAATTTTTTTAACTTTACTAATATTTAAAAAAAATTTAATTTATTTAAATTAACATTTTACTAATTTTTTTCTATCTCCTCATTTTTCCTTTACACTCTCTTAAACTCAAACATTCAACAGATGTTCATGTTTTTTCCTAGAAACAACCACAAATTCCAGATTTCGACTGCTTCTGGCGGAGGAGGCGGGGTATGAAAAAACAAAAAAAAAAATTCGAAAAACATGCTGTCAATAATTAAATTATTGTTAAATAATATAATAGATAAAAATTATTTAAAAAAGAGAAATGAACAATTAGAAATTATTATAAAAGATATTGTAAAAACAAAATTACCCTTAATGAAAAAATCTATTTTTCCTTTCTTCTCCATTAAAAAAATATTATTTTTTTAAATTTTAATTAAAAATAAATTTTAAAAATAAAATATTTAATTTTTTTTAATTTAAAAAAATAAAGAAAAAATAATTTTAGAAAAAACAATGTTATTTTTTAAAAAATTTAATTAAAAAAGTAAATAAAAAATTTAAAATTTTTAAAAAATATTTTTTAAAATTAAAAAAATATATAGAAAATTTTATTTTTTTAATTAAAAATAAGAGAAAAAAGAAGGAGAAGATTTTTTTTATAAAAAGTAATTTTGTCTTTACAATTTTCTTTTTAATAATTTTTTATTTTTTTTTCAAATAATTATTACTCATTATATCATTTAACAATAATTTGATTATTGATAACATATTTTTTAAATTTACCAAAAAAAAATTATTCAATGTGACGGGATGAAAAAAAGAAAAAGTGGTGATGTGAAGCGATGAAAAAGTGTATTTAATCAAAGGGATGGGATGGTGGCGGAGCTAAGTGTTTCTCAATTTTGAAGAGGAAAGGAGAGAGGACCCATCCATACCTATTCGGCAAAACTCAAATCGTTCGATAAATTTTGAATCGATTCGTTTCTAATGAAAAGAATTTTTTTTTTTTAATAATAAAGGTGGAGAGAGACGGAATGGTTTTTTTTTAAAGACGAGGATGAAACAATTGTGATAATTACTTGCTCCATCCCGTTCCGTCCCAAATACTGAAATTATTATTTTACCCTTAAATATTTAGCTTTTAAAAGGATAATAAAGTAATATAACTAAACATATATTTTTTTTTAAAAACCTAAACCTAATATTTTATTTTTTTTCTCTTCCTAGATTAAAAATCCGTTTATGTTGAATTTATATTTAATTTTTTTTTACAATACTTTATTATTTGAAAAAAAATAAAAATAATTAATAAATATCGAATGAGACGAAACGGTTATGGATGCAACCGACGTTCATGAAAGTGATAATAATATTAAAATTTCAACATTTACGACAGAACGGACCAAAAGATAAAAAACGGGACAAAACAATTTAATGACGAAACAAAAACATATACGGGTAAATTCGCCCTGCCCCGCCCGTTTCATTCCATTCCCATCCCTATATATCATAATTCATATCGATAGCTATATATGCCTATGCCTGTGACTGTGACTGTGACTGTGACTGGGACTGTGAGGCACCTACTGTTTCTTTGTTTCAAACCTTCTCAAGTCTCAACCACATGTATGTATGTGTATTCCTTTTAAAACTGAAAATTAATACTACTGCTTCTTCTTCTAGTCTAGACTACTATCGCGCAGCCAAGAGAGACATAAAGAAAGAAAGAAAAAATCCAAAATTCAAAATAGAACGCTTAAGGCTTAAGCGCGCATACTTTGAACTTTGAAGGAAAAGATTTAGTGTAAATATAGAAAACATGTCCTCAATAAATAAATTATTATTAAATAATTTAATGAATAAAAATTATTTAAAAATATATATAATTAAAAATTATTATAAAAGATATTATAAAGATAAAATTATCCATAATAAAAAAAAAATTTCCTTTTTCTCTTATTTTTTAATTTACATTTTAATTAAAAGATAAAATTTTTTTAATTTTAAAAAATAAGAGAGAAGATGAAATCTGAGAGAACCCCATAAATCTGAAATTGAAATATGAGAGAGAGAGAACCCCATGCAGGCAGGCAAAGGCAATTAATATTCAAAATTCAATTAATGTATTGGGAAAAAAAAAAAAAAAAAAAAAAGGAAAGACAGGATAGGAGCATACAGTTAGTGAGAGATGGAATACATACCAGCAAATAGGGCAAAGAGATGGCATTACTAATGACGAGCCATTGGATTCCATAACCAAAAAGGCCGATGAAAGCAGCCATGAAGAGCACCACCCACAAAGGAAAATACATGAGAGCCAAGCCAGAAGACCAGCCGAAGACCTTCCCCATATCCGATGCCACTGCCAGATAATTCAACTGCACCTGCGATATGCCCAGCACTTTCTTCATCTCCGAGGAATATGCGGAGAAATCGAAATTCGTCCCCGTGAATGCTTGAATCCAAATAGTCGCCACTAGAATCATCCATTTCCTGGACTGTCCAGCCATCACAAACTTTTTTAATTAATGAGGAAGATTGGGTTGGGATTTGAAAATTTGGTGTTTGTGATGGATCTATCATTTATTTATAAGGCTGGCAGAGGAAGAAAAGAAAAGATTATTTTCACTTCATGTGTTGGGCCGCGACAGAAATTTTGTCAGGTAGTCCGGACCCTCCCCCTCCCATTGGAGTTTTTACCGCATACGACTGTGTAATGTGGCATTAACGGTTGATAGATAGATAGGATTAGGAGGTGGTAATGTTTATGTGGCAGCCCAGTCCAGCCTCGGCTTCTTTCATTAATTTCTTCTGTATCGCAAAATTAATATCACTAAGCCTAATGACCGCTCAACTTTATCTTATACTAGATTACTAGTAATATATCCAGATTTAGCAAAGGTCAAACATCAAACCAGATTCGTTTCTGAATTATATTATAATTTATATAAATATCTTCAACAAAAACAAAACCTTATATATTTATGCGATGACTCAGCACTCAGCAGCTAGCTTAGCACCACCAATCACAATGCTTTGTGCAACATGAACATGGTATGGTGCAAACTGCAAAGCAAAATTTAATGCGCCTTCATACCAAAGAAAAAATATACTCATTCCAAACATATATAGTAATAGTATCATTAATTTATTTATTATTATACTATATAATAATAATAATAATAATAATAATAATTAATCAAATGATTGGATTATAATTGAATTATTGAGGCCTCGTTCAGTGACTACAATTGACACCAGTGCAGACTGCAGACAGCCATTCCCTTTCGCACCGCAACAACGTGTTCGGCTGAACTGCACATTTCCGTCACCATTCAATATTCATTCCACTCACTCAACTAATCGCTACTGGACTCCAAACGTCCAGTGCAAATTCTTAATCGACGGTGAATTATTTATTTCTCAAAAAATCATCTTCTTAATCATTTCCTTAGAGCAGGAATAATAATAAATGATTTATAGGACAGTAGACTGCCAAATAGCTCATCTTATTGCAAATGAACAGAAAAGGGAAGCTTATTTATGGATTTGGAACTCCTTCTTGACCCATATATATATATATATATATATATATATATATATACATACATACATAAAAAATAAAAAAATTTAATTAAGTAAATAAATAAATATTACTTTGTTAAATCAAATATGTGCAAATATATACTATTATTCTAATTTTTAAAAATTATTTCTATTCATTTTTATGGATTCTATTAGCTTAATAAATGTCAAATATTATAAAAATATATAATATACAAACTTATATCTAATCACTTTAATAATCATTTTCTTCTCTCTCATCGTCATTGTTTTTTGTCGAACATATTTTATCTTATCATTGATTTCAATTTTACCGTAAATAACTTTCGATCTTATTACTATATTATCAATCTTATTATCACCATTATTTTTAATCTCACCACAACTAATCATACCGCTACATTGAAAAGAGCTTCAACTGATGATCTATTAAGATGCCAATTTTATAGTCTGTCGTCTCGTCTGGTCGAGTTCTAAAAGTTTAGTATTACTAGACACTAACATTTTCCAAACATGAAAATGTAGGTTATATTAGTATCAATACTAATGATTGGAATATAGGTATATATATTGGTCTCAATTGAATTAATTAATATCTTGAACTGAATTCCTTGAAATAAAAATAAAAATTTAGCAGCAAATTAATAAACGTTTTTCTTCTACATCTTCGTTCTTTAATTTCCAATCTGATCTGCCAATTAACGTATGGAATTATTATTATTAATTATCAAGTGGAAAACAAAATGCAAAATTAGGCATAGTATAGTACTAACTACTGTATATATATTTTAGTGGTGAAATTTTGTTTGTTTGTATTAACAGAGATGAAATAGATAGATTGGTATGAATGAGCAGAGCACCCAGCAAAGCTAATGGCCACGGTTGAAATCCATGTGCTTAATAATGCTAATGGCCGCGATTGTTTAATTTTCTTCATCATTGTTCTTTTTTATACATCGGCCTATACATATATGTGTAGTGCTTAATTATAATAGTAATAATTGCTTAATTTTGTTGTGGGCTTTGGTCTTCATTTTTTTTATGAAAAAAGAAAAAGAAAATTGATGGCATGACGCTGACGGTGGCCTCTGCAACTTGGGAATTAAGGTGCACATGGTTTTGGCATCGGCAGTGGCAGTGGCAGTGGGCACCTATTACATGTTTTGTTGTGTTGGGTTTATTTACAAATCAAGGGAAGGGTAGGGAAGGGAGATTAATTAATTAATTAATTGGTGAGTTATGATGAATTGATCATCGGTCATCACCATACCAACAATATATAAATGCATACATACTAGTAGTCTTGAATAATTTGGGTAAATTCTGAATCCAACTGTTAATTGTTTTAGTAAGAGAAATGATGCAACTTGGGAATTAAGGTGCACATGGTTTTGGCATCGGCAGTGGGAACCTATTACATGTTTTGTTGTGTTGGGTTTATATACAAATCAAGGGAAGGGTAGGGAAGGGAGTATTAATTAATTAATTAATTAATTAATTGGGTGAGTTATGATGAATTGATCATCGGTCATCACCATACCAACAATATATAAATGCATACATACTAGTAATCTTGAATAATTTGGGTAAATTCTGAATCCAACTGTTAATTGTTTTGGTAAGAGAAATGATAATATATATATATATATATATTAGTGTTCGAATTTTCGAGTTGCTTCGGTTTTATTGTTAATAATACAATTATGACAAAAAAATTAACATGAATTTAGATTTAAAATTAAATTATTATGACAAACTATGTAAAATATCTCAACTTCAAAACAATTTTTAAAATAAAGTATAGACACAAATATAACACGAATACACGAATCTAATTCATTATATATGTATATTATTTGTAAAAAAATTAAGACGGATATCAAAATTTAATTATTTAGATTATATTGATATCCATCATTTATATTCATTATTAAAAAATAATAAAATATAAACCTAACAACTATTATACAATAACTCATAACTTATAACACCATTTAACATAGTTTTTTTTGTTACTATTTAATTATCATACTATTTTTTCCTTTTGCTTTAATACCTAAAATTAAAATAATAAAAAAAATTAACTTACATCAACCCATCTCATATTATTATTTAATATTTTAATTTTTACTGATAATTTATCATACAATAATTTTTTTATTCAATAATACAAGAATAAAAAAATTAATATGATTCAAAAAAATAAATAAATAACCAATCATTATACAACACGTGACACAAAATTAAAAGTTATTTAAATAGTGCCACACACAAATATGACATGGAAAAAAAAAACTAAAATACGACACGGCACGAAAAAATAACATGACCACAACATGAATACACAAACGTATCAAAATTTATATAAAAATGAAGATGACACAAAATTGAGAGTTATTTGGATAATGAAAATTAAGTTAAAAAAATTAACTTACATCAATCCATCTCATATTATTATTTACAAATACAAATACAATACTAGTCATTTCTATCATACCATTATATTATATAATATTGACTATATGAAGATGTTGACACATGATATATATATATTTTTTTTAAATAAAGAAAGAAAAAAATCTACCTGAGCCAAAATGTTGTATTACTTAAGTCTACAGAGATCATGAGATGAATTTCGAACAATATACAGATTACATTACAAACAAAACAAGAGAAGAGAAGAGAAGAGGTTAGCTTTTATTTCTTTTATATTTTTATTATAAACACACTTGTCGTCGTCATCCTCATCCTGCTCATCATGTCATACTTCCTTCTAACTTCTATCCACTTTCAACTTGTTTTTCAACCCTTGCTTAAGAATTTTTAAATGCCAGCCCAGCCCCAGACCCAGCCCATTGTCAGCTTTACTGTATTTTCTTTTTTATTTTATTTGTAAAACTATACTTCATGTCACGTCATGTCTTCAAATTTAGCTCAAACCTGTGCTCATTTGTTGCAAAACCCGAAAATAAGGCCCAAATCGAATTACAAATAAAAGTATGAAATCCATCAATTATTATCGAATTACAAATGGAACTGGCCAAAAAAATAAATTACCAATGGGTTAATAATGATTCTATCAAACAACAGAAAAGTAAATAGGTTGAAGGTTGATGAGAAAGGAGTCCAAATTTTCAAAAGATTGTTACACTTACATATTTACACTCATTTAGTCTTTTTTAATAATAATAATAATAATAATAATAATAATAATAATAATAGTAGAGTACAAGATAAGATAGGATAGGTGGTGTTCTTTCCCAATCCATCAAATCAATTATTATGATATTAATCTTTTAAGTCAGAGCTCTTAATTATATTATTTCAAAATTTTAATCATTAATTAATTAACTAATGTAGTCATTTTTAATTAAGAGAGAACCAACCATAATTTGTAGAGAATGAAGTAGATATGAGTTTATCTTAAAAATGTAAACTGACTGAGATCTGAAACCAATCATCGAAAGCAAACTGTTAGAAATCAATGCATATTTCCTTAAAAATAGTAAAATATTTTTTTTATCCAAATATGGAGATCAAATTACTTTTAATTTTCCTTTGGTTGGTATATACTATGCACTTTTATAACAAGATAAAAGAAAAGGAAAACTACCACATCAACGAATTAATTAAGCGGTAGGCATTGCATCAGCATCAGCATCACATGCCATGCCAACCAAATGCATCGACCACAACAACTAATTTCCCATGTGAAATCAATTGGCAATGATTCATTAGTTAGACCCAACTTAGAAGTTAGAATTGGATGGTTGGTTGGGTTGAATTGAGTTGGGACCATTTAGGACTTAACTTTTGCACCTAAATGATGTCAAACTGTTAACTAATTACTCATTAGTCTTGTGAGCTATGGAGTAGAACTAGAATATAATTCATTATTGATATGAATATGAAGGAAAATTGATTTGATTTTAAATCCTCAAATTAAACCATAATTTTTTCCTATCCGATTTTGTAAACCAATCCATTTATTTAGTAATATAACTATATATATATATATATATATAACTATATATATTTTAAGTCCACAAGGTCAGTGCTTGGAGTCTAATTAGTTTATGTCATGATCACTTTCTTTTTTTGAAAGTAATACTCACATATCTTTATTAAATATTAATGACATCAATCATTACAAGTTACAACTTCATGAATGAAATCAGGGTATTCTTTTATCCAAAAAGGATCCTCACTAAATTTAGCCATACCATGGGTTGCCTCATTACCATTTCTGCCCGTGTGTTACTGTACAATCCTGAAAAATTCTTATTATCTTCCTCCCTTCTTCCATTATGGGACTTATGATTGAGAGATCATCTTCTTCCATTTGTAGTTTCTTTTATAATCACAAGTGCATCGTCTTCCAAAATCATCTGTCTGAACCCCAATTGAAGAGCCACCACCATTGCTTCATATATGCTCGCATCAATGCAATGGTTAAGTCTTATTGCAGCTGCACCCATTGCTTCAAATGTGAATGAATATGATACTATATATATATATATACATTAAATATAATTTATAAAAGAGTAGTCCCATAAAAATGACCTGTTGAAAGTTACACCAACTTCTCTCTCTTATCTCTATCTTTCTTCTACTCAAGTTTTCTAGATTTCTCTTTGTTCTTTCTCTAGATTTTTCTTTAGAATTTCTCCTTAGTCTTCTAGTTCCAGAAATCTCTTCAGTTTTCTTCATTGAATAATCAAAGTCTTAGCTATCTAGAGAATTCTAAGTTGGCTACAACACCGACTTGAAGAGCTATAAATGGAGATGTGTGTTGTATGATAGGTGTGTGAAGTGTAGAGAGAAAAAGAAAGAAAAAGACTTGAGTGAATAAGAGCTTGTGTGAGGTTGTCTCTATTGTTAGTTGCTGTTCACACCAATTGTATTTGGTCTTTTCTCATATGAATAAAAAAGTTGTTTTTCGAAAGTTACTGTAGCTTCCCGAGATAAAGTCACTGTAGCGTCTCGAGAAAGTTACTGTAGCAAATCGATACTGTAGCACAAAACTACAAACGATATCGAAGGTCAAAAATCAACATGACCCTCTTTCTGTTATTGGCTTATAATCAAAGTCATTTCTGCTATCTATCAATGATGATGTTATATATGTTGATTAATTTTTGTTGTTCGGTTCACCCATAACCAACTTGTGGTTCTGAATTATGTATGATTGCCAAACTAGTTATAAACAAAGATGAAATAATTACTCTTATATATACCACTTCCATAGGACTGTCTATGACGCTGACATTTGGGCTTATACATGGCTGGTGCCTACCTGCTTTACATTATAATAATAACATAATAATTGAAGCCATAACTCAATCAAAATTGAGACGGAATGAAGGAAGGAACATTAATTAATTGATACTTATAAATATTGCTAAGCTAGGTGAGGTGAGGTCCCAATAATAAATTTCTCTAAAGCAATGCATATATAATGAATTACAATTGCAACTGAAAGGAGATAAAATATTAATTAATGTAGTATATACACTTGCATAACATATATAAATTCAATTTTCCAATTAGTGTACATATATGTAAATTAAGTAAATATATATTGATATGAGAATAAAAAACACATGCACTTGATTGCCTCCTTTGTCCTGTCCTCTCCCCTCTAGCTCCTTTTCTTAAGCTCAACTGCATGCGATGCTTCCTTTCATATTAATTAATTCCCAACGGACAGGGATTGCATTGCAGCGCTGTGTAGGGGAGGGGAGGGGGGGATCATAATGGTTGTCTTGTTGATGGAGCGAATGCTCTTGAGTCTTGCCCAGGCGGGTTGCTTCACTTGCTTTGCCTGTAGCTGTACGACTTCACTTGCTTTGTGTTTAAAGGGATGGTCCAAAGTTGTGGTGGAATCTGATAATATGGACCTCCTTCTCATCAGACATACAACTTAGAAAACCATAACTATAGGATTATTTATAAATAAATAAATAAAAAAAAAATTGAGGAAATATTCACTGTATGGCCAATTAATCAATCATCTTCAATGATGTTAGTTTCAATTATACCTACAGGGATAGAGGCCAACGGAATTGCTGATTGGGTTGCACTTGCAGGAATGAGTAGATTTGGATGATGGATCTTCCATGTTTTTAAATTATAATAAAATTGCTTTTTTGGCTGTATATATGCCTTTTTTAAATGAACAAAAACATAAAGAAAAGGTGGGTAAATGGAAGTAGAGAGATGTAGTACACCAACCAAAGAAATGGTGGCGGTGGTGGGTCAGCAACTTTTGAAGCATTTGGAAAGTAATCACCGTCAATCACGTGCTGTAGGTGAACTCTCAACTCAAAGGCCGAAGCTCTGCCTGCACCTGCACCTGCACCCACAATCCCACATCCTTCCCTCCCTCCTCAACTTATCATCATCTGCCACGTCTTAACGAATCAATCCTCCCCATTCCTATTCCTATTCCTATTCCAATCATGGTGGAAATTAAAAAATTAATTCCATCAAACGCTAGCTTTTCAACTCCCAACACTAACAAACATCTTTTTCTCTCTCTTCTAAATTCTCCACTTTCCAAGCACCAACCAACCAAGCATACCAATTAGGATGTACAATATATATACTTCAAGCCATATGATCATAAGAGTCTTCTTGTTCACAAATCACCAACCACCAAAATTTTCTTACATTCTGGGTGTTGACTACTGTAGAGCATTTCTCATTTTGCTAACAGGTAATCAAAAATTTCTTATACTACATCTTTGTTTCTTTTCCTTTTTCTTCTCTCTACAAATCTAATGCTAGATTATATATATATATATATATGTGGCTACTAAATAATAATGAAGTCGTGAGTATATATATATATATATTTAAAGCCTGAAAGAGAAAGAAAAAAAAAAGAAACCAAAAAAAAAAATACTATATATGTGGAGAATAAAGAGAAGAGAAGAGCTGCGGAAAGGGAAAGGGAATTGCGGTGGCAGGCACAAACACAAACATAATGAAAAAGAAGAAACTCAAAATTCTCTCTAAGTTGGATGATGGTGGAACCAGCTGGAACGCGTTAGCGGATAAGCAAGTCGATAAGATTGGTTCATTTCGCTCCATACTTTTCCATGACCACATCCACATGCAGGTTAGTGGGTCAGGTTCAACTTGACCCCACTAAAACTAAAACGAAGACGAAGACCCCACTGCAATTTTATTAATTTCAAAACTTGAAAACATAAAATAAATAAATAAATAAATAAATAAAAAAAGAAAGAAAGAAAGATTAAGTTTTAGACTTTCTTGCTATTGGCGTTTTTAAGAGAATCAGTGTCGGCTCTCGAGTTCTGTTCCTATGCACAAACAGGAAGTCCTTTTTGTTGTTGCCTACAAATGCAATGCAACTACTACAAGGTCTTTGTCCTTTTCACTCATAAAAAAAGAACCCCACTTTTCACAACGTTTGTCTTCGATCTCTAGCTTCTTCCTTGTATACACATACAGTACTACTACAGTCTTCCCGTATTTGTATTGGTTTAATAATTCAGACACTTTCTGCTTCATTTCATCATCTCTTGGTTGGAACTTGGAACTGAAATGCTGTGAGGAGTGAGGACCGACAGACACAGAACTGGATCAACCACTCCATCGCATTCTCTCCAAAGTGGTTCCCTCCCATCCCAATCTTCACCTCTTGTTCTGCTTCTCTTCTCTCTGCTTGCAGTTGCCTTGCAGGTAGTATCACCTATACATCTTTTTATCCAACAACAACAATAATATCTTTCTACTTATTTCGATTATTTGTGTCTTTGTGTTGTATGACCAAGTAAGTTTATTACGGCCATTTCGTAATCTGCTACCTGGATTCACATTTGCATATATGCCATTGCCATTTTTTATTTTTAATTTACTGTTTTTATGATTTAGCTGATACCCAGTATTCAATTTTGGTTGGAATATCAATCATCTTCTCGCATGCTTCTTCTTCTTACCATTAGCCATCTGGAGACAATAGATTACTCACCAACTAGCTAGTTTATCACTATATCAATTCCATTGGTGAAGTAGCAGGGAATTATCTTTATTTTTTTTTTTTCGTTTGATATATAATATTGGTGTGCTCTGTTTCCCTTTGTCTTGCTTTATTTAGTTGCGTAATTCAATTATACCATCCCATTAAATGTTTGAGGTGCACAGATGGTGGATACAACAAGATCCTGGCAATGGCTATATCTTCTTGTTTTGGGATTGCTGTTGTTCAAAACACACGGGGTTTACGTCCAAATTACCTATCTTCAAAGTGCAGTAGCAAAAGGAGCCGGTCAGTTTCTTTTCTTTTCTTTTTTTTTTTGCAAGAAAAAAAGGACTTACTTTCTCTCTTTGGCTTTGCTTCGTTAAATTTCTTAATATGTTTAAATTCTGATGCAACTGCAGTTTGTTTGGATGGAAGCCCGCCAGCTTACCATTGGGATAGGGGATTCGGAACTGGTATTAATAGTTGGTTAATTCAGCTTGAGGTTTGTCCACTTGTCAAAATCCATTTATATTATGATTTTGGGATTCTTGACAACACTAATGGGATACTTAAATCTCTTTAAAAGGAGAGTCCCGTCTATTCTTTAGATAAAAAAGGAGTTTATGTTTGAATTATCCAAAAAAAAAAGGGGGATAAAAAGAAGTTTGATGTTTAATCCTTTAATACAAGAGTATATCAAGATACTTGAACTTTCTAAGTTAAAAATACAGAAAACTGGCATCTTGATGGTTTGGTTTTTTGTCAAAAAATAAGTATAACATGTTCTTGGCCAATTTTAAGTTCAGTTTTCTGTTCCTAATTAATGTACTGCTACTGTCTCTCACAATAATTGATATTGCATTGGATTCTTAGGGAGGAGGATGGTGCAATAATGTCAGTAGTTGCCTGGTTCGTAAAAATACCCATTTAGGTTCCTCTAAGAGAATGGTCAAGAAAATTCCGTTCTCTGGCATATTGAACAACAAACATATATTCAATCCAGGCACGAACTTATATTTTTACTCAGTTACTTGGTTTTTTTCTTCTAATAATTTTGGTTTTCCAGCAGAGTTTAATGAATGGATTTCATTTGGATTTGTAGACTTTTACAATTGGAATAGAGTCAAAGTCAGGTATTGTGATGGATCATCATTCACAGGCGACGTGGCAGCAGTCAATCCAGTAAGTTATTGTGAAGTTTCTATTTTCATGGGGAGACTTGAAAGATGATGTTCTTTCCCTGTAATTTAATCAGTAAGCAATTTCATCATCAGGTTACTAAACTTCACTTCAGAGGTGCGAGGGTCTGGCTTGCTGTCATGGAGGATCTATTGGGCAAAGGAATGAGAAATGCTGAAAATGTAATTAAGATTAATGTTTTGATGATGATGATGATGATCTGTCAAATGTTTCCTTTTGTTTTTTTATTTTATATATTTAAAAAAAAAAATAATAATTTTGTATAGGCTGTTCTTTCGGGATGTTCGGCTGGTGGATTGGCGTCCATTTTGCACTGTGATAGCTTCCGAGCCCTCCTACCTATGGGTACTAAAGTAAAATGTCTTTCAGATGCTGGTTATTTTATCAATGCGTAAGCTCATTAATAGGACCTTCTTCTGCCCAGACCTTGTGTTGAAGTGTACATGGTAGTTGACATATTTCTTTTACGCAATATTTGTTAATTACATTGTAAGTGTTCTTTTACAGGAAGGATGTGTCTGGAGGACATTACATTGAAGCCTTCTTTGCCCAATTAGTTGCAACACATGTACTCATTCTTTCTCTCTATATATCTCAGATGAATGTTTTTTTATATAATATAATATTAATTTCTGAGCACTTTCATTTACTTCCTAGTTTGGTAATTTTTAACCAAGTTGAAATAATGGTCAAAGGGAATCTGATCTTTCTTTCTTTCTTGAAGGGATCAGCAAAGAATTTGCTTCCATCCTGTACTTCAAGAATGAGGCCCAGTCTGGTGAGTGTTTCTATTTCATTTCATTTCATTACTCTTCACCATTTCAACTTCCAATATTCTTACCAATACTCATCTACATTTTACAGTGTTTTTTCCCACAATACATCGCACAGCAACTACAAACACCTCTTTTTATTATCAATGCAGCATATGATTCGTGGCAGGTTTGCTCATTTTCTACTTTTGATTAGTTAAAAATAATGATGGTGCCAAAATCAATAGTATGCATGTAACAAATGCAACTTAATTTCTTTGGTCATTTAATCTCGTTTCTTCTGGCTAGCTAGATAACTTTGCAAAACCACAAAACTCAGTTTTAATTTGCTAATAGTGGTAACAGTTGGATCGACAGGCTTTAAGGCAAAGGCATCAGTTGATATCATATCAATAACTATATAATGGTAGGGGTTGTGTGAAGTTGGTAAAGTTATGCTTCATGTGCCATTTAAATCTAGTTTGAGCCTTGTCTGCCATCTCAAAATGAAAGGAAGCTTTTTCTGTGTTCTTTCCCAGGCTTAAGTTGTTTGTTAATTTTCATTTTCTGTCCTTTGTTTATCTAGTTTGAGCTTCCGAGTTGATCCCATGGATTGTTGCAATTCAAATTCTTACCTGACGTATTCCAGTTATATATATATATATATATATATATAGATAGCCTACTAGCTAGGGAGAGTCATTCTGTACTCTGTTTTCCTTACCTTGATTTCCTATTTCTATACTTAAAAACTGGTACTGTAACTTTGCCAGAAATTCAGTTGACCCTCTGTAATTTGAGTGTCCATTGTGGTTTTGTTTTGTAGAGGTCATGCGATAAATCAGCTGTGATTGTGAAATAAAAGTAAATCTCACTTAGTTGCTTCTCTTTTCTTTTCTGTTTCTTGGGAAGTTTTGTGTTCTACTTTCAACTTTTGAATTGGTATTCGATATTAAAAGTTTGCAATGAGAGTGCCATCAAAATTTGTCTTGTTTGTACAGTCTGGGTATAACTATAATCAGAATTTGGAAAGATAGAAAAGGAAATTAATTATACTCAAATTATATTGGCTGAACCAACCACTGCTACCATATATATACCATCCATATGATATGTTTCAGATAAAATCTAGTATTTCTTTTAATTTCTCTAATCCTTGATTCGTTCTTTCTTTCTTTCCGTTCAGATACGAAACATTTTGGCACCTGGCATTGCTGATCCCCATGGCTACTGGGAGAGCTGCAAGCTTGATATAAAGAACTGCTTGCCCAGCCAAATAAAAACTATGCAAGGTGACTGATCAGCAATCCTGTTTTAGACTCTTAAGCAACCTCCTCAAATATTTTTTTTTTTTTTTTTTCTTGGGTTTAGTAATAGTATTAGTATTAGAATACAAGAACAAGATTGAAGAGTGTAAATAGTGACTCAACAAATGTACGTTAATTACTTTTAAATAACCTCAACGTAAAAGCTTATAATAGATTTTCTTGTTGTATCCTGTTCTCTACAAAATTAAATTGTTGCAGTATTAGCAAGGACGACAATGAGTTTGATGATAGGTAATTAAGAAGAAGAAGTTAGTTCATAAATAATTTTGTGTATTAATGTTGATCAGAGTTCAGGTTGCAATTCTTAGTGGCACTACTTGGACTAGGCAAGTCTGCATCAAGAGGAATGTTTATAGACTCTTGCTATGCCCATTGCCAAACTGAGATGCAACAATTATGGTTTATGCAAGACTCGCCATTGCTGAATAAAACCGTAAGTGCCTTTTATTACAAAAATGATGAATGTGCAATTAGGTTTTGGAAACCATGAAATATTGTAAAAAAGATAATGATTTTTGTGCAGACAATTGGCAGGGCAGTTGGAGACTGGTTTTATGACCGCAATCCCTTCCAAAAGATAGATTGCGCTTATCCTTGCAACCCAACTTGCCGCAACCGTGTTTATGATCCACAGCCAGCAGCACATGCACCATTCCACTACCCCGACTTATAGATTAATTGTCTCATACAGATAAGCTTAAGCGCAATTTCCTTAACAACCGAAGTAGTCTTCTCTGGTTCATCAATATATATTTAGTAATAGTATTAATATTCATCATTTATTTGATTCTATATAGAAGTGTGATTTAGCTGGAATCATTAAGTGAAAAATTTAGCATTGCTCAAGTCCTCTAAATAAGCAAATACCACCACTGCACTAAACTTGTGTGCTGGGTTGGCTCCATTTTTTGTGTATTGAATTTATCATTATTATTCTTAATAAATCAATTTTTTCCAAGCTCAGCTTTACTCTCATTATTATTATGAGCATAATAAATGAAATAATTGTTAAAAACTAAAGATTTATCTGTGTCTACCCCTTGCATCCGCCTATGGAAGGGATGGTGTAGACTGTAGAGTATAGCCACCGAATGTTGTTGTCGTCGTCGTCATTAGTTATCTCATGCATGCGCATGCATCCCTACAAAAGTTGAAATTGAAGAAGCTCGAAGTCTAGGTACGTGTTTTCTTTTGAATTTAATCAGTGAGTGAGAGGGCCAATTTGCAATTGCAAGCAAATTAAGAATGATAAATTTGAAAAATATATCATAAGTACAATAATTATTAAATAATATAATAAAAAAATTATTTTTAAAAAAATAAAAAATTATTAGAAAGAAAATTATAAAGATAAAATTACTCGTGATAAAAAAAACCTTTTCCTTTTTTTTTAATTTAATTTTTTAATTAAAAATAATTTTTTTTTAATTTTAAAAAGTAAATATTAGATTTTTTTCATTTACTTTTTTTAATTAAAAAAATTTAAAACTTTTAAAAAATAATAAAATTAATTTTTTTATTTTTTTAAATTTTTTAAAAAATAAGTATTTAAATATTTTATTTTTAAATTTATTTTTAATTAAAATTTTTAAAAAAATAATATTTTCTTAATGAGAGGATAAAGAAAAATAAGATTTTTTTATTACCGATAATTTTATCTTTACAATACTTTTTTTAATAATTTTTAATTTTTTTAAAATATTTTTTACTTATTATATTATTTAATAATTATTTAATTATTGAAAACATATTTTTTAATTTACCCAATTAAAAAAAAAAGATAAACGTACATTTGACTTGATTTGATTTGATTTGATTTGATAGGAAAAAGAAAGGGTAAGGGATGGCTATTTCCAGAATAGAATGAAACGTGGACGTGGTGGAAGAAGAAGAGCATTACTTTACTTTTACTAGAAAGAGAAACGAATCAATGCACTTGTTCATACTTCATACTAAAAATTAGGGTAAATTCAATTAGGATTATTATTTAATGTATTGACAATATATAGGGTTATATATTGTTAGTGTATCTTATAATATCACATGTTAAAATTAGATTATAGGGGTTAGGATTAAGGATTAGTGGTTCGAGTTAAGGGTTAGTGGTTAGTTTTTTATGAGGTGTCAGTATAGAATTCACTTCAGTGTATGAAATATATACATTGACAGTGCATAAAAAACGAACTCATTCAATTATAAAAATAAAAATAAAAATAAAATTGGGGTAAATAAAAAAAACATGCTTTCAATAGATAAATAATTATTAAATGGTCTAATGGGCAAAAGTTATTTGAAAAAAAAAAATAGAGAAATTAAAAATTATTAGGAAGGATACTGTAAAGACAAAATTGTTCTTAATGAAAAACTTCATTTTTCTTTATCATCCCATTCAGAAAATATTATTTTTTAAAATTTTTATTTAAAAATAAATTTTTAAAAAAATATTTAAATATTTATTTTTTTAAAGATTTAAAAAAAGAAAAAAAATTAATTTTAGAAAAATTAATTTTATTATTTAAAAAAATTAATTAAAATAAGTAAATTAGAATATTTATTTTTTAAAATTAAAAAATAAGAGGAAAAGAGAGGAGAATTTTTTTTATAAAAGGTAATTTTGTCTTTATAATTTTTTTCTTAATAATTTTTTATTTTTTTCTCAAATAATTTTTACTTATTATATCATTTAACAATTATTATATTGTTGATGGTATGTTTTTCAAATTTACTCAAAAAATTAACTGCTGGGCATTAGGCAAGCATTTACCACGGTGGTGGCTGGCTTCAGATTTGAGTGGGTTAAAATTCAGTTTATTATTTTTTCATTATTTTTTAATAAATTTATCATTATCATTCACATACTTATGAAAATCATATTTGTGAATAATAATAAGATGTATTGAAAAATAATAAATTAAAAAAATAATGAAAAAAAACTGGAATCCGAGTTGAGTTGGATAATGATTAATGAATAATTTAAAAGTTTCCTCTTGGGCCAGCCCAGCCCATGGCCATCCGCCGGCCCCATCATGCCATCACTAGCTGTTTCCAATATGTAATTTAGGTTCGTTTATTTTTGCAAAAGATAATTTTTCAAAAAATATTAATATTTTTTTTTGTTATTTAAATGATTTTATATAATAAAAAAATTGTGTTGCTTGATTTTTTTTAAAAAAATTTATATTAATATAAAAAAATCAATCACGTAATATTTTTATATTTAAGTGATTGATTTTTTTTTGTTTTGCTTTAAATCAATCTTTACATGTAAGGTATTAAGGGATCATTTTTTTTACTTTACATTTAAAATAGATCAATACCTATATTTAAAGAATTGGTCATTTTTATTTTATTTTATTTTATTTCATTTCAAAAAAAAATATTTTTAGTTGATTAAATTATTTTTTATAAAATAAATATACAAAAATTACAAAAATTATTTTTTTCCAAGCAAACATAAGAGTGTAAATGAACAGAGCATTCGACGAACGGTTTGTGAACAGTTTGATTTTTGTTCGTTTATGTTCATTTATTAAGTTAAATAAACGATAATGAACGTAATTTTAAGACTCGTTTATTAAACAAACCGAACACGAATAAGGTCTGTTCAGTTCATTTATGTTCATGAACAAACTCGTTTGTGAATCGTTTAAATTTCATTTAATAAAACTCGTTTATTGTTCGATTATAATATAATTATTTGTATTTTATTTACTTATAATATAATTAATATTATTTAATAACTTAAATTTAATAATTTAATAATAACTTAAATTTAATTACATTTGTATTTTATTATTTTATATTTAATAGTAGTTTAAAATTGACTTATTCTTTTATTTTTTTGTTTGTTAAATTATTTATATTTGTTTGTTTATTGTTCATGAATATATTTTTAATTGTTCGCGAATATGTTCGATTATATGTTCATCAATATGTTCATTTAATATTAGCAAACATGTTCGATTTATGTTCATGAACATGTTCATTTAATGTAAAACGAACAAGTTCATATATGCTATGTTTGGAAACATGAATTTGTAAAATTGAATTTGGATTTCATTTTTTATATAAATTGTGAGAACAAAATGCATGCATTATGTATAAATTAGTTAAGATTTAATATGATTATATATTTGAAAGGTATAAAAACATAAATTTCAAATTCACAAATTGCTATAAGCATTTCAAATTCATCACTAAATAGGCATCCAACAAATTCATAGATTTGAAAAATATCATCAATGTTACATTTATATGTGTTTTATTACATAGTTTATCTTATTTTTGAAATCCAAATCTATCTTTTGAAATTCAAGTTTTCAAACGTAACCTTAATTTAAATAAATAAACACGAACACATTTAATTTTAAACGAACAAAAACAAAATATAAATAAACTCAAAATAAAAAACAAAAACAAAATAAAAAACAAAGAAGCTTCATTTACGGCCCAAAGCAAACAGATGGTTAATAAGCGGAGCGCACCGACACCTAAATTGTGGACTAGATTTCACTTCACTTTTATCTGCTTAGTTGGCACGCGTTACCGGACAGGACAATCAGATGAGGCC
The DNA here is from genome assembly GCA_030761205.1 of Fremontodendron californicum. Lineage (NCBI taxonomy): Eukaryota > Viridiplantae > Streptophyta > Magnoliopsida > Malvales > Malvaceae > Fremontodendron > Fremontodendron californicum. The sequence goes on along the minus strand of JAULJL010000008.1, from coordinate 35,735,712 downwards.
TATAAAAGGAATCAGCGGTCGCTCAGCAAAAGCATTGTAATGGTAATAACTAATAAGAAGAAAGAAATATTAGTAGTAAGCATTTCTGGCTGTTCTTTTCAGCTGCCCCCACTGGAATTTATTAGGAGGTCGTCTCGTCAAAGTTTCTCATTTCTCCGCTCTCAACTCTCTAGGCCAAGGTCAAGGGTAAGCTTTCTATCTTAAGTACTAAAAAAACTCGTCTTACTCCTCCTACATGCTTAATCTTAGCAACTGCTGCTGAGTGTGTGTGTGTGTTTTCTACTTTTTTACATTTACTGGTATTACTATCTTTCCTTGTACTAGTATATATATATATATATATATATATATATATAACCATAAATTCCTGGCCGTGGGTTTTGGGTGTTGAAGATGACACACATAGAATAGAAGGAGAGACGACAGCAAAGCAAGAGTAGTAGTAATAATATAAGCTCAAGTACGATGCAGGCCAGGGGCTGGTCTGTTCTTAGATTGGGTGAAATGCAGTGCAGCGCTTGCTGATTTTACATTTATATTATATATAAGGAAGTAATGTTAATTAGATTTAGGACAGACAGACAGACAGACAGAGACAGTGTTTTCCCACCTCGTTAGCTGTTTCAGTTACTTCCGGCGATTTATGAGCGGTAGATCTGCCGCGCTGCTACTCCCAACCTAAGGGGAAAAAAATTGATCGGTTTTTGAGCGAGTAGCATGCTTTATGATCTTGGGATGGGACACATGCTTCAATCTTCTTGTGTGACCTTTGTCGGATACTACTACTTAAAATAATTATAATAATAAATTTTAGTAGCTGAGATTTAGATCTCAGCTCTCAAGTCTCAACTAGTAGTCTAGTATTATCTTATGCGGCGGCCAGGCCTGCTTTTACCCATGCTATCATGTTATATATGTTCATACAGCTCCATATATTTCTAATATTTGGGCTTCAACACTATTAATATTGTTTCTTACTCCGGACAAGGAGAAGGAGATGTTGATCCTCCTAATCCTAATCCTATCTATGATCTAGCATCGCCCACTGGCTATTTTGGGTATTAGTATTACCATATAATATACATCAACATGTTTCAATCCACATGACATCCACCGCCTTCATAATAACTTATATTATAGTATTTCATTTATTCCCTCAAATAAAATATAATATTGCTATGGCCTATGGGTATCGAATTTTGAATTCTGATTAATTGTACTTAATTAATAACTTTTTTTGTTCATCATCTTTTATGTAATTGTCTGGCAGTATTAATTACTAGTATTTGCTTTGATTAGCTGCTTCGGTCCTTATTACAATATTTTGTTTTTTTAAATTAACATAAATGTTAGTATATACCATCCATCCACGGATACTAAAGTAGATTTCGTAGTCTTTGGTCTGGATGTTTGTAGTTAGTAGCATATAGTATAGTATTCATTAAGAAAAAAACATACTACTACTTATAGCATTAATTAGTACTGTCTTCCTGAGTTTTGCTATCTTCACTATGCTTCTTTAATGGTGGTCATTCAATTCCTATTTCAGTATTTTTGTAGTTTGGTTTAACAGTACCGACTCCCAAAAGTTCGATTGGGACCGAATAAAAATCTAGTATTATTATGTGTTAATTTTCTTTATAGGTAGATAACAGTAGATTTTGTTTAAACAAAATTCAAATTATATAATCACAAAACATGAAATTTATTATTAATGATATAATTAGATGAAGTTGGTGTTAACGGCAGATCATGAGATGATGATGTGTCGTGATTGGAGTTAACTGCTGCTTTATTTCTATGATATCGGTTTCAAGTGAGATGATTGATGATGTTGGTTAGCAATTACTGGTTTAATCTGATGGTAAACAATGTTGGGATAATGCTAATAATAATGTTGATTGAGTGTTGGTATATATTCTACATATATATAGCACACCTAATAAGGATCTTTTATATTTTCATATTCTTGAGCTGGGAAAAATAAATACTTTACATACATCATATGTATGCATGGGTTATAATATATCATACACTATGTCTTTGTTAGCAGTTAGTATTTGTAGTATTTTTGTTGGATGTATGTATAATTGTCAAATGCAGCAGCAAAAACCTGCTTCAAAAGGTACAAGCAGGAAACCGAACCCAGAAACAGCCTTTTGAACTTATAATTTTTTTTTTTTTTTTTGGGGTTTATTTCCTTATATTTTCCGTAATCACACTGACTTTAAATTAATACAAGTACAGCAGAGCAGAGCAGAATGATTGGTGCAAGATTACGCCTATGGTTAAGTCTTCTGGTTTGTGTGCTTATATTATTACTAAAAGCAGAAGGCGGTAGCGTAGGAATTACTTATCTGCTGGATGCTGTAGCAAAAGGAGCTGGTATGAAATAATTGCCTTTCTTTTTCTGCTTTGTATATGAATATGAGCTTTATATGTTTTTTTTTCCCCTTTTTTTACTTAAAAGTACTTTTGGGTGTTGTGCAGTTTGTTTGGATGGGAGCCCACCAGCTTACCATTTTGACAAAGGCTTTGGCACTGGGGCTAATAATTGGTTGGTTCACATGGAGGTTAGTCCTCTAATTTCTCTCACACCCATTGCTTGTGTTGTGTATTTACTTATGGAAAGAAGCCTTTGTCTTTTAAAAAGGTACGTTGGCTTTAGTTAATTTAATCTCCCAAAAGAAGGAAAAAGAAGACTGCTTTGCTTGCTTGCTTGCTTTACTCACAGTGATCAATAACACAATGGCACTTACTGAGCAAATTTTATGAAAATAAATAAATAATAATCTTATTATGTGTTTTGCTTTTGCATGAAGGGTGGAGGATGGTGTGAAAATGTGGAGAAATGCCTTTCTCGTAGGAAAACTGATTTAGGCTCGTCAAAGCAAATGGTCAAGCAATTTGGTTTCTCTGGACTTTTGAGCAGCCAGCAAAAATCCAATCCAGGTAGGAATAGGATTACACAATTTCCCTCTGCTTTAGTTCCCTTCCACTATTGGATGCTCATTTTATCTTAACTGACTTATTTTATTTGAACATGTAGATTTCTACAATTGGAATCGAATTAAGGTTAGGTACTGTGATGGATCATCATTCACAGGCGATGTGCAGGCAGTCAATCCAGTAAGTTATTTGAATTATTATTGAGAAAGCAAATACATATATATATATATATATATATATAATGCATTTTCTGATTTTTAAACTAACGGTTTTTGTGATCAGGCGAATAATCTCTTCTTCAGAGGAAATAGAATTTGGGAAGCTATCATTGATGATCTATTAGCAAAAGGAATGAGAAATGCTAAAAATGTAATGCATGCCTTGTTTACTATTTTGTAATTCGTTCAATAACCTTTTTCCTACTTGCTGATAACTTGTTGGAATTTTGTTTATTATATAATAGGCTATTCTTTCCGGCTGTTCTGCTGGTGGATTGGCTTCGATATTGCACTGTGACAGATTTCGGGCTCTCCTTCCTGCTGCAACTAAAGTAAAATGCATTTCAGATGCTGGCTTCTTCCTCCATGCGTGAGTTTAGCTACCTTGAGCTTAATTATTATTATATCTAAAACAAAGGCAAAGTATGTTTGCATTTTCTCTCATTTAACATTACAGAAATCCTTATTTCTGGCAGCAAGGATGTTTCCGGAGGGCAGCACATAGAAAATTTCTATGGCCAAGTGGCTAAATTACACGTACTGTCTCTATTCTCTCTCATTTTCTTATCTTTTTTCTGGTGGACTTTATTGAAGATTTGTAATGATTGTGAGCTGCTAGATTAGAATTGTTCATTAATTAAATGCATTTACTTTTTTTTTTTTTTTTCCCTCAAACAAGACAGAAATGGACCCCTTACATGTCTTATAAATGTATAAATGTAATGTCTTCTGCAGGGCTCCGTTAAGAATTTGCCAGCATCTTGCACTTCAAGAATGAGAACGAGGCCAGAGTTGGTATGTGTGGCTATTTTGATACCATAATGATAGTCTCTTGTCCTTGAACAATAATAGTCACTCTTCTGCACATTTTCTTCATTATCACCTTCGATCTCACCATTATTCTTTGCAAAATTAATTGCAGTGTTTCTTCCCACAGTACGTGGTGCAGACTATGCAAACACCAATCTTTTTCATAAATGCAGCTTATGACTCCTGGCAGGTCAGTTCTTAAGAGTTGAAAAAATAATAATAAATAAAGAAGAAGAAGAAGAAGAAAACATGCCAATTGAATCCAATATGACAGTACATTTGCTTGTACTCACATTCGATTGAGAGAGCTATAGGCTTGATGCTACAATTCATTATGATCAAACATTGGGAAGGGAAAAATTTTGAGAAGAAAAGAAAGGCATGGAAAAGGAGAAATAATAAATTCTACCTCTTCCTGCAAGCTTTTAACTTGGACCTCTCAGTTTGACAAGGGCCTTATATATAGTATTCAACATGTAGAGTAGAGGTAGAGCCAAGTTTTGAAGCTTGGGTAGGTTGGGAATGAAAAATAATAAAAAATAATTCAAAATTTAGCTGTCTAATAGTATGTGTTTTGTGAAAGTATATATCATTACACTATAGCTGTTTTTAGTTTATCCAGTTCTCTTATATATATATATATATTTGCAATAAACATATGAAGAATGTCCATAACATATATTAATTATATATATACTCTCCCTTCCCTCCTTTGATGATCTCTATATATCCTCATGCTAACTGGTATTAATCATCAGATTAAGAACATTTTGGCTCCCAGTGCTGCTGACTCTGGTAAGGCGTGGAAAAGCTGCAAGCTTGATTTAAAGAAGTGTACACCTGGGCAGCTCAAAATCATCCAAGGTTATATATTTTATCTCCTTAATGAAAGCAAAGCAAAGCATAGAAGACAAGACAAGACAAGGTTTACTTGAAATAAATAAAAAAATTTGTTATCTTAATACTATTACAGATTTCAGGGCGCAATTCTTAAGTGCGGTGAATGGAGCTGGCAACTCTGCATCTAGAGGAATGTTTATAGACTCGTGCTATGCCCACTGTCAAGCAGGAAAGCAGATAACATGGTCAAGCAATAATTCTCCGGCAGTGGGTAACACGGTAAGAGATTGATTGATTCCCCTCTTGTTCATTGGTCGCTTAAACTGTACGTAGTACTGGATCTTCATCTAAGACATTATTAACTTTTATATATATATATATATATATATATATATATATATGCATGCATGCAGAAAATTGGAAAGGCTGTTGGAGACTGGTATTATGAGCGGAGTCCCGTCCAAAAGATAGACTGCCCATATCCTTGCAACCCCACTTGCCAAAACACTGATTCTGAATCACAGCTCCCAGATATATAGACTACTTAAGTTTATGGCCTCCATTCTTCATCTCCTACGTACCTAATTCTACATATATCTATCTATCTATCTCTGCATCCCTCTACTTTGTTATTTTTATCAAACAAAATGAAGTACTGTATGATCTTAGAAACAAATAAAGCTAGCTACAAGTTGTTTCAACTTGTATCATTACTACTACTACTACTAGATTCTAGTAGTATTATTTATTTATTTATTTATGTAATGTAATGTAATGTAATGTAATTGCCACTGCCACTGCCCACTGAATAAGAATAAATTGATTAAGGGTTTAGGTTTCTTGTAAGTCTCATTTGCTTCAAGCATTGCATTGCATATATTGGTTAAAACTTAAAGAGATGTATTTGCTATTCCTATATATATATATATATATATATATATATATATATATATAAAGTGCTTATTTCCAAATCAAGTTAATTGGTAATTGGTTAAAATACTTTGGCAATGTTTTTTTAACTATTCTTCTGTGTGTAATTTTATTATAGTTTATACTACATTTTGCCAATTATAAGACCTCAGGAGAGAGGAATGGCAGGCAGAGCACTAAAATAATAATAATAATAATAATAATAATAAAAGAAAAGAAAAGAAAAGAAAAAAACCTCCATATGCTGTATTGGTATTTACAAAAAAAATGTGAATGTCTAATAAATTCCTTCCCAACTTTAAAAATAAATTAATTAATTAAAAGCCAATTAAGAAATAAGTACCTATAGTATCTAGATATAATCAATAATAAAAATATAAGTATATTTGTACTCATCGTCTTAATTTCTTATTATAAAAAAAAGATTTAATAAAAGCAGCTTAAATTGTTAGTATTTATAAACAGTATTTGGGTCAGGAGTTAAAAAGTAAAAATTGGAAGCGATATTGGTATATATAATTATATATATATATATACTGTATAAAAAGGGTAGTACACATACACTAGTAGTCTAGTACTACTACTGCTACTTTAGGTGGTGTATATATAACTTAGGTATATATAAAAAAATTGGATTGTTAAAATCGTTTTAAAAATTAAAATAATAAAAAATCTCTCAATTTACCATTTTATTTTATTTAAATAAATTTTATATTTTTATTACACCAAAATAAATTTTTAATTTACATCAAATCAAATATTAATCTTTAATTTATAATTAAATAAAATCTTTAATAGAAATCAATATTTTATTTACGTACAAATAAAAGAATAATTTTTTAAATATAATAAAAATATTAAGATTTATTTGAAAAAATAAAAGGTAAAATAGTTTTAAAAATATTTTAGCCTTGAAAAATCTTATAAAAATAGTACTTAATAGTTAGTGTTGGGGTTCCGCAATTGCAAATGCAAGAGCGAAGGGTAGCGAAAGCCGAAGCGAAAACCCCAAATCAGATGCAACTGAAACTGAAAGCAGCGGCCTTCCTTTTGGTATTTGCTTTGTTCAGAGTTGGGGACTGAGAGAGACTCTCCCAATTTCTTATTAGGAATCAAAGAAGGAAGGAAGGAAGTCCTTCGATTCATATTATAATAAAAAGTAAGCACTTTCTCTTTCTCTTCTTCCCCAATTATACTGAATTTCATTTCAGATTTCCTCTTCTGGGAACTTGTTTTATCAACTGGAAAAATGATTCAATTCAAACAAAAATTATAATTTTTTTTAGTAGAAACTAGAAACTAGTATGTTTTTAGGGGAAGCGCCACTTCAACTAGTTAAGATGGGTTATCTTCTTCAAATCATGCTGTAATCTTTCTGAAACAAATATCTACTTAGTAGTATTAGTAATCTGTAACATAAGCTGCTGTTCTGTTGCTGGTTAGGTTTAGGTGTGCAATGGATTGGGCTTTTGTACAAAAATCTTGGGAGAAATGGGCTTCCACCAATATTGGCTCTTCTGGTAACCTATCTCAACTTTTCACTCCTTACTTTCACCATTTACATATATATATAAATGCCATTGGAGATTGCATTACAACTACAAATCTTGCTTGTTCCAAAATTGTAGGTGAGCCATTGAAGGCTGCTTTGCTGATTAACTATGACCCATTCAGACCTTCTCGACTGTTGTCTACTATGTAAGATACATTTCAACTCTTTAATCTCCAACTCCTAGATTGCTCTTTGGCGGCTCATGTTTTTACATCTTTTACCTATACCTTTAATTTTATGAATCGGGGCTTCTGTCTTCTTATCCACCATGCCTAAGCCATACTCAGTAATTATGTTAATTCCTTTCTTTTCATAATCTTTGTATTCAAAACAATGATGCTGGCTGCCTTTGTTGCTTTCTGTTTTGTTAATGGCTTCACAAATTTAATAATTTAGACAACAAATAAAGATGGTTTTGTACTATGAATGTGTTTGCACCCTTGTGTCAAAAGATGTTTAACAATTCTGATTTAGAAGTGTGTCATCTTTCCTGGCATAATCTAACTTAAGATCAGCTCTTTGTACTTCTTGGTTATTGTCAAGTCAAAATGCCTTTTGAAGTTATTCCATTGTTATATGTGGCAGTAGATTTTCTCACATTCTTAAGCGCTGGAGGAATGGTTTGTTTTTTAAACATTCTCAAGTGACAAAGAAAGAAAACTCACACGTTATCATGATGCTTTGTGAACATATAATTTAATATAAGTCAGAAGAAACATGTTTTTCACATGTTTCATGTTTGATGCTATTATGTTCATCATCACCCCTCTCTCTTTGCCAAGATATTTATTTTGTTTGGAAAACTGGATATGATGGTTTGTCTGACAGTGCCGAACAGGAAGGAATAAAGATGAGCCCAATTGAATTGAGTCAATTTGTCAGTTTCATCAAGCGCAACAAACTGCAGAAAGAGACTTTTGTGATTGGGAATAACCAATGTAAATTTTGCTTTAGCCTACCTTTCTTTCTTTAATTTATAAATTTGTTGAATTTGGAAAAAGTTTTAGTTTGAACTTAATCTCTCTCTCGTCTTCTTTTTAAAGTTGTTGCTTTACTCACCATTTGAAAGAACTACAACTTTGTGCATGTGCAGAGGGAATTTTTTCTCCTAGGAAAATAATTCATCTCTAGTATAGATTCATGGAGCACCTTTTCTGGATTGCTAATGCATCAAAATAAATAATTTGAGTTCCTTAATGACATTTCTTTTTTGGTTAGGAGAGACAGTTGAAAGCCATATTTCTTCTTTTCAGTACCTTTTTGAGTGCTTACATAGTTACATTTCAAATGTGCCCGAGGGAAAGAACGTCTAGAATTTTTCTTCTTTTTGGCATGTGGATCTCTGTTATTTGTTGTTATAGGAAGGGGGTATGTGGTTCTTTGCTTACCTGTTACATATTTTCGTGTTTCACTGATAGCCAGTCTTTGAATAGGTAACTGACGTCTTTTAGGCTTGTTACAGTCTCAAATTCAGTTTTCGTTTCTTGCGAGCGGAATCTAGTCCCTAGATTTTACTCATTTAAGATTTAGCATATAAAGGAAGCAAACACTAAAGAAACATGATAAAAACAATCAATTTTGAAGTAGCATTCTGGACCAGTGATTTGGTGTGCGATATTGGAAATGTCTATTGTCAAATTATATTTCTAGACATGTGTGGTTTTAATAGCAAGTTTGTTTTCAATAATAGTTGACAAAGTTTTGAAACTGATATATGGATGACAGACATGGTTACATCAATTCATGAAAATTGGTTCTGTGCAAGGTGCCTGAACACATCAAAATCTGCTGGTGAAGGTGCCATTGTCATGCAGACATCAGTGTTTCTCTTGGTTGCACTGTAAGTTTGTTCATCTTCACATGTTATTCACACACTAAGCAAATTGTGCTTTGCATGATGTGAGAGAGAGCACTTTAGTTAGTATGTAGATAGATAGATAGATATAGTTTCTTAATATGACTGGACTGGGGTTTCACTTGTCATATCCACTTTTGTCAGATATGATGGGTCAATTGGCTCAGCATCTCGTGCTATGGTATCTGCGGATCAACTTGTTTGGCTGTTGAATCGAAGAAACCTTTAACTTTGGCTTCCATATTAGATTAATTGTAAGTTTGTGTGGTACAAGGATGGGCAACTTGTGTGCGTCTCTATTTATTTATGATGGCCTTGTTTTCATTTGTTAATGTGGAATGTAACAGAAATTGAGTAATTGTTGGAAGCAAGTTGCAGAAATCATTGTTTCAGACTCCAGTGCCCATTTGCATCTGATATCCAGAGCACATAAAGCAGTGAATGATTATGAGTCGGACTTGCATGAAAAGTGCAAATGTGGATGGGATGGGATGGAGGGTAAATCAATTGGCGAATAATGAAATGGTAGTTTGCAACCTTTGCTACATGCCCCAATATGACCAAGTATTGACAGGTGGTGTTACCATGTTTGCTTGTTTTGTTTTGTTTAGTTTAGATGTTGCCTTATCCACCCCACCCCCACTCTTGCATGGATGTTGGAAACATCCACATCCATGGATGTCGGTTACATCCATAACCGCTCCACGGTGTTCCACTCCGCTACATCCCAATATATATTAATTATTTTTAACTTAATATTGTAAAAAATTATATTATAATTTATTCATAAATATAATTTTAGTATATAAAAATCTTTAATATAATATATATAATACATATATACTAAAAGTATAGATATAAAATATTAGTATATATATGATTTTAGTATATATATCTAATATATATTAAAAATATAAGAAAAAATATAAAATATTTTAAAGGATAAAATAGTAATTTCAAAAGTCGGGGCGGGGCGGAGTGAAGCAAGCATTTATCAAAACCGCTCCGCTCCATAAAAAAAAACCTCTCCATTCGGAGCGGATCGGTGTAAAATTCATCGGTCGGATCGAATTTTGCCATCCCTAAACATGGCATCTACTTGGTTAAATGATCAGATCGGATATGTCCAACAACTTCCTGCCACTGCTAGTGCCTACTGCCTGGTTAACATTTGCGCGGTTGTATCTAAATATGTAATACTACTATACTAGTGACCAATCCCCATAATAATAATAATAATGAAGTTGAAATGCGTTTCCTCCACTTCCTTCCACAATAAAAAACGAGAGACCCAACCACACACGCTGCCCCAATTACAAGTTTCCATTCCATTCCTATCCTATTATTATAATTATTATTATATTTATTTGGTTTCATACTCCTAGACCCTAGACCTACTAGACTGAAATGAAATGCCTTGTGAGAAGAATTCATTTATTATATCTTCCAAAATGGAAATATGGAATGCTAATATTTAGATTATGAGAGAAGAATCTTTCTACTATTAATCTTCCTTCCTCCTAATCCTACGCTAATAAACCAGGCATGGGATGGGATGATGGAAGGCTTTAAGAACAAATTCTCACGACACGACAAATTAGATATATATATATATATAGATTCCAGTCTACAGACTACAATTCTCTTTTCTTCTTAAAAGGCCAGAATCTTTCTTTCTTTAGCCTTTTAACTTCAACGCTAAGTTACGCTGATGCTTTATGCACTTTGCCAGGATATTGAAGTGAACCCACCCACCATACAAGACAGCTACAGCTACAGCTACAGCTAATTCACTTGACTTGAGCACAACACAACTGAAACGATTTTTTTATTTATGTTATTTTTTCTAGAAAGAATAATAATAATAAAAAAAAAGTTATAGTCATCTTTCTGATGGATGAGTGAAGTGTAGCCAGGTAGGGAGAGGATTTAGTAATAATATAATGCTGAAGGACCTTTCATTGATGAGCATATTAGTAATAATATTTATTTATTGGTAAAAAAAAAAAAAAGGAACAAGATGAACAATGAATTTCTTCTCCTTCCTCCACTTTGTCCTTTCCCTTTCCAGCTGAGTTGTGCACTGCAAATTACAAGTTCAGCCCATTTCTCCCAACCCAGACGATATTTTTATTGTGCAGCCAAAAGTGATCAACCATAGATAGATAGATAGATGATAAAGAACATGCACGCACAAAAAGACTGAACTTCTTACTCTTACTGCATCATTCATGCTCAAGATTATCACTTCTATTCTCTTTCTTTTTTCCCTTTTCTCACCAATACTCTTTTGCATTGTTAAAAAACTTACACAGTTGCCAATGCTCCTCAGGAAGTTTGTATCAAAACTGGAAGCTCTACTTCTCCACAGCCAAAGAATCAGGTTTGCATATATCCCCACGACAAAGAGGGCACACCCTGCAAGCCAAAAACAAGTCAGCAAACTTAAACCAAAATTATCTTATTTGCAAATGTAGTAGCAAACAAGGGGTGAAAAATATAAGGAAACCAATTCCACCACTCAAGATGGCAACAGTAGGGAACATAAGGACCAGTTTAGTTTTCGAAAACATTTTTTTTTTCTTTCTTTCTTCCTTTTTCTTTTTATGGATTTCCATCTCAGTTTTTACTTTTATACATGATCAACAAAATAAAGTAAATCACAAAATGTTGAAGCTCTTGGTTTCCAATTTTCTGGAAAAAAAAATTTAAATTGTTTTCCACCATTTTAACTATAGCTTGAAAATTCTTGTTTTCTAATTTTCCAAATTTAGCTGATGTACCTTATTTTATCGATCATAGTAAAGTAAAGATGGAGATAGAAAGTGAAAAACATTTTCCTAACTGAACAAGCCCTTAACATTTTCAAAGTTCGAAAAAATAGGTCATTAGTACAAACAGGGAAAGCCTGTGTGGGTGTTTGTTACAGATATTATGCATGCAAGTGGAACATAATAACATGTAACATTACCTTCCAGGCCCCAGCTCACTGTTAGGGAGAGGGAAAACTGTTGACCAGAGACCAACAAATATATAAAATTTCTGTTTTCGGGCCAAGTGAACAACCTTCCTAAAAGGAAAAGTTTACAAGATTTTCTTGCAATCCTTCCTAAGTTTACACTTGTGAAAGTGTCAATTAGAAATTAGGCAGGGGTCTATCTATCCAAAGTAGTTAAAAGAAAGTGGATATAAGACAAGAAAATATTGATTATGGCCATCATTTAGGCAAAGATACTAATAGCTAGAAAGAATTAGTTCCCTTATTAAATTGGCGTGGCCTTGTGCGTCCGCACTTATGCACTTGAAATAAAAGAATCAAATTCTCCATACATTCCATCACCAGGTTAGGCAGCAAGACAGTGTGGCAAAGCCTTCACAAACATATAAGCAATCAACAGATCATTTACTAGAAATTACAAAAAAGGAGAGTAAGGGGTAGATTGATGGGAAGGAAAAAAAATAATGCATGCACCTGCATGCCATTCCAAAGGCTCTAGGGCCAACATGCCGTATGTCATGTCAGCATCATCCTTTGGCTGTTTCAAATTTGTAGCATCACCATACAACAGAAAAAATTCATTTGTCTCTATTTCAGTAGGAGAATATCATCTAGATGAGTCTTTCAAGTCTTATAAGACTGTTGGTCTTTCTGTTCCACTTCACTATTCTTAATAATAACCTAAAACATGTGGCATGCAACCCATGATATTATCCTTCAGGGGAACACATACCATTTGACCAAAAGGCCATTGGTAATACATGTTTGTTTTATCTAACACAATGTTAATCACATATTTACAATCATGTTAAATTAAAAATAACTGCAATAAAAGTTATCCATCTTATACCTGTGAATCTCCTTGAGCCACTTGTCTATACATGTTCTGTGAAATTCATGATTACAAGGCAATATCCGCATGCTATCCCCCTCCTCATACTCCACAAGGCATATGTAACATCTGTTAATTGAAATAAAAAGACAAAATTAGGACCAAAAAAATGCCTGATTGCATACTAATTCCATCGGAAGGTCTTGAAAAGGAAAGCATACTGAAAGGGTTAGGACCCTTAGAAACCACATAACTGCATCCCACTTTATATGTCTATACAGATACGACAATACCTAGTCTGATTAAAATTCCATCTCTAGCTCCTCCAATTTCTTCTATTAGTATTGGTTTCAAGATAAATAGAATCATTAACCTCTAACAAGGTAACTTAGCAGGACTGAAAGTTGAGGCATCAATGCTCAAAGATGATAAATCTGTATGACTTTATCATGTGAATCTCAAAGCTGTTATTCTAGATGCTTCACGCAATTAATTTCACATTTCCAATCACATCCATGTTATCTATACATATTAGGCCAAGTTTATCATGTCTATATTTCAAATTTTCACACTTCAAAAAATCGAAGACCACGTTTTAATAGCTGCTAAAACCTAATCAATTGAAGTCAAATCATTGTCCTCCTCTATGCTGGAAAATTGCATATTGAACTCGTCTCAAATGATATTGTAGCTAAATGGTGGGTAATTAAAATTTTCCTTTTGAGTTAACAAACTTTCCTTCCCTCATAAGTCGTTACACAGATCATGCCATTCAACTTCAACTTCATATATTACATAGAATTAGACTCATGAATCCACACAAGAGGTTGCCCCTAAGGTCTGCCAACAATAGAACTATTGCAATGCACAACATAAATCCAGTTCAAGCAAGCTCATTAAGACTTTCAGACACCAAATATTCTTGAACGTATTGGTGAATATAACTTGGAAGCATGCTTTATAACTTAGCATCCAAAAAGAGCTAGTATTTCATTGCCTCCATAAAATGGAACTAGCAACATTCTTCTTTCAGGTCTCATTAGCGTATTAAATTAGCTGATTGAATATTGATTTTGGGCCGTTTAGCTCTAAATTATCCCAAACACAGAAAATTTTTCAGTTACCATATCACTTAAGTTGCCTCATACTCTCATTATCTTAATTTGTAGTTACCATACAAGTTAAGCTGTCTCATTATCTTTTCAAGGATCTACTAAGTTTACCAAGCTATTACTTCCTTCTCTGTACAATTGATTATGTTTCATCTCACCTGATTATACATATTTAGAACTTACTCTGATCTAAGATGCCAACCACATATTCTTTCCTTGCTGATCCATTATAGTCATGGCTTATGTAGTTATATCTCATCTTCAGTTATTCCTCAGAAACTAATTTATTTCAAGAGTACTTCACATTTTTCAGTCAAACCTAAATTTTAGCCTCGACTTTTACTTTGGCAAGAGAAGAATGTATCATGCTCAACAAACATTTTCATATCCATGTTCACAACTAGTGCAAGTGTAAAGATGTAATCGATAATTTTCATACAAATTGATAGAACACATTTTTTTATTGCAATGCCTACCTTACTCTTAAAGCACTATTTTAGTAGAAGCAGAAGATATCTAATGTTATAGAAGATGAAAAATTAAAGAGATTAATTAACTACTACCTGAAACCCCAAGTTAATTGGTATGTAGTGTTTACGAACATGATTTTAGATTAAGAATCACTCAAATAACAGAAACACTTAAAAAACTAATAAGAAGAATTGTCAAAGGTATCCCCACAAGTTAATCAATTGGAAAATACAGCTTAGTTAATGGTTTAACATCTATCAAATAGCAGAGGAAAATAAACACTTACTGCGCAGCCTCATCATTCTGAAGTTTCAGTGACTTGTTGTATACTTTGACAGGAAGTGATTCCACAACTGCATTAGGTGCAGGAACAGATCCAATTGAAGACACGGAAGGTCGAGAAGATAAAACCACAGATTGCTGGTGAATTTCATCCAGGACCTAATTAAAATACGTAAAAGTTTAACTCCAAGAGATAGGTGCAAAGGGAAAGGAGGAAGGATCACTCAGAGAAGGAAACAATAACAAATAAAAATTACTTCAAATAAAGCTTCAGCTAACATAACGATTCTGGATACGCTAGCCCTAGCACTGGTGTCATTGTTTGAATTGGAATCTCGATTATTTACACGACATGTGCATCGGCCAGTTCTATGTTGATCAGATAAAATGCAAGACCTCTCATGTCCTGAAAAGTTCTCAAAACGGCTTCCCAACCGTTGAAGAGCTCGAACCTAGAGTAGTTCATAGGTCAGTAACTAAGTAAAGAGACAAGTTAGTATCTGCATTCACTGAGATTGATAATTTTCAATGAACGTATAGCAGAAAGTAAGGCAGGCAAAACCTAAAGAAGAAGCAGACAGAATTAGATAGAAATAAAGCATCAGGAGAGGCGTTAGCCTAAGTAATTGTTGTGATTCTAATTGTTAATGAAGAAAGTAGAGTTAAAAGAGGTTGATGAGATGCTATCTACGTTGTTCAGTAATCACCAGATATTAAATTAAAAAGCTTAGTGGGTGCAAGAAGAATACAAACCTGAGATCGAATTCTTCTCCTCATTTCAAGGAAATTGGATCTGTGCTCGAGTAAATCATGATACCTGGCTTCTCTAGATAGTGAAGTTTCAACTTCATGTTCATGGTCCTGAAAGTTAAAAACGGAGTTGTGGGAAGCATGAGCGGAAGTGTTGGTGGATGGAGAGGTAGCTGATTGCCGTGTGTCTCTGTCTCCTCCAAACGCGTGAGTTTGATTAGCAAGTTGTCTGTCTTGTTGCAAAGGGCAGAATGTGAAATCAGTTAAGGAAGCTCTACGAAGAACACGGTCACGAAGCCTTCCAACACTTAAGGTTCTGCTAAAATGAACATTCCTTTCAACAGGCTCCCGACTTCCAACTTCAACACGTCTATCCCTTTCCCTATCTCTATCCGCATCATTGAAGATTATGGGAGAATGTAAGTTTACATTGTGAGCAGAAGAAGAATTGCGGGAAAGTTGTTGAGGTTCAAGTGTCCAAGAATTGTCGTCACGGTTCAACAATTCCAGACTTGTAGAAGAAGCAGGATATTCCCTAGACGACCCCAAACTATTAACTCTGCTTAATCTGAAGCTCAAATTACCCGGAAGGAAGCTAAAGCCGGAGAGGAAGCGAGAAGGAGAGTGATGCGCTGCTGTTGCGGCTCTGTCAGAGGTGCTACCACTTCTCGAGGCATCTATATCAATATCACTGGAAGATATGCATGGCATTGGCATTTCATCATCAGATGCCGCTTCGCCTTTAGCCTTTCTGTAACATTCTCTTTTCGCCTCCGATGCAGGTTCTCTCTGGTTCCGGTTGGTGCAATTAGAGCCGTAGTCTTTATTCTGGTGATCAACAACCTGAAGAAACAAATTTCTTTTTTAAGGAAAAGGAAGAAGAGAGAAAACAGATATGATAAAAGCAACGGACCTGGTGGTCAAAGTCGGGGTCAGCAGATCCAGATAGCGCTCCCAGACAAGAGGACTGGAAAACTCTATTATTCCCCTTGGATCTTCCCCTCCGGCCACCGCTCGACGAGGAAGCAGCAGATGCACCTCCTCCTCCTCCTCTGGAAGAACCCTTGCTCCCACCGGATCCCATCTGTGTCTTTGTTTCACTTTCACCCTAAACCCCAAAAAGAAAGAAATGAAAAAAATAAATAAATAAATAAATCAGCCTAAATCACGTCAATGCCATTTGTAATTGTGCTTAAAAGGCACTGAACCTATTTAGAAGCGGAGTGAAAATGTGATATACTACTGACTGGTGTATTCAGATCTGGACGATGGTTACGTCTTGAAAAGAGTGTTTAAGGTGAAACTGAAAAGCCATTTTTTATTTTCTTCTTTTTTCAGATGGGAAAAAACGGAAGGAGTCTTGTCTCGCTTCGCTTGGGAAGGGAAGCAAGTGCCTCCGCCTCCTTGACCGTATGTGCGAGAGAGAGAGCAATTGCTTCGGTTTTGTAATTGTTGAAGAGAAGAGAAGAGAAGAGAAGATGGCATGGCGAATTGGCGATGGCGCCTTCTCCGCCTGTATTTGGGGATAAATTTTGTTTTTTCCTTTGTCCTTTGCCCTTTAAAATTCCATCTCAGGTGGATCCATCCACCTCTCTGCCAATTGCTATCTGACACCTCCTCCATCCTTATTACACCTCATTCCGTTATTTTCCTTTTCAAAATAGCATTTCAATTTTTTCTTCTTCTTCTTCTTTTTTCAAATTATAAAAAGAAATATTACTACTTATAAAAGTTCAACACTTGATTAAAATACTTAAACTAAGAATTAAAATGTTGAAAGGTATTCTATAATTACAAAATGATTATTGGAATATAGAGAATCTTGTATGTTTTACTTGCTAAGGTGAATAAAAATTAAAAATTGAAGACAAAGAGAAGCCAAAAGAGACAAAATATATTTTTATTGTTATGTTTGGTAAAAAAAAAATAAAGTGAAAGATAACAAAATATTTATTTTTATTTTATAAATAAATATTAAAACAGTGATAATTATTTTATTTTATTTTCTTATTTTTTTCTCTTTTATCAACCACTAATCAAAATTATTTTCTTTTTCTTTCACTTTTTCTACTCATCCTAACCATCCATCCCCTTTTCAAATTTATCAAGTAAACCTATAATTTTATAATGATTTTTTTTTCTTTGCATATGTGTGTCTTTTCAAAACCTCTTTATTCTATGTTTTTTTATTTAAATATAGCCAAAAAAAAAATTCTTAAAATACCGTTGCTTTTAGATTATTTTTCAAAATTCGCTGGTTTTAATACTAGCTGGGAAATCGCCACCCCCATGGCGATTTCTCAGCCTAAAAAAACACCTTTTGGCTAAAAATACCAAGAGAAATCGCCATGGGGGTGGCGATTTCCCTTGGTGTTTTTTTGCAAATTTGGCTAAAAATACCAAGGGAAATCGCCACCCCCCTATGGCGATTTCCCTTGGTATTTTTAGCCAAATTTGAAAAAAAGATGAAGGGAAATCGCCATGGGGGTGGCGATTTCCCTTCATGTATAATTTTTTTTTTAATTAATAAACAAATTTTAAATTTTTTTTTAATTTGTAAATTTTATTTTTTAATTTTAAAAATTATAAATTAAATTAAATTTCTTATTAAATTTAAATATGGAAAAAATTTTTTCTTATAAAAATTAAAAAAACAAAATAATATTTCTTCTTAAATTTGTATATCAAAAATTTTATTTGTAAGTTTTGTTTTAATTTTAAAAATTTGTAAGTTTTGTTTTTAAATTTTAAAAATTATAAATTAAATTAAAATAATATTTTTATAATTTAAAAAAAAAATTTCGTAAGGTATATTTTATTATTTAAAATTTATGAACAAATTTTTTTAAATTTTGTTAATTGATTTGTATTAGATAAAAACAAAAAACAAAAAAACAAAACAAAAAAACAAAAAAAAAAAAAACAAAAAAACTTGCATTACATTTTCATAAGCAAACAAGTGAAATTCTGGAAAGCAAAAAAAAAGTGAAAATTATGGGTAAATAAAGACAAGAGTGAGCACCTCTTTCTGCTGCTGCAGCAAGGTATCTGTAATAAGGATCCCCCATATGTTTCTGCAACTCTCCCTGTTCTTCTTTAACTTGATGGAACTTGAAACTTCAAACCTGAAATCGAAACCCCTATTCGCGGTTTTGGTGATAGGAAAGGGAGGAAAGAGACAAATGAAAGAAAAAAACTTTGGGCTCTGCTCGGTTTAGGCCTAAAAGGTTCTAACTTCTGTTGGGTTAGGCTAAATAGTCCAATAAGGAAACTCCACCATTTTTGTTTTGCTCAAATGGTATTCTAAATGGGTTTTAAGCTTTGTTTAATCAGTACAATGACTTTTTTTTTTCTCTTATAATTTGTTCTGTCTTTCCTTGTTACAAATTGGGATTCAAGCTCCAATCCACACCTTTTCTTATGAAAAAAGATGAACAAAAGTTTAATATCCGGATTATTGATAGAAAATGAATGATCAATTTATATCACATAAACCTTAGATTTTAAGATCTACATTTGGATTGATAAGTATCATACCAAAACCAAACCTAGTTAAATCCAGGGTTTTTTTCAATTGATTCATGCAGTCATTCTTAAGAAATTGCATCCAATAAATTTAGAACTCGAATCCAAACATCTATAATCCATTCCCTATTCTTAAATTATAACCTCTTTTATAAAAAAATAATAATAATAATAAAACCTAGTTTTCAAGACATTGCTCAATTGTTAGTTGACATTTAATTGATTTAAAGCATCAAATAAGATTGCAGTATAGTCTAAGTAATTTTCATTATCAAATTGTTTAATTCAAGAACAAAATTTTCAGCTTTTTCCAGTCCATCAAATGCTGCAGAAAATATTGGAACTTGATTCTTTCTGCAATGGATAAGACTGATGATTTAGGGTTTTATACAGGTTTCAGCTATTTTCCAGTCCATCAAATGCTGCAGAAAATATTGGAACTTGATTCTTTCTGCAATGGATAAGACTGATGATTTAGGGTTTTAGACAGGTTTCAGCTATTTTCCAGTCCATCAAATGCTGCAGAAAATATTGGAACTTGATTCTTTCTGCAATGGATAAGACTGATGATTTAGGGTTTTAAACAGGTTTCAGCTATTTTCCAGTCCATCAAATGCTGCAGAAAATATTGGAACTTGATTCTTTCTGCAATGGATAAGACTGATGATTTAGGGTTTTAGACAGGTTTCAGGTATATTTCAGTCCATCAAATGCTGCAGAAAATATTGGAACTTGATTCTTTCTGCAATGGATAAGACTGATGATTTAGGGTTTTAGACAGGTTTCAGCTATTTTCCAGTCCATCAAATGCTGCAGAAAATATTGAAACTTGATTCTTTCTGCAATGGATAAGACTGATGATTTAGGGTTTTAGACAGGTTTCAGCTATTTTCCAGTCCATCAAATGCTGCAGAAAATATTGGAACTTGATTCTTTCTGCAATGGATAAGACTGATGATTTAGGGTTTTAGACAGGTTTCAGCTATATTTCAGTCCATCAAATGCTGCAAAAAATATTGGAACTTGATTCTTTCTGCAATGGATAAGACTGATGATTTAGGGTTTTAGAGAGGTTTCAGCTATTTTCCAGTCCATCAAATGCTGCAGAAAATATTGGAACTTGATTCTTTCTGCAATGGATGAGACAAATGATGGGATTTATCAATCACATTTTGCATTGAATAAGTTATAACTTTTTCAGTCAAATAGTCCTAGGCAGAATATCAGAATCAGATTCCATCCTATACAAAGGATGGGATTTGTCATCTGGTACAACATAATGAACCATTATAAATTCATAATACGTATGAAGGTTTACAATACCCCATACAACAGTTTTTCAATCAGATTTTTCCTGAGTGCTAAAACCTCCTCATTCTCATTCTCATCCTTCTATATTTCTTCTTTCTTTTGCGGAGTGATTTCATTACTACACAAATGAGCAATAGAGTGATCGCATTGGTCTACTATAACGGCCAAATTCATAATACTTACGAAGGTGCTACCTTTGATTGTGAACGTCCAAAAAGTTTTCGTGTTGAAGACGACGTCACATTAGAGGAACTGAAGCTGCAAATTCATACAAAAATTAAAGCTGGAAATAGAAAAAGAGTTTCAGAGGTTAAGTACAGGCATCCTCTTTCTATTGGTGAAGGATGTGTCGGATATAGAACATTTCCACTTGAAGATGATGATGATGTCAGATGCATGTTTTATGCTCATGAGACATTTGCAAATGTTGGTGTACTTGAGTTATATGCTGACATAGATGATGTTGACGATGATTGCGGCCCTTCAAATGTTCGCACAACAGAAAACTTTCCCATAGAAGATTATGATTATGGGTCGTTCTATGTTCACACTACATACGACGTTCCCACAGAAGAAGTCGTGCCCTTATCTCAAGCTACAATTTTTCAGACTTCATTAGTCTCACAAACCCTAATTCCTACTACCCTCGAAGATGAGCCAGCTGGTGTTGATCCTGTTCGTCCACGTGGAGTCCATGGTGAAGATGTTGGTGAATTTAGTGAGCAAGAAGAGGATGCTGAATTCGCAAGTGATGACAATACTGATTCTGACCCAGACGTCGTCCCTGCTGAGATCAACACTCATGAAGATATCAACACTCATGGAGATATCAACACTCATGGAGATATTCCCCCATATGAGGCTGCATCCCATATGCATACACTGGATCTGGAGGCAATGCATGTGCCGGAATTTCCAGAGTATGCTCACACATTAGCTATGCCTCTGACATTTGATCCATCTGCAGTTGATCTGTGTGTTGGGTTACAATTCCCAACGAAAGAGGCTGTGCTTTCAGCTATCAAGCACTATAACATCAAAAACTCTGTAGATTACAGAGTAATTGAATCTGAGCGGATGAAATATTATGCCAAGTGCATAATGTATGGGAATGGGTGTAATTGGAGAATAAGGGCAACTTTTATGAAGAAGAAACAGCTATGGGAGATTATAAAATATGAAGGGTCTCATACTTGCACATCGGGGAGGATTTCACAAGATCATTGCAAGTTAGATTGTAACATGATCTGTTCATGCATTTTTTCATTGGTCCAAGCAAATCCGGAGATTTTCGTTTCAGTTTTGATCACTGAGATGCGAATCCGGTATGGATACATCACCTCCTACAAGAAAACATGGCAAGCAAAGCAAAAGGCAATTGTTCGAGTATTTGGCGATTGGGAAAGATCGTACAATGAGCTACCTAAATGGTTAGATGCAATGCAACATTTCGTGCCTGGTACAATTGTGGAATTGCAAACGGTACCTGCATATCACGGTGATCGACTGGTCCAGGGTAAGAGAATATTCCATCGACTATTTTGGACATTTAAGTCGTGCATTGAAGGGTATCCGTATTGTAAACCTATTGTTCAAATAAACGGTACTTTCTTATATGAAAAATACAAAGGCACATTATTGTTAGCTATTGCACAAGATGGCAACCGAAACATACTGCCAATTGCCTTTGCCATTGTGGAGGGTGAGACAACAGAGGCTTGGTCATTCTTTCTCAGTAACTTGCGCAGACACGTGACAAAACAGCCTGGCATTTGCTTGATGTCTGATTGACATGAAGCCATCAAAGCTGCGATTAGACGCGATGGTGGATGGAATCCTCCACATCGCAGCGAACTTTATGAAAAAGTTTAACAATAAAGAATTGCGTCGACAAATTGTTAACATGGGTATGTAATCAAATCATAGTTATTTTATCTCTTATATTTCGTTTAGCATATAAAATAATACTGAAATTCACAAGTTTTTTGTTTTCAAATTTATTAGGATACGAGTTGAGACGACCGATTTTTCATTTCATGTATGACAATCTTCGTGGAGAAAATGCAGAGGCGGCTAATTGGCTTGATAGGATCCCCAAGGAGAAGTGGGCGCAGTCATATGATCAAGGAAGACGTTATGGCCATATGACAACCAACCTAGCTGAATCTATCAATTCGGTGTTGAAGGGAACGCGTCATCTTCCCATTACTGCTTTAGTGCAATCAACATATTATAGGTTGGCTGCACTTTTTGTTAAGATGGGGAACAAGCAAATTTCCATGATGGAGGGAGGGCACACATATTGTGAAACAGTCACACAGGCTATGCAAGAAAATCGCAGGAAAGCTTACTCCCACATTGTTCGTAATTTTACGCGAGCAAATCAATCTTTTCTGGTTGAAGAGTTAGTTGATCCACAAGAGGGTGTTTCTGCAATGAAGTACAAAGTCAACCTTAGTGATATGTGGTGTGATTGTGGAAAGTTTCAAGCACAAAGGTTCCGTTGTTCACATGTAGTTGCTGCCTGTGCACATGTCCATGTAGATTGCATGCAATATGTGGACAAAATCTATAGACTGGAAACTATATTGAATGTTTATAGACATGAGTTCGAAGCTGTTGGAAATGAAGGTTACTGGCCTCAATATGATGGTCCAGAAGTGTGTCCCAATCAAGAAATGCGGAGAAATCCACATGGTCGGCCAAAATCAAGTCGTACTCGTAATGAAATGGACCTCAGGGAGAAAGGCCAACCAAAACGTTGTGGATTATGCAGAAATGAAGGTCATAACCGTCGAAATTGTCCGCATCGATCTGGCACATTGGGGGAGACTTCGCATCAACAATAAATGAATTACATGTTTTTGTCAACTTATCATGTACTTTGGATTATTATTGTACATATAAAATAAAATGTAATGCAAGTTTTTTTTGTTTTTTTTGTTTTTATCTAATACAAATCAATTAACAAAATTTTAAAAAATTTGTTCATAAATTTTAAATAATAAAATATACCTTAAGAAATTTCTTTTTTTTTTAAATTATAAAAAAATTATTTTAATTTAATTTATAATTTTTAAAATTAAAAAACAAAACTTACAAATTTTTAAAATTAAAACAAAACTTACAAATAAAATTTTTGATATACAAATTTAAGAAGAAATATTATTTTGTTTTTTTAATTTTTATAAGAAAAAAAAATTTCCACATTTAAATTTAATAAGAAATTTAATTTAATTTATAAATTTTAAAATTAAAAAATAAAATTTACAAATTAAAAAAAAATTAAAATTTGTTTATTAATTAAAAAATATATATACATGAAGGGAAATCGCCACCCCCCATGGCGATTTCCCTTCATCTTTTTTTTCAAATTTGACTAAAAATACCAAGGGAAATCGCCATGGGGGTGGCGATTTCCCTTGGTATTTTTAGCTAAATTTGCAAAAAACACCAAGGGAAATCGCCACCCCCTATGGCGATTTTCCTTGGTATTTTTAGCCAAAATATGTTTTTTTACGCTGGGAAATCGCCATGGGGGGTGGCGATTTCCCAGCTAGTGTTAAAACCAGCGGATTTTGGGAAATAATCTAAAAGTAACGGTATTTTGGGAATTTTTTTTTGGCTATATTTAAATAAAAAAACCCTTTATTCTATATCTGCTTTGATTATCATTTTTTATTTGCATTATTATTAAAATATCTCATTAAGTTATTATCACCAGTAAAATAAGCACTAATTTAATTTAAAAATTATAAAAATCAAATATAATAATAAATATTTATATTTAATGCACTGAAAATGTATAAATTTATACATTATCAGTGAACCTGCCAAATGATATTATCTTATTAAAAATAAAATTATCTGTATTTATTTTTAAAAAAATACTTAGATGACATCATCTGATTCAGTAATTAGATCTGTCCATCGGCCGAGCTGTGGCTTGAAAATTTTATTTTTTCCTTGTCCAAGCCCATTAGGACCAGGCCCGAGCCGGCCCGTATAAGCCCATTTTACTATTCAAAAATATTAAAATATTATTTTTTATATTAATAATTTTATATATTTTATAATTAAATTTAAATGAAAAATAAATTTTTATTTAATAAATAGTAATTCGTACCAGACCGACCCAAATTACAAAATATCTTATCCAAATCCGACCTAATACGGGTCGAACAGGCTATCCGACCGTGGACAAGTATATCAATGATCCTCAATGCATCAAAAATAAACATTTCAAGACCAATATATTGTCATCATAACTGAACCAACTCTAATATTTTATATATATATATATATATATAAAAGATCTTCAACCTCCTCAAGCACCACGAAGAAGCAATGTTAACTGATTTCAAGATTCCTCTCTATTCTCTATCCAAATTAAATTAAATTCATGGCATCGTTTTAATTACCCTCAACAAATACCATACTCACTCTTCTTCATCATATATAGTTCCAACTATCAACATACTCGCTACTAGTGGTTTCCTATTGACGAGCTTTTAAGACTTTCCAATCCAAAACACCAATTAATTATGTATATGCAAAGAGAAGAGATTAGAATTAAGCTATCCCTTGGTTTACTTTCCAACCAAACCCTAATTGGAGGATTCGGTTTTCCTGATATCCCCGGCCCCTCATTCTCTCTCTTTTTCCTATTTTTAGTTTTCACCACCTTTGTTTTTATAGCCCCTAATAATCTTTGGGCTTTTTATGATGGCGACAGTGAAACTAAGATTTCTGAACCTCTTAAAGAGAAACTTATTGCATGAATGAAAGTATTTTTTTTTTGGATAATTATAAAGCATATATACCATATGGTATGGAATGGAATATAATTAATGATGCCATTATTTACCTATCTATACTATTATAAAATCATCAAAAAAAACCCAACTCAACTGAAAAGTTGAAATATAAAATAAAATATTTTAACAATAACAAAAACAAAATGACATATACATATGTCAGATTTTGTTTTTGGTACTTGTAAATGATTCTCCTATAATTCAGCTTAATCATTACACAAAAGCACTGTTGAAAATCAGACTTGCATTCCATTCCATTCCATATCAAGGAGACACTCCTATTCCTATACATGCCTCTTTACCAATACACCAAACTCGACTCCTACTTGGTGTTGCATTTACACAGTTTATTCTACCTTCTTCTTCATTGTACAACTCCCTATCAGAATGGCTGCTGCTTGTATCAGACTCATGGTACTTCCCGTCTGCTTTGTTCATCTCATCAATGAGAGAGTGCCTTGCACGCACACCACAACCTGGATTTTCCACATTTATTCCAGGAAAGCACCATGTTGCCACAGGTGAATTAGGGTTACTCAAACTGTCTTCTTGCAGAATTTCCCCAATCCTACACATTATGCTGAAACCCAAGTTTTTGAGGACACGTGAATATGCTTCCAGAATTGAGTGACCAACATCCTGTGCAATTCAAATTATCTTCAATTTCTGTTGCATCCCCGTGAAACAACAGTAAAGATGACGCATGTCTCAGTGTATGAAATTGTTTTCTTAGTAGCATGCAGGCAACAGAAACTTTATAGGAAGACCATTAGGCTGCTTGTAAACTTTTTCCTTTGCAACAAAATGCCTTTTTTTTTTTTTTTTTTGACAATTTAATAAATACAACAATACTTGAAAGACGAAAATTTTCAGATTGTTAATATAGTATAAATATGGGTTCAAGTGTGAAAAATGCAGAATAAAAGATGCTGACTTGTTTTGATGCTCATTTGTTTAAGGAGTTGATACTTCAAGAAATGGATGAAATCTATAAGCTTACTTTAAACGCCCGGTACTTACCTTGCCATATTGAATTTTTGTAGCATTAAGAAATGTTTGAGGAAGATTTGGATATGTACTCTTTATCTGATGTAAAAGTGCGTCTGCTCGGTCCAGTAGTAGCTCCATCTTATCCATTTCAGACATTGGGTCCTTAATGAAGGACCATGATTTTCGCACTGGGGATTTACCACTAGCTTGTTCTGTAATTCTCTCTTTCCATGCAAATATAGCAGCTTCCAACCTATTAATGGCCTCAAGGGCATTATGTTCAGACTTTAAATTGAGTGAAATGAACATTTCCTCAACCGAGTTGGACTCCACAGTCAAAACCTTGTACAGGTCATCACCGAGGTTTGCCTTCCCAGACTGTAAACATGTAGAGAGAAATTCAGTTGCAGTAAATGCAACACAAACATCGCATTAACTTTAATCTGAAATTTTGCTCGCATCATTCAAAATTATCAGATATTTGATAAGATTTTAAGGTAGACCAATGTCAGCTGGTTCCAAGTAAAATCTCCACATTCCATTTCTCTATTTCCTTTTAAAAAATGTTTTTCCAAATTGATCTACATTGAGCAAGGACTAATCCCAAGGTTAATTGAGCCTGTTGTCTAATCAGGGCTTCTAGCTAAGTAACAAGATTTGCTTCTGCCAAAGATGGTCATGTGCAGCCAAATGAAAAAAAAAAAAAAAAAAAAGGAAAGGAAAAGGATCTTCTTGATTAGGTTTGTGAAATAAATAAGACTTGAAGATTAGGTTTTTAAAACTAAAGAAAGATTTCATCATAAAAACTATTTAAGGATCCAATATTTAAAGTTAAGAATGCCCTAGAGGCAGTGAGTATGCTCACCTTGGGTAGGGCATCCCTAATAATGGATGGAAGAGGCATTTCAAGCAAAACATTTTCATTAATTGATTTTGCAGCCTTGAATACTTGATATACCACCTTGCCCTTGCATTGCAACTTCTTCCTTTCGGTGTCTGAGAGCCCAGTTTTTGGTACTTGTGGCAATGGAAGCCACCACCTCTTGCTCTCCCTTGCACTCTTGTTTCTTCCTTCTGCCCGGCTTCCAACTTCTGCATAACAAAACTCAGTATTCACCATTGATTCCAATGTTTCCTGTCAATTTTCAAAATTTAATCTGGTAAATGTGGGCAACATGTTCATAAAAATATACAGATTATTAGGAAGAGTGAAGAGATTGCCTACAATAAGCATAGAGTCCAACTTTTGAAGTGCTGGGAGATTCATGTGAATGTCCGCACGGGCTTTTGGTGTCATTATCTGCTAAAAAAAATTACATAAATCTCACCACATTGCAGAATGCATATTGTCCTGTTAACCGGAACCTAACAACCACAAGAGTACCTCCATAGTCCTGCCATTGGCACCATTTTGCTTAGCAGGTACTAACTCCACCATATAGTTGGTAGGAGAGAGTAACCAGTCCATTTCTCTTCGCCATTTATTTTTCCTTTCTTCAGCTAGTGGCTCCAATTTCCACAACTCCCCAAAAACTGATGCTGCATATTCAAATTTGTGCACCTTATAAGATGAACAATAACGAATGAAGACAATCCTATGATAACAGGAAAACACAATGAACTTTATACTTTGTAAGTTATAACTCTTCGTCATGATGCACGTTTCTAAAATATCTATTTCTCCCACCTTATATCCTTTATTTTAGGTTAAACTTTTTTTTCTTGTTGTAGGTTTAGGTAGGTAGGGATGCTGTTCAAGAGGTCAAGGCACTTACAACAAGATCTACAGAGCATTTGATCAAAGATCTGAAATTGTTTCTTCCCATTGAGACAGAATGAATTAAGTACAACATGAAGTGCTATGGCTTTTCTTATTTAAACATATTTTACCAAGTTCCATTTCAGAATAAAAGTTTCTGATTATACATGGTTATCTCGTGAACAATTGTAGTAATAGAATCTCGTGCAAAAATTGTGAAAGGAGAATCATGAATAAGCAAGTCATAGATTAATAAATAACTTGAAACAAACTCACCTGCAAGATTTGTTATGGCATTTGACAAAGCTAAAGCTGTGGAGACACCCTTCCGTCCACCTGTAATATCTTCCCCCAGTAGAAGCTTTGCAAAATTTTCTTTCATTGTCTCAACATCTGAAAATTGAATGGCATAAGCAGGTTTCTCTTTGACATAAAAATGCTGGGGGCTTTCTGAGAGCTCCCATTCATCTGAACCCTGTTCATCTCTCTTCATCCACTTGGAAGAAAATGATCCAAAAGCATCTTTGCTAGAAGAACAGCTGGAGAAATCATCATCCAAGGAATCAGATGCACATCCATCTCCTCTGCTTGTTCTGCTTTCATTCTCATAAGGCTGATTGTTGAGAATGCAGCTCTCAAGGCCATTATATGTCATTATCCCTGAAAATTTAGATTTTAATTTCCATTTATTGAAATCAAGAGGGAAATTTATGAATTTATTCTTCTGAAAGCGATTACCATACCACAACAAATAGAAGCATAATCAGGTTGACACCTTTGCAAAATGGTTTACATGTGACCATCAGCTTTTGGCAGATAATGACACAACAGATAACGAAAGCAAAAAACATAGAAGCTTAAGTTTCTGGTGTATGTTGCTCTAACTACATAAACACTAAGTGCAGAAATATAGGCCTCATCATGAAGATTTTATTTGACATTCAATTTGTAATCAAATGTAACCATTTTATGGAATGAACAGTGTAACACTTTGTGCAAAAGAATTAGATATTGGGATTCTAAAAGCAAAGCAGCCATTGGCTTTATCTTTGTTTCAAGAGATGAGAATGTGAAAATTGAGTACACATATAACTAATATCAGGAGAGAAACTAACTTATCAGTCAATTTAAATCCAACTATTTTATTAATTAGGGAGGTGACGATTTTCTGGAGACAATTTTATTGAGATCTAATCTTACTAAACATTCAATCAGTACAATTGCACAGACTCCAGCAATCACCTCTATCAGTTGAGGCAACTTTCTACATTTAAGATTCTTGCAAGAAATAGTGAAGAAAGTATGAAGGACGCTTATTTCACAATTTTAATTTTGGTATTGTCGTTGATCTAGAAGTGGGTCAAAGAAATGTCATTTCCATTGGTATTTAACTAGACAAGTGGGTATGCTAAGTACAGTAATTGCGTAAATTATCACAGATCTGAAAACCAGATCTCTCCAAGTTCACATATATATGCACCTTTTTTTCATTTGGAATAAATGAGTCTGTAAGATTTGTCTTCATTATAGAAAAGTCAGATGTTAGCACATGCACATGCACATGGTAGGGAAAGGGCGAATGCTATTCCGAAGTTAGCATAGAATGGATCATAAGATAAGATGGACTCTTTTTTTTCTCCAAACATGCATAAAAAAATAATTGGTTTTGTTTTTGGTTTGGTGGTGTGGATAATTACTTGCTTTATAGTAAATGAATTCAATTGATAAAAGAATAAGTGACTGATCGTACATGTTGATGCCATGGACGCTCCTAGCCCTAGCCCTAGCTAAGAGACAAAGAGAACCAACCCACAAAGGCATGCTTTTAAGATCCCATGTTAAAAAGTTATGGCTCAATTTGAAGTTTGTTAACATGTGTGTTCTCAATCTCAAATCAATCATGTGATAATAAAAAGCAATAACAGCCTCCTCCTTTCCTATTCCCTATTCCCTATTCCCAATTGCCATACAATACATGATAATACTGTCTACTATTTAAAATAAAGACAAAGGCAGAAGCTTCCCAAGTTTTGAGAGGTAGGACCACATCCAAAAAAAAAAGAAATTTCAAAGAAACAGGAAAGAAATCTTAGATCTGAAATTCCTCCCTGATCAACAGCAAACTCAAACTCAACAAAACACAGGCACTACTTAAAACTTGAAAGATGGCCATAAAAAAAGTTAAAAGGGTGGTACTTTTTTTATCTTCCTTTCTACAGATAGGGTGGATCTCTTTTCCACTCCTTTTGTCTGTTGCGTTGCAGTGTATTTTTCTTTTTGCACATGCAGTACTTAAAAGTCAAGTAGAATATTATTATAAACAACAAGAAAATAGTTTTGAACAAACAAATGGGTGAAATATAGTATAGTATACATTACACGCAGTTGGAGCCTAAAGGTGAGGTAATCCAAGCAAGCATCAATAATTACACTAGTATTTCAACTTTTCAGGAGAAAGAAAACTAGAAAAGTCGTCTAGACATGACTTTTATGTCCCCATTCAGTAACTTTCACACTGTGACTGTGAGTGAGAGAAGAGTTTTAAATTAAATGATAACACAGTAGTACCTACCTACTATATATGAAAGAAAGGGTCCACCACTGACCACCGGCAGGCAATGAAAAAGTCATCAAACCCTAATTAACTTAACAAAAACCAATTTGATAGCTGTGATAGATAGTATAGTAGTAAATTATGAAATGAAATGATCTATCACTTCATTTTTGTTTGTAAATTCTATTGTGATCATATATCTTAGTTTAAAACGCTGCCATCCCCACCCTTGAAACTTGGAAGTTCAAACAAAACCAAAAAGCTTCAAATTATGAGATAACCCCATGTGGTTTGCACGTAGAAGATACCATGAGGCATTTCCTTGGGCCCACTGATCAGGAGACCGATCATCATAGTAAAGACGATGACTTCATTAAAACTGAAGTGGTTATTAGTTGTGGGCTTGGCGGGTGCGCATCTTTCTTAAATAAGGTTTGCCCACCTTAATTTCATCCATCACCAGGATTATCTACCAAAGACTAAGAAGCAAATGGGGGGCTCCATCTAAACGTTAGATACTTATTGATCAGGTCAGGTGGCTTTAAAACTGGGGTGATTTATTAAAGAGCAGATTTTGACGAAAACTACTAGGAATAGAATGATTATGGGTTTCTCATCTTTGTCTTCAAAAAGAGGTTCACACTAAAACTCCAAGAATCCACCAAGAAATTCATTGAATACTTAATTTAATGATAGATGCACGATTCCCTGCTGTTCAAAAAAATTGAGCTTGAATATTCTCTTTTCATTTTTTTTTTTGTCTTTTTCAAAATGGAAGAAAAAAATGTATGTTTAAACGTTTAAAGAGTAAAAAGAAAGAAGTTATGGGTGTGGGTTGTAGTGCAAGATAGGAACATGACATTCACACCTCGTCTTAAGGTGCCATAAATGTTCTGCTAAGAATTAAATATCGCTGCATGGCAGTGGCAGTGACTATAAGTGAAGATTGAAGAAGAACTGCCAATGGCCAGCCAAAAAAGAAAAAAGAAAAAGAAGAAATACTGGGTCTCCTCCTGCAACCCCCATGGTCTGCACGTTATGGGCCCCTCGCAATTCTCTCAGTTCTTTCTCACCACAATCCCCAACCTTGGTTTACTAAAAGCACTAGAGAATATGAATTATTATGAGGATGAAGTCTTGGACAATAAAACAAAATTTAGACTTATAGAGGGCTGGCTTGGCTGGGTATTGGCCATTGGGTGTTGGCTGATGTGGAAGAAGAGGCAGCTCCCTCATCCTCATCTTGGTCTTGGTCAACAAAAGATTAGAATCACGGAAAATTTCTTGACAAAATGGTAATACTCCGCTTGAACCGATACCCGTAAATAAATAAAATGAGAATAGGTGTAGTATTAATTAAGTAATAATTACTAGGACTACTTACTATCTTGCTCATCAAAATCGAGGCTAATCTCTCTGTCGCGCGTACAGCAAGCCAGTCTCTTCCTCATCACCATCATTTTCCTTCTATTGCTCTTGATCTCTCTGTCGAAGAAAATGTTTACGATTGCTATCAAAACCCCCAAAAATATCATGATAATAAAAAAGGAGAGATGGTTGAATGTTGATTAAGGATGGCAAACTACTTTTTAGAGAGAGTACAAGTAAAATCGGGGTTTATGAAAGCTTTTTTTTTTTTTTTTTTTGTAGTGAAAAACAAAAGTGTGTATCAACTGTCAAGAAAAGGCAATCCCTTTTTACATTTACATGCACCTCTTTCCATCTTAAAATTATTAAGAGAAAAAGGGGCAGATAATGGAAATCAAAGGAACCAACCAATAAGCAAACAAGACTTCATTATGTGTAAATGAGAGAGAGAGATGTATTTCTTAAACGCCAACAATATATGAACATCTCAGGATAAAAAATGGTAGTTTCTTAAACCCACCCGTTAAAAGAAAATAAAATTCAGAATGCCCCAACAAGTTCAAGTCCTCTTTGACAAAAAAAATTAAAAAATAAAAATAAAAACTGCATTTGGAGAACAAACCTGGGTGAATGTGTTAAGGCAAGGAGAGAGTGGTGAGGGCTGATGAGGCTTCAAAGTTCAAAAGCAATCAAAGCTGCATTTGGAGATGGAAGGAATAGTAGAATCTAGAAAGAAAAGGGGGGCTTCAATATTCAAAAGCTGCGAAAAGAACAAATGATATTTGAATTGCGATCCATTGGAGGCAATCAGTGTCAGTGTTAGGCTCCTTCCTTCCTTCTATAATCACACTGTCACACAGACAGAAGAAAGGAGAAAAGAAAGAACTTAACCCAACAAATAAAAATCAGGTCATAAAAAATAAACTCATTTCTTTAAATTTTAAACTAATAAGAGATGAGATGGGAGCGTCAGTGTCTGGATCGAGAATGAATTCCAACCGTAGATGGTAAATGGGGCCCAACTTGAACGGACTGTAACTGTAGGCGCCCAATACCATAGGGATCACCCCATCCCAATTTATCATCAACCTTCACCAACAAAACAACAATCCAAAATATATACAAAATACAATTTATACAATAATATATAAATCCTCAATATTATGTCAATTTCAATTCAATTCACACCTTTTTAAAAGTTTCAACACTACTTTTCTTCAGGTAAATTACATTTTTTTTTAAAAAAAAATTAAAAGAAAGAAAAGTTTTCAAATTTCTTACTTTGTGTAAGGAAAGTGACAATGGTTTTCAGCAAGCCCAATGGGCCCTGCCTTTCATTACCTTCCCAAATGTTAGTTTAATGGACTAATATGCAATTTGACTCTTTCATTATATATTTTTCTCACATTGATATTTAAAAAATATTAACTAAATATCTAAATTTATATTCAGTCAAGTAATTTATTTTAAAAGATTAATTTCATTAAAAATATCTGATATGATTTTATTGACTAATAATAAATAGTTACATAAAAAAAATATCAAATCAATTTACATATAAACGTCACATCATTTTGAATTTCATTTTACATATAACGTCATCAAAATTTTGAAAAAGAAATTGGATTTTTTATTTAAAAAAATAGAAAAATGTAGAGAGAGAAAAATGAATGAGGGGGTAAGATTTGGGAGAGATGCTTGGTCTTGGACAGATCAGATCAATAGTCGACAAGCTAAATTTTAAAGGAAGGAAGCGAAGTGTGGAATTAGGGGAAGCAAGGAAAAAAAAAAAAAAAAAAAGCAATCAAACATTATTCATTTTCTCACTAGAATTTAGTACATCCACGATGTAGGTGGGTTTTTTTTTTTTTTAATGGAATAAGTAGTTATTTTTTTGACAGAGGAGCATGTACTTATTTAGATAGTTTTTTTTTTTTTTATGTAAAAATGGGTAGTTTTTATAAATTTTTTAAATAAAAATATATTAACATCTTTTATTTAATATTTATTATTTTTTTATAATTTTTTTTAACTTAATTGATATCACTTAATTCGTGACACGATTTTAATAAGAGATTTCATTATTAGTATAGATACATAAATTTGTTTTTTACTTTTAACTACTATATATATATATATTTTTAAAAGTAACTAGTACTATATTCAATATATATATATATATATATATATATATGATGCGCAAGAAATACTTGTAGTATTGCTTAAAATGGGCAGCTGGGACAATAAACCACAAAGAGATGGATGCTAGTATAGTAGTATTTCGAATTTTGACACCAATTGGAATGGCCTTTCTATAGTTGTTCTTTTTCTTCCCACTTGAATTTGAATTTTAAATTTCAACAATCATCACAATTTTTACACCAACCAAGTTAGGGATGGCAGATTAATTAATAAATATAATATTCATATCCGATCCGAACTAATTTATTAATATCCTATTAAAACTCAAACTTGTTTATTTAGTTAAAACAGATAATAGATACTCATTATAAAACCGCAACCTGACCGAAATCATTAATAAAAATAAATTTTAATTTTTTTTATATGTTTTATTAATCAAAATTTAATTAATAATTTTCAAAATATATTTTATATTTAAATAATTTATAAATTCTATGAAATGATTTGTCAATTATGAATATTACATACATTAAAAATATATTATTTATATTAGCAAATATACTAAGTTTACTACCTTACCTTAGTCGAACGGAACCCCTTTACGGGTCGGATAATGTATACCCTACATATTGGCATCCCTAAATCTAGTAGTCTACTGCCTATTTGCCTAACATATATATATATATATATATCCAAAAAAATGTAACAATTTTATTGTACATGCATCGGTCTCTCCCATATTACTACATACATATATATTGCTTACCTTGTGCTTAGAGAGAATTACATATATAATATAATAGTATTGGGGTTCAGTTTTTGAATGTTAAAAATGACAAAAAGAAAAAATAAATTATGAAAAATAGATTGCACTGAAAACTCATACTACTTATAAGCACTCTTAATTTGGACTATTTTTTTTTTTTGGTTTTTAAAAGTTAAAAGTCCAAAAATCCAATATTTAATACCGTTGGTTGCAAAATTCAAATATTGAAAGTTGTACATGCATTACTTACATCCGCACAATTAGTTTGCTGTTACTGCAAGTATTAAACTACAATATCGATCTAATTCTATTAATTGCAAATAAAAGAGGAACATTTAAAACAACATCACATGCTTAGTTAGATTAGGTTTTATCGAATTTGTTTGATTTTCAAGTTTGAATTCGTTCCTGTGTCATTAAATTTCTCAAAAATTGATGTTTTACTAAGCACAGTAGTAAAAGGGAGTAGGTGTTCTGTACCTGTACCTGTACCAATCTTGAAAATGAAAAGAAAAGGAGTTGCTAAAACAATAAATTAAGTATAATACATGACGTTCATGACCACAATATATATATATATATATTTGAATTTGAAACTATTGTTAATAGAGATGTAAATTAGTTGGACTCGTAGAATCATTTGTTATCCGGATCTTATCTTAAATAGAGATGTAAGTATTTGAATTTGAACGAGTGATGGAAGTGGAAGTGGAAGTGGAATTCAATCAAATGAATGAAGTGAAAAATATTGAAATAGAATACAAGTAGTGGTTCCTTCCACCTTTTATGGGCCAAGAAAGGCGCCGGTGGTGAGGGACGTTGTCTGTTGTCTTGTCCGCATTTGTAATATGGATTGGGCATGCCTATGCCTATGCCTATGCCTATGTCTCTATTCATCATAGCCTCATAGACAGAGGCAGAGCGGCTGTCGGGCTGTGTCAATTTTGTTTCCATCAAATCAAAGCATAACCATTTGCCTGCCTGCCTTTTCCCTCTTTTTATATATATTATATTATTCTGTTGTACCCATGTATCATCGTTAACTACAAAGTACAAACACAAAGCGGCAACGCAAGCAACGCAACAGAAATCAAAGAAAAAGCCCATAGTCATAGCTAGCGCACCATCCAATCCATCCCAATTAGCATTATAATTATTTTTTTTTTGTCTGAAACAGAATATTGGAATATGGTTCTGAATTATATGTAATTGGTGCATCTTTGGTTGGAAAAACATAAAGCTGGGAGAATATCAACCTTGAGTTGAGTGGCTTGGCTAGACTCTCTTTTTCTTTTGTTTGTTACTGGTTACACTTACCCTTCTCCAGAGGAGTTTGTTTCCTTTGGATTTGTGTTTGGAGTAGATGGTGAATTATATATACATTTTTGGTTGTTAAGAAATTCCATTACTACTAAGTTTGTAGGATTTGCGAGACATGTTTTTTGGTAGCTACTTCTACTACTTCTTCTATACATGTGCATTGCATTCCCATCCCATCCCATCCCATCCCATCACATTACTCTTTACTCTTTAACTTCATTTTTCTATTCTTTGGGTGCCAAATGCACTTTCATTAGAAGCTAGCTTGTCAAGAAAGTATGGCGGACTGGTTAGTGTTTTTCTTTATTCATCAACTAGTATTTGTTTTTTTAATTTGGGAGGCAAAGATAAATTAAAGTTATTTTTGGTCTAATAATAGCTAAAGCTAACCTGTATGTTTCCTTGGATAATGAGTTCCACCCAGGCCAGGAGCCGTGGGTCCATGACCCAATCTGTGAGACGAAATTTGATGTAAAGTTAGTGGTACAATCCAGCAAGGGGTTGTGCGGTTATGGTTTATGTATGAGGCCAATCTCTTTGTAGTAGTCTAAACATGGACCCTGCATGAGGCCCATTAGATAAAGTTAAACAGAAAGGGTGGTTCTTCCACTTTGACCAGCCATCTCAATATCTATCTAATTCCTACTTATATTAATTAATTAATTAATTAGTTCTACACATAGGTATATCATTATGTTGATGGTTGAGTAACCAATTAACTGTAGAAGAACTGCGAAGATGAACCCCCCCACACATTAAGAGGGTCACCTGCAAATTAAGTCATGTTTTAAATCATTTCTTCGGTAATATACAAATTAATCGCTTCCTGACGTCTAACTGAGAAAGCCGGTGCTCCCAATAGTTTTCCCATTTTCATACTTACTACGATTCACAAATTAATTAATGAAAATAATAGCAAGAAATTAAAAGAAGGCGAGGAGTTTAATTTGATTGCACTCTGGCCTGGCCTGATAGGAGAGCATCAATCATATATATATATATATATATATATATATATATATATATATATATATATATATATATATATATATATATATATATATATATATATATATATAGAGAGAGAGAGAGAGAGAGAGAGAGAGAGAGAGAGAGAGAGAGAGACTACAATAGTAGTACTTATAATAAATAGAATTACTAATATTAGCCATTCCCGATAATACCCAGAGATAAATGATATAGGTCATCTAAATATAGAGTGGAGTTGGAGGTGACCAATCTATTTTTTTCTAGAGGGAGGGGACCTAGCTAAAGCCTATATAATACATGATGCAAACAAATATCGTCCACTTATTAGTTTAGTTTAAAGGTTTTTTTCATGCTTAATTAATCAAAGTTGTGGCTTCACCTAATGTAGTTTCTTAATTTTGTGGGTTGTGGCATATTGTGCTTGTAATAGCAATGCCAAATTGACAAAGAAAGAAGGGGATGATGAGAGATTGAGCCCTTCCTCTCTCCTTAGTTTTTTCATGCAAATTTTGTCAATCTTTCTTCTATCTTCATCTTCCCTAGCTAGTTTTGTCCATTTAAAATCACCACATTTTAAATTTTCTCAAAACCTCAAATCTCAATCAATCAAATTCAACTACATTTTGTGTCTGTCATATATATATATATATATATATATATATATATGTGTGAATTATAACAGTAAATAAATAAATTAAATTCAAACAAATTCACGAAATGCTTCCATCACCATTCACCATCACAACCACAATTCCTACCTCAGGGTTCAACCTCTTAACACCAAAGTATTCCTCGAAATCCCAAGTTTAAAGTTTTGAAGTAAGTGCAATTATGCACAACGTTTTCTTCCACGAATACGCTAGCAATCAGCCAAAAAAAAAACAAAAAAAAATCTGCATCTGTGCTTCTTCACGTGAGGCGAGCGTCATAGATGCTTCTAAACCAACAGCTCACAAAACTAAAACTAAAACAGAGAAAATCAGGGCCAGGCAACAACAGCTGCAAATGTCACAAAGTTGAAAATTCATGGCATGGGTCCCAAACAAACAACCACCCACCCGCATCCAGCCTAAAAACCAAATTGTAAAGCATTTACTTGAAACAAACTGCGAGGGGCAATTTTTCCCAGTTAAAATTTCAAATACAGAGGAGAACAACTAACCAAGAATCCTTGTTGGCCTGTCCTTGGCATCTGTGATATATGTTATTAGCATTCCACACAATAACTCGTTACTTCGTTATTTGTATCTACAACAAAGGACATTAATAATATAATACTTTGTCCACAACAAGGCCAAAAAAATTAGGGGATGCATCCTAATTCCATGCAAAACACTAGGCTGGATACCTTCACAAGACAACAATATGAGTGGTAAATAAATTGTGCTAACCATACTAAGATGCTTTGATTTATAAACTTGCGTATAAATGCATCAATATTACACAGGTCCTGCATATAAACAAACTTTTAAACGTGAAAGTCCTTTATATTGGCAAAAAAAAAAATTTAAAAATTAAAAATTGTAAAATGCGAAGTTTTAACTCTTTAAGGGGAAGAAAGGCAGGCGAAAACAAAACCAATGTGAGAATAAGCTAATGACAATTGATTCATCAGTTTACGTCGATCTTCCCGCCATTTCACACTCTCACATCTTCCCACCATCATTTCCAAATTACATACTTGACAGTTCTGGCACTAATATATTCAATTTGTCAAACATGAATTTTGGGTGGACAGGAAACCTAAAGTAAGGATAATGCTAAGGCTTTTGGACCTTTAGTCACTAAGATAAATACAATAAAAGAACAAAAGTTACATAGAAAATTTGAAGCCAGAATGATGACTAGATAAAGAGACAGAAACGTTCTATTGACAAATTTGGCAAGAACATTGTAGCAGCCTTCGGACATCGATTGACTTGATTGACAAAAGGCTCCACTGGAGTATATTAACAGATGGGGAATAAAAGGTCTGTTTTCATGATCAAATATGTCAATATATACCAAGTAGAAACTATGTATCCATTAGTTAAATCAATATGGTCATCAAGAATAGGAATTACAGATATGAGAATAAGTGTAAAGATCTTCTTGAGAGAAGGCTGTTACAAACAATATAAACATAGCAATGCAAAAAATCAAAGACAAGAATGATTCAAACATTTCTTATCAACCAAGAAAAAAGGGGGGGGGGGGGAATTTGGGTTAGTTAATGCTAATTGCTAAAGATGTTCCCACTTAGTGCCGATTAAATGAAGAGAGCCAACAAGACAATTGTTGCCTTGAGGAATCAAACAACTATCACTTCAACTAGAAAAGAAAAAAAATTAACTATCAATGAATATTTCTAACTGTAATTACCAGTAATATTGAATTTCAAGTATGCAACTTCTAAAATATTAACAATATTATCATAAACATGAAACGGCAGCAAAAAGAAAAGAATAGCCACACACGCTGAATAGTGTTGCAATCTAACAATTTCAGATACTGATACAAAAGTTATTTGAGCACGTAAATTCAATAAATTTCAGTCTGTCTCAATATCTTGCAAAGGGGATTTTCCAATCATTGAACCTCTCGAAATTTTAAAGCCATTACAGGTAATCTGAAAACCTTAAACCGTTCACCAAATACCCTCCATCAAGTAAATCTCAGAGGCTTTAAATGAATTGATAAATAACTAACCATTTGCATCAAATTAGAAGCAAGAAATATAGACAAATATTTAAAAACAAGGAAGGAGTCAAGACCAGTCCAGACATCAATCTAGATTCTAGATGGACTACCAAATATGTTAACAAGAAACAAATATAGAAACTTAATTTAATCACTCTTCTAAGGATGAAATGCAACCTCATTGAACAATAAATGAAGCCTAAAAACTATTGTCTACTCAAATACTACCAAAAACAAAAATCTAAAGAGCGAAGGACAAATATCTTTGATCATACAGAATAATAGACACAACTCCCCTCCTTGCCCACCACCACCCCACTTATAGAAATGGAGAGATGATGTTGGAATGCCCCCACCTTCAAATTGAAACCTACAACTGCAAACTTGCAAAGTTCAACAGAGTTGAGATAAAGTTCAGTATGCTAGTTTTTTCCTTTAAGTGCCTTTCCAGTAAAAGAAACCATATCATAGGACCAACTTTTAAATACACAACATAAACTTAAAATTAATCTGATCCTAAAATTAGATCAGATTAACCAAAAGTTAAAATGGGAATTTTAGGACACCTTAGCTACCCCCCCCCCCTTTTTTTTCTCTCTCTTTTGGGCTATTGAAACTAATTTGTCAAATTCAGAATGAATATTGATATTAACAAAAGTATTATACTGACAACTTAGATTTATTCCCCAAAATGCTTGCAAGGATATGGTAAGTTGCAACAAAAAAAAAATGCTGGAACAAAAACTAAAATAAAAACATACAACCTAGAATCTTTTCTCTTTTGGGTAGAAGAACCTTGACTAATTAAATAAACAAAATATTAGAACTTGTGAAAACTAGTAGTAGACAATTTCTTCTACTCATACAGTGCAATAACAAGTTTTATCAATTTATGGGGTTTTAATTTTTGAACCAAAAACTTGAGAAGAAGAAAACCTAAATGAAAGCTAGACCAGTTCTGACCGAACACATAAAGTTAAGGTATCATAGAAAAAGTTAGCACCTACGTAAAAGACACTAACATTATGGATGTTACTCTTAATTAACAAGAAATAAAAATTAACTAATTCCAATATATATATATATATATATATATATATATATATATACATATATATTATCGTAGTAAGTCCAAGATTTAAATAAAAGCATTTTGCAATAAGTCATGCATTTACTTTACTACTACAATACCATCATTTTTTAAAAAAGAAAAATCTGAGCAATTAACAATTTTTTACCTCTCTCTTTCCCGTGTCATTGTCTTCACATTTGAATCGTCGAAAGATAAATAATACTATATTATATTAATAGGGTAAGATAGTTGCCTTCAGTTATTTGCTCGTATTTTAAATAAGCCACTTGAATGATATTTCAAAGGTTCCCTTTTCCAGGTATAAATTCTAATCACAATCAAACCTTTCTTTTAAAAAAAAAAATCTGTTCACCATCAAAATATATTGTCAATACTCAATAGATCCATGAATGGCTAATACCTTCTTTCTTCGTTTGTTCCTATTATTAGTGTAGTAAAATTGAAAACATCACCTACAAAAACTCCAAAGAAAATTAACAAACGAGAATATATATATATATATATATATATATATTTAAAAAGATCCCAAATCTAAAGATTCAGAAGCAAATCATAAAAATAAAAAAAATAAAAAAAAAGAACTACCGAAAACAAGCAAGGTGCAAGTAAATCCCAACCTGAGATCTGAATCATAACCCCGAAAAAAGAAAAGAAGGCAAGATCCATGCAACCCTCACCGCGGTCTCCGATTCAGTTGATGCAAGGCGGGATCCAATTCGCGCTTCCTCCAATCACGGCCCGCATCTGGCTTAAATCAAAATCAAATCCAATCCAATATTAAGGAACAGCCAATCAGTTCCCGACCTGCACCAAGCGAATTAGAGACCGCCGGTAACTGAATCAATCTCCAGGTCCTTTTCCTTCACGGAAATTGTTGGTTTTGCTAAAAAAGCTCAACCATCTACAGCTATTACTATTACTATTTCTATAACCCTATCACTGGGCTTGGGTTTTGCCTTCTTTGCCGGTTATTTATAATCACAACAGACCAATATCTTCCCTCCACGTGTCCCTCAGCGACTCCGGTTTTGTGAGCAAACAAAAAGAAAAACCTCCAGTCCAATGTGGGAAGTGGGAACTTAAAGCGCTAGTGGTTTTTTACTTTTTCTTTTGGTCCGGAGAATGCAGCGCACCATGCCGGTGGTTAAAAATTAGGTTTATGTTTAGAATTTAAGATTTAAGATTTTTTTTTTTTAATGAAGTATTACAGTAAAATTTAGTATTAATGTATAAAATACAAACTTTTTTTTTATACATACTTTCTACTTTCTGTTTGAAAAACTTTCAAATTTAAAAAACTACTAAAAAATGGCCTTTTCTTTATATCTATTATTTATAAAGCTTCACTTAATTAATGACAGTAATTTAATGAAATATTGAAAAAAACTAAATTACATAATAAAAGTATATATTAATAGTGATAATTGGATCCAATTAATTGATATCTCTAAGCACTAGTTAAATACTATTTTTTTTTTAAAATTCATTTAATGCATTATTGATACTGAATTAAAAAAAATCATTAATTATATTTTTTTCTTAAATATCATCTTAATCAATGTTATTAATTAACATTTTTTGATAATTTTTTTAAATAAAATTTAGATTTAGATTTTAAAATTCAGTTATTCATTTTTATTTATTTTTTTCTCATCTAAGAAATATATAGAGTAGTTATTTTATTTTTTTCTTTGTATATTAAGATAAATGTAAAATAATTTTATTTATATAATAATTATTTAACTAATAAAATATTTATCTATTTCAGCAAATAAAAAATAGTAATACGAGTAGTATAGAATGTACTTATGTACATATATACTACAATAACTACATATGAGTAGGAAAAAAAAAAGTAGTGGTCTGAGATGCCACTAGAAGGCCAACGTGGAGCTACAGTAGACCACGTGCGCGTGGTCTGCCTCTGCATGTCTTGTTGTTGAATTTATTC
The DNA here is from genome assembly GCA_030761205.1 of Fremontodendron californicum. Classification (NCBI taxonomy): domain Eukaryota; kingdom Viridiplantae; phylum Streptophyta; class Magnoliopsida; order Malvales; family Malvaceae; genus Fremontodendron; species Fremontodendron californicum. The sequence goes on along the minus strand of JAULJL010000008.1, from coordinate 35,692,848 downwards.
TTCTGCTTTTCCAATAACAAAATGAAACGTTTTTTTTTTTTTTAATTTATTAAACCTGAACAGGACTGACCTGTGCTGCCTGTGATGAGTAGCTGGTTCATATCACTAAAACTTAGTCTAAAACAGATTATGTTAATTTATTCAAAAAAGATGAAACTTTTAGATTTTCAAACAATTAGAGCTGCGACTTTATTTTTGGTAACTATTCTATGATTATTATTATTTTCCAAAAAGATGTACTTAAATAAGAGAAGATGAAATCTGTTATGGGCTTATATCCCGTTCTGGCCTTCAAGTAGATATTGTATTTTTCTTTTTTTTTGGTTTTTCAAAGTATCTCTCGACATTCTTTAAGATTAATCTTTCGAGCTATTATCGGATGTCAAGACGGAAATTTTTTCCAAAAAATTTACTGCATTCACAAGAGTTTGAAATCAAGACCTTTTACTTAAATAACTAGAGCTCTTTTCGTTCAAAGTAACCTTCGTTGGTAGTAGATATTGTATTCGTATTTTTTAGGAAAATTTGAAAAACGCAAATCTCTGCTTGCGTATGGCTTTTGGCTTTGGTTAAAAGTGTTGTGCCAGTTAGGGCTGTAATCGAGCCGAGCCGAGCTCGAATATTGAGAAGCTCGAGCTCGAGCTCGATTCGAAACTCGAGGCTCGAAGCTCGGCTCGAGATAAAATCGAACTATTCGAGCTCGACTCGATTAGGCTCGTTTATATACTCGAGCTCGAGCTCGAATTAAGGGTTTTTAAGTATGTATATATATATATATATATATATATATATATATATATATTAAGGGTAAAATAGTAAATTAATAATAAAAATATTATAAATAAAAAAAAGCTCGATTAGGCTCGCGAGCTGCTCGAATCGGGTATTAAGATACTCGAACTTGGCTCGCTCGATAGCTCGAGCTGCTCGAGCTCGAGCTCGGCTCAATAATGACCGAATCGAATTCGAGTTTTTTTCGAGTCGAACTCGAGTAGCTTGCGAGCACAGGTGTCTCGTTTACACCCCTAGTGCCAGTGTGTTAAGTCTAATTAAGCTGGTTGGTGTTGGAGATCAATTACCGGGAGGGGAGGATGGACGTAAAAACACACCACTAAGCTTCCTTTTTTTCTCCCCTCCATTTCACTAGTAATAAATAGGATATCTAATTAAGGCTCCATTTTTTATTTGCGATGAATTTAGATCATGTGATATTAAAAATAACGGTGAAGATGAGATTAAATATTGTAGCGGTGAGATTAAAATCAATGGTGGGATATGTGTTTGGATTCAAACGCAACGGTGACAGTGAGGTGAATTATAATAAGGAAAAAAAATGACCGCATTAAATTAAATGGGTATACATATAATAAATAATTAAAAATATATTAAATAATAAAATATACATTAAAATGATATTTATGTTAAATAATAATAATTAAATTAATATATATAATTAAAAATTATATTTATATTAAATAATAAAATATACATTAAAACTATATTTAGATTAAATAATAATAATTAAAAATTATATTTATATTTTAAAAAATTAATAATTTAAAATTTAAAAAAATTAAAAAACAAAACATGAAAGGATAAAAAGGATATTTATCCCTCCACTAAAAATCCAGTGGGTTCACTGGACCTTATTTCCTCTAATTAGACTGGAGGGACCGATAACCAACTGGAGTGCATCCAAATTCATCCCCATGAGTTCAGTGGGAGGAGAAACTCTCCCCACAAAAACCCTAGGATTCCATTGCGATGGAATCCAAATTTACTTCAATTCTTGATTTCCACCCTGGCCGACAGCCGACAGCCACTTCCCTTCCATATGGAATCAATCAATCAATTAATCCAGCTAAAAGCAATTGTAATATCCGTCTATAGTATCAGAACGTCACCCTCGTTGCTAAGGTCAACAACTTATGTCACAAGATTACCAATAGATGCATATATGCAGTTGTAGCCTTAGCCCTTACTTATCCACGTACATGCATGGACTACTACATTTTAATTACGCATCCTCCCCTGCCGCTGCCCCATTCTTTATTAGCTCTCCACTTCAGTAGCTTTTCATATATAACTGAATAAACAAATATATATATATATATATATAGTTATAATAGAATAGAGAGAGAAGGAAGGAAGGAGATTTTGTCGTCTCCGAGATCATATAATTCATAACCAAGCTTATTTATTTTTACGAAGCCTGATATATAGTATAATTAATAATCATGGATCTATGTACATTAGTTTTTTTTTTTTTTTTTTGGGGTCCTGTTAATGTGGAATCTGATTTCATATGAAGCAGGTTTCTTCCCTGTTCCTGGTCTACACATTTGCTGTAACCGGTTGGGATATTCTGTACGATGAAGACTTTGGATCAGAAATTATTAAGGGTGACTTTCCTCTGTACCAGGCAGCAGCTAAAGTCAAAGAAGAAAAGAATTAGTCAAGAATTGCACAATGCATGCATGGACTCCATGGACTCCTGTCCAGTTATTGATGTGGATTTGCTACCTGCCACAATTTCAGTAATAAAATAATAATGCCAGACCAGACCAGACCAGACAGGAAGACAGGACAGCTAAGGATAATTTGCAACTTCACTTTCGCGCAGATCCAAAGATGATTATTTTGCACGAAAGCTTGACCAACTATCCTAGGCACACAATTCTACAAGATAAAACTAAAGCACTTCCGAAAAACCAAAATATGTAAGTAAATAAATTAAGCACTACCATCAAATAGCCGTATATACAGGCATGACGACCTTTTTGAATTATATAGCCACAAATTCCAATTAATATATTGTTATTCATCATACCATATGAAATAATTAAAATTAAGGGGAGAAAACTAGCTAGCTAGTGCTATATTCAATTAAGCTATTCTCCTTATAAACCTCTGCCCTGTCCATCAAGACACGATCATACAAGTTTACATGGTAAAAGAAACTTGTTAAAATGTTCCGGAACAAGGTAGCAGAGACAAGAAAGAAAAGATAATGAACCTTTACCTTACTTACAAGCTACATGAGAACATATATTTTTCATTGGAACTCCAAGTGCCACATAGATATATGTATAAGCTAGTTGAATGGGTTAGATGCCAAGCCAGCTTGCTATTCGGTCCACGAGGCTGAAGCTCAGTGGAGCCAGCATACGAGTAACCCATGGCAGTGTAGGATAACTGAGTGTCCCAACTATGAACCAATTGAAACTCAAGAGGGCAACCGCATGAGAAGCAGGTTTGTTATTTATAGTGAAGAAAAAGTGAATAACACTTTTAAGTGACATGCCAACAACAGTGAAGAGAGCCACCACAAGAGGCATGCAAGGATCTTCAGCTTCCCAGACAATCATTCCAACCAAAAGTGATAAAATTGCACTAAAAAGAGTTTGTGAAAGCGCAATCTCTCTTCGTTGTTCAAGAACAGCGTTGCAGGGCTTAAATGGTTCCACAGATCCGGTTGGTGCAGGGCCAGCTTTTACGAAATGGAACAATCCAGTATTACTACTCTTGCTCTTACCCTCCCATACTTCTCTGTTCATCATCAGCTCTTGGAAGGAGATGCCACTTCCCTTATAACTGGAAATCCATGATGCAATACTATAGGGAATGACATGATTATCAACAGTAGTATTGTTACTTTGGCTTTTATTTGTCGCATGATCATCACCTTTAAAGCTCCATGCTGCTTTACCTTGAACTTCTTTCAGCCGAAGGTTTTCATCCTTTAAATCCTGCAACTGGTAGGGTGCACAATATTTTCAGCATATGCAGCATCCCTGCTCAAAGGCACATTTAATGCATGTAGAAAGCGTATGAACTTTTAGAAAACATGGATTAAGTTCATCCCAACTGCATGCATGTTAATAAATGCCATAGCAAATTGGAAACGATCGAGTAGGACAGTATATCAGTAAATCAGGACCAAATTATTGGGTTGAGTTTGATGGCACATCTTGTGGTTCTAAGATTATTTCTGTGTCCATTTCTAAATCTTTATGATGTAAATGACTGATGGTCCATATTTTAATATGATTTTTTTTTAATCGTTTCATTCAAATTTTGGGTAAATATGGGGGAGGGAGAGGCCTTTTTCTAAAGCCTACATATTTTAGAGTTTGCACTTTGCATCCTACAACCACCGAGGATTTTGCTGTCTGAGTATGGAGTTTCGTCTTCTCTTGGTATACGGCCACCAGACAGTTAAATAATATATATATATATATATATATTATATGAAAATTTATGTTTTTCTAACTTCCAAACAGTTTAAGATATTTACCTCACCCTCTAAAAGTTCAATCCTGGCAACAGCCTTGTCATGTTCCTCTTCAAGTTCGATTAATATTGACTCCATAATTCTGCTTTCTCTAACAGCTGCTTGGAGATGGTCCTCATGCTCCTTCCTGTCCCAAACAAGAGTCTCCAACTCAAACTGCATCTCATGCAAATGTTGTTCCAGCTGCAAAATAGACCATGCTTCTTATATATATCCACTATGAAGAAGAGTAGACAGCAGACAAGACTTTAATGCAAGTTAAGGAGCTAGCTAGGTTTATGATGACTAATTAAAGAATATTGACATAATGTATTGTAGGAAAAACTGCAGATGCCTAAAGCAAGCAGGCACCAGGAGCAGGTAAATAAATACAACCATCTCACAGTCTAAAGCAACATCAATTTGAATATCAATCTTTTCGGTTTCTAGCACATTAAATAGGTGGAGACTTTATCACAATAACTTGCAGCTCCTTGACGAGAATAACAATTTTCATAAAAGACTTAACATACCTATAGCTTCCCTTATTAATGGAACCAAAAGAAGATAATCACCTTCAACTTCTAAGCAAACGAATGATAATCTCAAACATTGGAATTTAAACAATGACTAAATATATAAAAATGATAATCTCAAACGTGAGAATCATACATTAGGAAGACCAAGTATGGGTTTCTCAGCTTTCTAAACTATATATGCATCTGTTAGAACTGATTTATTGACACATCATACTATATGTATCGAATATCAAAACTAACCAGTGTTTCCCTCTGCAATGCAGTCAACACTCGTAAAGGAAAAGATATAAGAGCAACCGTCCAAATTACTGCTTTCCAGAACATATTCACATGGAAGGAAACTGCTGCCTTTACCAACTGCATCCAGGTTTGAATAACAATAAATTAAAGATGGTTTTCATACAAAATGTGCATGCCAATTTGCAAAGTGAAAATGGCATGGTTACCACGATTGTTATGTTAGTCATTAATTACCTTGGGAAACAGCATCATCAAACCAGCCATTAAATAAACCAAGGTAGCTCCTTCTTAATAATCACACACCCACATACCGCATTATGCATAACCTTAATTAAAGGTTCAGCTCGCAATACTCTGCATAAAAAATGAATTCCCGCAAGGGAAAAAAAAGGAATTTGATTTACATCTTCATTTTGTATAAGATACCATAAATCATGCAGACCTTGTGAAAAACAAAATGTAACAAAGAAACAGCTTCGCAAAATGCAGTGGCATAATATTTTGTACAAACAAAACAAACATATCAAATAGTTTACATGCAGACCTTATAGTGAACACAAAAACCTGGGTGATGGAAATACTTACAGAGAAAGAGAGAGCAGAGCTGTAGTAGATATAGATTTCATTAGAATTTACAACTCAAGTCCTTTTGAGTCTTTTGATGGGAGAGAGAAGTGAGAAGCAGTTATGAAGGGAGAAAGGTGGCACTAAGAGCGCGCCCTCACTGACACGTATGCAAGTTTACATGCAATTTATCCAAACAAAGTTTGAGTTTATGTGTTTTTTTCACACTGCTCAGTCTGATGTGCTGTAAATATTGTATATTATTATATGCGGGCGCTACTGCCATTGTTTTGGTTCACTTTTAGTGGAGATGTTGGGAGAAGAAAGTAAGGTATTACTATTGGGCTTGGTGTTTGTGTTAAGGACTCAACTCAAGCCTTAGGGCGTAACATGGGCCCTTGAGTAAGAATTGGACTATATATTATATATATATATATATATTTATTATAATTTATGGGTTCGCTGGCCGGACAGTGGACTGGACTTTGTTCTCCGGTTACATTGGGTTGGAATAGGATGGAGCAAAGCCATTCATTTAATAAAACACTCTCTCTGTCTGTCTCCCATTTTGCTGTATTGTATTAATATAATACATATTTATACTAATAATAAAACTCTTTGACTGAGATGATATTAATTTAACCAGAAAAATTATCAAAAAATTTAAAAATATTATTTATGTCGTTTTACATTTTTATTATAAAAACATATTTTTTATTTAAAAATTTACAAAAACTATATACTTTTACATGAAAAAAAAAAACTACTTAAATAACTACTCTTTTTTTTTTAAATAAAAAAATAACATTTATCCACATCGTGATGGGTGTAACAAATTTTAAATTTGTTTAATTTGGGTGGATGACATTTTTGTAATATTTTTCTTGCTAAGTTGTCAGTTTGTGTAGTGTAGGTGCTAAATGCTAATGCTGTTTATATCTCTTACAATGTGTTGTGTAGTATAATAGTAAACAAGATTTCAAGATTGATTTTGTTTGTATACATACATAAATAGATAGATCTATATATATATATATATGTCAATTTTGAAACTTAGTATTATTATGATTTTGTAGTATGGTATATTACTATTATTATATTTACATAATTAATTTTGTCATTTTTAATGACTTGTTATTGTTTGCATTCCAGATGGCATCCAAAAGGCAACTGCGTATGCTATGCCTAGCTAAGCTAGCTACTCAATTTACAGTTTTTTTCCTGGAAGAGTAATTGGGAAAATATAATTAAGGCTCAAAGACAAATGTGAAGTTAAATTAAGACTAAGTTAATCTACATACACACATAATAATAATAATAATAATAATCTCTTTCCAGATCAGTTATATTACGTTAATTAATATATACATTGATTTATTTATTTATAAAAACGTTTAAGCTCCATCCATGCATGCAAAAAAATTATCAACAAAAATTACATTTACATGTAATGTTAAATCAGAAACAAATATTATTATATATAATAAAATGGAGTAGTGGAAACCTGATATATATATATATATATATATATATATATATATATATATATATATATGGATTTAGACAGCAAGAAAAAGAGCAACAAAAAAGAAAGAGGGGCCACGAAAAAGAAAAAGAAGGTTTCTTTTGTTTTACGGTACCTACCTACCTACCTACCTACGTTACCTTACTTTATCTTATCTTATTTTATTTTATTTTTATTTATGGTATTTGGATGCTTTTGGGCTTTGGGTTTAGGTAGTGACAGACAGCTCCACGTATCCTAATTAATTTGCACCAAATACCGCCTACCATTCTTCATTACTTCTCCAAATGCAGACAGAATCCCTTCATATTCATTTTAGTCATATAAAAAAATAAGTTTTAATTTTTTTTTTGTTGCAATTCTTTCTTTCTCAACTCTTTAATTAAATCATTTTTAAGTACTACTCTGAGGATTGAATTAATTAACTAATTAATTAAAATACAAAGAACAAGAAGCTTTGCCTAGCTTGACACTAATTTAAAAGAAATTGACTTGCAGAAGAAATCCTTTTTCCCCTACCAATAAATTAAGAACGTATATATATATATATATTTGCTCAATACCCAGAATGTGGCGTTAATTTGTAATTAATTAATATGTATTTAAAAGCAAAAGAAAAAAAAAAAGCAAATAATCTGACTAATATTAACTAATAATTCCACTAACCCCAAATTATATTGTGCGAAATTAGTTTCAAGGGAAATGAAGCCTCAACATATTAATGACGAAAGACAAAAGGCAACTGGGGCGGGGAGAGGCGAGAGGCGAGGTTGAGTTGCTGTTGCCGTTGCCGATGCTTTTATATATAAATTAAAAACAAAACAAGAAAGGAAAAATAAAAACAAAACAAGAAAGGAAGAATTTATTTGGACTTGGAAGTACAATGCGAAGGAATGTAAGTTCCATTCAAAGGATGAAAATGCATCTGACAAGCGAGACGACACAAGAACCTAACCGATCCAAGACGCCCTACTCTCCATCTCACCCTGGAGCTTCCTTTGAAATCGAATATAATCAAATCTTTCTTCAAAGCCACGTCCACATCCTCTGCTTGCTCAGGATTTAAAGGTATGGATGATGATGGGACTACATAATTAAAATCAACCGAACTGTTCTTACTTACTTCAAAGGGTGGTGCAACCAACTGCGCTACGTCTTCCCCATTCAAGCTAAGGGTGTAACCAGAATCTGAGAAACTGGCATGCGCCTTTTCGTTCCCATTCTGAGCTCGAATTACTATCGTAACCTGAATTTCCAGAACACCCGCATAATCAATCTGAATCCGGTCTAGGTGGGCGTTTATGACGCTAACGTAAGGCACCCTGGGATGTATAACTAAGTATCCTATGAAGGTAACAATGCCAGCAATGATGACTGCTAAGGTGAGGATGGTGCAGATGATGGCACCACACCACACCAAGGCATTTGTCGGTCGTTCTCGACCGGATAAGAACTTCGAATTTTTGGGCATTGGGTTGGGGGGCTGATCGATGTCAACATTCGGAGGATTTTTGCTTTTGGTTTTTGGAACACTCTTTAAGTAGAACACCAGGGAGGGAGGTGTGATGAAGGGGATGCTCTGTTTCAGGCTTCTCAAGATTGGCAAGGTATAGAATTAGCTCTAATTGGAGGGGAAGGTTTTGGTATCTTCCTTTCCTACATTTAAAGCATTTTCGATATACATATATATATATATATATATTATAATAGTATAAACCACTCTATTAAGGAATCTAAGGCCACTTTATCTCTATAAAGCCAAAAATACATAGCTTTAGCTTGCAATGCCATTTGCCATTTGCCAATGCCTAACTTCTTTCTTTCCACACAAACATGGGTCCTCTCTTTCCACGCAAACATGGGTCTATATATCTATATGCAATATTGCCCATGCATCTATCTATCTATCATTCTATCTATCTATCTATAAAATAATTATAACATGGTGTGTATTTAATTAGGCAAGCATATTAACTTAATTCTTCTTCTTTCACTAGTTATATAATAATTTTGAAAAGAGATCTTATCTTTTGTTATGTGGTACAAAGTACAGACGAGAGATGTATTGTAGAGCATTCTGCTTCTCCTTTTCTTTTCTTTTTTTTTTTATCAAATAATAATAATAATGAAATAAAATAAAATAAAAGTTATGGGGCATCTCATCTAAATCTTCGTTCTCTGCTGTAGGCTGCCTGTTGCTGCAGACTTTGGTACAAGGCCCGCCCAAGGAGAGAGAGAGAGAGATACATAACACAACACAACAATGTTAACTATTATATTATTATTCTATAACAACATTTGTTACTTTTATTATTTAACGCACCCACGCATTTTCACATACTTACCTCTCATCTCATCTCATAAGATTAACACCCATCCCTTCAGCTCACCTCAATTTTAACAGGAATAAAAATATATATATATATATAATAAAAAAAAGAAGCAACTCATAAATAAGCTTCTTCTTCTTCTTCAGCTTCAGCTTCAGCTATAGCTATGGTACTACTGGTATATATCCTCCACCATTAATTTACACATTTCTATCTGCAAATAAGTTTCAATTCAATGCATTCTGCACCACTTCCTTTCTTGTTGACGTCAGAGTTGCCATTGAGATTGAGGCATACAAATATACAATAACCCTCTTCACTCAAAAATCAAAATTGTTATTTCAATTTCCATAGCTTGCCGATTCATGAATTATCATTTGGAGCCATCCATGTCTTTACCATTATCAATCATCTACTCTCCGCACATTCAAAATTGCAACAAATTTTATGCATTTTAATTACTCCAACTACAATAAAACATGAGTATCACCACAAATACAAGTGCATATCTAATTCAGAAACATAATGAAAAAGTTTATGATAATCATACGATAATTTCACCACAGAGTCTTAAGTCATCTCTAAACATCTATCCTCCAACTAGTGGAAAGAAGTTGGTAACGAGAAAGAAAAAAAAAAAGAAAAGGGAAAATATAATTTCAAAAGCAAAATATATAGCATACGACATGGAAAATTAATAAAACGAAATTGATACCCATATGCATGTTGGTTTCAAGTTTCAACATAAATTCCTAGATTGATTGTTTGGATTAGAGATTTCTCAAATAAGGTTTTCTTTTGCAAAGCTAGAAGCATTGTTCTCATCCCCACATCCATTTTTCCTCCAACAAACCATCCACCACCAACTCATTAACTCGGTAAAATCAATCAACACATTGAAAAGGAGATAAATCAACGCAAATAAAGAGAAAGAAAATGCAAAGAGAGATTTATAGGGAGGGGATGTCCATCAATGTTAGATGTGGAAAAGATGACATTGTCAAAGTCATCATTTAAAGATAGGAAAGAGAATTATGCATGTTGGGTGTGGTCAAAGTTGTAATAAACTAGAGAAGATGTTGGTGGCCATTAAACAACTAGATCAACAACCAAAAAGACTTTAAATGGCCAAAATCCAAGTAGAGTGGAAGTTTCTATCTATGTTGCTCCGACTTTTCATTTTTTTTAAGTACCCTTATCCGACGTATATTCGGACATGAGTATGGGGCTATGTTACTCCGACTCTTCATTTTCCCTGAAGTACCCGTGTCCGACACATATCCGGACAGGAGTATGGGGATATGATCCTCCAAATATATGGAAAAATTTAGGAAAAATTAAACATACCCGTATCTGACTCTCACCCAGAGTCCGAGTAACATAGGTATGAGGATATGACCTTCCAAATACTTTGGAAAAACTTAGAAGAAATTGAACATACCCATGTCGGACAAATACCCGAATCCAACACTCACATCTGAATCCGAGTAATATAGGTTTCTATCAACTACCTTGCTTTAGACTGTTAAGATATTGCAAGAGAAAAATACACTAGTGATCGTGAAACAACAAGATATTGAGAGAGAGAGAGAGAGAGAGAGAGAGGTGGGCAGGGGAATAAAGAGATAAGCTGAGAGACGAGAGAGGTAAGATGGTTAGGGAGAGAAATAAAACAGAGACAGGTATTATTAAAAAACATCTCTCAAGGCATTATTTCAAAGCAAGTACTTTAGGGCTACTTGCTTAAAATCCTTGAGCATTAAAAATATTCTTTTAAATCAAACAAAGTAATTACCTTCTTATGCGGTTTTAATCCACAAATGCAACTCTTGAAGTGATTATGCATTTAAAATGTGCATTTACCGCCACTCAAAGACATGCATTGGACCCAAAATCAAATGCTACAACTTTTGAATTTGGAACGACTAAAATGCACTAGGCTGGCCAAGGCACTATAAATAAACTAACATTCTCTCGATCCTTATATGATTCAAAATTTGAACTTTTACTAACTTAATCTCACTGAGTTACCCAATTTACTTTCACAAGCCTGCTATTTCACCACAAAAAAGCCAATGTATACTCTCCATTGCAATGTTGCATATAACATTAAATCTTTAGATTCCTCAAATATTACATGAGAGACCTTCCAAAATTATGATTGAGCTTGTAGATAACATTCGTAGTGATTGCGTTTATCATCTTTCGGCAAGCATGCGATCATCTTCCAATATGAAGTCACAATATCCATAAATTTTCATCTTTGAAATTTAAAACAGTGTCTCTATTATGTTCAAATCATTTGGATGGGGGAACCACCAATGGAGCATAGCAACCCCAATGAAATCACTCTAATCATGACAGGTCTATCAAAAATCAAGCGTGACTTAGCTAGCTAACTCGCATAATAATTTCCCTTGTCATAGAGTAAGCAAGCAAGCTTGGACTCCTTGTGTCTCTATTTCCAAGAGTATATATATTTCAACTAATATCCCAATCTTAACCACCAAAGCAACTAAATGACCATTAGAGCCCATTACCATGACCACGGAACAAACACACTTGAAGAAAACAATGCTGCATAAATAAAAGAACCAAAAAGGAACAATGAACCATCCTTCACTCCCAAAGTAGGGACAATCACCTCAATTTGATAATTTAAGGAGGAATGATTGTATCACTTGTTAGACATGCAGATTTTGGAAGAAAAAAGTAGTGACATGAAATTCTTTTGTAACGTTTCAAAATAAGTAATAATAACTGAAAATATACGAAAAAATCATAAACTCAATTGAGCAAATATTACCACCAAAAAAAAAAAAAAAAGAAGAATGAGAGTTGACTTACTTATCTAGTTATCTTGGTGATTGCATTGTCATGCAATAAAATCTCCCAAAGTTCAAAAGTCATTTGGGTCACAACATCCAAAATTCAGTTTCAAAAAAGCAGAAGATAATCCAAGATTAAAAGTGATTTTGCACTCAAACAAAACACGGATGAAAGAAAGAAAGAAAGAAAATAAACCAAGAAGACATCACACTTGGGGAAAGAGAGCAATTGCCACAACAATATAGACAATGAGATGTCATAAAAGTAGCACAAGCTGCTTTTACTAGAAAAAGTTTATTTCGTTAATGATTACCACAGCTGTACGTGTTATCAAAACAAGAGAAAAGATGTAATGGAGAATATATAAAATATGTGACAAGAAGTTCATAACATTACATCTGCACAGCTTTCCATCCCCTTAAAAGACTATCATACTTATCTCTAAAACTTCTACCCTCTTTGTAGAAAGCATTCTTTAATTTCTCCATTGTCGAATCAAATATGTTGATCCTTCTATCAAGCATTGTTTCGGCAAACCTTTTCACCTCTACCAACCTACCTAAGTTGCAAAGCCCAATGAGTAACTCATTAGCGCTTTCCTCAAGAGTTGAGACACAATTCTCATTCATGTAATTCCATATATCAATTGCCATTTCAGGGTCATTATTCTCCAACAACATCTTAATAGCCACAACATAATTAGAACTTGTTGGAGGCCACTCATTCTTGATCATCTCGACAAAGAACTTTCCCACCTCGCGAACCCTCTTATTCCTCACCAAGCATTGAAAAATCATGTTGTAAGTCAAAGAATCAGGAAAAGCTCCATGGAACACCATCTCATCAAGGAACCGAAAGGCATTATGCACATCATTGTTGTTGCATAACACACCAATCAATGCATTGTACATAATCAAATTGGGCAGAAGCCCACCACCCACCATTGTATCCCACAAGGGAACAATGTGGGTTGAGTCATTCTGCTTGACAAGAATATCAAGAGTATTAGAGAAAAATTTCAAACCTGGTAAGCAGTTATGCCCCCTCATAACTTGCAAGAACTTGACAGCCTCATCAACAAGTGACCCACGAACAAGCGTGGTCAAAAATGCATCATAAGCAGAAATATTCTTTGGACTCCACCCTACTCTGACCACCATCTCGCCAAAAGTGTTCTTGGCCTTAGCCACATTGCCTTCTTTCTCCCACCCTTCAAGCAAAATGGCAAAAGTATCCCCGTCAGGTGGGATCTTCATCTTGATCCTATCAAAAAACTCTATTGCAACTGACATCTGATTGTCCTCGCCGCAAATTGCACTGAGAAGCGAATTGACCGCAACAACATCTTGCCGTACACCGTATTTATCCATGACATCAAAACTCATGGTAGCCTCACTAAACCTATGCGCAGTACAATAGCTGCCGAAAACAGAAACAAATGTTGCTATTGAAAGAAGACCCTCTTGCTTCATGGAGCGCATGGCGTCCCACATGGGTTCGAAGCTTTGATTCTTTCCAAGCAAATCGACGATGAGATTCCAGGCATAAGCAGAGGGCTTGACGAAGCGGCCGGCCCAGCGGAAGAACTTGACGGCGGAGGAGGGGTGGTTGTAAGAAAAACCGAGGACTTGTTGAACGACCTCGGAAGTGGGGATAATCCCGGTGGAGGAGAGAGCAGATTCAATATCGTGAGGAGAGGCTCGGGTAAGGAGGTCGCAGAGGATTCGGACTGTTGGGGAAATATCGGGTGCATCAAGGTGCGTGGAGAAGCGTTGGGGTTGGAGATTATTGGGGATTGACTGTGGTTGGTTTTGGGGTATTGTTGGGAGTTTAGAGTTATGGTTTTCAGCTATGGCTTCCATTCGATTTTGACTAAACAAAACCAGGAGAGTTCAACTATATAAAAAATAAAAATAAATAACCTAACAATATCGGATTCGAAGAAGAAACAAAAAGAATCAATCAGGCAACGGAAGAGTTGCAGAGAAAGAACCTGAGAGCTGAAGGTCTTGCTTCTGCCCCAAAATGGAAAAGCTTTGAAGCCTTTTGAGTCCCTCCAGCGAAGTGGCTGTAAGTGGGGATGGAAATAAATCTATTGGCCTCGCAGTCGCGGCTATTGTTGCAGTTGGGTTGGCATTGCCGTTTCGGTAGCGATTGCTAATGCGATTGCCATGTTCATATATTAATTTTGGGTATTGGGCATTGTCAAGTGTCAGTTGCTGAGATGGACCTGAATAGGTTTGCATTTTGCAACAATGGTAACTATTGATAGTCAACCCAAACCCAAACCCAAACCCAATAGCATAAATGGTTTCAGTTTGGTTCTACACTTCCTAATGCCCTCCCTACTCCCTACTCTCTTATCCTATCCTTAGAAATAAAAACTCTTTTAATCTCAACATTCTTCTCTCTCTTTTTTTCCTTAAAAAAAAAAAAAATCCAATTTAAGTAGTATAATTCAATTAAGGATTTCAATCTTACTAATTTTATTTAATTATCTATACTAATATAAAATGAATGACTGAGTTGGTGTCACGAGTCAAATGACATCAACTCAGTTGGTAAAATTACAAAAAGATCAAATTAATTATTATATCAAATAATAAAATAAAGGGTATTGATGTATTTTTAATTTTTTATATAATTTTTATTTTGAAAAAAATTATCAATTTTATCTTGAAAACTACCCACTTCTTAAAAACTACCTATATATACATATAAACTATCCACTAATCAATTTATTTTTAATATAATTTTTACTAATTTTGTTTTCTCATCCACCCACATAGTGGGTGTGCCATAATCTAGTATAGTAAATATATATATATATATATATATATATATATATATATGTGTGGGCTATGGCCTCTTTTAATGTTTGCTTATACATATAAAAAAATAATAATAGAGAACAAGCAAATCTGAAGAGGTTAGACTTTTATAGAGAAACAAGCTTAACTCACTCCTACCCGCGCATGCATTGCTGCGGTATAGGATTTTTTTATTTTATAATTTTATATGAATTAGATTAAAAAATTAATTGCATAGATAACTTAACAGTTATGATATTGAAAATTTTAATATTAGTATTTGTTGTGGCACAAAAAAAGTCATATTCATCAAGTTTAGCTCAACTAAAATTTATTAAACCATTCTTATAATCATAATATAATATAATTAATAAATATGTGGATAGGAAATGCTAATGGTAAAACAGAATTTTCAACTAATAAAAATCAATATTTATACAAGTACTAATCCAACTTGAATTCCTAAATCAAATATTACATTGATGAAGTGGTAGGATAACGAAAATAAAAAATTAGAAAGAAGGAAATTAACAAAATAGGAAAGAAAACTGAACTTTAACAAAAAATATATATAATTTATAACAAAAATAGAAAAGACAAAACAAAAAATTTTCTTTAACGTGAATCATTTAGTATTTTATTATTATGAATTAAATACGTTTATTATTTTTTGAAAGTCATATGATTTTTGAATATTGTTAGGGTCAAAATTGTAATTAGTTAATTTAATTAAGTCAAAATGCGTCAAACCGTAATTCAACAAAGTTCCCATCTTATTGATAAAACTTTCACAAAATTTAAACACACAGCTTTTATATATTAAAATCCTACCAGCCAATAAATATTAAAAGAATTTTGCTAACAAATGCTTTAAGAACACTCTTTAAGGTTACTATATGTGGTAATATCTTTATCTAATGCATTAAAAATAATGAATAAAGTTATCAACTTTTACAATTAATACAATACTATTACTATAAATAGTATATTAACTAATCTTAAAAAAATATTTACAAATATTTATAAATATTGATATATTATATCATTTACGTGCAATAGGGAAAAAAAATAGTTAAATTAAAGATGGCAGTAATGAATGAAAACTATGAAATATTTTTCTGCACCAAAGAGGTTGATATATGTCAGCATGATTCACCATAAAAAATTGCTTGTAGTTATTTTGATGAAAAAAACTAGTAGACTGACTAGCTAGTAGGATTATTCAAATTTGTTTTTGGAACAAAGAAAAGAATCAGATGTCCTGTGTTGTGCTGTAAAGCTTAAGTTGAGGAAAGCAGGATTTTTCATTTAAACGCTATATACCTTTGAACTTACCCAAAGAAAAAAAGAAAGGTTCATATATATTAACATTTGGTGGGGTACTTCTTGACCAATGGCCTACAGAATACAGATCCTAGTCCCCCAGAATTTGTGTTAATTTAGAAGCAACTGGTCTTTAAATAGTAAAGAGAGAATAATTAAGAAAAAGGAGTTGTTAATATACTACTAGCTATTAGTACTTGATGACAAATCTTGTACTTTTTGGGGTTTTTTTTTTTTAATTTTTTATGATGCAAATGGAGTTTAATAACAAGCTCATAGCAATATCACATGGTACTAGGTGTAGAAAGGTTTGTGGCATATGGTTGGTCAGGTCAGGGCATAGAAAAGGCTGATGGAGAGGTTTCTTTCCAGCCGTGTGGTGTGGGTAGGGTAGGGGTAGGCATTCATAGACTGATTAGGCTAGCTATATATGCACCCTATACGAATGCACTCCATATGGTTTTTAAGGTAAGGATTTCCTTAAACAAAAAAGAAAGGGACTGATGGTGATTGATGTGTATTCAAAGTATATAAGCTTCAGTTTTTAATTACTTCTAATTAACGTATTCAGCTCTAAGAAAGGTGAGTGCAAAGCCTTATTATATTGGAGACAAATTTAAGTACTATACATTAAAGAAAGGGAGAGTCGAGCCCTTAGCATACAAGGAATCTCTGTGCTTAATTAATTATGATATTGTGTGTGAGGTCTTGGGGCATGAAAATAGCATTTGATTTAATGATTCATACGTATTTTTTCTCGTTTAAAGAGTTAAATTTCAATATATATATATATAAAAGAGATGCCATGCCATATATGTAATTAGAGGCCGACAGCATCACGGTTAAATGGCTTCAACAGTTCATTCAACTGATGAGAGCACGTGGGATATTTTTACAGAAATGCGAAGCTTTGGTTTTTTTTTTTTTCAATTAATTTAAGCAATGTATACATGAATTTTCATATGAGAGCCAGCCCTGCTTGAAACCTTTGAAAACAATTCTATCAGGAAGTAGTTAGAACTAGAAGTGTCTTATACTCTTATTCCCTTGGTTTGAGTTAATCCTTATTCTCTCTCTCTCTCTCTCTCTCTCTCTCTCTCTCTCTCTCTCTCTAGGTAGATATCGGTCTGTGCTTGCAATACAAAACGAACAACAAGATCGATGCATTAATGAAAATATCTGGTAATTATATATAATAATAATACCAGCCCATGGTATATATATATATATATATATATATATATGCATTTTAATTTGCACAGGAGGTTAGTGTAGCTTAAACAAATAAAAAAGAGTCCCAAAATTTATATTAAGAAGGAAAAAGAACAAAGCCATCATTTTAATTTTTAACTAATAACTAATACGCTTAGTGGAAGAAGCATTTGCTTTTAAAACCTTACCTAATTACCTTACTTAGATTAAGAGCGGTATAAAATTAATTAATTTTGACACATTTTTATAATTTCATATACAATTAATAATTTAACAAATCAACTGTTGGAATTAGTAATATAATCACACTTATCGTGCACGTAAAATTTCGAATCGATCTGATATCTATATCATGTCGATCAAGAATATCGTATTTTTTATATATATTTGACGGTTAATTTTTTTTACATCAAACAAATAGTTAAACATTTTTAATTTACTCGAAATTTGATATGCACGATCTACATGAATAGAGCATATAATACAATGATCGAATTAAACAAATATAATTCGTATAAAAATTACAAAAGCATGTAAAATTAAATTAATTTTACACTAATGTAAAATTATATATATATATATATATATATATATATATATATATATATATATATATATATACACACACGCACGTTGTTTCAGATTTCAGTCTTCTTAAAATACTAGTAAATAAAAACGAAAATGTTGATCAAAGGTGATTATATAATATGGTGTTGTCTAATCAAAATCCATGGCCTCCTTAAAAATTCTATAAACTAATCAATGAGCGGCTGAGAGAAAGGTAACTGAATTGGAATGTGAAGAAATGCTAAACTTGCCAATTATGGAAATTATTCCCATGCTTGCTAGTTGCTTCGCTTTCTTCTATATTTCATCAATATCGAACAGACACTGGCATGTGCATCAAACTCTTATTTATGTCCATCTTGAAGACTAAAAAAACTGCTAGTGGGACCGTACCATCGTCTTAAATAGCGGTTTTAGAGATAGTGTGCCGTGCCGCAAACTGGTAACTGAAGCTTAGTAGCTTTGATCTCTTGATTTCTTCCTATATTTATTTCTTCATAGCCCTCTTCCTGATCAATCCTTGATGGCATACAGAGCTAATATTTTTGTGTTTTCTTTGTTTATGTTTCTACTTTTACAGCAGCATTTTGACCTGATATCAGCATCACGGTCACTAGCATTTCTTCGTGCATCGCCTATCCCTAAAGATTATTTGAGAAAGCCAAGTCCTCCTTCCGTTAATCTTTATAGGTTTACTATAAATCGTTATAAGATGATTGAGGCCGAAGCTTTTCGGCCAACAAGTCCTGGTCATAGCCCTGGTGTTGGCCACAACAGCCCCCCATCTACTCCTTAATTGAGAATCGAATGATCTCATGAATCTCTTGGTAGGTTAAATTAATATTTTGTAGTTGCTGAGTGTGTGTGTGACAGTGTGATATATAAAATGTTGAAGAAAACCCCCCAAAAGACACTTCCTTCACAAGTGTTTTATGCGTTCTTGTAGCTAGTATGGGATAGGATTTTCCCTTTAGCACCTTTTTTATTTGGCCCATTGCGGAACCTCTACTTCCAAGGCATAATATATACGAAGAACTCCTTTTATTTGTTAATTATATATACTAGCAGCAACCTAGTGTATATATATATATTTGTTTTTGTCTTAGTTTCTAATTACTATGAGTTTTTGAGTATGGATTTAATTTTCAAGGTAGTTTTTTTTTTTTTCTTTTTCTGATGATCATATGTAATCAATAATAGCTAGTTGTGTTTTATTTTCGTATTGTCTTGGATATAATTGGCTGAGAAATTAAGGGCAAAAGTGAGTTGAAACAATATTTATATATATATATATATATCCTTCTATATATTCAGTTCCAGACTTCCAGCCGCTATTCGTTTTTTACCCTTTTTTGAGATCATTATGTCATGATATATTCTCGACTTGGACAGTTGGATGTGTTGCAATAAATTAAAGGGTGTGTATGTGTTTATATCATCTTCAATACTTACATATATAAGTTATGATCAGCCAGGGAACTTTGATTCATAATTATTTTAAAGTCGTCCTGGCTAGTTGACTTGTTTGATTTGGAAATACATATCAGAATCAGACCGATTTCATCAGCTCCACTGCCTCTCTTAAAGACAAAAGACAAAATATCACATCACAGATGTTTCCTTTTGTTTATGATTCCCTGCAAAAAGTCTAGCTAGTGCTCCACTGTCCTTTCCTCTGACGTTAGCTTTTGGAGTATAAAATTATGCAGATAAGCTTCCTTCCTGCCTATGGCTGGCCCCAGAATCTGATCTTCATAATCAAAAATATCTTTCCTAGCTAGCCCTGAATTTGCTTTATTTATTTATTATAATTTAGAATGTGGTATTCATAAAATTTTCCTTAGATGCCCCCCCCCCCGGCCCCCACCACAAGTTCTATTAGTATGATCATTACCCAGCATAGAGCACAGCCACGTAGTATTTGAAGTTCTTTTGTAATTTGCAGTTAAAATTTGTATTTGATATATTATTAGTGTATACGTTTATACATTAACAGTAAATTTTAAATATGAATTTTACATTGATAACTCATTAAAAAACTAACTTTTAATCCTATAACTTAACTTTTAATAAGTAGTATCGTAAGATATATTATTAATATATAAACTTATATACTGATCATGTATCAAATATAAATCTTAATTATGTACAGTAGTTGTTGTAATTAAATATTAATTTGAGCTTCACTTAAGTGGAACAGGTTGCACAATATATATATATCTTAAATTGGAGTTTTGGTATTTTTGGGTTGGGTTAAGTACCAAGAAGAAAGAAAATTAGAACTTGGTAACCACAGCTCAAATTAATTAATTAACCCCAGGCTCATTGAAGTAGACCTCCTGATGAGTCGGATCGGGTCGTGGGTTTTTTTTTTTTTGTCCAGCCCGATCTTGGGTCGGGCCGAGCCGGCCCGGTAAATTTGAATTCACTATTTATTGGATTAAAAAAATATTTTTTAATATTTTTATAATTAAAATTAAATAATAAAAAAATTTATTATAATAAAAAAATATTGTTTCGAACTGGGCCGGACCGATCCAGAATAAAAATATTCTGCCCAAACTCGATTCAATACGGACCAAATCTGTCGGACCGAACGGACTGCCCGATCTATGAGCAGGTCTACACCGAAGTAATCCCACAGTAACGTAACGGCCATGGCTTTGACGCTAAGTTCTTATGATATTGACATTTGGCGCAGATCAACTTTTATATATATATATATCGCTTCCTCATCAGACAGCAGGCATACATATTTGTGTATTTTATTTGGATTGGTAACTGAATAATTTATAATTCTCTCTCTTTTATTTTTTTTCTGGGATGCCTTCTAATTAATCATCATTAAGGGTATTATTGGTTATTTAAATTAGAATCTACAATTCTACATTGAGAGTGCACACCAATTTTACATGCTTTAATATTAACCACACCCTATTTCACATGTTAATTTGAAAGCCTGAACTTATCTTCTTCTTCTTTTTCCTCCAGGTTTAAGAGCTAGTGCTTATTTATATACACCTTATCTATAGCACCTAGTATTTGATTCCATGATTCTTCCATTAAAAAAACTGGGTTCAAATCCCTCAATCTCAATATATATATATATAAAGGGTAAGCTTATATACATGTGTTGTATATGTGGTTTTAAAATGATTCTCATTATAATTTGAGAATCCGCATATATATATAGGGATTCAACTATAATAATGTAAATTAAATTAGTTTTACATATTTTATAATTTTTTATACAATTTATATTTGTTTAATCCGACGTCGTATTTTATGTTCTATTCACGTAGATCATGCACGTCGAGTTTCGAATAAATTAAAAATGTCTAACTATTTGTTCGATGAAAAAAAAATTTAACTGTTAAATATATATTGAAAAAAATTATTTTCTCGATCGATATGATAGAGATTCAAATCGATTCGCAACTTTACGTGCACGACGAGTATACAATTATATTGTTAAATTCAACGATCAGATTGTTAAAATATAAATCGTATAAAAAGTTATGAAAATATGTAAAACTAATTTAGTTTTACACTAGTGTAAGTGGATCATCTCCTCTCTCTCTATATATATATCCTCTCTCTCTCTATATATATATATATATATATTCGTAACTTTACGTATATCCACTGATCTTTGATCATATATATTTATAATCTATATTTATAATTTATATTATATGTATATAAGTACGAATGTAGAGAATTTTTTGAATTGATGAAAATGAATATCTTTTTTAATTAATTTTTAAATTAACATTTGAAATTAATTTTTTTTTATTATAAATTTTAATAATAAGATTGGTTTTATAAATAAAATAGTTTAAATTATATTGAATTGTAGTGATTTATGATAGAATTTTTTCGATAATAATTCTTTTGATATTTATTTTTTTGGGATAATAATTCTTTAAATAATTTTTAATTTGTTAAATTTCATCAAAAGAAATTAATTAAAGTTAGAATTCATGAGTAATTAAATCATTATCTTAGATCAAAAATTTAAAATTATCATTTAATTTTTCATTTTTTATAATTTTAAGTTTTAATAATAAGATTAGTTTTATAGATAGAAAAGAGCTTAATTATTATGATTAATATGATAAAATTTGTTGGGTAACTCTTAACTGGTTAAATTTCATCAAACAAATGTGAAATTAGAGTTCATGAGAAATTAAATCTGATGCCATTATATATATGGTCAACTTTGGTTTCAATATCATCTCATTACAAAAGGATTGACAAGTAAGGTTTTTTTTTCTTCTATAATTGGTTTGGTCTTAGGAATTAAAGAGATATAATCTCTCTCCTTTTTTATATGTACCATTTAAGAATTTTTCAAGCAATTTATACAATAGATGATGGTAAATTTTTTAAAGAAGTCTTTGTACTTTTATTTATTTCAATGAATATTGCATATATATAAGTTTTGATTTTAATCTTTTCTAGTCATGCTTTTTTGGTTTTGAAGTTGAAGGAGTATTTGAATTTAAAATATGGTAAATCAATTTCTTTAATGGGTTATCTCAATGAAAATTTCATACATATGTTTTAATTTTTTATAGTCATGATTATTGGCTTGAAGTTGGAGGAGTATTTGAATTTAAAATATGGTAAATCAATCTTTCTAATTCATTTCCATGTCTTTCAATTTATAATATGTATTTATATTGATATACTCAAGATTAATTATATTTTTTCATATTTGAATTTATTTTAATAAATCTTTTACTTTATAATTTATATTTTACTTTAATATGACATTTCTCAATATCATACAAATAGATATTTTATAATATTAAAAAATGTAAAACTTTATTAAATTAATTATTAATTAAAAACCATTTATTTATATTCTTTTCATTTTTCTTCCATTTTATGGAAGCATTTTTTAGGGGGTGTTTATAATTATTTGAACTAAACAAAATGAAATAATCTGATTTGGTTTGATTTGATTTGAAAGAAGTAGTTTTTGTCTAAAACTCAAACCGAATAAAAAGAATAAAAAAATATTAATATTTATTTGTATTTTATATATAATTATTGTTCTTTTAAAAAAAATTAAACTGGTGAAAATGAAAATTTGTATTCATTATATTCTAAATTGATATTTTAAATATTTTATATTATAAACAATAATAAGATTTATTCAATTTATAAATAAGAATTTTAATTCTATTAAAATACTTTCATTAAATGAATTTATTTGATTAATAAAATTGATTCAATTTTTAAATAAGAATTTTAATTCATATATAAAGTATATAATTATATGTTCAATATATTATTATTATTAAAAATAAGTATTGATGTGGGTATGTAACCAAAAAAAACTAGTATGTTGGGCTTGATTACCAAGCAAAGCAAACACTAGTATGTTGGGCTTTGGATTTGGAGTTTGATTAACTTATAATAGATGGGGTTTGATTACCAATAGTTCTGGCAAGTATTTAATGAGTTTGGGGTCACGTGAGTTTAGACCGGTCTATAGCCCACTAAGACTTGTTGAGTGGGGCTGCAAGTGGAAGGCATTTGTCATTTTGTGGCCTTAATTTGTCTCTGAGCCACGCTGAGGCCTTTCCGCCCGTCTTAGGCTACTGGGCCCAGAGGGTCTTAACTTTTTGTTCCTGGAGAAGGCAAGCCCGAGACAGGATTTTTAAGTTTCATTTTTCAAGTTTTCAATTCAAAATAGTTTAAATTAGATATACATTGAGAGTTATATCATTCTCAAAAAGAATATATATGTATATATATATTGAGAATCATGTAAAGATATTTTATTTTCTTAAAATAAACCGCTTTACAAAAAGAAATAATACTTGAAAATGGCATCTGCCTGCCTGGCTGCATGCATTATTATATTGTGTATATAAAATTTATTCAATGGTTATTAAAAAATAGTATAGAATAGTTATATATCTTAAATATTTTTATAGGATTAGGAAAATTAAGTTAAATGGTCTTAATTTAAAACTTAAAAAAAAAAAAATTAGAACTTTGCTAAAAGAAACTAAAATTTAGATACTTTCCAGATGCACCTTTGTCCAGTGGTTGGCCAGAGAAAGAGAAGAAGAGCTTTGAAGGAGGAATCATGACAGCAATCAGCAATGTCTACTGTTGTTGCAAATATGGCCATTCATGTTGGTTTTCTTGAGAGGTATGTTACTCACATTTTATTAGTATATGTTTAATTAATTTCTCCAGTACATTTAGAGGCACTGAAATTAGATGAAAGCCATTCATGAACAAAAAGATTGATTGCCAAAAATACAAAATGCACATTCAGGAAGTGCCCATTTTTACGGGTGTACTTCAGTTTCTTTTAAAGGGCAAGTAGGCAATTACGTAAATAGCCATGTGGTTCAATTTTTTGTTTTTTTGTTTGTCAATTTCATACGCATGCATCCTCCATATGCTATATTTTTTATGGTGTTTTATTTATTTAGTGAATTTTAAACTGAATGTTGACGCTTCTTAATCATTTTCAAGTACCTAGTTATAGTTGATGCTTTCCAATATTTAGGTGAGCATAATGCTTTCAATTGCTAATATCTTATTGATGATGTGCATGTAAGAATAATGATTAAATCTAAGAATATTAATAATTATATATGTGAATAAAAGGGATGTGTTGAAGTGGATGATGTCCTCATTGATGCGCTAGCTCTTGCACCAACAGAGCTTGGGAAACAGGGTTGATAAGGTTTTCACTACAATGGCGGCAAGCATATGAGAATATGGTTACTGAATTGCATGAAAAGATTGGGATATGCCAATCGAACAAATTTCTTCTGTCTCTTTTCAATGCCTCTTTTGATGTCTCTTCAATAGTTTTTCAATATATGTTTATAAACAGTTAATTAACTAAATACATGATAAAAAGAATAGGGGCTGAGGATATTTATTCTGTGCCAATCACCTCAAAAATCGTTTAAAAACTCTGAAGCATATATAGGAATTCAGCACTAGAATCAGATGCTTTATATATATTAGCCATTTATTCTACCACTTCCCATGGCAATGGCAATGGCAATGCCTTTAAAATAAGTCAGCCAAGTTGCCATTGCAGAAAGATATATATATATATATATATATATATATATATATATATATATATATATATAGAGAGAGAGAGAGAGAGAGAGAGAGAGAGAGACTACTATATAATATTTAGCAAATTAAGAT
This sequence comes from Fremontodendron californicum, assembly GCA_030761205.1. NCBI lineage: Eukaryota > Viridiplantae > Streptophyta > Magnoliopsida > Malvales > Malvaceae > Fremontodendron > Fremontodendron californicum. The sequence continues at coordinate 35,667,436 of JAULJL010000008.1, read as the reverse complement.
TTATATTATTACAGTATAATATTCATTATTTGTTAATTTAAAACCACTAAAAATTAATTACTATCACTTTTTGTGTATAATATAGCAAATCTGTATGTACTACTCAATTAAAGCAAAATGTTATCCAACTCGATCATCTTGTTTTTATCATTTTGTATTACAGAATTAAAAAATAAATAAAATAGACTGGAAACTTACTCTTGACTCTTGAGGTGGTCAAAGAAAAATTAAGAAAGGGTTTTCACAGAGAAGCTTCCCATCTAAAACTACCTATAGAATAAATTCAGTTAGGACTTGGGGACATGGTTTCTCTCCTTCCAAGCAATGAAAGAATTGTTTGGAAGAAAGAGGATCGCCGCCAACAGATCTCATCTTTCTATCCCCTTCAGTTAGCCCCCAAGCCCAAGCCTTCTTCTTGCCTCCACCTATAGTCTCTCGTCCTTTCAAGCCACTTCCAACAAAAAGCGGCCACCTGCCATGGGAAAACATCCAGTTGGTTGTGTCTTAATATTCTCTGTCATTGCCTCCCTCGGCCTTGTCTCCTTCGCATTATGTCTTGTTGCAGAGGCTAAGAGACCCAAGGTACGTAGGTTGCTATATATATGACAATATAATTGTAAGTTTTTAGTTTTATTTCATTCATTGCAATTAATTCATGAGTTTTTAATTCGTTAATTTATTTGTTTTCTGAAAACCTTTCTTGTTTTTTTCAGAAGGGTGATCTCAAGTTGGATGGAAAGCTGTGTTTCTTACCTGCGAGTCATGCCTTTGGATTCGGTGTTGCTGCATCAATCTGTCTCTCTATCGCTCAAATCATAGGGAACGTAGTACTCTGTGCAAATTACTGGTCAAGAGGAAAGACAAGAAAGGCTAAGAAACCATTTCTTATTGCAATTCTCCTCGCATTTTCCTGGTAGGTGATCGACTCTCTTGCACTGCATGTCTATTGATGCAATCAGTTAAAAATTTATGTGGATTGCCGTGTTAACAAATACATTCTGATCTTCTGAGAGACAAAATTAGGCCACTGCAGCTGGTAGAATTGTATAGTGAACCCATATTTTAGGTCATACATATATACTACATAGTATCATTTACCTGAAAACGGAAAACCTTCATGCTTTATCATAAATAGAAGAACGTATTCTCCCTTTCATTTCTAGAATTTCTGGTCGCCAGAATCGGAATAGGATAACACTAACCAGAAAAGGCCCAATTTCCTATCAGATCCACACATTTTCCAGCTTTTTCCTGTGGAGGTAGCTAACGAGAGTGATGTGGATTAATCTGATTGGGTACAGATCAGGATCTAGAACGGAGACCAACTAGTTCGGAAAACGCATAATAATTAAATAAACATGGACAGCTGGAAATGTCTCCTTTTCTGTATCTCCTCTGAGATTCAACGCCTAGGAAAATAGAATTTAAAAAGATAACAAAAACATGGTCTTGGACGTTGCAAATACTAATAAAAATCATATCAGAAACATGCATGGTCTTGGTTTTCAAAAAAAAAAAAAAAAAAGGGTTTAAAAGCTTGGAATCTATCAAATTTGCAGGATCAGCTTTGGAGTTGCAGTCATCCTAATAAGTGCGGCCACGAGTATGAGCAGAACGCAACCCTATGGAGAAGGATGGTTGGACGGTGAATGCTACATAGTTAGAGACGGAGTGTACATAAGCTCCGGGGTTTCAAGCCTGGTTGCCGTGTTGGCCTTGCTTGGAACAGCCGCCATCATGATAACCACGAATCAAGTTGATCAAGGCCACAAAATATATGCACAGAATGCATGAGAAACAAAATAACCAATGATAGAATTGCAATTTTTGGAGGCTTAATTAATTTCAAGAGATCACGAAGGTTTTTGAACTTTGAAAGAAACAGTCAAATATGTATAAGATTTAAGTATTCCACCAAGACAACAACTGACAACAAGTCAATGACTGAAGAATGCACAGTTCAGAAGCGAAGCCATAAGAAGGCCCAACCCAACGGAAGGCTTCAAAAGCAATACAATAATCGTCTAGTCTTGTCTTGATATTAATATTATTATAATCATATTAGAAACAAACGGAATAAGTAAGCTCCCAAAGGGGATGTCCCACTACCCACTCCACTTGTTTGGTCCCTTCCCAAAGTAAGGAAAGATAAATTAGTCTCAACAAAAATGAAAGAGATCGATGGTTCTTTTCTTTTGTATATATTCCCGTAAAGTTAGTTGATGATGTAGATAGTGAATTCAATTTAATTCATACTTTACAAATGTATTCCCCATTCATAGCTTTTTGCCTTTTTTTCCCTTGTATTCGTAAATCGTAATTGTATATATTAAGCAAACTAAGGCTTCACATGGATTCACGTGTCACACCTCCAATTATTCGATGAATCTTTTAGGTCTAGTTGAAATTAGAATTTCCCACGGCAATCTTCTTTTCAAATAAGCCCATGTCTTATTTTTCTTTGTTCTTGAAATTATAATGGTTGAGCAAAAATATTCATGCCATTTAATCTTTTATTTTATTAGTAAATTTATAAATAATTTATTAGTAGTTTAGTATATTTTTAAAATAATATCTTTTACAGTAGTTTTTCATTCTATTGATGTTTTCATTATTTAAACACATTCTATCATTAATTTTAATTTCACTGTTGTAATACTCAATTTTACGATTATCACTCATTTTAATCTCAAAAAAACTAATCTCATCGATCGATCAAATAGACATCAAGGAATTTTATAGCTCCCTAAGACACTACCTGCTAAACCTGCTCTGTAATCAACAAATTTATGTCACACACCAATAGTGACTAGACCTGTGGTTTAATTAAAGATTTTTCAAACGCATATCTAGCAACAAAAAGGAAGGAAAAAAAACTCCAGAAAATGACAGAGGCTAAGGCAAGAGCGGAGGGATGGAAACCATATTGAATAGCAAAGAAAATTTTACTAATACCAAATGGACGTAGGTACATTTGGTACTTCATGCTCGGAAAAACACTTCCACACAGAGCTCCACACTTATCATAACTATATATGGCAAAATTCTTATTGTGCCTTTTCTTCTCCTAGGGGTTAGACATATCTCCACTCGACAGGCATCATCTTATTATAATATCTTTCTTAATGTTCCTCTTAACATTCAAATAAAACTTAGCTGGCTCCATTGTACATGCTGAACCCATTTCTCCTATACCCCCATCTGTTTTTGGTATTTTAAATTTGGTGGGGCTGCTGCACTAAACACCACTTTCCACAGCATCTTCTCTACATAACCATTTAATTTTAAAATATAGATAGAGATCATAATTTTTTTTTTTTTGGATAAGTGATAGAGATCATAATTGCTATAGATCAACCAGTAGTAATCCAATCACCTTCACTTACCTACCTTTTTACTGCTATAAAAATGGTTTAAAATGTTAACAGGCAATGTGGGAGCACCTTCCCTGTAACATGACAGACAGTGAGTTGACACTTTGAGCCAAACTAGCTTCGCTTGAGTCCAGCTCCCCCTACCCCTATCTGCTTTCCTCAAAATTTCTCATGGTAATGATTTAACATATTTTAAGAAAAACAAAACCAAAAAAAAAAAAAAAAAAAGAGCATTATAAAAGGTATATGGTAACAGCCCCAAAATCTCAGTGCAGGTAAGATAAATGGTTAAAAATGGTTGTTAGCATTGTAGATGAAAATTACCCAAATCCTGCAGAAAGAATAGGGATAGGTGGAATTCTGGCTTACAAGGATAGTGGACAATCATCATTCACATATATGCATCAAGCTACAATTATTATTTTCCTTAAAATAGTATAGCAGAAAGGCCAGCTCATGAGCCAAAAAAAAAACACATGAACCTGCCAAAATATATCCGTTTAGTCTACCAAGCATCTCAGCAAGAAAATCCCAAACAACGACATTCAATTTACCTTGAGATAATGTCTTCAAAAAGCCAAAGGCTGATGAGGTAAACTGAGATGACAGATGACAATGTCTCTAGCAGTCATGGGATTTAACAGAATACTGAAAACTCGTACAGAATCAGAGATACATGTTCCCACGGCCCCTCCCACCATAGTCATATCCCCTGCCCCAGTTATAAGAGACCCTGTAGTTCTGACCACGTCCAGAACCATAGCCACTAAAAGGTCCGTAACTGACATGAGATCTCTGTTGGAAGTTGCCAAAAGTCTGGAAAGTTAAAAATGCAACAAAAAATCAATTATTTAAGAAGCCTTAACCTTTCTAAGTTTTGTACCTAATCTCTTTTTTTTGTGAAAAATATAACAAACCTTTGGTCAAAAAGAAAAAGAAAGAGATATAACAAACCTCGCTATCTAACTTCATTCTCTCAGAGAAACTATTCTGTCCATTTCTTGCAGCACGGGATTGAGAATTACAAGAAATTGTGTCAAAGAATTCATCCTTCGTGTAAGCAGCAGGCTGCAGAAAAAAAACAATAGAGTTTATACAAACCTCTATGAACTAATAACTGTAGTCACACAAGCTGTGACTTCAATTGAAATTAAAAATGATGAAAATAGCAAAACCCGACTTGTATATAGAGTATAAAGAGAAATACCTTAGGATCAAATTTTGACAGGCCAAGACCCTGTTTGTCCACCAGGCTCTGAACTGACACATCATCCTTTATGCCTTCTTCTCTATCCTTTTGGTTTGCATTCCCAAGGTAGCCCCACACTTCATCCTTTTTGAACTTCTCATTCATGGCTTCAAAGTCAAATTCTTCAGTAAACCGTGTCGTGGAGTATAGAGACTGCAAAAATTCAAAAATATGTAACAAATAACTTTTACTAAGATTTCAAGGTATCCAATACTACCTAACGAATGAATATTAAACACGCTCTTGAACTCCATATTGATCATTTAAAAGAATCAAAGGCACAGGTTAGAAAAACTTTTTGTAAAAAGATTCAATAAAATGACTTGTCAAAACAGTACAAATACAAACAAGATGGTTAATATCTGTATTTTCTTTTAGTCTTTAACTAATAGGAACACTTGAGAATATTTATGCATGGCTATTCACAAGCATAAGCTTTCAGATTCAACGAATTACAAAGAAACTCTTGTGAAAAGAAAAATCATCTGACCTGTTGTGCAGGAGTTGGCAGTGGCAACAATGGTGGTTGAGTTACTGGAGTAGAATTCACACATGGAGTGTAAAAGGATACAGATGCAAAAGCAGTTGTATCCTTATGATCAAGATATGTATTCTGTGTTGAAGAAAGCACATTACGTCTGGCCTGTGCTAGCTGACCCGGAGTTAACAAAGATGGAGATGGTGTTTGCAAGGAACCTGACGAACAAGCCGCATAAGGCATGGGGATGGGAAGAACAGATGAAGGAGCGCCAGCAGCAGCAGGGTTGCCAACAGGCTGAGATTCAGTGGTGTTTGTGTCTTCAAAAGATGAAGGAAATGAAGACATTGTTAGTGATGCATATGCAGCCTGTGAGGCTGGTGCTTTTATGGATGAGCAGGATGGCATACCAGGGGGCATGGAACATTGCACTGGAGTAAAAGAGCCTGAAACAGTAGAATGTAAAGAACTAGATGTAATAGATGAAAGGACAGGGTTAACAGGTTCTGGTGCATTTATCAATCCCATAATGGGAGAAGAGTGAAGATCCGGACTGTTTACATGACTCTGGACTGTCATAGGAGATAACATTGAAGGGGATTGGAAAGTAATAGGGTTCTGTTGAGCTTGAGAAACATTGTTTGGTGTTCCACTGTATCCATGCCAATACAACGGAGCGGAAAATAATGGAGTACCAGCATTTTGAGCAGCCTGAGAATGATTTGATGGATCCACGTGGGATGCAAATTGATGTGTTGGCAAAGCACTCGGATAAACTCTACTAGTTAATGCAGGGGTATCCTGCCACTGAGTTGATTCTGTTAAAGTTCTACCATCAATTGAAGCTGACTGAGAAGGGCTACGCGGCACACCTGCAAACTGTGACTGCAAAGAGAAGCAACACAAGAAGAAAATTAGTTACTCTTAAATTTGACCCTTGGGAAATTTTAAAATTGTAGATATTTTTAAATGCCAATACCTGAATAATGGCAGGGTCATTGTGAAGCTGCTCATCTATTTGCACAGGAGGGGAGGACTTAACTTGCAAATCCTGGAATTTAATGTCTCAATAGAAATCAGCATACACCACAAACCAATATCTTATAACATTCCAAAAATTTACTAGAGTTTCCACATGCATGTGTATGTGTGTGTATCCTAGCATGCATGTGCACACCCATATAAACAAAAGGAACTAAGCAGAAGGTTCCCAGTATGAGTGGCAAGAGGAAAGCCAAGTCAACTAAATCAGTAATCTTTCCTATACATGATTAGATAAAATACAACCAGAATTAATAAGCAAAACATTGACGAGCTCCCACTGCCCAGTCATAAGATTAAGCATTACCTTGAGTGGACAAGATTCAACCCAAACCCCATTGTGGTGCCTAAATAGTTGTCCACTGACATAACTACTTCTACACATGCACACCTCTAATTTCCATGGATGTTCTTACCGAGATTAAGTGGTTTACAGGAGATGCTTTCATTACAAACAACAGTGTTTTCTATTACCTTCTTTGAATATGCGACAATTTTTCTTATTTCCACTGATATAGTCAAACTAAAAGGCTATACATCATATCCTTTGTCTTTAAGATCTAATATTTTGATTATATGCAAGCCAAATCTTTTTACACTTCAAAAAAATGTCTTCGTTTTCTGTTCTTTGACTCATAATGACTGTAACAAGAATAAAAAATGTAGTACGCAAAAAATTAAAAAAAGAACATGCATTGGTCAATGTAGACAATCAACTCCCAACAAGAGCAAACAGAAGGCGCAAAGTATACAGTAAAACTTTCAGATGCATGAGACTAAAAGCGCATGGCCTAAGATAATGAATTGATTAACTTTCTGGAAATTTGACAAGAAGAGACTTAAAGCATAAGATCAATTGGACACTGATAGTGCCAAATACCTAAACTATAAAAGCAACATGCCAAACAGACAAAACTCCCACTCATCATTTGCTTTACATAGTCCAATGCCATTCTCACTTTGCACAATTATAGCCATATCAAGTTTGATAACTTACTGACACTTGAGGTTCATATTCTCAAATCAGATATCTTTCTTTTTTATCCTGGTATATATGCAAATATGTGAGACTCAAAAAGTCACTTCATCTGCCAGAGCACTCTCAAACATATAAAGATCTCTCCAACGTTTACTAAGATTTTAATTGACGAAAGGGAAGCATCAGCAAAAGTAGCTGGACAAACTGGCACCAGAAACACACTATGATACATCTACTGAGAGTTTGTAAATAAATGCATAAGTAACATAACAAAATTAAAGAAACAAAAATTATGTTCATCGGAGTATTCGAAAACATATCTTTAAAAATGATACAATCTACAAGGATGCACAACCATTTGGGCAAAGAGTTGCACTACAAAGACAATTATTGTTTGCAATAGTCCTACATAAGACAGTGGACAGAGGAATACAATAGTAAAAGCCTTAAACAACATAAACACAAAAATGAACAAGCCACTCTGCACATATAACATGAGCAACAAATGCAAGTGATCTGCTCAAAGCAGATCATAGATTGGTCGCTGATTCAAAACAAAAGAACCTAGAGGACAGATCTACGAAATGCTCTCACTTACCTTAATGTCACTTCCACGAAAGAGAATGTATTCATACACTTTATCACTTGGTGGCACTTGTGGACCATCCTTCTTCCGACCCTCTGTTCCATAAGATCTTACTAAACATCAAAAGGAAGACAACACATCAGGAAACTCGGAAAACAGCATCAAGAACACCAAATTCATCATCAATTCCATCTTAATGCCATGAACATATCTGAATAGATTAGTAAAGACTTCTTCATCAAAAAAATTACACACTTTGCCCACCCACTATCTAAACAACAAATGAATTCATGGAAAAGTAAATCAAACCCCAGTGCTTCAGCACCCTTCCAAAAAACAAACAAACAAAAAAAAAAGGAGAAAACGTGAATTGATAATGCTTCAAATACTCAGAAAGTAACAAAAAAGAAGAATAAGGAAGCACAACAGTTGGTAGGGCTTCAGAGATTCATGAAGTCGTAATTCACCAAGCATGTCATAAAAACTTATAGTGGTGGGAACTACGCAGGTTAAGGAAAATGTGGGGAAAATAAAACTATTTATGCCACATTGCCACTAAAATAATCCAGATATTGGTTACTTTAAGAATCTGTAAAAGAAAGATTATGTTCCTAAATCACCAAAATGTTGATTTTTGACTCTCGGTACCAATTGTAGTTTTGTGCTACAGTACCGATTTGCTACAGTAACTTTATCTCGGGACGCTACAGTAACTTTCGAAAAACAACTCTTTTATTAATATGAGAAAAGACCAAATATACACTAGACACACTCTTTTAATATGCACTCACAACTTCACTCTTTTTCTTTCTTTTTCTCTCTACTCACCTCTCTTCACCTCCTCTGCACTAGCACACACTACATATGTCTATTTATATAGACATCTACATTAAGTAGAGGAAAAATCTAGAACTAAATGATTGGAGAAACATCTAGATAGAAAACTAAAGAATAATCTAGGAAGAGAAAACTAGAGAGATTTCTAGACTAGAAGACTAAGGAAAAATTCTAGAGAAAGAAAAATCTAGAGAAATAATAAAGTTTAGAGAGAATTCTAGATGAGAGAATTCTAGAGGAGTTGTTGACTTTAACACTCCCCCTCAACAACTACTCTCTTGATGTCGGTTTGATTGTCATTCCAGACTGTCTTCTGGACTTATCAAATCTTGCATCAAATATCTTCTTTTTTTCTTTCTCTTCTTAAAATTCATCAGCATCATTAGTTCTGCTTCATCTTTCGTTGATTGCTCTCTTCTCTTTTGATTCTTGATTTTGTTCACTTCCGTCTTTGCTTCAACACTATTTCTATCTTCGTTCTTCTTGATTCTCTCTGCTAGCCTGTCTCTGAATTTGGCATACTCGACTTTGTCAACTACCATTAATTTGTTGACTTCACAATCGATCTTCATATCTTTAACGCCTTTGTAAGTCTTAACAGTGTCGATGACCTCGTTGTCATCTTTCTCAATGTTGACATCATCTTCAAGCTTCTTCGCCTCTTCGTGAAATAACCTTTCATCTTCAAAAATCTTTTCTTGTGATTGAAACAGAGACTCGTTCTCTTCTTTTGAAGGCTCTTCAATTGTCTCTTGTCTTGGTTGAATATTCTCAAAATCAATTTCTTCTTCGTCTTCATGAACATTTTCTTCTAACTCGGTGGTGCAACCAGATACGAGTTCTTCACATTCTTCAATAGTAAATGCTGTCTCAAAATCCCATTCTTCTTCATAGTTATGCTCATGTCGTGAGAACACTGTTGCATAGCCTTGCACTTGTCTATATCGACAATCTCGAGCATAGTGGCCAAGCTTGCCACACTTGAAACACTTAATATTTCGACAATGAGACCTCACATTTTCGCTATCGTCTCTATCTCGAACAATTTGAGCTCCCCCTCGCTGAAAGCTCCTCCGTTGCCAAGCTTCTTGTTTGTTTTGAACTTCAATGTCTTCTATTCCTTGGCTCATAGCAACTTTACCTCTTCTATTGCTAAAGAGGGCTTTCTCATAATCTTTTATCATGACTTTAGACATTTGGTTATCTAAAGCCTCTTGATTGGCTAGGATATTTTCCAACTCAGTTAAAGTTGGTTCTTTGCTCCATCCACGAGTTGCAGTAACAATCCCGTTGTATTCAGGTCGCAAGCCATGGATGACAATTCTTCTCATCCTCGTTTCGGTAATGGCATTTTCTGGATCTAATTTTGAAATTTCATCGCAAAGAGTTTTAACTTTAGAGAAATATTCGCTTACCGGCATATTTTGCTGCGATATTGACAGAAGTTCATTCTCCAATTGTTGGAGCCTAGCATCATTTTTCCTCGCGAATAGCATTGTGAGTGTGTCCCAGGCTTCCTTCGGTGTCTTTGCATCCTTGATGCGTTGTAATAAACCATCCTCAATGGTGACTGATAACACGTACATGGCCTTACCGGCTTTGATCTTCCATTTTCTTAGTTCTCCGGCATCAGTTGGTGGTGTTGAAGCTTCACCGTTAACAATATCCCATAAATCTTGCCCGAGCATGTAATATTGCATGCGAATACTCCACATATTATAATTGTTGTTATTGAGCTTCTCGAGCTTACCAACTGGACTTGAAAAATCTTCCATTCTGACTTGAGAGTGTCCCACACTTGTCTCAAGATTATATTCTGTCAATCTCTGTACTTCACAAACTACGATCCCTGATCGTCTTGGTCCCAGACCGATTAACTTCACATAGCCAGACTGTCTTTCTCCGATATGCGTACTCCGGTCCCTGACCGTCTAGCTCTTTCTTCTTGCGATGGCTTTCACTCTGATGGTAGGCAGCCCTTTGCACCTCTTCTCGTGACGGCTCTCAAACTACTCCCAGTAGGTAGCCTTTTTCACCTCTTCTCGTGACGGCTCTCACTCTACTCCAAGTAGGTAGCCCTTTTCACCTCTTCTCGTGACGGCTCTCAAACTACTCCAGGTAGGTAGCCCTTTTCACCTATTCTTGTGATGGCTCTCACACTACTTTAGGTAAGTAGGTAGCCCTTTTCACCTGTTCTCGTGATGGCTCTCACACTACTTCAGTAGCCCTTTTCGCGACTCGATCTATCGTCGATAATTACAATTCTCGATCATCTGATTTCGAGAAACTTCTGGCTTCTTGTCTTTTCTCCGATGCGCATACTACGATCCCTGACCATCTTGATCTGATATTCCAATCCTCTGGATCATACCGCTCTTTACGCTGGTCCTCTGGATCGTCCCGTTCTGGTCGTCCAACTCTGATACTCTGGTTCTCAAGATCGTCCAACTCTGATACTCCGGTCCTCAGGATCGTCTAGCTCTGATACCAATTTGTTGATTTCTGACTCTCGGTACCAATTGTAGTTTTGTGCTACAGTACCGATTTGCTACAGTAACTTTATCTCGGGACGCTACAGTAACTTTCGAAAAACAACTCTTTTATTAATATGAGAAAAGACCAAATATACACTAGACACACTCTTTTAATATGCACTCACAACTTCACTCTTTTTCTTTCTTTTTCTCTCTACTCACCTCTCTTCACCTCCTCTGCACTAGCACACACTACATATGTCTATTTATATAGACATCTACATTAAGTAGAGGAAAAATCTAGAACTAAATGATTGGAGAAACATCTAGATAGAAAACTAAAGAATAATCTAGGAAGAGAAAACTAGAGAGATTTCTAGACTAGAAGACTAAGGAAAAATTCTAGAGAAAGAAAAATCTAGAGAAATAATAAAGTTTAGAGAGAATTCTAGATGAGAGAATTCTAGAGGAGTTGTTGACTTTAACACAAAAGTCACAGCCTAAACTGAAAAACCAGTAACTCTGTGCTGAATAAATAATCATTTATTAATCTGATAGTTTCCACACTATGAATGCCTCTGTTTCCTAATATTTACCTCCACAAGTATTAAAATCATGAAAACGTTCTCCAAAATCCTCATAGAATTCCAATGCCTTCAAGTCAAAGAAAATAGCGAATAATAGAACTTCTCGATCCAAACGGTTCTGTTTATAGCAAATTATTATTATATAATCACCAGAAACAAATGCTCTATCAATATTCACCAAAAATTCACTCAAAAATTCCGATCAATTATCAACAAATTTCATAATACATATTAACCTCACCTAACCACACAAATCCATCGCAAAAGCATCATCTGACGGACCGAGAATCATCCATTCACCAAATAACAAATATAAATAAGAACAAAAAAGATAAAATAAACCGTATGTCGACAGACAGTAGAAGAAATGCAGATACATAACATGCAATAGGCATGCATGTGTATGAAATACGTGTACATAAATACGTATATATATATATATATGAGTATATTGATTGAGAAAAATGCGGGTACCGTTTTTTAGGCCAATGGCTGAATCTTGGACGTTGAGATGATAAAGAACACCTTCGTAGCGTATCTCGTACTTAGAGATGAGACTAATGAAGTTTCCTATGTACGAGCCCCCTGCATTTTTCGAATTCGACGAAGATTCGCTGGCCATCTCTACCCAATCAACCGCTACGAACAAAAAAAAAAAAAAAAACTATCGCAATACTTTTCAAGAGGAAATTAACGAGAATGAAAGGGTAACAAAACAAAATATTTTTTGAATATGTTCTCTTTGATTAATAAGGATTTCGTTATTCCCTGAAGAATCCAAAAGTTTGCTTGTGTAATGGGAAAATCCCAGGAAGGGAATGATAACGTTATGTTACTTGTGTATTTGCATCGAGAAAATGCCGATTCCTTCAAACGACACCGTTGTAATGCTCAATCTAAATTCTAAAAATACATAATTTAATTGCTAGATTATCTGTAGACTTGTTCACAGGCCGGGCTATTCGTCGAAGTCCGGAAATCCGTTTAAGATTTGAGAGGGTTTGAATAAAATTATTAGGTTCGAAATATAGGTTTGAACAAAAAATGAAGTCTATTTAAAAAATGAGTTGGCTTTAACTCCAACATTCAAGGTCGAAACCCAGTCCGACCCAATTTTCATTTATATAGTAATAATATATTTATTTTTATATATTATGTAACTATATCATATAAAAATATATATATATATAATATTAAAATATATATTAATTTATTCATGTTTTAAAACTTAAAAAAAGAAACAAAAGATAAATTTATTAAAAATTGACTATCTATTTATAAATATGAGCGAGTTTGAACAGAATTTGATACTTGAATTTCAAACTAGACTAGGTTTTGAAAAATATATATTATGTTAATACCATATTTAGATCCGACTCATTAACACCTCTAAACACATGGTGGATGGACGAAAAAAATAAGGGTAACAAATTAATTTTGAAATGAAACAAAAGCAAATGTGGTTTTTATATTTCTTTAAATTAAACTGTTGATATAATTTATTAATATATACTATATTTATTTTATAATTTAATTTTTCAATTGAGTTTATATCGTTTAATTTATGATATCAATTAAATAAATTTGTTTATATATAATATAAACGAGAGATCATTTGTTGGGCAAACAAAACTAAATATAAATTTATAATCTAATCCAAATTAATTATAATATTAGTACGTGATACCAATAAATGTGTGACATAAAGAAAATGAAATTGAAGAACATAGTATAAATTTAGGTGTCTTGTTGAAATTTCATTAGGTGTGATTTTGATATAATTTTATCTTAAATTTGTCCAATTGTACGATAGCTTTTGTTATTTTGTGAATTTGTTTATATAAAATATTATTATATTTTAAAATTTACGTATAAACATGTAATTTTGTTAAAAATAATAAAATTGCAAAACGACATATGAATGAAAATGTCATATAAATTTTAGATGACATAGAATACAATACAAAGTAGTACATTAGATTAACTTATAACTAGTGTTTGAATCATCGCGTTACTTCAGTTTTATTTTTATTAATAATACATTTAATATGATTATGACACAAAAAATAACATGAATTTATATTTAAAATTGAATTACTATGATAAACTATGCAAAATATCTCAATTTGATGACTAACTTTTAAAATAAAGTATAGATATAAAATAACACAAATATAACACGAATATACGAATTTAATTAATTATATGTATTATTTGTAAAAAAAAAAAAATTAAGATGATATCAAAATCTAATTCATATAGATTATATTGAAATCCGTCATTTATATTCATATTAAAAATATATATGTGTGTATATATATATATATATATATCTAACAACTATCATACAAATACAATAACTCGTAACTTATAAGATCATTTAACATTTTTTTTTACTATTTAATTATCATAATATTTTTTCTTTTGCTTCAACACTTAAAGTTTTAAAAATAATTTACTTACATCAACCCATCTCATATTATTATTCAATATTTTAATTTTTACCGATAATTTATCAATACAATATTTGTTTTTATTTAATAATAAAAAAATTATTATGACCTTATTTTTCCAAAAATAAAAATAAAAGACCAATCATTATACGACATGTGGCACAAAATTATGAGTTATTTGAATAGTGTCACACACGAACATGACATGAAAAAATAACCAAAATACGATATGGCATGAAAAAATATCATGACCACGACATGAATACATGAACGTGTCAAAATTTATATAAAACGAACGTGACACAAAATTAAAAGTTATTTGAATAATGGCAATTAAATCTGATAATTTTGAACACGACACGAAAAAATAAAAAATACAATGCAACACGAAAAAATAACACAAACACGAATGCACGAATGTATCGAAATCTATATAATATGAATTATTAACGTATCAAAATTTATACATATAATACATGAAATATAATTAAAATACAAAAAAGTTAACATGAAGATAAAATAAATATTTATATTTTTAAATAAAAATTGAAGAATTGAAGAAAGTTATCCCGGATAACTTTTATTTATTGTTATAAAATAAAAAAAATAAAAAAATTATTTGTCACTTAACCAGCAATTCGAAAAGAATTGAAGAAAGTTATTCCTTCGGGATAACTTTTATTTATAGTTATAAGATATAGCTTCAAACAAAATTATAAAAATATATATGTTTAATTGCATATATATGTTATTGCAAACAAGATTTTCTAGTTGCGAGGATGTCATTTTGCAAGTGAGGTACAGTTTTAAGTCAAATCGTATTTGATCTCAATACTCAGGAAAATTTTAAGAAAAATCTCTTAAAATAAATTTTTCGTAGGTTTCAAATATTTATAAAATTTATCATATTTATGTGTAATTTGTGTTATATTTATATGAAAAAATACATAAATATGTGACAACTTTCAATTTACATAATATACATGACATGTCATTTAATGATTTATATAATTTATCATATTTATATGTAATTGTCATGTTTATATATAATTTATCATGTTTTATATGTAATTTATCGTATATATATATATATATATATATATATATATATATATATACGTAATTTGTCATGTTTATATATAAAAAAAATTACATAAATATATGACAACTTTTATTTATATTTGTAATTTATCATATTTATATGTAATTTTATCATGTTTATATGTAATGAAACTTATTTTAAGATCATAACTCTCCCAATATTCATGCTTATAATAATGATAAAAAAATGGTCTTATTTTTACTATAATTCAAATATAATAATATAGTACTAAATCTTGTACGTGCTTTATAAATTTCCACCCAATTTTCAACTTACGTTGCTATATAGTTGGGCCTTAATTAATTACCGGCTTATGTTCATCACATTGTTTTTCAAAATTCTACGCCTTAGTTAATATACTATTTGGGCCGGAGAGTAATACTTATAGGGGTTTTAATTATAAGAAGTACAGAAAATAAAAAAATAAAAAAAGAAAGAAGAAAGAAGAAAAACGTATCAGGCGTATAACCTCCTTATCAAATTATAGTAAGTTAAATAAAAAGTTCATATTTTCACTCATCTTTTGAAAAATGTACTATTTATATTTATATATTTATTATGATTTAGTCCGGATCTTAGACAAAAATTTGAAATTCAAATTTAAATATTAATTATTTAAAAAATAAAAATTAAATTTATTAACTTTAACGAATGGTTCCAGATTTTAGAGTTTTTTTTTTCAAAAATCAATTAAATTAACCTGATTCAATCTGATTACGAACACTTCTATTTATAACAAATTGAAAAAAAAAAAAAACAAGTTAATCAATTTTATATTTTTTTAATTTATAACTACTATACTACATGATATAAAAAAATTTATCTAATTTTTAAATTCAGAGTTTTACGTCCGCTACTAGTGGTATAAAAATTGCCTATCAAATTTCGAATTTCGACTTTCCACCGTGGACACCCCCGGTTACTCCTGGCAGTGGACTCGTTTCACCCACTTCCCTCTCTTTAAAAAAAAAAAAAAAAGGGCATAACAGTAAGAAAACACGATTTTTTTTTTCTCTCTTGGTCTTTTATATACTCTCTAAAATACAAGAGAAACATTTCTCGATATTATCTGATTTCTCAGTTTCAGATCTAATCTCAACACCAAAGGGAAAAGTGATCGAGGTACAGAGTAGCCAAGCTGGAGCAATTAAAGACGATTGGTAGGGAGCTCGCTATGGGCTCCCAAAGCGGATTCTATCAGTCCAAAGAATTTCTGGATCTGGTGAAGTCCATCGGCGAGGCTCGATCCAAGGCCGAAGAAGACCGAATTGTTCTCGGCGAGATCGAGACTCTCAAGCGCCGCATCTCGGAGCCCGACATCCCCAAACGCAAGATGAAAGAGTACATCATCAGATTGGTTTACGTGGAGATGCTCGGTCACGATGCTTCCTTCGGTTACATTCACGCCGTTAAGATGACTCACGATGATAGTCTTCTCGTCAAACGAACCGGTTACTTGGCCGTTACGCTCTTCTTAAATGAAGATCATGATTTGATCATTTTGATTGTCAATACCATTCAGAAAGATTTGAAGTCTGACAATTACTTGGTGGTCTGCGCTGCCTTGAATGCCGTTTGTAAGTTGATCAATGAGGAGACAATTCCTGCCGTGTTGCCACAGGTTGTGGAGTTGCTCGCACATCCTAAGGAGGCTGTACGGAAGAAGGCCATTATGGCTCTTCATCGCTTTTATCAGAAATCTCCCTCTTCTGTCTCGCATCTTGTCTCCAATTTTCGCAAGGTAGGTCTTCCCCATTTCGCTCATTCTATTTTTAGGTTTTAATCTAATTTTAATATTTTTACCATTCCAAATGGTGTGTAGACGCATTTTAATTTAACCAGCATACAACTATGTCTATGTGTATTTAACTATAGGAAATCGGAAAAGCTTCTTGTTTCCGTGCATGCATGTGAGTGATGTGCTGATATGAATACTACAGATGTCAAAATTTGCGGCTTTTCTTCTTCATTTTTGGATTACTTTTTCGAATGATCAATTTGCAGCAGTTGCATAGAAACTTGTGTAATGATTTCAAATTTATCAATAAGTAAGAGGAATTCCAAGCTCATGAACCAACTGCTAACCTGTTGTTGGATAGAATTAACTTATACATGTTTCACAACTAAAACCATAAATTCAAATACCTGCTATTACAGAATGGCCTCTATTAAGGGATAAAAATCACCAGAATAGAGAGACCATGGTTTCCATTTTAATATATATGCCTTGAGAAGTTGGAATACTCATTCTAAAATGACAAATTTAATCCGGATATATTTGATATTTGATGTTTCTCCATATATTTTTCTCGACGACCATACACTATCTTATTTATCTACTTATATAACGTGGCTTTCTTTGTTTCAGAGACTTTGTGATAATGATCCTGGAGTTATGGGTGCAACCCTTTGTCCACTTTTTGATCTTATAACAATTGATGTCAATTCTTACAAAGATTTGGTCATCAGCTTTGTAAGCATTCTTAAACAAGTAGCTGAACGCAGACTACCAAAGGCTTATGATTACCATCAGCTGCCAGCTCCATTTATTCAGGTAATGCTTATTTTTAGGTTTTACTTAAACTTTATTGGCTTAATTTTTCAATTGAAAATGTAGGTCATATGACAATCATAGTTGCATTCTGCAGATCAAATTGCTGAAAATTCTGGCGTTGCTTGGAAGTGGTGACAAGCAAGCAAGTGAAAACATGTTTACTGTTGTGGGAGACATATTCAGAAAATGTGATTCATCAAGTAATATAGGAAATGCTGTACTTTATGAGTGCATATGCTGTGTTTCCTCTATTTATCCCAATCCCAAGTTATTAGAGTCTGCAGCGGATGTTATATCAAGGTTTTTAAAGGTATATCTCATATAGCTAGTGTCTGCTTTGTGGAAGTGCAGAGAGCTATTGTTGAAGAGCATTATGAGTTTCATTTTTTCTACTCTAGTGAATCATGCCAACTCTTGTTTCTTGTTGGCAGAGTGACAGCCATAACCTAAAATACATGGGCATTGATGCTCTTAGCCGATTGATAAAGATAAGTCCAGAGATTGCTGAGCAACATCAATTGGCTGTGATTGATTGCTTAGAGGTAAGAAGTTTCTAGTGTTCATTTCACTTTTTTACTTGGTTATGTTATTTACTAACTAACTTCAGGGTAGATTAATATAATTTAACCTGTGGAGGCTGGGAGTTATTTATCTATTTTCGTATAGATTGCCCTATATGGTCTGGTTTAGCGCTTACTTGGTTCTTTTTTAAATCGGGAAAAGGGAAGAAGCAGGAGCATTGAAGATTGATAGATGAGCTTTAGAGGAAAATAGGGAGAATGCTCTTTGAAAATTCTAATCTAATTGTCTTCCAGTGCCATAAAACGTTATGTAAGGATTGATCGATAGGGAAGCAAGTGAGAAAAGAAGCTGTTTCAAATCATAATAATCTGTGTTAGATTTTTCCTGAATACCCTTTAATAATCTGATAGTGGATTTGCAAGACCTCCAATGGTCTAGGCCTGATACGATTGAGCCTTAGTTATATGTTTGTTTGTGTAACAAATTTGTCAATTTTATTTTGGTTCATCTTACTTAAGTGAGGGTATTTCGGTGATTTCATTTGGCCAAAGGGCAGTTCGCTGGACTTGAGGAGCCTATGAGTGATTAGTTGGACCATATAACACTACTGAGCACTGGGTCCTTGTTTGTGGTTCAGGAGTGATTAGTTCAAAATGCCCTTTCTATGCATGCTTGCGTGTGAATGATGCACTTATATATGTTATAGCGGAAGTTTTGATCACTGTAAATTCCTTGTGCGTCTATCTGTGCTTGTGGTTTTGGTTTGGCTACAAAATTCTTAGTGAATGGTTATCCCTCTTCATTATGCTATCTGCCATGCAACTGTCATCCTTTCCATTACAATTATTTAACATGAGGACATGACACAGGACCCAGATGACACTCTGAAGAGAAAAACCTTTGAACTACTGTACAAAATGACCAAGTCTACAAATGTGGAGGTTATTGTTGATCGTATGATTGATTACATGATTAGCATTAATGATAATCATTATAAAACTGAAATAGCATCTCGATGTGTTGAACTTGCGGAGCAATTTGCCCCGAGCAATCAATGGTTCATCCAGGTAATATTTAACCTTTGACTGGCGAATTAGTTTCTTAGCTTAGAATGCTAGCCATTCCTGATAATTTTACTCGGCAGATCATGAATAAAGTTTTTGAGCATGCGGGAGATCTGGTGAATATTAAGGTAGCACACAATTTGATGCGGTTGATTGCTGAGGGATTTGGAGAAGATGCTGATACTGCAGACAGTCAACTGAGATCATCTGCTGTAAGTTATTTACTTATTTTGATTATTGCCTTTTGTATGCGCACGTATAGCCTGTTGCATCTTGCTGTATGTCAAATTCAGGCATCATATGAATTTACTAAATATTTACATCTTGCATCTCGTTTGATCTTCTTTATCTATGTTTTAATTAATGACATTTCAATTTGAGTCTGAAAAGAAAACCACTCCTGAAAGGTTGAAACCTTGGATTTAGTAATACCTTGTGCTTTGTCTATTTTATTAATGACTTGAATGGGATTTCTTATTGATACCTGCAGTCAACTTTTAACAAATGAAAATTAATGCACTTAGTCACTTCAATAAATTTGGAAGTCAAGCGTAGCCAAAGAAAATCTGTTAATTTTATACTGGCAATTGGCAAAATAAGACTAGCTGAAACGAAAGTATTTAATGCGTAAATGAAACCTATAAGATATAGCATGGGTGTAACAGGTCTTGTTTTAATGGGATATACCATGCCAATAAGTTTTATGAACCTATGATTATATGGGGATTTAACAATCAGTTGGGACATTATGTTATGAAAATGTTTTGCCTCCTTAAGGACTTTGATAATATTATTGAAAAATATTGGAGCTTAAAGTCTAGATCTTCACAAATGGATGCATCAAGTGGGTTGAATTTGATCAGAGGGCTTCGACTGAAAGCTATGTCCGGAGGTGGAAATCTATTGCAAATATTAGATACCTACGCATATTTTTTGGATGTTCATTGCAAATTCAAATTGTAATATTTTATGATGCATTTACAGTCTCACTTGTAAATTACGCTGTAGTAAAGGGCTGAAGTCATAAATATATTCCGTATAATACATATCCATTATCTGATTGATGACTGAGGATGGTCTGTGTTTTAACTTAAATGAATTCATCGGGGTTTTTTGTGTATGTTTTCGCACCTATCAGTCAAAAGCGACTTTTTAGGTGCATTGTCACCCTTCCGAATCATCTATATTCTAGTTTTAATCGTTTTTTTGGTCCCTTTTCTTTTACTTAAGTTGGAATGATTATTTTTTGGCGCAGGTGGAGTCATACTTGCGCATTCTTGGTGAAGCAAAGTTGCCATCTGTTTTTCTTCAAGTATGTTCTGTTGTATCGAGTATCCTTTCTGTCTTTTGTTCTATGCATGTGGGCAGTACTAAAATTTTGATTATCATCTTAATTGCGACTTGTGAATTCTGATTGCAGGTAATTTCCTGGGTCTTGGGGGAATATGGAACAGCTGATGGAAAGTTCTCTGCTTCCTACATTACTGGGAAGTTATGTGATGTGGCAGAGGCATATTCTAGTGATGAGACTGTTAAGGTATCAACTAATATGAATTAATGTTTCTTAAACCAATTATTACTACTTCTTGATGCAGTTAAACAAGATGTTTGTATGTTGACAGTTCTCGTAGTTATCTGAAAATGCCATGCATAATTGTTATAATATTATATTGTACATTCAATATCTGAAAATGTGACGACCTTTCATGTATTTTTGGAAGGCATATGCAGTTACGGCTCTCATGAAAATATATGCGTTTGAAATAGCAGCTGGGAGGAAAGTAGATATGCTGCCCGAGGTTGGTTTCCAAACACTTGAGGACAAATTTTTTATATGCAAATGCATGCTCATTTCTGTTTTTAATGTGGTTGAGTATTTGTATCCCTTGGTAATTTTATGTTAGATTGTATGCCTTTAGCCCAACATTCTGAAGATAATTTAAACTAGCACTGTTAGCTTTTCATGCATCTGGTTGATGCTGAACAACATGCTTTGAAACTAGTTCTTAGGGATTTGCACTATTTTCACGTACTCAATTTGGGGGGTAGGATGTTGTAAGTTTGCTAATTAGATTATAGTTTTTAATTATGGAAAAGGCTTGGTTTTGGGGTTGTTTGGTTTCCTAAAAGCAGAAAATTTTAGTACTGTAATTCTCTCAACAGTAGCTAGCAAGGACTTTTAAAGAAATTAAGCGCGTGATTGTGTGGAGGTATTAGGGATTTGAAGGTAGGGATGTTAAAGTTTGATAAGGTTAATCATCTCATTGATGTTGGCGTGAAGCAAAAAGTTATTGGAGGAAAAATGAAAATCTAGACCTCGAAGCTATAGTTTCTAAGTAGTTACACATAGGAAACCCACAAGAGTGAGCTTAAAGTTGTCTTAGCATGTTGAAGTGTATCCAATGAAGTAAAATAAATAAAAATGTATAGGCTGCTTGGAACTCCTTTTCCTGGGAGAAAAATGGCTTGGAGTAAGGAAAATTCGACCCTGGTTACAAGATAAACTAAGACATCTCTTAGTCTCTTTCCATATGACTTGGGAACGAAGAATCTAAATCAGGCTTGGGGTTGGGTGTCAGATTGATATTCTGTGTTTGCATTATCTCATTGATTTGATTGTGAACTTTAGTTTGATAACAATGCTTTCACTTAGCAGCAGCTGTAGTTTTGAGACAAGTTTCTGTTGTTTAAATCTTCTAATTTCTCTCTCTCTCTCTCTGGGTTATATTTGACCAGAAAGGAAGTAGTAGAGCTTATAATTAAGCTACCATTTACTAGGTTGTGTGATGTTGAGATAGTGATGATGTGAAGAAGAGTTATGGTTCTCAAAGCAACATATTTCATTTTATAGAAATGTGCGAATAAGACGCTTTGGAGATTCCTCAAGTGGTCAAAATTAAGGATGGTAGTGTAATGGGCATGCTGGCATCAAGTTGGGCAAGGGAGTGAAAGCAATGTGTGCAGCAACAAGCTTTGATGCTTTGTATTCAGGAATAAGAATTACAAGTTGGAGATCAGCTGTTAGTATTGCCAATTGTGCAGCGTTACTGGTAGGGTGGAGATCACTGCAAATTTCTTGTAACTGGTAGTGATGGAACTGCTGGTGACATAGTTAATATTTGGGATGGGAATTTCTTTTTAATGCTTGCTAACTCCAGTAAAAGCTAGATT
Organism: Fremontodendron californicum; assembly: GCA_030761205.1. Classification (NCBI taxonomy): domain Eukaryota; kingdom Viridiplantae; phylum Streptophyta; class Magnoliopsida; order Malvales; family Malvaceae; genus Fremontodendron; species Fremontodendron californicum. The sequence continues at coordinate 35,644,965 of JAULJL010000008.1, read as the reverse complement.
CATTTTGATGAAAGGCCTTGTTATAGATGCCTGAATTATAATTTTGCATTTTTAATAATTATTCAGCTCTTGTAATGGTAACAAAATTTGTGGACTGATTGCTCTTTCCTCTCTTGATGCAGTGTCATTCTTTAATGGAAGAATTTTTGGCTTCTCACTCAACAGATTTGCAGCAACGTGCCTATGAACTGCAAGCAGTGATTGGCCTTGATGCTCATGCTGTTGAGAGTATTATGCCATCGGATGCAAGTTGTGAAGATATTGAGGTGCTTTTTAATTGCATTCTGTTTGTTTAATTTGGATTTGATGTACATATTCTCATTTTATGAAATAGCTCTGATATCCCCTGCTTCAAAACTTGTGATGTCTTGTTTTTAACTTGTGTCTTTCTAGTTTGAGCTCCAAATTCTCCGAAAGTCATATGTATATGAAATTGCTGTCCTTAAAAGTTGATTGTATCCTGTTTGTTTAGTTACATATTGAAGCTTCCATGACCTAAAATTCCGTTTGATAAAGCATCTAGGACTTAAGCCTATGATTGATGTGTTGTTTAAATGCTCTTACATCTGCACTTCTTTAGTTTACAATTAAGCATTAGCCCTCCTTGCTTCTCAAATATGATGTGCTACTTCTTTTAATTGTAAATTTTGCCATAAAGAAAGAGAAATGCCGTCGCATCTGCATTGAGTTGACCTACATGAATGTTGAATATTTATTTGAACATTACCAATAGTTCATTTCTGAAATTGCATTACAATGGTATTGGCTCTTCTATGAGTGAGATAATGTTTTTACAAGTAGGTTGGCTTAAAAATTACTTCCATTTTGAAAATTGAGTCTTTTGTGACAGAACTATGTACATATTTATTAAATTTTTTTTGGAGCTTCACAAGATTATGACATATATCTGTGCTAGATTAATTGATTGATGTTTAAATCCCTAGCTTTCTACAAAAGCCATAGTCCATTATGTTTTACAGGTTAAGATCATTTAGCAATTAAACTATTATTGCATGCTTACATTGGCTATTTGTCTTTTTAGTTCCTTGTTTGTTCTGTCAACCGCATCTTGGTGGAACATTATTTGCTAATTTATGTCTTTTCATGCAAGAGTACAATCATTGTTAGTCCTCCTTGCAGGTTGATAAAGCCCTTTCATTCCTTAATGGTTATATCGAAGAGTCAATAGAAAAAGGCGCTCAGCCCTATATTCCTGAGAGTGAACGCTCTGGAATGTTAAATATCAGCAATTTTAGGAACCAAGATCACCATGAAGCTTCATCACATAGTCTGAGGTTTGAGGCATACGAGCTTCCAAAGCCAACAGTGCAATCTAGGATTCCTTCAGCATCACTTGCTTCAACTGAACTTGTTCCAGTGCCTGAGCCAATGTATCCTAGGGAGAGCTACCAGACTACTCCTGTGCCATCTGTATCATCAGATGCAGGATTGCCAGAGCTCAAGCTACGACTAGATGGAGTTCAAAAGAAGTGGGGTACTCCTGCAACATCTACCTCAAATTCCACATCACAGAAAACAGTTAATGGGATCACAAAAGTTGATGGGGCAAGTACTGCAAATTCAAGAACACGTGAAACCTATGATTCTAGGAAACCACAGGTTGAAATTTCTCCAGAAAAGCAGAAACTTGCTGCTTCACTGTTTGGAGGTTCATCATCAAAAACAGAAAAGAGGCCAGCTACTGGTCATAAGATTTCCAAGGCAAGCAGCCACATGGTGGAGAAGTCTCATGTGCCAAAGTCTAGTATGGAAGTTGCATCAGAAAAGACAGCTCCTGTTCAACAACCTCCGGACTTACTTGATTTGGGAGAACCAACTGTCGCAAGCACTGCTCCTTCACTAGATCCATTTAAACAATTGGAGGGCCTTCTTGACCCAACTCAAGTTGCTTCAGCTGTAAATCATGGTTCGACTGCTGCTACAAAATCACCTGATATAATGGCATTGTATGCAGAGACACCTGCTGGCATACACGATAAAGATGACACTGATCTTTTATCTGGCTTGTCAAATCCGCCAATGACAAATATGCTTGGCGGTACTACACCCACGCAAGTAGCGCAAAGTAGTAAGGGCCCCAACTTTAAAGATTCCTTGGAAAAGGATGCACTGGTTAGGCAGATGGGTGTGACTCCATCGAGTCAGAATCCAAACTTGTTTAAAGATCTATTTGGTTGAATTATATTTGAAGGATTTACATGATTTACAGCAATGCACTTTCAGTGTGGTTTTTTTCATTCTTTCTTTTCCATACGGCTGGGCAGTTGATAGGTCAATCATACGAGCTATATGCTGTTATGAGCAGATATGCAGAGATGGTCGTATTAATTTGATTCAGCCACCTGGAATGGGGGTTTAAGTATGGGTCTTTAGTTGTTGGAGAGTAGAGTTATTTTATTTTGGTCATAGGAAAATAGCACAACACACCGGTGTTCTCTGGAGTGATTTTGGCTGCGGAGATTTCGTGGCTGTTCCAACTCTCAGGTTTATATGGCTCAATCCCAAAGACGAGGGTTTTGCAGTGTATGATGAGTTGAGTTGTCATAATAATGCTGTATAAATAGATAGTACTAAGTTGTGTGTTTGTGTTTGTTAAATACAATCTGTCCGAACTTTTTAGGAAAGACAGAGACAAAGATGAAGTTGAATACGTTATTGAAGTTTTGATTCATAGACATAGATAGCAGAGCAGCTTTTCATCTCTCTACTCTTATATATATATACTTACACTACTGTAAAACTAAAATAATTTTACATGCACGTCGAATTTCAACTGAATTAAAAATGTTTAACTATTTGTTTTATATAAAAAACTTTTAACCGTTAAATATATATTGAAAAAGATAGTATTTTCGATCGACATAGAGATATCGAATCGATTCAAAACTTTACGTACATGATGAGTACAATTATATTGTTAAATTCAACGGTCCGTTTGTTAAAATATAAATCGTATAAAAAGTTATGGAAGTGTGTAAAATTATGTTAGTTTTACACTAGTGTAAGTGGATCTCTCCTCATATATATATGTATATATAAAATAAAATAATAATAATAATCGATAATGTTTCGATTCTTTGTAAGGATTTATTTATTTATTTTATTTTTTATATATAAGAAATTAAAAAAAATGATATTTTTCAAAATTTCCAAATTACTAAAAATTCCTCCGATACTGTATAATATTAATATACGTACAATTAATTTTTTTTTTTTTTTTTTTCAAATTACACTTTTCTATTCTCCAACTTATAAAACAAACATGTCTTTTTTTATCATATACTACTGGTAAACAGATTAGATAGATATTGTAGAAAATGAAAAAGATAAAAAAAAAGACTTAAAATTAAAAGTAGTAACTAGTAAGTATTTTAAAAGCTTGATGCTTTTTCGTTTTCTTTTTTAATTTTTTTAATCTTCGTACATAAATGGAAAGCCCCTTTTATTTTAACCCTCCTAATTTTGAAATTTCAAAAAGGAAAAAATCATTTCGCGTTTCGGATCTCTCTCTCTCTCTCTCGTGTCGAAATTGGAGGAAATTCCAAATTTTCAACATTGAATTGGTTGGGAACTAGAAAGCGTACCCTGTATCCTGTACTCTTTAATTTTGGTTTCTCTTTTGTTGCTTGTATTGTATCGAAGAAGAAGATGGGTAGCAGAAGTGGCGGCGGGGCTCCTCCGGTGATAAGGAGGCAATCCGATTTGAAGAAGTTTTTCAACCTCGCCGTTCGCTCTATTCTCACTACCTGTTCTAAACAGGTTAGGTTACCTCTTTTATTTTTATTTTTTTGAGCAACTTTTTTTCTCTTTTAAGTTTATCTTAATGACAATTTGGATATTTTTAAATGGTTTTCTCTGTTGTAATTATGAAGGAATTTAGTAAAGCATTTCCAAATTTTACAAGTGCCGAGCAAGAACGCCTCCACCAGCTTTTTATTCAGGTTCTTTCTTTTTTCCCCTTTAAATACCATATCAATAGTTTATATGCAATTTGTATTCCACTATTATCTTATTATTTATGTTCACTCGATCTTTAATAAAAGTATTCCTACTTCTCAGAAATCTAAAAGAGGAAAGCTATTTGAATTATATATTTCAACACTACCTGGAAAGAGATTTTTTTTCTTGATTTTATCTGTGGACTCCTTTGTGTTCAAGCTTTTAACTGATACTTGATCTTGGCGCTATTCATAATTTTCAGGTCATTACCTCTTTGCATGGGAATATAGAGGTATACATTACCCTTTGCTTATCATGCCTTCATAACTCTTTTAAGTTACATTTATTAATGCTATAATTAACTGTCCCCTTTATATCTTTAAATTATTGACAACATTCACACCTGGCAAGTGTTTCTAGTCAAGTGGTTTTCCCATATGATATGAGAACTTTTCTCAACTCTCTCGCTTTGTTCGAATTAATTATTAATGGTAACAGAAATTAGTTCAGTTTTCTCTGCTATTCTATAGAATTAAATAGACAGCTGAATAGAATGACAATATAAAGAATGAATCTTGATGGAAACGGAGCTATCTCCATATAAAAGTTGGTGGAACTTTCTGCGATAATTTAAGTAGCACCTACGTCACTACTTTTAGGTGCCTAGTTGAGCAACTATGCAGCCGAGAGGATTGTGTTACTTTTATCTGCTGTTCCACTTAGTTCTTTTAAACATTATATAGTATAAGCCTTAATTCTAATTTTACCTCTTCAATGTTACAGGACGAATTTGAGTCTTTATGCCTTGAAACACAGGTATTCCATTTCATAATTATTACTGCTCTGGTTGTTTCATTGATATCAGTTAATTAAACAACTGATGGAGGTTTTGTTTCATCATTTGGATATATAAACATATCAAGGTAAAATATGGGGGAGGGATATGACCATTTGGATTCTGCAGGTTATTTCATTTGCCTTAAGCTATAATTATCTAGAAGTTTCACAAAGTTTTTTGGTTTAAAAATGTGTACTGGAAGATACAGATGGAAATTCTTGGGAAAAGAATGAGTTTTTGAAAACACTTATCTGAAGTGTACAATAGCAACAAAGCCTAATTAGTTAAAGTGAGCCAGGGTATGTTTTAGCATCACTTGAGATAGTTCTTCTATTGAAAATTAATAAAATGTGTTGAAGAAGGTTAGGAACCCCCCCCCCCCCCTCTTTCCAAACTAATTATGCTAAATGTTTTATTTGGAATTATTGAGTTTCATTTAGGAAACTTTGGGAGGTTTCATCGAGACTTGAGTTTCTTCAAGAGGGTTAAAGGGGATTGTTCAAAGCTTATATCAATCTCGCCATCTATCTATATATAAAAGAAGCAAGCCTATCTCATAGACTACAAACCTGGCAACAAAAGAATTGGGGTCTGGTATAAAATATTCAATATAAAAGGCCAATTGGAGATACCGAATTTAAATATATGGCCACAGCAAATCCCAAATTTAACCAATATGGGACAGCCCCACTTAGGCCTCGTTTAGCATTGTTTTTGGCACAGCTTTTGAGGTCAAAACTGCTTTTCACCGCAAACGCAATGCTAAACAGATAAAAAAATTTGGCTTCTGCTGTTGAAACCATGGTTTGAAAAGCCAAACCAAAACGCCAAAAAATATAGCTTTTGGGCTTTAAAAGTTGGCTTTTGGATAAAATGACTTTATTATCCTCACATCTCTATACTTTTATTATTTTAAATATATCTTTTTTTGACATTTCAATTTCCTACAACACTTTTTCACAGTAATGCTAAACACTTAAAAGTTTTTAAACCACAGTTTTTCATCACACTTTTTAAACACACTTTTTTCAATCCAAGCTTTTTCCAACCCAAACTTTTTCCAACAGCAATGCTAAATTAGCCCTTAGTATACATGATTGTCAAATTCTTGGGAAAAAAAATGAGTTTCTGAAAGCACTTATGTGAACTCTATAATAGCAACTAAACCTAATTATTAAAGTGAGTCAGGGTATGTTTTAGCATCACTTGAGATGGTTCATCTATTGAAAATCAATAAACTGTGTTGAAGAAGGTTAGGACCCCCCCCCCCCCTTCTTCTTTTCCAAACTAATTATGCTAAATGTTTTATTTGGAATTAGAGTTTCATTTAGGATACTTTGGGAGGTTTCATCGAGACTTGAGTTTCTTCAAGAGGGTTATGAGATTGACTGGTTCAAAGCTTATATCAATCTCGCCATCTATCTATTTATAGAAGAAGTAAACCTATCTCATGGACTACAAACCAGGCAACAGAAGAACTGGGGTCTGGTATAAAATATTCGATATAAAAGGCCAATTGGAGATACCGAATTTAAATATAAGGCCACAACAAATCCCAAATTTAACCAATATGGGACAACCCCACTTGGTATACATGATATTACATTCAATTTGCTGACCATTTTATTGCATTGCATTGGTGTGCATCTATCATATCACATCTATGCAGGTGACGTTGAATTTTTAAGTTTCTTTGTTTTGTAGGTAGGAACTGCCCTTGATACTGTGGAGCAACTTGTGGAAGAACAATGTCTTGACCCTTTGTTTTCAGATAAGTAGGTACCCATCTGGTTTCTAATATTGTTTGAATGTTAGGTGGTTAACTGATAACAGTGGATTACATTTGTAATTCAATCCTATTTCAACATATGCAATTTGAAATTGAATTGTCACAGATTTGTTATATTAGCTTCTTGTTCTGGAAGTTTGAACTGAAATTATAGTTTCGTGCCAATCTTCCATTTTCAAGTTGTATCCACACTCCTTGAATCAAGTATTCAAATAGTGTTGAAAAAATTTAATTCAAGTCTTATAAGCGAGAAGGACATTCTATACGCTGAAAACACCTTGCACACTAGGCTAATCAGTAAAGGCTTAAGTAAATGAGCTGACAGAATCGAGAAACCATAAACAATTTTATGTGTATATGTTTGTCAACCTTCAAAAGCTACTGAGTTCTATCAGTTGTTGCCTGTCGAAACAAGCCCTGACTTGCTGCTGCCACTTAATGCATTTAACTCCTGTTGAGGTTTGGATCCACAGTTGGATGCGAAGACTAGAGAAGCAAGTTGGTGCTGACAGATTTCAGATAAATTGGAAAGTGTCATTGATACTGTTGTTTGTTTTACTGGATGAACCCTGTGATCCAAAAGTGGTCCTAAACATGTATTTTAGCATTTGTCTAAATGAAGACAAGTTAGATTGTTCTTTGTTTTTGGTCTGTAGTTATAGTTAAAATTATCCCAAAAGCTGTAGAGAACCTCAGATTGCTGAGATTCTATGCTTTATACCAGAACAAACGTGCTTTTTACATTGAACACCATCGAGTTATGTTCCCTATGGTGATTATTGTTCCTTCATCTATTATATTTATTTGCACTCCAATACCATGTTTTGTATTCACATGAAGCCATGTTGGCTGCTCTTCTTTCATTTGAACTGGTGAGGAGTTTGAATGTAGGACTAATGTAATGGATGCGGTGCACAATCTGTCAACAGCAAAGAAAGCTGAGATCCAGTATTTAAGGGGCCTGCTGGAAAGGGTAAGAAATGAACTCATGAAGTTTTCTATTGCAAAGTTACTTAGTGGCGATTATAACCCTATCTCTTTTTCAGTCTATATTCATGTTCTTAGTATCATTTTTGAGCTTAAAGTATGAAGAGAGCTAGGTAAGCCATCAAAATAGTCATAAAAATAATTATGGACTGTTTTCAAATGAAGTAGAACTCTGTGTTCTTAGGGTTTATAGACTTGGTTTGCAGTTTGGCTGAAATTACGTGTTAATGGCTTACCCTGTTGATTTTGCTTTGTTCTAATTGATATATATGAAACATTGGAAAGTTATGGCAGTCTTATTATCTCCAATTTGTTTATAGGCTGAAGAACACAATCGCCTCATCCAAGCTGAGGTTGAGCTACTTAAGAATAAAACACGAGAAGTCCCGGGCACGACAGACATTGTTGAGAAGGTGTGTATTTTTCACTGTGAAGATTTTCTCTCTTTTCCAAAGGAATATACTTGTTGAAGTATGAGCTTGAAGCCATCTGTTTGATAGCTAATTTAAGTCGGGAAAATCTTAATCTCGATTGACTAATGCAACTTTTGCAGTTAAGAGGTGGCGTTTTAAGTTACAGGGAACATAAAATGTCTGGCTTTTAATGATCTGCAATTGGTTGGCTAAATGTACCTTCCACTGCACCGGTGAGCTATATGGAATGGTTAATTTGTACTGAGATGTTAAACCTTCAGTTTGTTTACGTGTATATGTCGTTCTTGTCAGAATGGAGTGAAGACTTCTGACTGTTTTATACATTTTGAGTCAGTAAGACTGGCCTTACTTGTCTAATGAGGAGCGTTGGGATTTGTCTTAATTTTTCGTAGAAAGGTGTGGAGCAGTTGAAATATCTCAAAATATTTTAATTTGAATTTCAATATGAAGTTTCCTTGATCTGAGCTTAAACAAACATAAGGCTACATAACTGTTTCTGTTTGACCTGCCTTAGATATTCATGTTAGTACATTGTTAGTGTCATGATAATATCATATGTATATATAGATTGGATAGTAAGACCGAGACCAAGAAGCAATCAAACTGTATTTATGGCTGGCAATGGCAATGGCACTGGCAGTGCTGAGTTGGATCGATATGACCTCTTCTCTTGTCGTCTCTTTGTCTTGTCTTATACTCTTATATTTGTTGGTTGTGTGATGTAGACTCACAATAAATCAAAATAGTGGAGGTGGTGCCTCTCAAGCTGACTGTGGGAATGAATAATTGTGATGTAGACTCACATACGCCCTTGTCTTCGATTTATTTACTACTTTTTTTGTATTTGTATTGTTATTTGTTAAGGCCGGCATTGCTTGCCGTCGAGACAAGGGGGGGTCAAATATTGGGGAAAGGGGGCGGAAAATTTAATCTTGGTAGTGCTGCTGCTGTTGGTTTACAGTTGGAAAGTATATGAATACAATTGGGTGTGGGTGTCTCAATATTTTTCAAAGGACATCACTCCAATCTATGAAACTAGGGGTGAGCGTTCGATCGAGTCGAATCGAGTGAAAAAAATTCGGATTAGTCGAGTTGATGAGTCCTATTTTGTCAACCAAACTCAATTTGAAATTTTAGCGAATCGAGTCGAGTTAAAACAAATTCGAGTCGAATCGAATAATTTATTCGAGTTAAAATGTTATCTTGTAATTGTTGATTGACTAGATCATGTTACTGTTATCTTGTGAATGCATGTATATCTATAATTTTGAAATTTAGTTCTATGAAATTACAAATATTTTTTTTTGTGTGTTCTATCTTTTCTTATAAATATAACTATCAAAGACTTGTCATACTAAATAAATAGCTTACTATTGACCTTTAAAAAAAGAGAATTCATTATCTTTTAAATTTCATCGTTTGGTTAGCTTGGTAATGTGCATGATATCAATCAAAAGCTTCAATCTTTAACTGAATGAAGCATTGAGTGATAGCCTTCCCCTTTTGAAACTCAAAAAATTCAATGTAAACTTTCAATCTAGACTTGTCAATTTCAAAGGGGAAAAAAAATGAATGATAAAACATTAAGACAATAAGTATGCAGTCAACAGCTCATGTGAATTTATTTTTCTACTGAATGGTGACAAATAACAAAAATAAATGACCCAACAAAAATGGGCTAAAGAGTAAAAAGAGAAGACGAAATAAGGAAAACGCAAAACTCAAGCTTAGTATCAAACTCAAATGAGTAAAACGACGTCGTATAGAAATATCTTATTCGGATTTTCGAGTTATTCGAGTTGTATAAATCAAATCCTAGCTAAACTATGTAACTCAAATTACTTAGTCGAGTTGATCCGAAAATCCGAATAACTCTAATAAACCGAACTATTTAATTCGAAATTTGAAATTTTTTTCGGTTTTTTCGAGTCGAGTCGGATTTTGCTCACCCCTATATGAAACAACTCATCCCTGTCAGAACATAATAACATAACTAGAATGCGATCCCCAATACGTTCGGGATTGTTTACATAAAATATTTATAAAAAAAAAAATCTTAGTCAAAATCTTTTTTTTTTTTGAACATAGAAAGTTTTTAATTATTTAAAAAAAAAATTAGGATTTTGGCTGTTGATCTTTTGAATGATTTTTTTTTTTTTTTTGAATTTTGGATTTTTATGATTTTCTTTGAATATTTGGAATTAAAAAATAAATGAACAATACACATAATACAAAATCATATTTTTTGCTTTTTTCAAATTAATTTCTAGATAACTCATGCATCAGGTAAAATGATTGATGCTTTGTATAATCTCAAAATGAGTAGATAACTTGACATGGATATATCCGTACATTAATTAAGAAAGCTTTAAATAATATAGAAATATGCCTTCTTTATGCAATGGGTAACTTTTGAACATGATATTTATATTAATGTATGATAGATGCAAATGCAATGATCCAATTCTTAAGTCAATGAACTTAGAGTTTAAATTGAATCACTATGAAAAATTATGCAAAATATCATCACTTGGGGACAATTTTTAAAGTAATGTATAAATGTCTAAAATTATCAAATTTAATCTAGACAAGCAATACCTCCCAATCATTATGTGATACTTGACACAAAATTGAGAGTTATTTAAATAGTGTCAATTAGACATGGTAATTTTAGATACAACATTATTATACGACACGAATACAACATGAGAAAAATAATTAAAACACGACACAAAATAAAAAATAATATGAATACGACACGAATAGATAAACGTGTCAAAATTTACATAAAACGAATTATTAATGTGTTAAAATTTATATAAATATATAATACCATTATGACATGAACACGGTGACATATGATACAAAATTGAAAGTTATTTGAATAGTATCAATTAGATATAACAATTTTGAAAATAACATAATTATATGACACGAACACGTTTATCTATATAAAATAAATTATTAACGTATTAACATTTATATAACTATATAATACGAATGATATAAATAAATATTTATGTGTTTATAGTACGATCATGATACGAATGATATAAACACATAAATATTTATTTATTTTTTTATTAAAATTTAAAAATTTGGGATTACCACGTGGCAATCCTTAGGAAAGCAATTTCCCCTCAAATTGAGGAGCATTGTTTTAATATTCTTTTCTAAGATAAGATATGATGTTAACCTAACATGGTTGAAGATTAGAATTATATATATATATATATTAAATAAATTAAATTTATCGTACCCTTTTTGAGGAAAAATTGTCTCTCTCAATACAGCTTGTAATTAAGGACGACTCATGATGAATGAATCAATATAAAGTAGTCTTTGACCAATAGGATGATATAAAATAACATCAATTCATGAAAGAAGGACACGTGGTTTAGTTACGAGAAACGGAGATCCCATTCCCATCCCAAGTCAGAAGTTTTGGTTCGGCTAAGATTTTCATTTTCAAGTTATGGCGAGTCAAAAGGAGGAGGTATTGCCATTCTTGTAAGACAAGAATGATGATTGAAGATTGAAGTTCACCCTTTCAAATTAATAATTTTAAATAAAAATATGCAAAGCAAGGACCTCACTCAGTTTTCTCATTGAAAATTTCTTGGCTTAATTTTGCACTGCCATTTCCTGGAATTTAGATTAGATCTTTAGTTTTTGGCTCTTATATTAATTATTCTTCAGCAGTTTCCCTCTTAAACCAAAACGGCACTTAAAATTTAATTACTTTGTCCTCTTCCGAAAGGAATTAATAATCTGGAAACAACTGCAAATTAAGCATAGTACCATGATCTTGTAATTATTGCAAAGTTCCAGAAAGAGATTATACTACTTTTTTGATGATTCGATATTAATTGTCGTATTTATTTATGAATTTCTATATATTTCAAGAAATTAATTAATTATAGGAGCTGAGCTGCATTTTGAATTGAAGATTGAGAATGATAATCAAAGGAAGAGTTGCAGGCAAGGCAGCAGAGTAAAACCAAATAATCTCTCTTGAACCTCAAATTAAATTCTCCTCTACTAACAAAATAAGAAAAGATTCTTAATTGAATTTATCTATATATAGTTCAATAGTTTCAGTGGATCGCAAGAAGAATCAATGGGTTTAATTTGCTAGTTAGTTTCATCATCATTTATCATCACTCCAGTCCATGCATGCACGTAGAAGCACTTAATTTTTCTTGTTCCCATTCTTTCTAATTTCGTTTCATTTTTAATTACCTGTTCCAAATAAACAACAACTAGCTAGGTAACGAATTAAAATTAGAAAGGAATAAAGAGCTGGAAAGGATATATATATATATATATATATATATATATATATTTCATAGTTAGCAGCTAGCATTAAGCAAATTAAGAGTTGATATTCTGGACGATAGCTAACTAGTTAGCTGTCTCGATCGTTTTGATACCAAACATTAACAGTACTGATTGAAGGCATAAACTATGAAATTAATTAATGGATGATTGGAAATTAAGAGATTGAGGAAGGCATGCAGGCAGGCAGATCAGTTCATGTACTTTGAAGTTTGAAGCATTCTTCAGCTCAATCAAATATTCCTTGCTGGAAATATTATTGTCTGTCACTTACTCTTCTCATATCATATATATGCAAGCAATTAAGGACAATTGAAGCCAGTCCCAGCCAAGCAAAGCCAAAGGAACACAATGAATAAACAAAATAACTCAGTTTATATACTGACTGGTACTAGTAATAAACAAAATAACTCAGTTTATATACTGACTGGTACTAGTAATAAACAGGTATCAAAATTTTAATAATTTGTATTCTTTTTTGCCTTGCGGACTTCATAAAATTAAGGAAATTACAAAAACACTCCCTTTCAAGATGAACACACGTAAAAGTCATTGATCATTTTCTTTTTCTTCTTTTCTATGAGTTGGAAAAAGAATAAACAGAATTTGTTTGCAGATTTTCTTTTCCCTTTTGTGTGTGTGTGTGTGTTATGAGATGAGAAGATATGAGACTCTTCTGTACACTTGGACGTTCCTTTAGTATTCTAAATCTCAAGTTTCTTTGGGGGTGTCTTTTTGGCCAAAAAGAGAGAAAGCTCTTTCTTTCTTTGTTTCTCTTATAGGAACTGCCTTTGGCTTGGCTTGGCTTTGCCTTCTTTGCTTCATCTAATCTAATCTAACTTCTAAGCCTGCTCTGTTGACTTGACTATATCTCTAAATAAAGTGAGAATTCTCTGGAGTAGTTGAGTTGACAACTCTTAGTCTTAGGCTATGATTTTCTGATTAATCTGATGGGCAAACCATTCTGGGGAAGAGCAAAAGGACCATACTGAATCCCACTGTTTGTACCCACCATAGACCACCTGCAAAGCAAAATGCCACCAAAATATATTCTTAATTTTTTTTTCTATTTATAGAAACAAGCATAAATCCACAACTGAAAAGAAAGATTGCAAGACTGTTTAACAAATTGGTACCTGTACTTTGTGGTCAGATGATGGAGAAGGACCATAATTTCCAGCTTGGCTAACTCATTCCCTGGACATGAGTGGGTTCCATTGCCAAATGGCATAAATGTATTGGGTTTCGGAACAACCTGTTAAATCATTGAGCAAAAGTATGCATTAGGATTAGGTGATTGGGATCCCAAAGTTCAGAGATGTCAGCGCCATATAATAATGTATTGGTACTAGGGTAATGTTTTTTTATACAATAAAAAAAAAACAAAAAAACTCTGCAAATATTTATATATTTACCTCAAATCTTGAGGGATCAAACTTTTCAGGATCTGGAAAGATTTCTGGGCTGTGGTGAATGTTTCTAAAAAGTGGTAAAACTTTCCATCCTTTTGGTATAAGATACCCTGAACAATATTTTTTACAAGAAAAAATAACAAGTCAGACTCTTAGCACAAAAGAATAAAACTACACTGACAACTATATGATATTTTGTCCGATTTGTGGTGCAACTGACCTTCATATTCAACATCTACCACTGCTTCTCTGAAGGTAAAAGATAAAATTGAAGCAACCCTAAGTGTCTCCTGAATCACCCTAGAAGTTATTGGCATCTTCTTGGTATCTGCCCAACTCAGAGTTTGCTCCTCACCGCACTCCTCTTTACCTCTCATTATGGCCTCTTGTTCCTCCTGTAAACCCACAAATAGCACAACATACAAGATACAACCAAGTCATTCCAAGAGCCCTATCATTATTCTTATTAAATAAATTCCAGTCACTCGTCTGTGGTGGATTATAATCTTACCGTGACAGCTTGAAGAACGCTTGGGTTTTCTCCAAGGTACTTAATTATCCATGTCAGAACGCTAGCGGTGGTGTCACGAGCAGCAAAGATTACACCAATAATGTTGTCAGCAATTTGTTCATCGGTGAGGCCTTCTTTGTCACCCATGAAAGACCCGAGCAAGTCATTGCAATCGAGCTTCATTTGCCTCCTGGTTGATATGATTTTGGCTAGAATCTGAGCAAGCTCTTTCCTTGCTTTCATTGATTTGTTGAAAAGTGTTCCAGGAATGTTAATGGGCATCGAGTTATACCCCTTCTCAAGAATGTAGTAGCACCTCTTGAGATCTTCTCTGTAAAGCACTTCATCCTTTCCAAATATTGATAGTAGCGCAACATTGCATGTGTACTGCAAAATTTGAGCGATATATCAATAAAGAGTGGTAATTTTTTTTTACATAAAACTAAAACCAATTATTACCTACTTTTAGTTTTGTTTTATACCCTTGTTAATAAGGTAAATCAAAACACGGGAAACAGAAACAGAGGACCCCTGCTTTTTCTCTGTTTTTTAAAGAGAGAAAAATATATAGTAGCTGTATCAAGAAAAGAGAAGGAAAGCTTACTGTTTTCATTTCTTGGAAAGTGGTTATCAACCTCCCTTCCAGTGAGTGGAGAGAATCTTTGGCAATGGATTCGATGTTGGAGACGATGCTTTTGATGGCTTCAGGCATGAAGGCACGGAGAACAAGCTTCCTCAATTTGGTATGGTACTGTCCTTGGCTAAAGAAGATGGCTTGTTTGCCTAACATCCTCTCTTTACTTGCTGGAAATGTTGGCTTGAAGAGATGAGATTTGGTTACGAGCACGAATTTTGCAGCTTCAGGGCTCGAAATCATCACACAAGGACAGCCTAGTATGTGGGTCTTGAATATGGAGCCATACCTATAAAAGAAAGAGGGAAAAAACAGAAGCACCGGTAATTGTAAGTATGCATTACAATTTACATGTAAAAGAAAACATTTAAAAACATTGAATAGGTATAGACCTCTTTTGCTTTGAAGCAAAGAAGACATTTGGGTTTTGGGAGTAGAGCTGAAAGGTTTCACCGATGTAAGGCCAACCGAGGGTGCCTGGAGGGAGAGGAAGTTTCCGGGTATTGGATTTGAAGAATTTAAGAAGAGAACGGAAGAGAAAAATGAAGAAGATTGAAGCAAATAAAGAAAACATGAAATTGAATGCCATGTATTAATGGTTGGATGGTGTTGGTGGTGAGGAGTAGCCAAAGTCTAAGTGGTGAAGAAGTTGTGTGAGGAAAACAAGTGACGCAGCAGGGGTATATATAGAGGCTATTGGGTGTCACAAAACAAAGGAAGAGAAATCAAAGAGAGGAAGGGCTTTCAAAAACAGCTTGAACCCCACACGCGGAATCTCCCTCCAGCTCATTCATGTTTTTTTTTTTTTTTTTTTTTTTGGGGGTCAGGGGAGAGTGAGAGAAAGAGGAAGCACGTGCCAAGACTCAAGAAAGAATGCAAATACAGCGTGTGAGACTTTGACCACAAAACAAAACAAAAAACTAAAATAAAACGGAAGGGTTTTTTTTTTTTGGGATAAGTAAGTGTTTTATTTATCCAGAAAGCAGTTAAACTGTTACATCCAACATCATGTGCAACATGTACTTAAAGCTATACATACTTAAACAATACTTGAACAAAACTTAAGACCACTAATCAATCAGGGAACAATAGCAACATACTTCAGCAATACTTAAAGCTATACCAGAATGGACAAAAATCCTAGGAAAAAAGAGACAGTCCCCAATCTGCATCCAATCTTCGGTTCACTTCATTGTTTAAAAAAGAGACAGGCCAAGCATATTACTATAATGATCTTTATTGTTTAATATATCGATCCAATTCACAAGTGATTCTTTAAATTAATTCATTTTATTTTCACCTTAATTTCACACAACTAATTAATAACATGTAGAAAATGATTTACCCAAATCATTGTTTTGGAGATCTTGCATAGTGTAAACAAAATAATATGAATTAAATTATAATTGCAAAAAATCAAATTAATATACTCTCTCTCTCTCTCTCTCTCTCTCTCTCTTTTGCCATTTTAATTCTAATCATATATATTCGTTACTTTTTTTAGGAAATTGTTTGCCTATAGAATGGGAAAAAAAAGTAGTGAAAAAAAAAAGTATTGCTTTTGTTTATTGGTAATCATATAACAATATATTAAAGTTGTCCCCATATTTGAGGGCAACTTTTTAATTGAATGCTCAAGTTTTTTATTTTTGAAAAATAAGGTCATATAAAATTATGAGCGTGCTATTATCAATTAATTATCATTTAACATAATCTCTTAACTGATTGACATTTGTCACCAAAATGAGGGATTTGTAAGGGATAACTTTTAATTTTTTTTTGGCATTTTATTTTAAATAATCCAACTTCTTTTTTAATTTTTTTTAAAAAAATATTAAAAAATAAGAAATATTTTTATCATTTATATATTATATAAAAATTAGAGTTGGATGAATATTATTTTTTTAATTTTTATATTATTGAATTAAAAAATTATTATATTGATAAAGAGTTGGTAAAAATTAAAATATTGAATAATATACTAGTTCAATATACACCTTGGTTTTATTAGGCCAGAATTATATATGATGATACAATAATTGGATTCTTTCAACGATAGCAGTCTTGCAGAGACAAGGCAATTTTGGGATTAGATTTATAGTAAGAAAGCTACACTCTAACAATACTTGTCTGCCAATATATTTCTCTCTCTTTCATCTCCCAAATTTGAGCAAGACAATGCTTGATTCTGACAATCCTGATGAGTCCCTTACTATAAAAGGATCGATATATATATATATATATATATATATATATATATAGAGAGAGAGAGAGAGAGAAATGAACCTAGCTAGTTAAAGGTGACAAAGTGTGGCATATACGATGTCGAAGTACCCCATGGCCCATGATGGCATTCATGCAGACGCAGTACAAAAAAAAAAAAGTCCTGAAAAATGATGGAAGGCAGATGAATAATTTTAACATAATAATAATGTGAAAACCAGTGTCCAGTGGATGCAATATTCATCTTTTTGCATTAATTGAGAATCGGCATGCATGCATGCATGATTCATATATATATTTGTTGATGCAAATTTAGAAAGAAAGAGAGAGAGAGAAAGAGAGAAGGAGAATTGAAATTGAAAGGTCGAAAAAGGCTAAGGCTAAGCCTAACTTTATTTCTTCATTGATCAGATATTGTCATAAACAGAAGCATCCCACACCCAGCAGATCTAGGCTTTCCGTCTTTGAACGAAATTCATGCATCACTATTAAATAAATATATATATATGTAATTTTTCTATAATAATTGATTTACCTCTTCTCAAAAATCAATTGGACAATTAATTAAATTTCTTCATGTCATAATTACTCTTAGAAAATGGTTTACTGGTATATGCTCCTGCACTTTTATAACCTCATTTATAAAAATTATTATATAATAATAATGTAATTTATTCATGAATGAATGAAAAAAACTAATTTATTTTTAAGGACAGGTGTTTATAATTAATTAAGAAACGGAAGCCCGACCCACTCCACTAAAGTCGAAGCATTTTTTAGTTGAGCATGCTATTTTTTTGGAGGAGATTTTGTGGCTTACCACTATCGCTGGCCCTGAGCCTGATAGATAGAAATTAATTAGTATTACTCTACAATCATTGATTTCATTCTGGCTTAATTAATTTCCAATTCCTTGCTTTAGGCAACAAATCTTCAATTTCTTAATTAACACCTACTTTTACTAACTATAAATTAAATACTCCCATCTTCAACAACAAAAAAAAAGAGATTAATATCCTAGGCCTTAGCTCAACAATTATTAATTAATACTTAAATTTCTGTGTATCAAAAATTAATTAAGGGACTCTCAAGTCTTAATTATATTATATATATATATGGGGTTATGGCTAGTGCATGCCTTGCACTGTCTTTAACTGAACCAAAACCCCAGCAAAAAAATAATAAATTTAAACCACTTGCCGTTGGCGTTGAGTCTGCTATGACGAATTAATGGCCATTTCTGTACGGCTGGGCAATACCTTCGTAGACTAACGTCTGTATATGATGATAATAAATAAATAAATAAATAAATAAACTCAAACAATCGCAAAAGGACAATTCATTGTTAACACCAACAACAGCTGAAATCAAATTTCATTTCACAAATATATTCTAATTTATAGACTCTAGCTAGGCCTAGGCCAACTAATCTCAATCTATAAACTCATCCAGGTATGTCTGCCTTCTCTCTATTATTTTTTTATCAATTAATTATCTATATCATTTTAATCATTATTTATAAATATAACTTTTTATAATTTATGAATGAATTTATACATATAAATGATAATAATAAATATATTAAAAATTAAAAAAAAAAAGAGCCCAACCTCCTACGAACGTACCAATTGAGATTGATCATATATTGCTATATGTTAAAGCCCTCGACTTAAATCCAATTATGGTTGCATTTGGTGCTACTGCAATTTCTTGTTTTTTCCTAATATATAATATATATTAAATACACGCCCATAACAAAAGCATGCCTATATTTATATTTAGAACAAGTCCAAAGGGAGCAGGCAATTTTGAATTTTATTTTTTTCAACAAGAGAGTATAAAATTGTACAACCTAACTAATCTAACTATTAAGTATATATATACTAATGCCAACCAATGGGATGTGAATAGACATGCTCACGGGCCGGGCAGCCCGCCGGACAGGATATTTTGTGTTCCGGCTCGGCCCGGAACAGTAATTTTTATTATAATAATATTATTTTATTTAATTTTAATTATAAAAAAATAAAAAAATTATTTTTTTATTCCAATGAACAGTGTTTCGGGCTTAAACGGGCGGGCCTGGGCGACCCAAGGCCGGGCCTGGGCAGAAAAAATAAAAATAAAAAACCGGACCGCGGCCCGGCCCATGAACAGCTGTGAACAAATACTTTTACCTTTTTAAAAACATTGAAACACTATTTACATGACAGAGAGCATATATACCCCTCCTTAATTAAGACGCTTAAGAGTAAACAAGTTTAAAAAAAAAAAAAATTGGATTGAAAAAAATATATTTTAAAGTATGATAAAAAATTATGGTTTAAAATTTTTTAATTGTTTGGTATTATTGTGAAAAAAGTATTGTGAAGAATTGAAATGTAAAAAAAAAAAATGTTTAAAATAATAGAAGTGTAAGATGTGAGGATAATAAAGTTATTTTATCCAAAAGCTTTATTTTTTGGTTTTTTTGTTGGGTTGCCAAACCATGGTTTCAACGCAAAAGTCAAATTTTTTAATCCATTTAGCATTACGTTTACGATAAAACATAACTTTTAACTTTAAAAATTGTGTCATCAGTAATATTAAACGAGACTTAAGTAGTGTTTCAAGATCTGTTTATTTTTTTGAAATGAACTTTCTAACAACAATTTTCGTACATTTGAGTGTTTTTTTGAAAAAGTTTTGACCAATCAAAAATATATTTTGGGTTAACGGGAGAAAAATACTGTTTCCATTACATGTCTTATACTTCTAAAAAGAAAAACACATTTTACGAAAGTTGAAACAAAGCAAAAATGATTCAATGTTTAAATATAGTGATTGATCTCTTTTTATGAAAATTGAAACAAAGGAGCAAAAATTATTGATCCCTAAGTAAAAGGTAACGGTCATTTTTATGGAAGCTGAAGTAAAACAAAAAGAATGGATCTCTAAATATAAGGATCAGTCATTTATTTATATTAATACATATTTTTTGAAAAAACAATCGAAAAAAATATATATTTATCACAGGATTGTTAAATAAAAAAATTGCGACTTTTTCAAAAATAAATTTATTTTTCAAAATAGTCAATTTCGGCAAAAACAAACAAATCCTTATGTTCAATGCATAAATAATAAAAGCATCACATATGTGTAATAATTACGTTACGTTTCAAACATTGCATAATTAAGAGTTAAAAGAGATGATAAAATTTTTAAACATACAATAATGTAATGTACCTAATTTCAAAATTCAAGTACTTCAACTTTCAACAATAAGTCTCCTTCGATCTTATGATCAATATAAGTGTATGGAGGGGGAGGGGACATAGATGGTCAAACAAACCACTTTGAGTTCTCCAATTACATACATTGCCAAAATTATGGAATCTGGTATTGATTTCAATTTTCAGACATTGAATTAAATAGTTAACCCTTTTTTTTTTTTGGTAGGAAACGTTGATCCAAATATATTTGACCAAAAATTGTATGTACCAAATTAATAATTAAAATTAATTAAGTATAAGGGGGAATTGGAACAACAGCAAGTAATAAAATTCGTCAAAATTCTTGATATATAGTCTGAATTTGAAATATTTAAAAGAATAGAATTAGACGAGAAAACATATGTATGTACTAATGTCCAATGCAAGGCAAGTACTATTTTGCTAAGAAAACAGGGAAATTTGTGGAAAGTGCATGCACATTCCACAGTGGGCATTTTCTTTTTCTAACACAGTTTTTTCATTTCATTACACTACTACTATTACAGTTTTACTTTACACTATTACTATTTTACTATTACTATATGGTATATAGCTTTTGCTTTTTAATGTAATTTAAATAACAGCTCTCTTTTCTTCTCTTCTGTACCTTTCACTAAACTTTATACGTCCCCCACCATCTCTTTCGTGCGTCGATTCCACGCTTGTCGTAATGTTTCTTTTTCTTTCTTTTTTTCCTTTTTCTTTGTGCGTATTTTCATTTAAAACCGACAAAAAATAGCAACTGCGTCTGCTTGTGTAAAGTTTTAGTTTTTGCTAAATGTATGTAAATTAAATTTGAAATAAATTGATAAATCTATTTTTTTTTCTGTATATATATATATATATATTAATCTTGAGCTAAAAAATGAGGTAACTCTTTTATCTCATATTAATATTTTACACATTCATGATGTATCTTACAAATTACATAACTCATAAAGGATATGATAGTATATAGCAAAACAACAAAAGGAAAAATTAGTAAAACCAACCCTGGAAACTTGTTATTAAATGGTTAAACGTTCTATTACCTCCTACTAATTAACTAAGATTAGAGATATATTTGAAAGAGTTTTGTACTTTAATTAAATTCATCCATCTTTCAGTATATCGAAAATTATTAAACATCTAGGATACAACTATATTTAATATACATAATTAATGATTATTAAGTGATATTTTATGATCACATGAATGTTTGTAATCCTTATCCTTATATATATCCATAATATTATTTATTGGATAATATATCCTAGTTAAATTATAAATTCATAACTTATTAATGTTTATTTTGTTATTGAGATTTAACAAAAAAAAAAATAGTAATTATGTCTCTTTAAAAAGAAGCATTTTATCTACAATTCTATTTTATTAAAATCCTACAATATTAATGAATCCCAATTGGCATATCCTGGAATTAAACAACAACTTTCATTTTCAGAAAAAAAGGATGCGAATTTCCTGTAAAATGACTTGGGATAAAGAAGAAGAACTTACTTCTACGGCTACCGCGGCCTACCACTAGCAGTATATATAAGTAGTTCGAACGCACCCTTCCGCGCGTAAATATGTATTTGTTTCCCATCTAATTTTCCAATAATTCTTCCTAGGGACTAGGAGTCTATTATGATGCTGACGTGGCTTTACGTAGACTACTAAGGTTGTAATGAACAAAGACAAATTACTAGGACCCAGATAGCTAGGTTTCCTTAATTTCATGATGTTTCCTCTGAAATTCTTGATCCGAAGTTTTAGAAGTCAATTTTATTTTTACGGCTGACAAATGATATTTTTTAAAAGTATTTTGTTAAAGGGTGTTTCCTTCAAGTTATTGTATATAATAATATTTTTATTTAATTTATTAAAAATAATGAATAAAATTATAATTTTTATATTTAATATAATATTTTATTATAAATAATATATTAATTAATTTTAAAAAATATCTTAAAGATACTCATTAATAAAATTATTTTTAAAATTATTTAAATATATTATTTATAATAATAAAATTTTATATTAAAAATAATAATTAATGCTTGTATTCATGATTTTAATGTATTGAGTGAATATATTATTTTATACAATAATTTTAAAAAAAAATTTAAAAGCATTTATTAACAAAATCATTTTACTATTCAAAATGTTTGATACAGTGAATTTTCATTTTTATTTTCATCTAGTAATAGCTGAAAATTTTAATTAAAGCTTAGTATCTCTTGTCTAAAGAGAAAATTAATGTGTAACTATACTCTTGGCCATTGATATCGGAAGATATGGACTGATCCAGTTGAAAATTTTCCAGAATGCACGGAAATGAAATTAGCTTCCTTCCTATCAATTATCCAAGAATTTTGCTTTTTCCAGATTTCTTGTATTATATATATATATATATATATATATATATATATAGTATGAAAGATGGTTGTTGGTTGGTTATAGCCTGATAAGCTCTCTATCATATTTTGGTTGGCAACTTGGCATTGAGTTCCTCTAATTAATTAATTGTTATTTTTTTTAAGAGGTAATTATAACTTTAGTTTTAAAATATAATTTTTTTATATCAGTTTTAAAATTTTTACTTATAAATATTCAATTCTAAAAGTTATCAATATGTTAAAAGTTAATTTTTTGATCACTCCTCAAACAAAGCACTAACTGCAAATTTATATGGAAAATTTACTTGACATATGATTTTAATGGCCTAAAGTTGATTTTTTTTTTTTTATCATGCAGGTTGTTGTTAATAGTTGAATTTTGATGAAAGTAACAATTTGAAAAGGGAGGGATGCTGATTTAGTGAGAAAAGGAAAGAGGTTGTTGGTTTAGTGAAAAAAAGAGAATAGTAAAAAATGAAATAGTGATTTTTTAATCTTTTATAGGAACCTTGATTTTTTAAAAATAATTTTTTAATATTTTATAAATTAGTGAAATGACATTTGCTCAGTATATGTCAGCTAAACTTTTTATTAGTGTTTTTGTTTTTGAAAAACTAATTTTTAACATATTTAACAACATTTAAGATTGAATATTTACATTTAAAAATTTTAATATTGAAATAAAACAAAACAACTTATGTTTTATGATTAAAATTAAAATTATTTTATCTTTTAATTAGCACTATAGTGAGTCAAGTAATTTGAAGTGAGTAAATTAATAGAAGTTTGGAGGCCCCCGTGGCCTGTTGTGAATGATTTGGGAATCGGGGATATTTATCCACTTGTGTTAAATCCTTTTCAAATTTCAATGGTACTTGGTTCCAGCTATCATTTGTTTTTTCTCGGATAGAGGATAGTGAGAGATCTCCCACTATTAAAAGTGTGACTTCTGAAGATGACATTCACTTCACTTGGTTGTTTCTTATACCCCCATGGCATGGGTCTCCCAAAAACAAAAATTAGTGTTTGTTTTAGTATTTACCATAATATTGGGTAACCATATCATAAATAAAACCTTATACACTAATAAAAAAGTAAGATTATATATGATCAAATCCAAGATCCTCCTCCTCTCTTTAGCAATCACTCCCTGAAAGGTCCCATTATTTTGAAGGAATTTTATATCAGCTTACTTTTTCAATCTAACAAATTATGTTTTTGCCTTTTGTCTGTGGCTACGTGCCATATATATATACCCTTTGTTTTGACGTAAGCATGGCACCTATCCCTTCAATTCAAACCCCACAAAAACTAACAAATTAAACCCACGAAAATATCTATCAGCAGCAGCGCTAGCTAGGCTAGTAGCCTCTGGAAAAGATTTGATTTCAACGTTAAATCAGGTTCAGACATGATTAGCTGGTATCATTAGTTCTGCCCCCAACAGTATCAGTGATGAAAGTGTAGTTTTATTGACTAGATGCAAAGTTAGTACACCAAGTACTTTGACTGAAAATTTATCCCATTGGATTTTCTTTTTTGGGGGCATTTGACCAGAATAATAATAATAATTCTATGTGCTCTCAATTATATGATATATCCATACAGTGCTGCTCTCTTAACTAGTTGGATGCTTCTTTCCTTCCTTCCTTCCTAATCCTTGCTATATATGTATTACTTGAAGATTGCATACTTTAACTTAATTCAGATTCTCACCACTAAGTTTCTGTCACATTTCTTTCCTATATCATATTAATTAAATAAGTTAAGCGTGCATGACTCTATAGTAAAAGAAATTTGTGCTAATAAAAATAATGATTATTGTTGAATTTAATTTTCCGTACAGTGCAGAAGCAAATTCAAAAGTGAGAAAATTTAATGCAAGCCAGCCCATGCCGTATGCCTGCAGATTTCATACGTAGCTAGCTAGGTATGGCAATTGTATCCCATCCTATGGGCCAAACCAAAGAAAACCACTTATAAACAAAACCAGGGACAGTCTCAGTTTGCAACATTAATTGTGTATATGTGCTGGCTAGTTGTTTTTGTAATCAAGATAAGTTTCAACTTTTTGAGTCAGTGTTGGGTATCCTTCCTTTCTCAATATTAGTTTCTCTGCTTAATTAGTTATATGTATGTGCATTTAAGATTTGGCAAATTGCAAATATTATTGTATTATAATAAATTTATAAAATATTCTTCCTCTGTCTCTTTCTCTCTTTAAAGGGTTGTTAATTATATGTTCAAGCTTAATTTATTCTGAATGAGACAATATGGGATGGGATGGGATGGGAATAGCAGCCAAAATAACAAATCATCCTCTTCTACCCCACTTTGATATATTATACTCTTTTGGTGCAACTTCTGGGGTGGATACCACTTCTAGCTAATTAAATCCACCTTTTGACGATGTTATCAAGCCCTGAGAGGGACCCTAGCTACTTGTAAAGGAAAAAAATAAGAAAATAGATGGATCAAGATCAAGAGAAAAGAGAAAAGAAAGGTAAAATAATAACCCATACATAGATATTACACTATTTATTACAATAGATAGGCATGCTCTAAATCATCAATTTGATTTCATGCTAATCACTTTCTTTACAAGTAATTTTCTGACTTTACAGATAAGAGCGGTGGTTGTTTTGGAAGTGTTCCACACCATACTCTTACTTTCACTATATATTTTATAGGGTTAAAAATAACAAATTTGCCATCGAAACCTATTATAAATGACTATTGAAATTTGTTATTATATTTTATTTTAATTAATATTTGTCATTTTATTTTGAGATTAAGGATAAATTTGTTATTTTTTTTTTTTAACTAAACTTTGATTTTTGATTGAATTTTGTCACTCAATTTTGATTTTTTATTGAATTTTGTCACTCAACATTGATTTTGGATGATTTGAAGATAAAATTTAACCCAAGAAAAAAGCATTCATTCAAATATTTTATTATGATAATTAACAATAATAAATTAAATTTATAAAAAATATTAAAACTTAAAAAACTTAACATAGAATTTTTATTTTACAAAAGAAAGACCGAAAAAAAATTAAGTTTAGTGTTTAATAAAATAAAAATTCTATGTTAATTTTTAATATTTTTATTATTAAATTTTAAAATAAAATATTTAAAAAATATTAGTTTTTATTAAAATTTTTTTTTTCAAATCATTTAAAATCAAAGTCGAGTGGCAAAATTTAGTGACAAAATTCAATCAAACAAAAATAAAGTAACAACCTTCAATATTGAGTTAAATTATAGTAGTAAATGTATCCTTAATCCCAAAAGTACAATGACAAATATCAATTAAAATAAAGTATAATGATAAATTTCAATATTTACTGTAGTATGGTGGTTTATTTTTGTTGAGGGGACAAATTGATCATTAACAAATATATATATATATATAATTATCAAAACAGTGTGTTTGTCAAAATGACCCATCTGTCAATTCTTCATAGTTTAATCTCTTATATAATATAGGATTTTGTTAACAAATGTTCTTAAGACACTTTTTAGGTTAGTTAATATATTATTTATAATAATAACATTATATTAAATGCAAAAGTTAACAACTTTATTCATCATTTTCAATGTATTGATTGAATATATTACTATATTTAGTAACCTTAAAGAGTGCTCTTAGAGCATTCGTTAGCAAAATCTTATAATATATACTAATAACTAAGCTAACACTAATAATAATTCATTAAACATGCTTTGACCTAAATTTAATTTTAAATTGGCGTGGGTACCCATGCACAGGGAGACACGTGCTTCTATTTGATTTGAAGTACAGATGCACGTACGTACGTAATATGTACATAAAATATGGTATAAATAATTAACATCTGAGTTATAAATTAATTGAAGCTCTTGAGTAACTAATAACAATGAATAGTAGTAACCAGGAAACATCCATCAATGCTAGATGCCTTCATCAAGTGCATGCAGGATCCAATAGGGTTAATATTATACTCTAAATTAATCCTCCCATCGTCAAAGCCAGACAAAGCCAGTTGGGTTTGGTGTTTTGACAGTCTATTAGCAAATATATATACACATATATATATATATAATGTTTCTTTTTTAATTATTTTTTTTTTAAGAAAAGAGAGAGAGAGAGGGTTTCTTAAAGAGTTTTTATTATCTCCATAATTAATATTCTTAGTTGAATAAATTATTATTTAATAAAATCTTGAAGGGATGCTCGATTGCAATGGGAGCCATGATGGTTGACTCTCAAACAATTTGACGCGTGGGTTATGATAAGTTTTGACCGACTAGGGTTTTGAAGTAATAAACACTTTGCTAAACAACAAAAAAAAATGCGATACTCGTATCGTAACTCTCAAGCTTGTCCATATTCAACAGTACTTCAGTTTTATTGAGTTCAAGTTCTATCGCATGCACTTATTAATTTAGCTTGTGAATCACATCAATGCTGCCCCAATAGATGGCAAGGGCAAGCCAACAGGAAAGCAAGTGTTGCCGAAGGAACGTTGAGGAGGTTGTTTAATGTTACAAAATTTGCTAATTATATATAGAAATTAGAATGTGATCATTGGATCATGTGCAATGGTCTGTAACTTAATTTCCCATATTTGGATGCAATATTGCAATGCAATAATAAACTACTAATATTTAGATAAAACTACTTTAATGTGTAGTTAATGCTTGCCGTGAATGTGCTTTTTAATGTCCTCCAGTTGACATTAACATTAAACTTTGATTTTTTTAGCTTCTTCAAACCTTGGGGATTTAACTATTATATCAGAGTTTGACAAAGAATATAGTAATAAGTGAAGCATTTTAACATTTGACTTCATGATAATGATTAGCGCATACTTCTTTTGAATTGAACTAGCTTGAATTCCCATCCCTATTACAAAGAAAAAAAAAAAGAAAAATTTTATGAGTAAATTTAGGCTGATCATATAAAAATAAAAGAACTTCATCTCTAGAGAGTTTGTAAATTCATTAAAAATGAAATGCATATTCTACTCTACTGTGTGAGAGAGTGAATTAAGTACGTAATTCCTTTTTATGATCCTAAACTTGGATTATTGTGAACAACTTTTTGATGGAAATAATGCTATCAACTTTTTAATTTGGTTAGCTAGAGAGTTTCAAACGGAAAAACCTTTGTTGAACTCTTATGTTTGGTGATTTTAAACATATATATATATATATATATATATATATTTGCATTTGCATTTGCATTTGTTACTAATTTGGAGATAGGAAGATTCATATTTACAGGATTTTTTTATATAGATAAAGTAAATAGGAATTTAAGCGAAGTTTTCATATAGAAAAAAATAGAGAAGGAAAATTATAAGAGAAACCTCCTGCCACTATGAATAATATTTATGGTTAATGAATCAAATTGTGATGTAAAAAAAAAAAAAGAAAAAGATTATAAGCAGGTTAATGTACATCATTACTTGTATTAACCGGTTTATACTGGCAAAGGAGGATGAGGTTGAGGTTCCATAGCCCGTACAACTCAAAATCCTATCTATAATCTGGCTCATATCTGGCCTCCCTTCTTAATTTTCAAGCAGTGCTGCATTAGCTAAATCAATCAAGACCTTTAGTTTCTCTAAATTTGCATATCACCATTGAGTTTTGGGTCCAATATTTTAGCCACAACCTCAACATCCTGATTTTTCCTGCATTCTTCCAATCTCACAGAGCCTTGACCTGATTTCAAACCTGTTATCAGTTCAAGCAGCAGGATCAGGACCCCAAAGCTATAGACATCACTCTTTGCTCTTTGGTGATACCAGGCCAGTTTTGAGGTAATTATATTGGTGTCAACATTAGGGGTGTAAACGAGACACCTGTGCTCGCAAGCTACTCGAGTTCGACTCGAAAAAAACTCGAATTCGATTCGGTCATTATTGAGCCGAGCTCGAGCTCGAGCTATCGAGCGAGCCGAGTTCGAGTATCTTAATACCCGATTCGAGCAGCTCGTGAGCCTAATCGAGCTTTTTATTTATAATATTTTTATTATTAATTTACTATTTTACCCTTAATATATATATACATACTTAAAAACCCTTAATTCGAGCTCGAGCTCGAGTATATAAACGAGCCTAATCGAGTCGAGCTCGAATAGTTCGATTTTATCTCGAGCCGAGCTCGAGCTTAAAAAATGATACTCGATTGAACTCGAACCGAGCTTCGAGCCTCGAGTTTCGAATCGAGCTCGAGCTTCTCAGTATTCGAGCTCGGTTCGGCTCGATTACAGCCCTAGTCAACATAACCGAATGAAGCTTTGATGTTGGTTGGGTTTTGAGAGCGCGGGCTTGTCATAATAGCCCAATTTGCAGAGCCAATCTGCAAGTTTGGCATGATTACTGTGAATTAGAAGAATGCTAGAGGACTTCACATCTCTGTGGAATATGGGTGCACTGAACTCGAGCAATGTGCATGGAGGGCAATACTGGACTGGTTTGACCACGAAAGTGTCCCTGAGGACTGGCCATGGTATGTGTGCATCCTGTCAAAGAGGCTCTTACTGGGCACGTATTCCAGCACTAGAAGTTGTTCTCCTGCTTAAACAATTTAAGCCATATGGTTAGTTATGAAAATATCTTTTATTCAAGTGCTCCAGACTCCACTTCAGAACCAGGGATTTAAATTGCGGTCGCGGACGCGTTTTCGGTCGCGTTGTATTTATCGCGGTTGCAGATGTAATGAATGTTACCGCGGTCAATTGCGGTAAATATCGGCCGCGAATATCGACGGCAAAGGGAGCCGCAACCGCTAAATATCGACCGTAGCGTCGCGTTGCGGCCGCTATTTAAATCCCTGTTCAGAACAAATATTTGTGTAAGCACAAGTTCATATATATATATTTTTTTTAATTGTTTGATAGATGGTAAGCTTCCTGAATGATGTTATGGATCTAATCACTAATGGGTTCGCTTTCTTGGGTCATGGAAACACTTGAATCAAAGGCAAGGCTAGGCCCATAACTCGAGCAAGATAGTTTGCTCACAAATAAGATTACTCCAACATCAGCAAAATGGGCTGATCTCGAATTGGGACATTGCTCGTGGGCTAAAGTCTGTCAATATTTTCTTATAATATAGTGTTATTTTGGAAAGGAAAGGCTTGGCCCATAACTACATAAAATGTTGTCGATGAATTTTGGGCTAGGCTTCGAGCTGTAAGTACTCGTAGAATTGTAATTAGATCCGACAATTCATATATTCGTATTGTGTTTGTATATTTTATAATATCATAATTATATTTAAAGTATTTTATATTTATATAAACTTTGATACGTTAATAATTCGTATTATATAGATTTTGAAATATTTTTGTCGTATTCGTATCGTGTTTTTAATTATTTTTTTCGTGCTGTGTTTATGTTGTATAATCGTGTCGTATCTAATATTGTCAGGTCTACTTGTAATTATCTTGTGAGCACAGAATATGTTCTGAAATAGTAATAAAATCTTTTTGACCCAAAAAAGAAAGAAAAAAATACTAATAATCATTCGTTATTCTGTAAGCAAAATGAAATATTGCATGGAATCACTTTTTACAAAAGTATTAGCGTTTTTATCAAAATTGTTACTAAATATTTAAAAAATGTATTGCACGAAATTAAAGAGATTAATTAAGGGATAGTGAAATGGATTACCTTTGTTTTCCAAGCAGGAACCAAACAATCCCACCAAATTAATTTGGATGAGAAATTGCTAAGCAAAACAGAAATTAACTTCATCCAATTAGAAGATCTTCTTCTTGCTAGTTGCTACCATGCAGTGCACCTCTCTCCCCGAGTTTTCCGTCACCAACCTCTGTAAGATTAGATACACAAATTAAACAAAAGAAGTTGGTCCAACAACACCTACTCTAATCCCAAAGCTAAAATCACTTGTTGCCATGCATTTTGCAGCTCTTCTGAAAGTAAAAAATAAAAAAAAGGTTTTGCTAATTAATATCCTTAAAGTAATTTTTAAGGTTAGTTAATATATTATTTATAGTAATAATATTATATTAAATATAAAAATTGATAACTTTATTCATTATTTTAAATGCATTATATGAAGATATTGTTATATATGATAACTTTAAAAAATAATTTTAAAACACTCGTTAACAAAATCTAATAAAAAAAATGTCTTCATGCGTGCATGCGAATGCGATGCAAGGGAATAAATAATCACTTTGTTTTTCCAAACAGCATGGATCCAGTCCAGCCCATGTGTATTGACATATGTAAATTCAGTTTTAGTGTTTACTTAGTAGCGAGCAAATACTTTATCATCAAACACCTTGTAAGAAGCATTATTAATTGTCTTACTTGTTTACCACAAGTTGAAATTTATAGCCATAGGGATAGGGATTAATTTCATTCATCTTATTATTCCTATTTTATATCCTATATACTTCATAATAATTTTGGGTTTCTAATATTGTACTCTATCTATCTATCTATCTATTTTTTGAATATTTTTCTTTATCTTATCTTATAATAAAACAAGAAAAAGAGTTGTGGAAGGATTAACCTACCATTATTTAGCTTTGATCAATAAAAATAATTTTAAGATAAAATTAATATCTATATTTGTATTTTATTTCAAATTTTATTATTGCCAATTTGCTGCATGATAAAGTATACTACCACCACCGACTATCAATTAGGAGTTCTTAATTATACATAAAAAGAGAAATGTTTTTAAAATAAAGTAGTGACTGATTTGTGATAGAATAAAGACAAAGCTGGGGTTGGCCAAAAAAAAAAAAGAAAAAAAGAAAAGACAAAGCTGGGGAAGTTGACCCGGCGGCCGGGCTAGCGCCTAGCGGGGCACCTCAGCTCTTACATTACAACAAGTTACAGCTATTAAATTTGATCTAAAAACTCTTCAAACATATGGAGACTGGACTATTATTATAAACAAAACTGAACAAAACAAAACTCAAATCAGATCTCTTTTTTTTTTTTCTTTCCCCCTTGCTTCACATTCCATCCTGAAAAATTCAACGGCAAAAGAGATCAAATTTACAAAGACGCTGATGATTGTTTGAGATTGGTAAAGCAATTAGGATCGAACCCAGCTAAGATGGGGGGATGGAGAAACGCAGTTCAAGAAGCTACTGCTTCCAAACCGCTGTTTCTGACGATATACGCCACCGTTATAGTGGGGATAGTGGTGTCTTCATTTTATGTATTCTCCGCCATTTTCTCTCCATCCGCTTCCCCCACTTCTTGGCTTTCATCCCCTCCTCTCTCCCAAAGTACGCTGCTTTTTCCTTTATTCAAGCTTCTGGATTTTCTTCTGTTTTTTTGCACTTGTTTAGCATATGTTATTAGAAGAACCAGGTAAAATTGTATCCGTTACTGGGTCCTAGTCAAAATGAAACATTTTTAATGGGTTGGAAAAACAGAGCTCAATTTTGCATTTCTGATATTTTTGTTAGTTTGACTTTTTGTTTGTATATTAAACTTTTTTTTTTCCTTCTAGTTTTTGTGCAAATATGTTGCAAGGTTTGCCCAAATGCCTATTTCTTTGTATTTTTCAAGACTTTCTTTGATGCCTTTTATCATGATGTTCTGCTTACTACATCAGCTTCACTCTTTTAGCTTTTCCCTTACCATTACATGATTCTCTTAACTGATGTCCTCAACTCAATATGGCAGATGGGGTTTCTCATTCCAGTAACAACATTTCTCAACCAACAGCAAAGCCATCACAACCTGGTAGCAACCGGTTGAGACCTATTTGGGGGGCTCCCCCTCCTACTTCGAAAATGCCACCTTTGAAGTCCTTTAGACTAACAAAAGAACTGGTCGGAGAAAGGGCGAAAGATAATGTCATTATAGTCACCTTTGGTAACTTTGCGTTTATGGATTTCATCCTGACTTGGGTTAAACACTTGACTGATCTTGGTGTTTCTAATCTTCTTGTCGGTAAGTTGTTAAATCTTCTAGCAGTTACATAAGAAGAAATTGTGCTTAAAAGTGGACAATAAACTGCAATTGTTGTGATTTAGGTGCTATGGACACCAAACTGTTGAAGGCTTTGTATTGGAAAGGTGTTCCAGTCTTTGATATGGGCAGCCATATGAGCACAATAGATGTTGGTTGGGGCTCTCTTACATTTCATAAAATGGGGAGAGAGAAAGTATTACTTATAAATGCTATACTTCCTTTTGGTTATGAGCTATTGATGTGCGATACAGATATGGTGTGGCTCAAGGTGCTCTTCTATGCCTGTTGTTGGTTGTCCTTCTCTCTCTATAGATCAAGCTTTTCTTTGTTGTTACATGAATACTAAGCAATATTTTGATTGTTTCACTTTTTTCCCCCTAAAGTAGATAAGTTTTATACTTTTATTTTATTAGAATGCTATCATATTGTGGAAGAATATTGATTTCTCTGATTCTATAAGAACTAAAATTTCAGTGATAAATACTAGCTTTTCCTGGGTGTTGCGCTCCTTAAATTTTTATATATTCTCTTTGCGTGTATTTTTATTGGCTTGTGTAATGCTTCTTACTCTGCTTCCATATATATATATATATATTATGTACTTTTTTATGAGAAGGAAACTCGCTGCCATCATTTCATTGTATTTTACTTCATGATCCTTTATGGTCACTTCAGAAGATATACTTTAAAGTCATACTTCATATGCCATGTTCCTTTACCAGAACCCGCTTCCATATCTTGCTCGGTACCCTGATGCAGACGTCTTAACTTCAAGTGACCAAGTTGTGCCAACAGTTGTTGACGACGGATTGGCTGATTGGAAACAAGGTAAAAAATGTTTCTAAAAGTATTGCCTTTTCATCTACTTATCCTGTTTTCAAGTTGTGGCCCACAGTAGTATTGTTATTTGAGACCTGCCCTCTTCTTTTCTAGGAGAGAAAAAGGGGGGCGAGGGTTGGGTTCTCATGTAAGTGTTAAACTCTTCATGTACAGAGCAGGGATTGCTTAGTTCGCACTGCAGCCTTAAGCCTGTTTTTCCCTTTATTGTTAAAATGCATGCATTCTAGTAGAACTCAAGTTACGCTACTATTTTACATATTTATCATTTTCTTCTTTTAACTCATATTACCGTTCTTGTAACTCCTTTGGTAAACTGATTCTTTCTTTTCCTTGAACAGTTGGTGCTGCCTATAATATAGGAATTTTCCACTGGCGGCCAACAGAGCCCGCGATAAAATTGGCAAAAGAATGGAAAGATATGCTTTTATCTGATGATAAGATATGGGATCAGAATGGATTTAATGAACTTGTACGCAAGCAGTCAGGGCCAGCCGTTGATGGTGATAGTGGACTTTTTTATGCTTTTGATGGAAATCTCAAGCTGGGAATTCTTCCAGAAAGTATATTTTGTAGTGGACACACTTATTTTGTTCAGGTAGGATCTATATGCTAGTTCTTGGTGATTTTGATATAGTCTCAATCCTGTTTTATTATACTGATGGTTGTTGAAATTCCAGTTTCTTCACTTATATACCTTTACATGTTTATACCCTTGAGCTTTGATTGTCTTGCTTGTACCTGTTAGTAAATAGCAGCATGTTGTACACCAAGCTTGTCCTAAGCCCTAATGCTATTGGCAGGCCATGTATGAACAACTTAGGCTGGAGCCATATGCATTGCACACCACATTCCAATATGCTGGTACTGAAGGGAAGCGTCATCGACTGCGGGAGGCCATGGTTTTCTATGATCCACCGGAGTACTATGATGCACCAGGTAATTTTGTGCCAGTTATTTTCCAGATGTGATGTTTGGAGTTATGTTAGGATTACAAATGTTCTGTACCAACTATAAAGCATCAGGTATTTCTGTGCCAGCTGTTCTGTAGATTTGATGTTAGGATCCATATTATCTTACCAATGCAGTTTAAGACAGTTTCTGCATCCTGCCGAGCTTCAGTTATATTTATCAATCTGACATGGATATTCTAAACTTTTTGTAAGTTTTTTCATTCATGTAGAGGTGAAGGGGTCATATCTCATATGGATTATGGCATCAAACATATGCAGCGTGGGTATTTTGGGATGAAGTAAATAGTCCATGTAACATACAGTTTGGTTACATTATTGTCCTCCTTAATAATTTATTTGCTTTCCCCATGGATATATCATGGTTAAAACTTAATGGAACAGAGGAATTGGCTATGTTGATTTGTCCTCTATGTATGAAGTATATAATTCCACAACTGTTCCTGTAATGAAATGTAGACTGTTTTTCTCATATTTGATATCCCTCCTATCATGTTTTCTGTCTGTGTTGGTTAGGATGGGATGCAGGACAGTTTGAAATCTACTATCCAGCAAGTTTATCAGGGAAACTTTGAGTTTTGTAGTGAAATGAGCACATTTTTTAACTTTTATCTTTGTCCCCATTTTAAACAAATGGGTCTATATAGTCCATTGTGATTTCAACTTATCAAGCAATGAAGATGAAAGTCAATTGAATTTTAGATCTTGATACTTGCTTTAAAGATCATTTACAGCATGTTTTATGCTGCCAGTTAACTTATTGAAGGAACTATGCAGGAGGATTCTTGTCATTTAAACCTTCTATTCCAAAGAGCTTGTTACTGGATGGGGAGCATAATCTCGAATCACACTTCTCTCTTATTAATTACCAAGTATGAATGTATTAATTTAGAAGTATAAGCCTCTGCGATTTGAATCCTCTGTGTTTATTCTCATAATTTCTGTTTTTGACGATTTTATTCAGATAAAACAAATAAGGTCGGCACTTGCTATCGCTTCATTGTTGAACCGTACACTGGTGAGAACTCTATGATCACTTAGTATGATTGTCTTTAAGAGTTTGTGTTTACTGTTCTAATAAGTTTCGTGAATGCATTTTCTCTGTGATGGAAATTGAACTAAAATATTTAAAGTAGTTCTTATAAGATTCTTGGCTTACATCCTTAAAGTATGAGTTTTAACATGAATTACTTGTGCCTAGTGGTAACAAAAGTAATCAAGGTAAAATTATAATTTAAAAATTCATCTTAATAAAGAGCCAGTAAATATGTCGTCCAAGTGGTATCACATTGTGTGGGGATCGTTATCTAATTCATTCCAAATGTAAACTTGGGTATTGCATTTGGATAAGGTTATCTAATCATTTTTTTGCTTTTCACTGTGTGAATTTCAGGTTATGCCTCCACTATGGTGCAGGTTGGATAGGCTGTGGTTTCCACATCCTGGAGTTCTGATGGGGTCAATGACTAGACAACCTTTTCTCTGCCCTTTGGACCATGTTTTTGAGGTACATTTTAGTTGATTGTAAGAACCATTAGATCTTTTTCTTGTTTCTGCTGGTAACAATCGTTTGTATGTTGTAGCAGTTTTTTTTTTTCCTCCCTGTTATGTGTGCAACCATGAAACTAAGTCAGAGCACTTCATTTAGCCTCTTTTAAAGTACAACATAATGCAAGGATTTTGTGGAAAGTGCTTGCATTAGACATTCTCATTGACTTTCAAATCTGTGCTTAAATAGTTAAACATTATCTTTCACATTCATTGGACAAGTTACCTTCTTAATCACCTTTTAAAGAAATGATAGGATGATAAAGAGTTGTCAGATGGACATTCTGGTTAGAGGCTGTTTTAAAGTTTCTTGTCTGCTTTTGAGTTGTTGCAACGCAAATCAACAGTGGAATCTACGTTCAGAACAGTCCTGAGAATTCTTTTTGGGATTCTTTTTTTGAATGAGTTGGGAGGAGGAAGTTGGACAGAATTATGATTCTAATCTACATGACAAATTGTTATGAACATCCTTTGCCAACTTATTTAGAATCTTTTAAGTTTACAGAGTTATCTTTTCGTTGGTTTATACTTTTTTTCAATGAATATAAATTTGGAACCCTTAAGATCAGCCTGATCTTCTTATTTCGGTCAAATTCTGGATATTTTTAATTGACTTAAGAATCAGTTAGGCCAATAACTAAAAGCTGTGGTTCATTTAGTCCATGAGTCTTCTGATTGAGCTCAATTTCTCCTTCAGAGTTCTATTATGAGAAGATGCTTTTATTTTCAGCATGAGAACTTCTAATTCTAAGGAATATACCATGCACCGTTGTAGGTACATGTCATGTTGAAAGACCTTCCACTGGAGGAATTTGGTTCTGCAATCAATATCAGAGAGTACTCTTTTCTCAACAATCCATTATTACCCCAACAAGTAAATGAATATCAGTGATATAGATTAAATTGTTTCTTTTCTATGATTTCCTTCAGGAAACTTTAGTTTGGAATGTTGTTTCAGGTAAAGGAGTCTTGGCTTGATGTTCAGCTTTGTCAAGAAGGAAGTGAAGATTGCAGTGCATCAAGCAACACAAGTCGACCAGGTCTTTTAAGATTTCCGAAACGCAGCAGTGAAGAAACAGTATGACCTATTCTTTAATTGCTTATATAAAATATCTTGTCCAAAGTAGTGCAATCACTTCCAATGTTCTTGATGAAATAAAAGCTGATGAAATAGATCCTATGTAGTGAATTGTTCCATGTAAAGATGTGCTAGTTACACTGCATCATACAAAGGTTTCATTAATTAAACTTTTGGTTTGCCCAATATTGAGATATACTTTTCATTCAGTAAGGGACTAGTCTGAGTTTAGCTTGGTCAATAAGTATCAAAGGTTGCTATTGCTCTCCTGCTGGTAAATTGCTATAAGTTTGCTAACTGAGTTATTAATATGATTCTGCTTGTAATTTCATGAAACTGGTATTACTACTCTTATCATGCTATTATTACCGATGTCTTAATCAAATCAGATGTTTGTTACCAATGGCTTGGTATTGACCTTGTTGAATTCTAATTCTAAATTACAGTTCGAAACAGTGTTCTCTTCATTCAAGGATGTCAAAGTCATCCAATTCTCTTCTATGCAAGATGCTTTTCTTGGTTTCACCGACAAGGCAAGTCTTTTCATCAAGCTGCAACTTCTCTCCTTCCATTATATATTTTACTTTATTGTTTTTATACATCTCAGTTTTTTTGTTTTACTAATATGCTAAACGATTTATTTACACTCAGAGGAGAGAGGAGAAATTCAGGAATCGTGTGAAGCAATATGTAGGCATATGGTGCTGTGTTGACAACCACACTCCTGGACACGTATATTACGACATGTATTGGGATGAGAAAGCAGGTTGGAAACCTGCCCCGCCTAAAACCCCAGAGGAGGATCATCCACCTTTCTGATTCTGAGGCCCTAATCCCAAGTCCCAACCAAGCATATGGAGTATTATCATTTATCAAAATATTGCCAAGTTTTGGGAGAGAAACAGAAACAAAAATCTGTTTCGAAGCTGGTCTCATTCCTATAACACAGAGTCAAAAACCAAGAATGGTGTATTCAATATTTGGATATGGGATGAGGTTGTATCAGTATTCAGAGGAAAAACATTTGAAATTGTGAAGGGCTGATGTGTTTTTCACCCTTTACTTTGTGTACCCATAGGTAAAGAAATTTTGACTTGTATTTAATCTTTCCGCAATGCAAATAAAACAAAGAAATGAAGCTAATGATTTGAAGAAAGTTAGAGTAAGGACCTTTGTTTCATGCCTGGCTGCTTTTATTTATTTTTTCTTTTCTTGTAAAATCCCTTGGCTTTGGCTTTGGCTTTGGCACTATATTTTAGTATTATTATTTATATTTAAAGCTGATTCAGTGTTGAATATGTTTGGAATGGTAATGAATGAATGAATACTTAAAGTAGGCTGTGGAAAGATGAGTTATTCCAGCAAGGTTCCAAAATACTTTTTTTTTTTTTTTTTATATGCATCACCTTAATCAATGTTACTATATATTAGTTAACATTTTTCATAAATAAATTAAAATGAATTGACCCATTGTAAAATGATTTGATTGATTGAATAACTATATTTTACACTCCGATACTTCTCCAATTTTGAAATCCATAAAATTATATAATAATAATTAGAGATAAAAAGAAAAAAACTTGCCATTTTATATATAAATCTTACTCTCAAATCCAAACCCATTAACAAGAAAAATACGAAAATAAATTTAAAACTGGCTGATTGTGGGCCTATATAATTGGACATTGGACTTTGGAGCGTAGAGAGTGAAGACCCAAAAATGAAACCCACTAGATGTATCTATTATACTATAAAAATAAATTTTAAATTATATATAATTAAATTAAATTAAATTAAAAATATTTAAAATTTCTAATTTTAAATACTCATTTATATTTTTAACTTATTATTTATTTAACATGCAATATTAAAAAAAATATCTGATTAATATTATATATAAAAAAAAAAAAACACACAGTTTTGAGTTTTGACACAAAGAGAAAACCCTAAACAGAAGAGAAAACCCTAAAAAGTTCGTCCACGTGCGTTGCGTGTGCTGTACCCTCATCTCTGTCCCAATCCAAGCACACGCCCCCCTCTTTTTTCTTCAATTTCCATCAGCTAAGCTTAACAAACGCAACCCAACCCTCAAATCCGTAGACCTACTAAAATTATTGATTTTCTTTTTCTTTTTTTTTTTGTTAACCAGAGGGAGAGATGGCGGATCGCTTGACGCGTATCGCGATTGTCAGCTCCGACCGCTGCAAGCCCAAGAAGTGCCGCCAAGAGTGCAAGAAGAGCTGTCCTGTTGTTAAAACTGGTAACCTAAACTTTACTCTCTCCGTTACTGATTATTATTATTTTTTTATATGGAAAATCAACTGTGGCTTTTCCTGTTTTCGGAGATTGAAAATTGGTTGGGGGGTAATCTAATTTCATCTTAATTGAATTAACTTAATTGAATTATTTCATTATCATAGTTTCTGCTGATATATTTTTAATCCCACGACCACACACATGAAATTAACCTGCATCAATCAACATTTTTTTTTGACGAATGATGTTGATTGTTGGAGAATCCGTGAATGTGACAAGGACACTTACAGTGCTTGTAATTTGGAAGCATCTTTTTCTTTTGGATCTTGTTAATGCTTATAAAGTATGTAGTTGGACACTCATTGTTCAAGTCTATTGTTACTTGGGTCTAGTTTATGTCTTCTCTGGTGCTCCAAATTATCTGTCTCACTTTTGTTTCTCTGTCTGCAGGGAAGCTTTGTATTGAGGTTGCTCCTGCCTCAAAGATTGCTTTCATCTCAGAGGAGTTGTGCATTGGTTGTGGTATCTGTGTCAAGGTATGTAATTTTACTTTGATATCATATTCGTGTTGGTTTCTGTTTGTCTGCGGATAAACAAGAGCATATGACTCAAGCTGAACACCTGATCTTCTAATGCAGAAATGCCCATTTGAAGCAATTCAAATCATCAACTTACCAAGAGATTTGGATAAAGATACAACCCATCGATATGGTCCCAACACTTTCAAATTACACAGGTTGGTTCATTCATGCTTTTCTTGAAAAAGTTTGTAATTTTTCTTTTCCTTTGTTTCTTTCTACCCCCACCTCCATTTTGAGATGGTTTTGAATTGCAATTTAGGTTACCAGTTCCAAGGCCTGGGCAAGTTCTTGGTCTGGTTGGAACCAATGGCATCGGAAAATCAACTGCCCTTAAAGTTCTTGCTGGGAAACTAAAGCCAAACTTGGGTCGTTTCAATGTAATTCTCTGAGGCTTTGTTTCTTTAATTGCTTCTTTATCTGTGTTAGTTCTTTACCTATTTGGATAATCTATTTGCAGAACCCTCCAGATTGGCAGGAAATTTTGACCTATTTTCGAGGATCTGAGTTGCAGAATTATTTTACTCGCATATTGGAAGATAATCTGAAGG
Organism: Fremontodendron californicum; assembly: GCA_030761205.1. Classification (NCBI taxonomy): domain Eukaryota; kingdom Viridiplantae; phylum Streptophyta; class Magnoliopsida; order Malvales; family Malvaceae; genus Fremontodendron; species Fremontodendron californicum. Next base: position 35,604,428 of record JAULJL010000008.1, on the reverse strand, counting down.
TGCTTCTTTACATTAGATTTTGATTCTGCATCTTCAATTTGCATGTTTCTTTTTTATTGGTTTATAAGTTTTTGTGGGGGGAGATGATGAGAGTTTAATAAATAGTGGAGCTTCGGATAATCCAGTCACATACCATGTCAAGGCATTCTCTATTGATCTTTGCTTGTTTGTTCCAAAGTTTTCCTGACACCTAGGTTTGAGATTCAATGAGTGGGATTGTTTCAACAACAACTTCTAACTTCCCTAGATGTTAATATTCTTCCATCAAACAGATATTGTGTGATACAATATATGCAAATTCTCAGAAAAAGTTTAACCATGACCTTTTTGTTTCTTATACTTTTATTATATTCCCAGCATTGGTGTTGAATTTCTCTATAAGTCTCAATCTTGGCCACTTGAGTATCCTTGGGGGAAAACTTATGCGAAGTTGAACCAGTGTAATTTTGCAGTTAAGATAGTATAGTTGAATGATCACCTGGAATCTTCCTTTTTACTTGTTATGTAAAGCTACAGAACTGTGGAGCTTGCAGAAGAAAATTCATTGACTAATAATAAATGTTACTTTCTCTTGTCAACTTTAATATATTTTGTATAGCTGCAGCCATGAATATAGCAACTTTGAGAATGTCCTGCAGTTCCCTGCTTTGCCTTGATATTTGCTGATAGTATTTATATTAAACAGGCCATCATCAAGCCACAGTATGTTGATCATATTCCCAAGGCAGTTCAAGGCAATGTGGGACAGGTGCTTGACCAAAAAGATGAGAGAGATATGAAGGCAGAACTCTGTGCTGATCTTGAACTGAACCAGGTCATAGACCGTAATGTTGGGGATTTATCTGGTGGAGAGCTCCAGAGATTTGCTATTGCTGTTGTTGCCATACAGAATGCAGAGATATATATGTTTGATGAGCCTTCGAGTTATCTTGATGTGAAACAGAGACTGAAAGCAGCACAAGTCGTTCGATCTCTGCTCAGACCTAATCGGTAAAATCTTCATTTGTCCTTAGTCTCAAATGCTTCTTACAGTTTAAATGGATCTAATTAGGGTAATTATGCTTTTATGTTATGTATTTCAGCTATGTGATTGTGGTCGAGCATGATCTTAGTGTCCTGGATTACTTATCGGATTTCATTTGCTGCTTGTATGGAAAACCGGGTGCATATGGAGTTGTAACCCTTCCCTTTTCTGTAAGAGAGGGAATCAATATCTTCTTGGCTGGATTTGTCCCTACTGAAAATCTAAGGTTCCGAGATGAATCTTTGACCTTCAGGGTAAACCTGTTTCTATTTTCATTTGTGCTCGCATCATTCATCTTTAAGTTCCTGTCTTTACCTCTCTGTTTCCCTTTTGTTTTAGGTTGCAGAGACCCCGCAGGAAAGTGCTGAAGAAATTGAAACCTATGCACGATACAAATACCCAACCATGACAAAAACTCAGGGCAATTTTAAACTTAAAGTTATTGAGGGTGAATTTACTGATTCTCAGATTGTTGTAATGCTGGGTGAGAATGGTACAGGGAAGACCACATTTATTCGTATGCTGGTATTTTGCTCTTTCATCATTTGTGCATTCATTATAGTACAAATCTCTTATCTCTTGAATAAGTTGATTAATATTATTGGATAAACCTGCAGGCCGGTTTGTTGAAGCCTGATATCGTAGAAGGTTCTGATGTAGAGATACCTGAGTTTAATGTTTCATACAAGCCCCAAAAGATCAGTCCCAAATTTCAATCTACAGTCAGGCACTTGCTGCATCAAAAGATACGTGATTCATACATGCATCCCCAGTTTGTTTCAGATGTGATGAAGCCTCTTCTCATTGAACAATTGATGGATCAGGAAGTAGTGAATCTCTCTGGAGGAGAGTTGCAAAGAGTTGCATTATGTCTATGCCTTGGAAAGGTAAATGTTTCTAAATTACCCAAAAGTTAAGGATATAGATTGAAATACAAATGTTCCAAGTTTTTCTGTACTTCCTGACAAGTTTGAAATGTGATTGGTTTTGAACCTAAATTGTTGGAGGTGCTGATAATAGGTGAGTGTGCTTACCTCATTCTAACCTTAGCATTAGCTTTCCATGCACATATATCTAGTAACGGGCTTATATGTGCCACACTAGTATATACTTGTGTTTGGACTGGTGTGTTCCATTATATTCCTTTTAGGGCATATGGGTTTAGTTCTGGACTATTGTTAACCTGCTGCCCCTAGTTCTGAAGGGCCACAGGAGTATCTACTTGAGTATGCTGAAGGGCCAATACAGAGTTTTCAACTCTGTGTTGTTGATAATAACTTAAGTCTTAATATGCAAGTTGTAGGTCTTCCTAAGTCAAGGCATGGAAAATGTACTGGACTGAGTACTCAAACACATTATTGTCTTCATTTGGAATTTGCTAAACTTGTTTCTTTAACATTATATGAAATATGAGGTGGTTCTCTGGTGAATACCTAGGAATTGAGAACTGTTGTATCATAGTTTCTCTGGATCAAAGTTGTAGCTATACAAAGTCAAGTGATGAGATAGATTAAGTTTTGTTTGGTTTTAGGCGTTTCTAATTTGGAGTTACATTGTTCTGTTTCTATTTTTTTGTTCAGTTTTCCCTTCCTTTTATTGTTTCAGTGAAATGTTGGTATGACATTTTTGTCTCATGTATTCGAGTGTCAAATTCTAAGACTAAGGTATTGTGGCCTTTTTAGTCTGCCTGATGAACTTGTTTGTTTTATTTCATGCAGCCAGCAGATATTTATCTGATAGATGAACCGAGTGCTTATCTTGACTCTGAGCAGCGTATTGTTGCTTCTAAAGTGATAAAGAGGTTTATCCTCCATGCAAAGAAAACTGCATTTGTGGTTGAGCATGATTTTATAATGGCGACTTACCTTGCAGATCGAGTTATTGTGTATGAAGGGAAGCCATCAGTGGATTGTATTGCAAATTGTCCTCAGTCCTTGTTGACTGGCATGAATCTCTTCTTATCTGTGAGTCTTGCAGCTGTTATCTATTTGGTTCCATAATTCCCCCCTAGATTGATTGTCCTATTCATTTGAAATTTCTCATTACACCTTCGCTTGTGTGTGCATGGTGTTTGGTGCTCACTGTTTTACATTGTTGCACTCTACAGCATCTGGACATCACTTTTAGGCGGGACCCAACCAATTATCGACCAAGGATAAACAAATTGGAGTCAACCAAGGATCGAGAGCAAAAGGCTGCTGGGTCATATTATTATCTAGATGATTGACGCATCAATGTTGGGTAATTATGGGGATCTCTCATTGGAGTTGTTCTGATATGTTGATAAGCGGAAAAGAGGTCCTTTGGCTGGTGAGAGGAGCTCATATTGTATCCATCTTGGTGCTAAATGAGGTCAAAACCATTTGTTTTAGAAAAATTTAGCCTATAGTGTGCTTTTTCTTTCTGTTCACCAATTTTGGTTGATATTTGGCGAGTTAGAAGAAGAATACTGGGTACTTTTGTGTGTTGCTACATCTCCATTGTGTTTCAACTTAGAGGTTGAGATATTTGAATTGTCATTTAACTATTGTTTATTGAATTATCTACCATTCTACAAGGTTTGGTTTATTCCAAAGTAAAATATTTGATTCTCATTGGTTGAAAGATGAAACGGGGGATAAGTGTCTTCTATTTCCTGCACCAGAGATAAAGTAGTATAATTAGCATAATAATACATAGGTTTAGGACATATAACATGAATGAAGGTTTTGATCTATATGCTTTTATTGTTTCTCTTTATATTTTGAATTCTTGAGGTACGATGATACCATATTACAATCCCCATTCATAAATCATCAATCCAAACAAAGTATCATCTTTCTTTGATTGTACAACACAGAAGCCTGGCAGGTAGACCATTAATTGGGGATTTGGGGATGGTATTTCCATCATCAGTAAGCTCCCTCTTATTGGATGCAAGAAAAACTCCATATGCATAGCCAACAATGAACGACCATCTTTCAGAATTCTGCCAAATGGCAGAAAGCCTCGGCACCGTAGAACATACGGGAATTTGCCATTTAAAAGCATATAAAACCCCGTAGAGGTGTCAAGACAGAAGTGCCAAAAGGTGTTCAATCATGCGGCTCGGTTGAAATTATGATATCCAAGAAATATTAAATTGTTTTGGGTTTGGGTTCAAGTTGAATTATTTTGATTTGAAAAAAAAATTCATATTAATTTCTTTTCATGTTAGTTTGGAATTTCAGTTCAGATCTTTTTGAGTTTAACATTCAAAAATTTTCGAATTCAAATCTTTGAGTTCAATAATTTCAAATCCAAATTATTAACTTAAATCATTGAATTAAACAAACTTTCAGATCCAAATTATTAACTTAAACCAGTTTAATTTTAAATAACTTTGAATTAAATCATTCAAGTTTGGATAGATTTAAAATACAGTTTTAAAAATGGATTAATTCGAATGATCTAGTTTTAAAATTGAATTAATTTAAATTCAAAACATTTTGAATTATTTTAATACTGAATTAATTCAGTTTCGGATCATAGCAAATTGTAAAAGTTAATTGGAATTCGAATTGCCATAATTGATTTACCTTTTGCTGATTCGAATTGAGTTACCTTTTGCTGATCAAATAGTTCTAAAATTGAGTTGATGAAATAGAGCTGAATCAAGAGTTCCGTTTGAACAGCTGGACAAGCTCGGGCGATCCAGTAGTTTCATTTCACGTACAAACACATATAACAAAAGCCAACAAATGACCTAATAGCCAGCAAAAAAAAAAAAAAAAAGAGTCTATTATTACATTCAGTTGACAGTGAATCACTTCCACTTCTTGATTTGCCTCCAAATAATCCATGCTCTCCGACTGTAAATCACTTCCACTTCTTGAATTTGCCTCCGAATAATCCATGCTTTCCATGCTTACCGTGCTTAAATTTCCCATGCTTCCCGTGCTTGAATTTTCCACCATGATGTGCAAAATGACCACCACCATGACCCACGTGGTGAGCCCCCATAGCAGCTGCAGCAGCCGCAGCACCACCAGCTATTATCCCCCCAATGCCACCGTGCCCTGAACACAGAATTACAAATATTTAGCAACTTTTACAACAAACAAAAACAGCTTTCTGACATATAGAAGAAGAGAAACATAACATTGCAACAAACTCCAACTACATTATAGGTGATGAAGCATAAGATAATCTTGGGAATTGTTTACCTGAATGAGATGCGCCAGGATAACCAGATGGTGGGTATGCACCAGGAGGATACCCAGCTGGTGGGTAGCCTTGAGGTGGGTACCCTCCATGAGGGGGATATCCTCCGGCTCCAGCAGGGGGGTACCCTCCAGGAGGTGCAGGGTATGCACCAGGAGGGTATCCTCCATGACCATGGTGGTGTGAAAACAGACCCTTTTCATCAGGCTTATGCTTGTCCTTTCCCATGTTTTCTCAACCCAGAATCACTACAAAGAGCAAAAACATGGATGAAATGAGATGAGAGAATACATAAACACTTTCTGTTTCTTGAAAGACAAGAAATAAGCTTTGATCAAAATAATAATAAAAAGAGGAAAAGCATAATCATAAATATTTGTAAATGACTCCTGGATTATCAATCAAGTAAACAAGTCACAATCACTAACACGGAGATGGAGATGGAGAACTACATACAACGTCAGAACTCAAGATCAGAATGCCATAATGGAACCACTTTTTTCAAGCAACCAAGAAATTACGAAATTTACAAACAAACAAAAAAAGGTTCATTATTAACAAATTTCCCAAGACAAAATGAGTAGCAATTTTAATCCAATCAACAAGTAGATAAGCAAGGGTGCCAATTGGAAGCGATAATAGAAAAATTCCCCAAAGAGTTGATGGGAAAACATGAGAAAAAATAAAAAATTGAGATCTAAAGAAAACATAGCCATAAGAGGAAGTTTTCGAATTTCGATAAAATTATGGAGCAGGGGGTGTGGACAGTCAGTATCGTATCCATAATATTATTTTTGTTTTGGTACTGAATTTCAACTTATAATTTGAAATTTATCGGTATTAAATATTTTTATATATATATATATATAATCTATTTTAAGTTTCATACTAAATATATATCTTATATATATGCAAATAAATTCCAATTACTTACATAATATATATATATTTATATGTAAATATAACATTTTAAATTTAAATATTTAATATTCAAAATTTTTAAATATTAAATAAATAATAAATTATTATTAAATTAATTCAATAGATTAATTTAATAAATATATTTATTTTAATAATTATAAAAAAATAAAGATTATTAAGATAGAGAAACATTAAAAATTAATTTAAAACAGTAAAATAAATTAAAATATTGTATCAATTAATACCAATCAATACTGATATAAAAATCAAAACGATACAATACTATACCATTTAATAATTTTAAAACTGATACATATCAATAGATATGACCGATATCAACACGGTATCGTCTATCTTGCATCTAACACAAACTATCGCAAAACATGTTGTCTCAAACTAAGTGAAAATTATTAAAAGAATTTGAAAAAGTGAATATATATATATATATATATAACTGAATCTGAGATAGATAAAAGAGAGGAGATGAGAGGTATGTACTTACAGTTACAGAGCGAGCGAGAGAGATTTTTGTACGAACAAAATCGTAAAACTAAAATTTGGGTATTTATTTATTTATAGCTTTAATTTGATGGATTTTTATATTCAAAATTTAAGGAGATTCCACGCGTTGCTTCAACACGTAAATGACGCGGCTAATGTGCAGCGGACAAGGACACGTGGACTACAACATGCATTTTAGTTTTAACCTTAAGCCGTAAGTCATAGAACCTTTTTTTTTTTAATAAAGAAAAATTGTTCTTTCTAGATCCATTTTATTTTGGGAATTTGGATCCAATTTTTGTGCTATGTTTTCTTCTTCTGTGGATTCAATCCACCCATGCAAATTCAATCAGTAAGTAATAGGATGTTTTCTGCTCTGTTTTTCTTTCATTCTCAAAATACCCTTTTTTTTTTTTTTTAATCTTTTTAAACTTTTTTTTTTTTGGATAAGTAAGTGTTTTATTTATCCAGAAAGCAGTTAAACTGCTACATCCAACATCATGTGCGACATGTACTTAAAGCTATACATACTTAAACAATACTTGAACAAAACTTAAGACCACTAATCAATCAGGGAACAATAGCAACATACTTCATAAATACTTAAAGCTATACCAGAATGGACAAAGATCCTAGGAAAAAAGAGACAGTCCCCAATCTGCATCCAATCTTCGGTTCACTTCATCAGGACTAATGTTCTTGAGCCCCAACAATCGCATTCTGATGATCTCTTTTATCTGCTCAATGATGGCTCCTTGTGTGGATTGAAGGCGATTAAAACACCTATTATTTCTCTCCCTCCAGATCGAGTAAAGAAAGGCACTCCATGATAAACACAAAATAACAGAAATGAGAGTTTTTCCTCTGGTTCTGTTTACTGCCCATTGCAGCTCTGCTTGCCAGCTCCTTATGCTTCTATGAAGTTGACATAAGCATAGTATATGCCCCCAGATTTCCTTTGAATAGTCACATTCAAAAAATATATGATTCCGGGTTTTTTGCTCAGTTTGACATAGCTCACATTTGCCATCCACCTCCATGCCCCATGACATCAATCTGTTCTTTGTAGGCAGTTTGTCCAATATAGCCATCCAAGCTACCAGTGCATGTTTAGGAATATGAAATGGAAACCAGATCAGTTTATCCCACTCCACCTTGTCTTGCCTAGGCCTGAGATCATTCCAGACCTTAGCCACCATAAAACTGTTCCCAGGGAACTTCCAGGTTAGAGCACCATTCTGGTTGGAGGTGAACCTCAAAGCCAAAGCCCTCAGCTGAAGCATTTTACGCCATGTCCAGCTGCTTCCTGGGGAAGGTTGAACCTGCCACACTGTTCTTCCTTTCAGCACATAGGCATGAAGCCAGGCAATCCACAATGAACCTGCCTGGGAGAGAAGTGCCCATAGGTGCTGAATAATGCAAGCCTTATTCCATATTCCCAAGTCTTTTAATCCAAGACCCCCCTCTGACTTTGGACAGCAAATGGAACTCCATTTGACTCTTGCTCCCTTAGCTGAGTCATCTCTTCCTTTCCAGAAGAACCTGCTGCATAATTGATTAACTCTTTTAAGAACAGCCTTAGGCAATACAAAGTGCCTGCACCAGAAATTGGACACATTAAAAAGAACAGATTGAATGAGCTGAAGCCTTCCTGCATAGGATAACATGCGTGCTGCCCAGCCATTGATTCTCTGAGTAATTCTGTCGATCAAAGGAGAACAATCCTTTTCAGAGAGTCTTTTTGTGACCAAAGGGACCCCAAGGTACCTAACAGGTAGTTTGCCAAGTTTAAACCCTGTCAACTCTTGCATCTCAAGTAGAGTGGTCCTACTAACACCAGAGGAGAAGACTTCACTCTTGGAGGGGTTTAATTGCAAACCAGAAATGGTATAAAAGTAATGGAGAATACCCTGTATGCCCACAACAGAATCCAAGTTACCCTTTGCAAAAATCAGCAGATCATCTGCAAAGCACAGGTGAGTAAGCTTGATTCTGTGACATTTAGGATGGTAGCTGTAAACTCCATGAAGAGCCCCTGCATCCAGAAGTCTGGATAAAACATTCATAGCAATGACAAAAAGATAAGGAGAGAGAGGGTCTCCCTGCCTTAACCCCTTTGCTCCTTCAAAGTACCCTACTAATCCCCCATTAAGAGAAATTGAGAACTTTGGGGAAGTGATGCATGCCTTGATCCATCCTATGAACTTATCAGGCAATCCATAAACTGATAAAACAGTGAGAATGAAGTCCCAATTTAATGAATCAAAAGCTTTTTGGAGATCAATCTTCATTGCAAAACGGGGGGATAAGGTTGCTCTTCCATACCCTTTGACCAGTTCCTGAGCCATGAGAATATTATCTGAGATACTTCTCCCTGGTATGAAGGCACTCTGATTGCTGGAGATCATAGCAGGAAGGAGTGGAGTGAGCCTGGCAGTGATGATCCTGGTAATACATTTATAAATGACAGAGCAGCATGAAATAGGCCTGAAGTCCTTCATATGATTAGGATTCTGGAATTTTGGGACAAGAGCAATACATGTAGAGTTAAAGACTGATATCCTGCTCCCTGATTGAAAGAAGGATAAGATTGCTGCAGTGACATCCTCTTCCACAATAGGCCAAGCAGTTTTAAAAAACTGTGCAGTGTATCCATCTGGCCCTGGGGCTTTGTCCCCATTCTGCTCAAACATGGCTCTTTTCACCTCCTCTTTTGTAACAGCCTTAGCTAAATTGTCCTTAGCTTCAGTAGGTAAGGCAGGCTGAATAAGTTCAGTAAGAAGCTCCCTAGGGCAGTCTGTGACATGTTTGTCCTCAGTCCCAATCAACTTCTGAAAGAACCTTACAGCCTCCTTTGAGATTTGGCCAAAATCTTCCAACTTCCTTCCTTCATCATCATAGAGGACTCTGATGGATTGCTTGCTATGCTTTGCTGACACCATTTTATGGAAATAATGAGTGTTCTGATCCCCCTCCTGCAGCCATTTTATCCTTGATTTCTGCCTGTAATAACTTTCCTCAGCCTTTTGGAGTTCCATCAATTCTGCATAGAGTCTTCTTTCTGTTTCAACAAGAGTATTAGATGGCCTTTGATGCAGATTGATCATCTGCATGCTCTCCAATTCTTGCCTTTTATCTTGAACCTTCCCTGAAATGTTGCCATATATGGCCAGGTTAAATGCCCTCAGTACTGCCTTTAATCTCTTCAATTTGTGGAATAGAGTGGTCATAGGATTGCCAATGAAAGGCTCTTGCCAAGAGTTTTCCACAATGTTCAGGAACTCTGGATTCCTAGTCCAGAAATTAAAAAACCTAAATGGCTTTGGGGGAGAATGAGCAGTCAAGTTCATCTTTATGTATGCTAGGCAGTGATCAGAAACCATTGGAGCCAAAAACTCAACAAATGAGTGAGCAAACTGTGTATGCCAGCAATCATTCACCAAAACCCTATCAAGCTTTCTAGCCAAGTAAGCATCAGTTTGGTGGTTGGACCAAGTGAATGCTGGTCCAGTACTGGTATGATCAAACACTGATAGCTGTGTCAAGCAGTCCTGAAAATCCTTCATATCAGAGGTAAGCATGTAGGAGCCATTGAAATCTGAGCTTTCCTGTGGTCTTGCTATAACATTGAAATCTCCAACCAAAAGCCAAGGAGAGCCATCAATTCTGCCTTGAATGTCCTGAAGATGGTGCCAAAGCCTTCTTCTACTTATGCCTTCATTGCTTCCATAAATTGCTGTAATGTAGAACCTGGTAGAATTATAAGTGGTGCAGCATGTAATGCTCTGATCAGATGTTGCAATAAGATCAACCTGCATCTGATTTCTCCATAGGAACCATATTCTCCCATTATAAGCTTCTAAGTAGTTGTGATGTAGCTTCCATCCCTGAAAGAGTCTATCTACTATAGCTGGCATGTTTTGTTGTTTCACTCTTGTTTCCAGTAAGCAAACAAGGTCTGCCTTCAGGCAGTTTATTCTCTGTATAATACTTTTCTGCTTTTGAGGGTTGTTTAGCCCCCTAGTATTCCATACTATAAAATTCATGAAAGTTGAGGGGGGGTCACTCCAGAGGCAGGTAAAACTGCCTTACCTCTTTTCCCCTTGTCAATGGGCCCTTTCTTCTTATTCTTCAAGGCTTTCATCAAGTCTGCAACTCCTGCTGCTGCTGCCCTTTGCTTCTTAGGAGAGTTTGGAAGGATTTCCACCAATTGTTCCTCCTCTCTCCATTGCTCAGAGCCACTAGTTTGTCCAGGGTCTACATTTGTCCTCTCTGAGTCACTCAGGATGTCAAATCTGTTTTGGGAACCAGCTAATACTGACTTCTTGCTTTTCTGTATGCTTCTGCTTCCTCTCCCTTTACTGCCCTCATTAACTTCTGTTTCCTTCATACTTGCCTCTTTCTGTTCTTGAGCCATAGGCAGGGCACTGCTTTCAACTTCTACACTGCTTGTAGCCTGTGCATCATGTTTTGACAGTTCTGTTTTAGGCCCCTCCTTTGGAATCCAAACTTTTGTAGCCCCTACAGGCTTTTTGGTGCAATTTCTGTCTGTATGCCCAAACAAATTGCAATGCTTGCATTTTGGAGGGTACCAAGGGATATCCACAACAACATTTGCAATAATGCCATCACATAACTCAACATTAATACATTTTGGGATGGGGACATCCACTGCAATCTCCACACATACCTTTGCATAGGCCAATCTCTGTTGGCTAGCAGTGATTCTATCCATATACAATGGAGTTCCTAGGGCACTAGCAATATAGCTGAGGCCACTTCTGGTGTACAATTCCAGAGGAACTCCTCCCAAATGGATCCAAACAGGTAATTTCTTCAAATTAAACTCTAATGATTTCATACCTGGCTCCCATTTTCTCAGGATGAGCGGCTTATTCTGAATGTGCCAAGGTCCCTGCTCAAGAACCCATTCTCTGGTGTCAGCATTCGGAAATTGAATTAGGTATAAGTTCAGGCCAGCAGATTTGATCACCACAGCTCCATTCTTTCCCCATAACATGTTGGCAAGTCTCTGAAATGTGCTGAAGTTTGGTGCCTTGCCAACAAACTGCGCCACAACTGAGTTCATCCACACAGTTGCTCCTTCTTCAAAAACCTCAGCTGGAGGTTTGACGGTGATGGATCCATTTGAGTGTTGAGGTGGGAAAAACAGCAACGATTGATCGGAGGAGATTGTGAAGAGCTTCTTCCAATCAAAATAATCTTTTTAAACTTCATACTGCATTTCTCATTAAAAAAAAAGATCTACTTGAAATGCCAGTCTATAAATGAGGTAAAGTTGAGTTCCATTTCCTGAGGACAAGGAAGCTCAATGTATTACGGATTTCGACATTTTGAGTTTGGGTTAAAATTTTAAGTTCCATGAAAACTTATAAATGATAAACGAGTACTGTTTTAGTATATTTAAAATCAATTTGCCTGTCATCCATTCCATTCCAATTTCCATCCATCATCAAGTAATGTGAAAAAACTAAACTTAATAACTACTAACCTCGTACAAGTACAACTATCATATGTCAAACATGTTATACATTTGTGGCCCTCTCTACTAATCCCCAAATAAAATATTTACTAGCAAAGATTTGGATCAACATTGTTCAATTGCAATAAAAAAGATTTAATATTTTATTATTCAATATATTTTTTCTATTTTACAAAATTATTAAACAAAGACACCGTTACAGTTAAATGCAATATTATGTTATCAAAATGATTAACAATTTTTTAAAAACTATATTATCCTATATTTGGTTTATTGTTAAGTAAAATTTGGGTTAAAATCCGGATTCATACACAAATGGCTCGCGGAAAAAACTGAAAATTGCCTTGACATCCTTGGCAGATTTATGTTTTGATATTCTCAACATCAATTTCCTCCATCTCTGTCATTATTATTTGCATTTAATATTCAAATAAATCAAAGGATTACAAATAGAAAACATGAAGAATGGAACAAATGCACCAATCCCTTGGTAAGAAATAATAATAGGGCTATTAGCCAAGCCCATATAGCATCATCATCTACTCATTCTAAGAAAGAATTGATGCCTATCAGCCAGGACATGGTGCAAACAAGAATAGTAAAACTAGAAAAATGTAACAGTTCAAAAATCTTTGCTTCTTTCTTTATTATCACTTAAGGAGAGATCTCGTAAAATTTTCCCTAGCGGTGGCCAATACTTGACTTATTGTCTGCAAAACATAAAACATAGAACATGCAAATATGGTTCAGTGTTTGCCTGCTGATGGAGAAATGTTGGAAGAATTAAAAAAAGAAAAAAAAAAGAAAGTGATTTCTAGCTGTTTCATTGAGGAACAAAAGTAACAATACCTGCTCAGATAAAGGAGCAGCCGAATCTATACTATGACTAGCAACCTTCCCCGCAATAACATTTGCATCAGTTTCTAGAATGATGCTGCAAAGGAGAAAAAAGAAAAGACAAGAATTAACCAGGATAGAAAATAACTCTCATGGCTTGAAGTAGATTGAGATAGCTCAGAACCCCTAAAGATGACCATTTCAGTTCCTGCCAATAACTCACAAAAGTCTAAGAGAGGTAAGAGTTACTGAATAAATCAACAAAACCTAATTCTGTCTCTTGTTTACGTAGTAATTTTTAGCCAAGAAGTCTAAATACCTGATGTTTTGTGCAAACTGTTTAGATTCATCTATCTGTTGGCAAAAGGCTTCTCCCAACATTGCTAGAAGGGCAAGTACACCAAAAAAATTACTACAATACTAATGATTGTTAGAAGGGTAACATGTACAAGTTACTGTCTTCTATTTACTTGTATAATTGCTTTTAACCCAATTTACCATCCATGTATTTGATGTCATTTCAGACAAAACTGAGATGAATGAATAGACACTTTTGCAGACACAATAAATGTCTATTTATCCAAGTATTAGCAAAAGATCAGTAACAACAAATTCCGGTAGCAATGACAGGCTAATGTTCATCGAATAGAAACTAGTCTATAGCATGTTCCCCCCCCCCTTTTTTTTTTGTTTCATCTATTCTTTTAGTATTTGGCAGCTATGTTACTCGGACTTGGGTGTGAGTGTCGGACATGGGTATATTTCCGACACGGGTACGCTTGATTTATTCAAAGTTTTTTCATGTTTTTGGAGGGTTTTTGGGGATCATATCTCCATATCCATGTCCGGATATGCGTCGGGCATGGGTATCTGACACAGATACTTCAAAAAAAAATAAAGAGTCGGAACAACATAGTTTGGCAGCAAGTTAAAGTTTTAAATTCAAGGAATCTTTAATACTACCAAGCAAACAAAGATAAATATTGTGGCATTTATACATAAGTAAACTTTAACTACAATGAATCAAGTTGCATACCCGCCATCAACAATCTCGTCAAGGCATAACAAAATGAGATCTAAGTTCTCCAGTGCCTCTTTCTTGTCCACAGTCCCTCTGGAACAAGAGGTAGTTAACAAACGGAGTCACAATAAGTTCTTAGCAATATGACCTAAGCATGAGATATGGTAAACAGTGTAATAAGAGATTCTGAAAACCTTAGAAGAAGGCCAACTGCATCAAAAAACCCTTGAAGAACCGTGGCTAAAATGAGCTCATTTTCATCTTCAGCCCCAGTAACAAAAAAGTGAAGGTCTTGAACAAACTTGTAAACAACAATGTGATTTTCAAACATTGCTATCTCAGCTGTAAACAGGTAAACAGCACCATAATTAAGTAGAAATGGTATGAATATATTAAGCAAGGTCAATGAATGATATTTCTTGTCCTCTCAAGCAAAAGCAATAAAACAAAGTGCAAAATGATATCTTTAATATCTTTCAGAGCCAGAAAAGATTTTACTTTCTGAAATCTGATTAAACTATTAACTCAACCTGCCAATGTCATTTCTTCAAATTTATCTGTTGCCCTCACACAGATTAAGAACATATGGGTATAAATCAACAATAAAAGGGAAAGAACAGATACATGTGCCTTATAGTTGTTATACTTGAAAAACATGATTATTTCACATACACACACAAGAAACACGGCAAAAAAAGAGGTCTTAATGGAGAAAATTACCACAAATTGTTTACCTTCAGTGCGGGCATTTGTCTTTTGAGTCTTGGTAAATAAAGCTTTCTCAAAGGCTTCCTTAGCATTGTTAGTCAGCCAGTCATCTGAATAATATTTAACAGCAACACGGTTCCCCTCGGAATCCAGAAGAAGGATATTTTTAACAGAAGGACATGACTCCTACAATTACAAACACCATCATAAACACAATTAAGGATTGTAAATGACCCGAATTCATGATCTCCTACCAATTATATTGTTCTCGTAGAAAAAACTACAAGATCTTCTTGCTAGTTCATTTTGTTGCATATGAAGCTTAAGATTGCTGATAAGAAACTATGGCAATGGGATCTAAGGCTGGAGATAGAAGACTTAGTTTCAGTGTTGTGTAATGTCAAATTTAGGCCTATATTCATATCCTGGATTTAGTTTCAATTAACATTGTTGTCTACTCTCCAGTTTAGTTTCAATTCAGATTAAAAGAAGTTTCCACAATGGATCCAAAAAAAAAAAAAAATCTACAATATACATCTACTAAAAGAAAAAACATGGGATGGGATCCGAATACATTGTTCGAAAAGTGTAAATGAAAAAGTAAATCGAATTCGATCTTCAGTCAAACAAATTTAGATCTGCAGTGAAAATAACGGAAACCAAACACAGCCGAAGTATTAAGTATAAAAGGTTACTCCATACCAGAATACAAAACGGTGATTATAAAGAAAAGGCAGAGAAAGGGAGCTGACCATTTTTTTATATTTATGTTAGGTAATAAAATGTGGGTAAAGAGCTGATCCGCGCTTGCCTCTGACAGAGATTTAGATTTAAAATTATATTTACATATAGATATAGCAATTAGCAAGCAACGAGGATGGAAAGGAAGCAAGTATGAGAAACACAGAAAACAGAAAACGTAATGCCACCCTTCACCGACCACACCAAATTAAAAGTACTATTTGTCTAAATGCTGCCCTGCATCGCTATTTCCTATATTTCTATTTTCTAGTCCGTTGGTTGCCTCTTGGGCTTGGCACTTGGCTTGGGCCTGGTCCTGATCCTGATGCACCATAGTGCTTTTGACTTTTGAGGGCCGAACTTATGCACCCAAAACATGTTGCATTAATTATTAGTATTAGTAAAATTGCGTTTACGGTGCTCTTGAACCAATTTTAAAGCTACTACTGTACTGACAGATAAGCCAGCCCAATAGAATTAAGAAGATATTATTTTCTCTAACTTGTGGACTGTGGGTAAAATAGTACTAATAGTGGTTAAGTTAAGATGAGTATTGTTCACGTGTTGCTATGGAAATCTAAGGCAAGATAAAACATGCCAAACAAAATGCAAGCTGAATTGCAACACATTAACTTTTTATTGGTATAGCAAGCTGGCTTCAAATTAAGCAACCTTTACCCCGAAAACGTGCTGGTCAGAGTGGTAAAAGCAAGGAAAACCCAGTACTGGTTTCACAGCTCTGTGATTGTTGAATGATTACACTTTCATGTTCATTCCCTCATGTGATCTTCATGTTTTGCAAACTCAGCAAAACTTCAAGGGCTGAATCTTCGAATCAAACCCAAAAAGATCCGAAATGATGGGAAGCAATAGATCAAAAAAAAGATTGGTCAGCACCCTTTATTAACAAAAATAGTTCCAATGACAAATTTATGTTGCACAGAGCCTCAATGTAGAAAATAACATCGAACGAATCCAGCTGTCAGCAGTAATTCACAAAGGCAACCCAATTATCTAAGAAAAACCAAGATATCATCAGGATAAATAAAAAAAGAAAAATGAAAGGTGATCAGCATCATGATAAGCATGTTCCAGATCATTTCTCCAATAGGTGGATCGATACAGAGTTTTCTAAACAAGCATCAAAATATTCAACCATTGGGTTTAACCATATGCAACTATCCAGAAAAAAAAAGTTTTAAGCATTTGTACCAAAAAGATTGATGACAAAAGCATTTTTCAGATTCATCATATTGCAACTTAGGTCATAAAGTTCCAACAAGGCTAAGCCAAACATTAGCTAGATTTCACAAAATGTGGGGAGAGCAATTTGGTGATCTCAAACATTCCAACAGTGTCCTTCCCAGCGAATATCGTCTTCAACTTCTCATCACAAAGAATCTCCTTCTTGTTTGCAGGATTCTAAACAACATCACAACAAAGTCATGCTCAAAAAAAATAAAAGAGTATAGGGTCAAGCAAAGAAAAAAAAAATATAAGAACCAATTTATAGAATAAAGATAGAGAGAATTTTTAGGCATACCCAAGCTTACTTAAATACAACAATCTTAAAAACATAATACTAATGGGACACAATTGCAAATCCTCTCAGTAGAGTTGGCAGAAATTTATAGGCATACCCAAGCTTTCTTTTTTTTATATCCAAAAAAAAAATGGTTCAGTGGCTAAAACAAAGCAGAAATTAACATTTTGCTTCAGTGGAAAAATAGAAGCAAAAACAGACAAAGTTGAACATTGAGCATAAATAAATGTGAATTCTGATAGACTTAAAACATCTAAGGAACTTTCTAATTTATATTGATTAGATTACCAATCCTCCTTGATAATCTTTTTACTGTAAAGTTCCAGAAGAAATTGCCAAAGCTCCTCCTTTTATAATGCTTCAATAAACACTCATAAAACTTTTTTTTTCCTCTTCACACTCAATACATAACAAATAGTATCAAGCATATTTCCCATTTGAGTAACATGTGTGTATTAAAGAATTAATTTATTCTTGTTTTTAATGCATAAAAAGAGCCATCCTGTAATTCTTTTTTTTTTTTTTTTCAGAACAAAGTGAACGAGGATATGGATTGAAACTTCCACGAAAATAAACATGATTAACATACTCTCTCTAATTCTTCCACCAATAACATGAGAGCAGGCTTAAGTAAAGCGCAATGGTAATAATAATCTTGGAAGAAAATACTGAATGAAAATAAAAGGGTGAAAGACCTGGAGATTGTGTAGCTTGATGTAGTCCCAAGTCTTCTTAAGGGCGTCGGTGCGAGAAGCTTCGGAGGCTCCAAGGAACTTGCCCAGCTGTGGAGAGACAGGTATCACCCGCATAAGTCCCCTTCCATTTCCATTGCAAGCAGAGGAAGAAAAGGAAGCATTCGAAACTTCTACCAATCTCCTGCACCTTCCAAACAGTCTTGATGTTGCCATCATTGCTGTCTCTTCCTCTTTAGTCTTTTGTGTTTCTCGTTGCTGCAAGAAAAGGAAAAGCTCCTCCTAAAACCTAAAACCCTAGTCAGACAGAGGATTTTTTTTTTGAAAAAGAGTAAAATGGTTTTCCTTTCTTGGGCTATTTGATTTGAACTCTCATAATTGGGCTGAAACATTGGAGGAAGCCTTTTAATGTTTAAACGGTAAATTGTTAGGAAATTTGCATTTTGACTTGCAAATCAAAATCAAAAACAAAATGTTTTGTTTTTGTATCAGCCATTTACCACACTTGCTTGATGCAATAATAGTTTACTGTTTATTTTTCTTTGATACCTTAAGCATGATGGTAGATTCATTCATGAATTGATATGATAGGTAACTATTCTATTCCCCGTTCCAAACAATGCAAATAACTGGGGGCGAAACTGATACAACAAATTTTTACCCTTCCCCTGCACTGCACATCAAGGCATTATAGATTGTATATATATATATATATATATATATATATATATATATATATATATATATATATATATATATGCTCTATAATTGTGCAGTGAGTGCGAGTAAGAAAGCTTTTGTTTTGTTTTATTGTGGGTCAGGTAAACGGAGGTCATGGCCTGCTGAGTGCTGAGGTTATCACTTCCACAAGCTGAAAATGAGAGCCACATCATCCATATATAAAAATTACAAATAATAGGACAGGACAGTATATATATATATATATTATGTATTGATAGTGTACATAATTATATATTGTTAATGAATTAAAAAAATATTATCTAATTAAAAAAATTTAAAAATAAATATAAATAATTTTATTTTTAATAAATTAATATTATCAGATTTACTGATAATATATAAATTTATACACTATCAATGTATCAAATATAAATTTATATATATATATATTAGAATTCATATTTAATGCACTGTCAGTACATGTATTTATACATTGACAATGAATTATATGATATCAAATGTTAAAAAATATAATTATCTGTGTTTATTTTTAAAAAAATTAAAAATTATTTATTAATGAAATATTATTGTATAATTCATTATATATATTATCCTCTCCTATTGTTTGAGGATGATGAAAATTTGCGTGGATACACGATATTGAAGTAGGAAATGACATGGATTTTGGGTACTGTCATTTCTTGTTTACACGCTTCTCCACTCACTTGAGCTCAGGTCAGGTCAGGTCAGGTGATCTTTTTATGTATCCGCACAATGTGGCCCTCCCCTCTTGTCACTCTTAACTTTAATTTTCAGAAATTATTACGCAACTTCTCTCAGCCTCAGCTAACTTTTCCATTGGAACTATTTATATATGCTATTGACTCCTGAATCCTGAGTATCCCTTGCTTTGCTTCAGCAGCATCAGTTGTCAAGTCTTCACTACTTATCCATTCTAACATCATTCATTCTTTCTTTCACAATCTCATTCACATGGATATATGTTTAGGATTTCTGATTGACTAATTATGATAACAATATGGGATTTTATCAAATCATAGTAAAGGAAAACCAAGATTCCCCCCCCTGTAATTTCTCAGACAAGTAGCCAATAAGGATTTTATGCTTTAGTTTCTTTGAATTATATAATAAAGATTTCCTTAATTTGCTTATTTTTTTTATAAAAAAAAAAAAAAATGAAGAAGATATTGCTAAGAATTCTATTCAATATGGTCGACAATTCTCATTTTTGTCTCACTTGCTTTTGACCACAAGATCGAAATTTAATTGAAGATAGATCTCTCTCCATCTTTTATTAATAATTAATTTTAATACATATATAGAAATAGAAGTGAAAAAGAAAGCTCTGGTATGCTCTGATTAAACTCCTGTCTTTTCCATCAGTCATCACCATCAGGTGTTAGTTCCTAAATTATTCATTTTTCTCAAAGTGTGCCTTCTGTTTTTGTTGAGTGGACTAGGACTAGGACTAGGAGTAGGAGGAAGCTGTTGAACTAAAGTGGCTTTTAGATTCAGAACCCCACAAAAATCTGGAGCTCAGCTCTGCAGAAAATTAGTGGGACTTGACTCTGGTTTATATTTGTTTTTCCTTTACAGCATTTGTGGAGTTACTTAGTAGTATATTCAATTTATTTAAAATTCTTTGAATTCAATCTCAAATTAGAACTTGTGAGTTAGTAGTATATTACCTAAAACTATGACAAAAAAAAAAAGGTTGATGATAGTTGATACATATCCGACTCAAAGGGAAATTGTTGATCGAAAGTTCACAGCATGGTCCCCCTCCAAAATTCTAAAAATTATTCTTCAGTTTAAGGAGGAGAAACTTTCTTCTAACTGTCCCGTCTGATATGAAACCTTTTAACTTTGCTAAATTTACCTCAACCGCACTCGATGAAGCGCCATATAAGCGACGAGTCGATAGCCCACCAGCATCAGTGCCATAATTGACACGTCTATCCACAAATGGTTGAGACCCATTGATTTAATGGCAGGAAGATCCCCAACCCTACACAACACTCCCTTTGAGCACTCATAAAAATCATCCTCCTTGTACTGAACTCCTAGAAGAAGCTTGTAACAGTAGTAGCTATAACTTAGGTATTTTAGCCACACTATGAAGGCGGGGATTTGTTGAACATAGTATCCCCCAGCTATAAGGAAAACAAGAGTTGTAACAGAAGCTAATGTTGTGGCTTGTTTAATGTCCATGAGAATAGCCCCAATGGCTAGGCCCAGACTTTGAGAGACAAGGACATTGTAAAGCACGACTAGCAGAGATAGGATGAAGGTAACAGGGTCAGGTTTAAGCCCACCCATCCAATAGATTATTAAGACGAAAGCAGTTGGGAGTGCAAGCTCCAGTGGCAGGTCACCGAATGTTCTGGCAAGGAAGTAAGAGGAAAGGCGGTACATTCCAGAAGATCGCTCCTTCATTAGCATTGTTCTTTCTTGAGGAAATGTGAATACCGCATTGTAGAGTGGATAGAAGCCCCAGAAGACGGAGAAGAAAAAGAGCAGTGCAATCTGTTTTAATTAAGATTCAAAACCTTGGTTTAGCATCTCTACTTATTAGATATCCTAATTAGCAAAGAATTTAAAACAATTTCTTAGTTTGACCCAGATTCTTTGTGGATATATATATAGGAACAATGCAGATTGGATTACCTATTCTAAATAACAAGGTTTAGATAGAAGATGGCTAAAATTTTGAAACCTTAGCATGAAAGTCACCACTGTTTTTATTTAGTATGTATTAGATAACAAAGAAGAGCTCTTACGCGGTCCGAGATGTGAGAAGCTGGGGTATGCCACCATAAGAGTCCACCGAGTACAGCGACACTGATGACTTGGAAAATTCTTAGCCTGTTGAAGGCTTCATATCTCCTTTCTCTAACCCCTCTTTGGAGCAGCACCTTGAACTGATGCCACCAACTTGTGCACCACTCTTCTGACTTGTCATTTCCTGCATTATTGTTTCAAAATTAGTACTTGAGTTGTTCAGCTCATAACCAGGGTAAGGCAAATTTATGGATTTTCAGAATTCAGAAAGAAAAAAAATTTACTTGCAGATGCTTCTTTTGTATTGCCGTAGTTATTGACATCCGAATTGCAAAGCTCAGCTTTCAGTCTCGTACAGATGTTTTTCTCATAAGCAGAAATAAGAGCATCCTTCACCGATTTCTGTTCTTCTTCTGTACTCTCAACTTGCTCCATACCCGGACCGATTCCTGCATTGATGTTCAATCCTTTTTAATTGGACAGTAATATTATTGTTTTACAAAGCAAGAATAAATTCATCACTGACTCCAAAATACAAGCTATTTTTAAGTTCCACATGGATTGGATTAATTTTTTACTTGAAATATAAATAGATACATAGATATTAATTATGAATTGAAACTTAATTTTTGTTTTGATGTGTTCATGCTCACAGATGTGTTTATAAAATATAATCCCGAATAGATTTTATGCATTGAAACTTGATTTTTTATTTCAACAATAATTAAGCTTAGTATCGATGAAAATGAGCATAGACTATCTAATGGTAAACCAAAGTGACTACAGGGAAAGTCTGAAGGGTGGGGTCTGATAATACTCCATAGGCATAAAGGTGGAAGCACCATTTTTTGGTAGGCCAGGCAGGGCAACTGATCATACCCCATCTAATGTTGAAAGAGCATGGAAGAAAGAAACATTGAACAGAAGAAAGTTTCCCATTCCTCATCAGTCTCTATTTATCATAAAGGGAAAAGTAAGTAAGAAAAATGAAGAAGAAGAGGTGAAAAATTACCGTTAGCAAGATCAAGTAAGAGATCAGCTGGATTGACAGTCATGGATGTCGAAAAACCAATGGAGGAAAAATATTCCAAGGCTGCAGATGCTGAACCATAGTAGATGGGGCAGCCCTCAGAGAGCAAAACCAGCTTGTCAAACATGTGATACAGTCGACTAGAGGGCTGATGAATGGTGGTGACAACAGTTCGGCCACCACTAGCAAGGCGTTTGATTGTGGTCAGGATCCGTTGTGCTGTGGTTGAGTCCAAACCTGAGGTGGGCTCATCTAGCAAAAGTAAGCTTGGATTGATTAGCATTTCCTGACCTATGCTAACTCTCTTCTTCTCCCCTCCTGATATTCCTCTAAAGAGTGGCCCCCCAATCATGCTGTTTTGACACCTCGTCAATCCCAACTCAGCGATAACTCTCTCCACATGTTGGACTTTTTCATCTCGGCTCAAGCTGTTGGGTAGCCTCAGCAGTGCTGTGAATAAAAGCGTCTCGGTCACGGTGAGATGAGGGTATAAAACATCATCCTGAGCCACGAATCCTGTTCTTCGTTTTAGGGCACCAGAAAAAGGCTGACCATTGTACGTAATCTTTCCGGATAGTTTGCCTGCGAGGCGGCCTCCAAGGGCGGTAAGGAGGGTGGTTTTACCACTTCCGGATGGACCTAACATTGCTAGTATTTCTCCAGGACAAACTACTCCTGTTATACCATTGAGTATGGTCTTTTCTCGGGTGATCCACGCACCCCAGCATGATCCTTTCTGCTCCAGCTTGACTTTGTAGACGACCTCCTCAAACTGTGTAAAGAGTCGCAGAAATGTAAATAAACTACTATGAACAAAAGAAGACACTAATTAATTTATATAAGCAGAAAAAAAAGCATAATTATTTTCCCGTGCCATTACTAGCATAAAAGAATGGTAGCAAATACATGATGTATTATTACGATCCTTATGATTAATTAGAATGAGACCTTCAAAGTTATAGGATACAAGGTGAGTCTGACTGGAGGTTGTGAATTGTGTTGTATTGGGAACGCAAGGACAGCCCTTTTGTGGGACTCAGACGTCTTTGACAGAGCTTCCACTAGGCCAGTACTGCTGCCATGTTCTGGTTTCGGTGCTATGCAGTTGAGAGGCATGGCTAAAAATGAAGTGATATTATTGCTGGTTTTGGTGGATGGTGATGGTGCTGGTGTGGTTTTGGGGCCTTGGGGGGAAGGGAGAGAAACTAACAAGTTCCTTTTAACTGGGCTTCCCAAGTGAACTGGAGAGCATATAAATATATAGCAGGAGAGAGATAGAAACAAGAATTTCTACTGTGTGCTAAAGCTCTTTGATGTAGGGATAGTCTTCTCTATGGTGGGAGCCCACGTCCTTCTTTCCCTTAATTTATTCTAACACCAACTCTAAACCATTAAATATATAATAATCTCTTCCTAAGTTCCTCTTTATCAGCATCATCGCATCTATTTAGTAGGGTAATCTTGGATGCGTGCATTCTTTGTGCAGCTGAGATTAAATTATGACAAGTGGTACATGATTTAGCTATGCCATGCTAGCTAGTATCATTTTAGAATACTAACTAGCCATTATCGCTACAGTTAGAAAACACCATAATGTACTTCAAGGAAGCTGGGTCATGAACCAGAGAGCTGCAAATAGTTGCACCTCTGCCCCTTAAGTCCAATGAGCGATTATTTTTGGGTTTTTGCTCTTGTTTTTACATGCACATGTTCTGTACACAGATTTGGTGCATATAGAACCTGGGGGAAATTAAACAGAGTTGTTGCCAAATGCCTGGTAGAAAAATGGTGCTTCCCACCATTTTCACATGAAAAGTTCCCAGATAGTGAAGCAAGTGGAAGATCCAAAGCAAATGGCTAAGTTCTAAGGAGTACTTCAAAGACAGAAGCGCCATTTTTTGTTGGGTTCTGAATTTCTTTTAAACATTCTGTTATGTAGTATAAACATTATATATATATATATATATGCTGTGTGCATGTGAGAATGTGAGAATGTGGAGAATGTGGAGAATTGTATATGATTACTGCCTAGCTAGAAGACAATGATGGTGCTTCCCCACCATTTCTCGCAGTCATACATTTCACTATTTCAAGTTTATTTTCTTGTTATGTGGTGAATGCGACCTGTGTGTTGCGTTGTATTAAGTTTTCTAATAACTTGAAATTTTGGCAATGCACTTTAATTATCTTTGTTAATTGGTAATTTTTATGCATTATCTCATATTAGACTCGAATCTGCATTGGAATTTGGTTTTGAACTTAATTGGATATCATGAGTACTGTGAAAACACTGAAAGAGAGAGTGTTGCAACTCCTTGGTTTGCATGTGAAAAGGGTCATCAGCTGCAAATTGTTGAGGCATCCTAATTTTGAATGAATGTAAACATAGAAATCCCTTTGGGATCGTTAAGTCTGCAAAAATATAAGAGGTTTTATTTGATGATATTTCAGTTAGTACATTGTCCAGTAGAGTGCTTCTTGTTTGTGTTTTTCTTATATGTGTACCGGCTGCTAAAGAAACCAAACCAAACCAAACAAATTAAGGGAATCTCTCAGATTCTCATCCCTGCTAAAAAAAAATGAGGAGTTGAAGACTACAATTTTCCAAGTTAATTAAAAACCCCATCTCGTTTGAATGTATGCTGTTTCCTTTTCCTCTTTCGGCAAACACTAATGAATTTTGTCCAATACAGATGCTGCGTTACATTCACGGGGCACGGGATATCCATACATCTGTTGAGGGAATTTTACTTTTCTTTATATATATAGCTATAGCTATAGCTATGGCGAGAGAATTATGCTAGTACGGCTATTATATACTAACAAAAGCGGAAGTTCGGCTTTGCAGCAGAAAGCTGAGGTGAATTGAATTTATTTAAAGATTTTAAGGGGAAATCAAATCAAATCAAAGTGAAAGCAATGGTGCCTTTGTTTGTAAAGCCAAATGGATTCTTTTATTCCCTCTACAGTACTGCTATATATTGATTTTTTTTACTGTAATTTTCAACATTCGTATCGCCGAAATTCGATATGACCATTGTATCATTGCATGTGTTAATTATATATATATATAGATATATAGTAATAAAATTTTCATTTAAAAGGTAGGGATCGAGGAAGTTAGATGCTCAGCAAAGTCTTTGTCTAATATTCTTTCACTCACTTTTTTTTTTTCTTCCTTCTTTACTTTTTTTTTTTTAAAAAAATTTTTAATTAATTTATCAACTACTCTTAGTATTTAATTTTTTTTCAGCTGATGATGATTCTTATGAAAGAGAAATGATTAAAGGAGCAACCCCATCAATCGGATTCCAATTACTGTCCCATATTAATGAAAATATATACTAATTTAATTTGTTAAGTTGCAGAGAGCACTGAGATATATAGAGGGCATGGGACCAGCCACCAGGTGGAGCCAAAGCTTTTTCACCTTGGGGGAGTTTCTTGGCTACTTGACTTTGTCTTGGTGCGCATCATTTCTGAGCGCACCCCTTTTTGCCTCCCCAACTTGCACATATATATATATATATATATATATTGTTTATAAATTTATAAATATATGCATGAGTTTTTTTTTTCCTTTTTTTCTTGCTATTCTTCTAATTGATCTTCTTCTAGCTAGTGCCCCATTTTTTTTTATCACATATTCTTAATTCATTCATTCATTCCTCTCTCACTCTTTCAAAAGTTCCATCTTGCACATGGATTCTCTCTGCTTTAATTTTTACATTAATGCCTCGATGCTAAAATTTCACTTCTTTCAGTTTGCTACCACATTACTTCTGACCAAGATGAAAACATTATTATAATTCTAGTCTACTCTATATATTCTATCCAGTTTCAATATATATATATATATATATATATATATATATTCTATGAAACTCTAATTTTCTTACATAAAGAGAGATAAAAAGGTGGGAGTTCTCTTCCATCGCCTCTAGGGAAAAAGATAGAGATACCCTAATTAATTTTATACCCTTTATCACCGGCCATCAATTATATATATTTGAAAAAATTATATTAATTTTATATCAATATAAATGAATCTTCCTCATATATATATATTATATAATATTTGGTCTGACCATCAATTATATATAGCTAGCTAGAATCAATTAATAGGAATTTTATTAGATTATGTTATACTTATGTGACAAGAGTCACAAGACAACCAATAGAAATCCCATAACTTGCACCTGCTACTATTAATTTTAATTTGTCAATGTTTACTCAAAATCGTTGTCATAATTTAATTTCTTCTTACTGGATAAATTATGCAAATTAATATTGGAAATAATTAACTTCTTATTATCTTTAATTCTTTATACTGTAACATTTTATAACCTAATTAACAGCTGTAACTTCTTTAAGGAAATTATATATATATATATATATATATAGTTATTGCCAATTGATATTATTGAGAAATGGATGCCATAAGTCATAATTGTTGATATTTATATTAAATAAGTGTGCGTTAACTTAAGTTGACAACTAGGTTTTTTGTTCGGTGGAGGAGCTCTTGTTTTCATGAGAGGGACATGCACCTAGGACGTAAAAATTAAAATTACCCCTTTTAACATTACATTTACAGATATATATATATATATATATATGTATAGGATTTTTGTATTAATGAGAGATAAAGTTGGCATAATGATTGAAAATCAGTAAATACTCCCTCAACATATCAACCAATCAATCATGGTGCTTGCTTACGATGATCATTAATTAATAAACCAAGTCAAAGTGCAATGAAGTTCATAACCAAAATATCATCAGTTAATTTGGATATATTTTCGTTTCTTTCTCTAGCTTTTGTAAACATTATAACAACATTTTAGCTAGATTACTTCCAGATTTTGATTAATTATGTTTGTAAGACTACTAGAAATTAAGCATGCAGCTAGCTAGGCCAATTATTATATCTAGTTTTAATTACTTTAACAAACTTAAATTAAACTGTCAAATATTCATGCATCTAAATAATACTATATATGTTTCTCTCATGCATGTTCCAAAAAAAAGATATTTTATATGTTTCACTCTGCCAAAAAAGAAAGAAAGAAAATTTATGTTTAGGCAACTGAATCTTTAATTTTTTTTTGGATAAGTGAAGTGAATCTTTAATCATGTTACTCATGAACTGCATAAATAAATAATATATAAATATTTTTTATATATATATTGTTTCAAGCCCCTTCATAAGTATTTTGATTTTTATAAATATATATTCGGGGCATTTGCTGGATAAAGAAAAATGAAAATAGTTGGAAAAGAGCTTAAATTAAAGTTATTATAGCTAGCTAGGCCAATTATTATACAATACAATGAAGGAAATTAAGGGGAGATCAGATCAGATCAGATTAGTGTGAGTGAGTGTGTGTGTAATCTGTCTCTAATCTGTAATGTTATCTTATAGTGAGTTTGTGAAGGGAGTTAGGAAGTAGACACGTGGTATGCACTTTCAGTTATTGAGATAAATTTGAAAAGTCAATAATTAAATTATTGTTAAATGGTATAATGGATAAAAATTATTTGAAAATTTCTTTACTCGATCTGGAAGGAGAGAAATAATAGGTATTTTAATCGCCTTCAATCCACACAAGGAGCCATCATTGAGCAGATAAAAGAGATCATCAGAATGCGATTGTTGGGGCTCAAGAACATTAGTCCTGATGAAGTGAACCGAAGATTGGATGCAGATTGGGGACTGTCTCTTTTTTCCTAGGATCTTTGTCCATTCTGGAATAGCTTTAAGTATTGCTGAAGTATGTTGCTATTGTTCCCTGATTGATTAGTGGTCTTAAGTTTTGTTCAAGTATTGTTTAAGTATGTATAGCTTTAAGTACATGTTGCACATGATGTTGGATGTAGCAGTTTAACTGCTTTCTGGATAAATAAAACACTTACTTATCCAAAAAAAAAAAAAAATTTATTTGAAAAAAAGAAATGAATAATTAAAAATTATTATAAAGATAAAATTACTCTTAACGATTTTTTTTCTCCTTCATTAAGAAAATATTATTTTTTAAAATTTTAATTAAAAATATATTTAAAAAATAAAATATTTAATTTTTTTTTAAAATTTAAAAAAATAAAGAAAAAATAATGTTATTTTTTAAAAAAAAATTAGTTAAAAAATGTAAATAAAATATTTTTTAAAATTATTTTTTAAAATTAAAAAAAAAATTATTTTCAGAAAAAATTATTTTTTAATTAAAAAATAAATTAAAAAAAAAAGAAAAAAAAAGAGAAGATTTTTTTTATCAAAAATAATTTTATCTTTATAATTTTTTATTTTATTTTTTTAAAAATTTTTATTTTTTATATCATTTAATAATAATTTTATTATTGACAGGGTGCTTTTCAAATTTACGCTTTTTATTGGCAATCTTGGCGTCGTTTTGCGATTCCCCTTTTACAAATCATTTGGTGGAGGTAGCGAGGGCCCCACCCCTCCCACTGATTATTTATTTATTTATCTTCTCTTCTCCATTAATTTTTTTTTAATTATTATTTTATTACTATCGTTTGGAAATAATGGAAATTGGAATTGGATTTCTTTCCTCCTCTTTTTTCTTATTTTTATTTTTAATTTAATATGAGTTTGTATGTAATGTATTATCGGTATATAGATTTATACATTAACAGTGAATCTTATAATAACACTTTATTGAAAAACTAATATTTAACCCTAACCATTAATCCATTAATCCATAACTTCTAACCCTAACCCTAACATTTCTAACTCTAACCCTATAACTTAATTTTTAATAAGTGATATTGTAAGATATATTGTCAATGAATAAATTTATGATAATGCATCAAAGCGTATCGTCTCTTTTAGAAGAGTGGGTTAGTCTTTGATTTTTACATCTTCACTTTGCTTTTTTTGTAATTATTATTGTTGTTATTTGTTCCTTTAACAACCTTAATTAGCTCTGATTGACCCTTCCTTTCTTTTTTTCTTAATCACGGAAAATCTATTCTTTCTCTTTTTTCTTTTTAAGGAAAGTCTTCTCTTCTTCAAATTAAATGATCCTTCTTGTTTTTTCATATATATTTTTTTAACTCAAGTTTGGAAGATGAGACATTCAGACTTGAAATTTTAATTTTCTTTTTGATATATGTATCTTCTTATAAACTAAACTAATTGTACATAGCTATATATTGCTACACTTGTGTAGTTTGTGTGATGTTAAACACCCAGTTGAAATTTCAATTTGTTCAGGTCATGGCCTCATGGGGCCGACAGGACAGCAAGAAAGTTATCTTTTAATGTCTTGCATTTCTTCCTATGAACTTAAAAAAAAAAAAAAATCATAAATAATAATAATAATTATTGAGCATTATTAATGGGAGTAGTAGCTTGTTATTAAAGTACACCTTAGACTTAATTTCAAGATTATCCAATATCTTTTTGGATTCTCTACTCTTTAACTTTAAAACTACTTTTTTCTCGATCCCTTGTGTTCTTGATCCTTTATTTATACAGTAACTACTTTACCTGAATTAATTGTTAAAAGCATGATTGGATTTATATAGTAATGCTGAGATGTGATCAACTTGCAAGAGTACTGTGAGTGAGTTTTAATTAAATTAAAAGCCGGATTTAGAATTAGAAGCTACTAAACTGATCGAATAGACGTAGGAATACTGATTAGGATGATGAGCAAAACGTTAATGCTTACGTGAGGGTGAGAAAGAGAAAGGCTAGCTAGTGGTGGCTAAATGGCTAATGCGCGTGCTTTGCGAACTTAATAATAAAGGGGCAACAAATATACATTGATAGCAAGATTTTCAAGCCACAAAATCATTTCAATTATCATAATTCTTCCACCTTCAACTTACAACAACCTAAGAGCTGCATTTTCTTATTTATTTCTTCTTTTACACACTTACTCTACCGTATTGGCACACAATTAGAAGTAGTGTTCATGGTTAGATAGAGTCGAGTCCGAATAAAAACAATTTATTTGTCTAAATCCGACCCATCCAAAAGTTAGTAATATTATTTAAATAATTAAAAAATTATTTATATAATTAAATTTAAATAATAATTCGACTCGGATCATCCAAATCACCAAAAACCTATTTTAAATTCATTTTAATTTGAATCGAGTTTGTTGGACCGGACGAATAATCCCACCTATGAATAAATTTACACACAACAATACATCAAAATCAAATATCAGTATTAATGCTAGGATATATATATATGTACTATCTTCATGTATCATTTCAAAAATCATAACGATCGACCAATATGTTCTTCTTTACGAATATTCCTATGCCAAAAAGATGAAAAGATCGAAGAGATAAAAAAAAAAAAGGAAAAGAAGATAATTTAGTAATTGAACTTATAAAAGAAAAGGAAATTGTGTGGGAGTTGATGAAGAATAAGTGGGTGGGGTTACAACCCAAAGCAAAAGAATAAAAAAAAAAAAACAAAAGGGAAGCACACGCGTGGGAGTGTGGGTTCTGCTGTCTCTAGCTAGAAATCTTAGAAATTATATATATATATATATAGTATATAAGAATAGTAGTTACTATAGATTAGCCCTTTTTCCCCCTCTATTTGGTTAGGGATGTCATCTCCTCCTCCGCATCATCCCCACTTTGATGCTTTGTGTTGAGAATATGAATGTTGATTGTTGAATGGCAGTGGCATGGTTTGGTATCTATCACATGGGGATGGGGGGGCGTGTAATGTGTATCATTATCTCCTTTCTCATTCCCCACTTACTGAATACTGACTAAAGCCTAAAAGTAAAAACGTTCTCGGGTTCATTAATTTTCTACAAATTATTACATGGCCATGAATATAAACTTAATTGGGTCGGCATCTTTGTAATTGTATTGCCTCAATCACCTTCCCCCCCTTCGAGATTCGTGTCCACCTCGATCATATGACCGTATTGTTGTATGGAAGCGAATTGATATTACTAAAACCGATTTAAATACACTGAAAAAACACCGATATTTTACGTGGTTCGGCAACTGTGCCTACGTCCACGGGAGGAGGAGCTTGAAGCTTTGTATTAATGGAGTTTAGAGTACAAACATATACAGAATTCAAGGTGCTACACAAGCACTGAACTCACAACTCAACACAATACCGAATTACTCTATAAACACAGAGTATTTGCTTCAACAATTTAGCTCTAACTTACTCAACTCTACTCTACTCACTCATTTTCTCTCTTACTCTACATGGCTATTTATAGCCATAATATCAAGGTGTGAACACTAAGCAAGTGGCAGCCACCATAGCCACCTTCCACCACCTATCTTGGTGTGAACACATTGCAAGTGGTAGCCACCATAGCCACCATCCATTTGCAAGTGGTAGCTTCCATTATTGGTGGTGCAAGTGGTAGCTCCATTATTGGTGCTAAGCCACCTATGTGACTTTGAGCCATACCATATTCCAACAATCTCCACCTTGGCGAGAATCCACAGAGAGAATTCACAGATCAGAGCTTCCTCCTTTCTCCTTCAAATGTACACATCATTACTCACATATCAGGGCACCTACTGCATTGGCATGATTCATCAATGCACTGAGCCTGAGTCAATTTTTCTGTCTACTTCCCAAGAATTTTCTTAGCTTCTCCAAGATCATCTCGAACTCTGAGCTCAGTTGAGCCTTCAGCCTGTCGATCTCCACCTTGCCTTTTTCAGCAGATAGACAAATGATCCATCTTGAAGTTTCCGGAAATAAACACAGTGATCAAATTGACTGTGTGTGTACTTTTCATCCTGTCATGAAACAGTCCAACCGTTTGTACAGCTGTCACGGGATTGTTTCAGACCATACAGTGATCGGTTCAACTTGCTTTTGTAATCTTTGCGACCGGGGACTCCAGAACCATCTGGTTGAGTCATACAAATTTCCTCCTCTACGGAACCATGGAGGAATGCAGTTTTTACATCAAGTTGAACTATCTCTAGGTTATACAGTGCTACTAAAGCCAATAAGATCCGAATAGATGCATGCTTAACAACAGGTGAAAATACCTCATTGTAGTCTATTCCTTCTTTTTGAGCCTAACCTTTGGCTACCAATATGGCTTTGTATCTGATGCTGTCTTTGCCGGTAGCACTCTCCTTTTTGGCAAAGACCCATTTGCACCCAATTGATCTCTTGAGTGTTGGAAGTGGAACCAACTTCCAAGTCTGATCGCCTCCTTCCACTGGGCATGCACAGGGCTGTTTACAGCTTCTTTGTAATTGATCAGAACATCATCATCAATTACTGGAAGGGCGTATGCCACCACGTCTGTGTATCGAGCAGGTTTCCGAATATGTCTATTCGGTCTACTGGTGACAACTGATTCAAGTTGCTGAAATATTTCCGGTGATGACTCCTCCACTTCAGTTAAGGTGTCATCAGATTCTGGTTCAGATTCATCTGAATTTTGACCAGCATCTTCTGATTCAAACTCCACCTGCTTTAGAGAATCTTGGTTCACATTCTCTGGAGTTGACAGTTTCAGCATTACAGATTCGTCAAAGGCAACATCTCGGCTTACGATGACTTTCTTTGACTCAAGGTTCCACAATCGGACTGCTTTTACTCCTTCACTAAAGCCCATGAAGACAGCTTTCTTGACTCTAGGATCCAGTTTTGCATTCGTTACTACGAAGCCGATCATATTCAATGGCAGAATATCCGGACCACACCTCTATGGGAGTTTTCCCATCAATTTCAGTGGAGGGTAGTCAGTTGATAATGTGGGAGGCGAACAATAAAGACTCCACCCAAAATGCTTTGCTCAAGCTCGACTGGGATAACATGCAGCGAACTTTATCAACCAAAGTTCGGTTCATCCTTTCTGCAACTCCATTCTGCTGCGGAGTGCCAGAAACAGTGAAGTGTCGGATTATCCCATCATTCTGTGAGAGGCTGCTGCTCTGCCTGTCACGGTTTCTCTGTCAAGGAGATACAGATTTCCCTTCATATAACCCTTCATTGCTAAGAATGCTCCACGTACAACTCTCAGGACTCCATTCTGAATGGTCACCTTGTAACCATTTGAGTCTAAGACCCCCAGTGATATGAGGTTCTTCTTGAGATCAGGGACATACCTTACGTCTGTAAGTTGTCTGATTGTACCGTCATGCATTTTTAGTCGGATCATTCCGATGCCTCTAGTGTGACAAGTATTGTCATTGCCCATATGGACAATCCCTCCATCAAACTCCTTGAAGTTTGAGAACCACTTCCGGTTCGGACACATGTGGTAGGAACATCCGGAATCCAGAATCCATTGATCTGAAGAGTATGTTGTTGTGGAAATCGTAAATGCAGAGTCTTCCTCTCCCTCAGATTCTTGAGCTACACTCACAATCGACCTCTCCATGTTATGACAGTTTCTCCTCCAGTGCCCTTTCTCATGGCAAAAGGCACACTCGTCCCTTGAGAGTCGTGTTCTCGATGATCCCCTCTTTGAGCGGGATTTACCTCGCTTGTTTTCTCCGGCTCCTTGGTTGCTCGTCCTGCCTCTGTACACAGTTAAAGCTTCTGGTGTAGTATTCTGGTGATCATGCTGATCCTTTTTCCGATACTCATTATTCACCAGAGCATTACTAACATTAACATATTCTATATCATTTTTACCATACAACAGTGTAGTGGTTAAATGATCATAGCTATCAGGCAAGGAATTTAACAGAGTAAGAGCCTTATCTTCATCAGAGATATTTGCATCTAGATTTTCAAGATCAGCGAGGATTTTGTTAAAACTTACTAGATGCTCCTGCATGGTGATACCTTGCATATACTGGAAGCGGAACAGCTTTTTCTTCAGATAGAGTCTGTTCTCCATGCTTTTTGTCATGTACTTGTCCTCAAGTTGTTTCCAGAGAGTTTTTGCATTATTCTCTCTCATGACAAAGTACTTCTGGTCCTTGGCTAGGCATAACCGGATTGTGCCACAAGCCTGACGGTTGACAAATTTCCAGTCATCTTCCGAAATATCTCTGGGTCTGTCTTCCAGAGCGATATATGAACCCTCTCGGAATAACAGATCCTGAACTTCGCAGTGCCACATGCCAAAGTTGGTGGTGCCATCAAATTTCTCCACCTCGAACTTTGCAGTGGTCATCGAGTTCTTTCTGATATAAGAACTTGATCGTGCGCTACTTGTCGTTTCATGTGTCTCTAATGATTCTGCCATGGTAATAAAACAAAATTACCAACTCAGAGTTTTTCCGTTACCTGTATGGAAAAACGGATGCCGCGGTTGAGTTCGGAATAGTCAAAATAGCCAGGAACGGGTCCAACTGTGTAAATTTTGGACACACGGTGAATATTCTGCGAATATTCTGCTTCAGGTGGCTCGAAATGGACTCGGTTTAGCTCAACCGGCTCGGAAAAGTCTCGGAATAGTGTTCTGAAACAGCTCAAAAAATAGCCCGAAAAAGTTGGTCGGACCTGCGGCGGCGCGTGGGCGGCGTACGGCGGCGCGTAGAGCGCGTGGAGCTGTTTGGTGGCCGGCGCGTGGGGCGCGTGGGATTCACGCGTCTTCAACCTCCGGAGGCGCGTGCGGCGCGTGGGCGCGTGGGGCGCGTGGGCGCTTCTTCTGGTGGCGCGTGTGGGCGCGTGCGGCCTCCTCTGGTGCTCCGGTTGATTCTGCTGCACTCCTCTCAACGACCTCTTCAACCTGGTATTTTCAAAACACAAATTGGAGCACTTTTGAAAAACGGACAGAATCGAACAAACTCGGTTTTACGTAAAAATTGGCTCTGATACCAATTTGTTGTGCGGAAGCGAATTGATATTACTAAAACCGATTTAAACACACTGAAAAAACACCGATATTTTACGTGGTTCGGCAACTGTGCCTACGTCCACGGGAGGAGGAGCTTGAAGCTTTGTATTAATGGAGTTTAGAGTACAAACATATACAGAATTCAAGGTGCTACACAAGCACTGAACTCACAACTCAACACAATACCGAATTACTCTATAAACACAGAGTATTTGCTTCAACAATTTAGCTCTAACTTACTCAACTCTACTCTACTCACTCATTTTCTCTCTTACTCTACATGGCTATTTATAGCCATAATATCAAGGTGTGAACACTAAGCAAGTGGCAGCCACCATAGCCACCTTCCACCACCTATCTTGGTGTGAACACATTGCAAGTGGTAGCCACCATAGCCACCATCCATTTGCAAGTGGTAGCTTCCATTATTGGTGGTGCAAGTGGTGCAAGTGGTAGCTCCATTATTGGTACTAAGCCACCTATGTGACTTTGAGCCATACCATATTCCAACACGTATATGCCTGATGGTACTCATATTTGAGCCAACACTAATTTCCACTTTCCATCAGTCATGTTCGGAACAAGGCCCAGCGGGTGAAGATAAAAAGAGAAATACCTAGAATTTATAGTAATGGAATTAATTGTCATGCCCTAGTTTTGTTGTAATTTTCTTTTTCACCCAAACACCAAATACAATGAATTTAATGAATATTATATAGCAAAAAAAAAAAAACTTTTGCAATCTTTAATAATATTATTATAATCATATTTACAATATCCATTTCTTGATCCAAGCAAGTATGCATGTAAAAAATCTTCAAAGAAAATTATTGCGGTTTGGATCTAATTTAATGAGAAAATAAAAACCCATATATATATATATATATTTATATCAGTTAGTATTTGGCAATTGGCATAGATATCTATTATAGAACACAACCACTAAAATACATTTTCATTAATGATGTTGCTTCAACACACCTGATTTTGCCGACTATGAATCCATTTCTACTTTATAAGCATGCAACTCACTCATCAAGCATTACTAGCTAATAAATAAAATATAGTCATCATTTCTAATTAATTATATATAAAAATATTTATTTACTACTCCGCTATATATAATTTTCCTGGTCTCATCAATCATCATCATATATAATTTAATCCTACTAAAAAAAATTCATCATAAATTTAAATAATTCCCATAAACTATATATTTTGAGTTAAAGATAACATAAAAAAATGGGAGTTACTGTCTAAGGGCAATCATTTGGGCTCTTTCCTTATCTCCATCAAACAAAGTGCTTTTACACATAATTTCGACAAAAATCATATGGATGTAACCTGGTAAAGATTGAGTTACACACGTGCAAATATGCTTGGTCGATGGCTGCTGCAGGTGCCTGCTGGGCAGTGTTTACAATAACTAACAAGATCAGATTTATTTCTCTCTTTCGTCTTTCTACGCACTTATATACATAGAAAAGGACTAATAACTATATATATATATATATATATATATATCTTAATTCTTAAGTTATATATACTCTTTTTCTAATTAACTTGAGAGACTTGACTCTCTCTCTC
Organism: Fremontodendron californicum; assembly: GCA_030761205.1. Lineage (NCBI taxonomy): Eukaryota > Viridiplantae > Streptophyta > Magnoliopsida > Malvales > Malvaceae > Fremontodendron > Fremontodendron californicum. The sequence continues at coordinate 35,567,873 of JAULJL010000008.1, read as the reverse complement.
TCTCTCTCTCTCTATATATATATATATATATATATATATATATATATATATATATATATATATTAGTGTTTGAATTCTTGCATTGCTTCGATTTTATTATCTTTGATAATACATTGAATACGATTATAACATAAAAAATAACATGAATTTAGAGTTAAAATTGAATTACTATGATAAATTATGCAAAATATCTCAACTGGATAACAACTTTTAAAGTAAAGTATAGATATAAAATAACACAAATACATGAATCTAATTCATTATATGTACATTATATATAAAAGAATTAAGATGGATATCAAAATTTAATTCATTTAAATTATATTGATATCCATCATTTCTATTCATATTAAAAAATAATAAAAATATAAACCTAACAACTATTGTACAATAATTCATAACTTATAAATATCATTTAACATATATATATATATATTATAATTTAATCATCATAATATTTTTTTTCTTTCGATTCAACACCAAAAGTTTAAAAAAATTTACTTATATTAACCCATTTCATATTATTATTCAATATTTTAATTTTTAATTATTGATAATTTATTAATACAATAATTTTTTATTCAATAGTATAAAAAAATTAATATGACTTTATTTTTCAAAAATAAAATAAAGAACTAATCATTATACAATACGTGACACAAAATTAGGAATATTTGAATAGTGTCGAATATGACATGAAAAATAACTAAAATACGATACAAAAAAATAATATGACTACGACATGAATACACGAACGTGCCGAAATTTATATAAAACGAACTTGATACAAAATTGTAAATTATTTGAATAGTACCAATTAGACCTGATAATTTCGCAAACGAAACAAACATGAAAAATAGTTAAAACAAAATACAACACGAAAAAATAACACTAAAACAACACGAATACACAAATGTGTCAAAATCTATCAACAAGACACAACAAAAAAAATAATATGACAGAAAATTGAAAGTTATTTGAATAGTGCTAATTTGATCCGGTAATTTCGGATACGACACAGGTATGAAAAAATAACTAAAAGACAATACAACACAAAAAATAACACTAACGCAACATGAATGCACGAATGTGTCAAAATCTATAAAACTTTATATCCATACTTATATAATTAATTAATATAAGTATATAATTAATTAATATAAGTATATATTTATATAATTAATTAATATAAAACTTTTCCAAAGTACTGTGTTTCTCATGGATCATTACGATGATCATCTGACAATTAGATAAACTTTGTTAGAGCGAGCATATAAATTAAGCTCGTGTGGCCAATGCGAGAAAGGTGAGGTGCGTTCTAGTATATAAAACCAGATGAGGTGACGCATCAGTAAAGATAATTTAGAGTGATAAGAAAATATTCCAGTAATTGAACAAACAACATCAATCATTCCATGCCAATTAATATATATATATATATATATATATAGTGATAAGATATATGATTCTGTGCCTAGCAAACACATTGTAATTCTGTAACTTTTCGTTTATATACTTTAAATCGTTATCTGATATATATCCCTAGCTAGCTGAAAGATATCCTTGTTTGTGCTAAGATTAGGACCTATCAATGCCCATGAATGCATTTCTATCTGTTCTTAGTATATATATATATTTATATATAGTTTATGTAGATTGAGTTGACTATAAGAGAAAAGGAGCAATCACAGGAAAAGGAAAAGGAGAAGTAAGCAAATGAAGGAGCGCATGATCATGATGAAGGTCTCTTTCATGGGATGAATGATTCCATAATACATAAATGGCATATTATAGTGGAAAGGATGATATAAGGTTTGCGGCTCATTAATCCAAATGGTGTGCACTTACACACTTACCGTTCGTGTCAGAATGTGGCTCGGAAATTTAACAAGCCGCGAACCCCCCCTGCCATATTTGGTTGGAAGTTGGCTAGTTTTTCAGCCCACATGGTCAAGCCAATCAGTTGGCTGTTGGCATATGGAAGTTGCCATAAATGAGGGCTGAAATTGCAACTATAAAAGGCCATGAGGCCTTTATCTTGGCAGCAAGCGAGAGAGTTGTAAGAATGAGTTTTGATTTTAAGAGTACAAACTCTTAGGTTAAGGATGTATTTAGGGAGGAGAGTTTTGAGCAACAAAAACTCATTGTAATTTTCATTTTTTATTATCATAAAACTTTTGTCGTATTTGTTCGTAGATGTAGGTTTAAAGTCGAATCACATAAATTTTCGTGTTTTTATGTATATATATATTTTTTTCACATATATTTTCATATACGAGTCTGGTTTACTTTTAGTAAATTTATTTACCATCATATTGATGTATTTGAATCGGTTCATATCCAATAACTCGTCTTTCTCTTTCTCGTTATAGACCATGAGATCAATATAGTTCTTTGAGAATAATAATTAGAGGAAAAAGCATTTCCAACATGCTTTCATCCTCATATCAAGATAAGCGGATCGGTAAATTATCGTCAAATAAAGTTTTTTAATTTCCAGTGTATATATCAGTATCTATTTTTTTTTTTTTTTGTTGTATATTTGTAACTTGTAAATATTCATCTTATCTTGTACCTTGACCATTATAAATACAAGATCAGTATAAATAATGACAGTCAAATCTTTCACTCAATCTTATTAAACAATTTATTTTTTTGATATGGTATCTGAATTCTAAGACAGGTAACTTTTTTTCTTTCATCTCCAGTCAAATTCATTTTCTGTTACAATAATTAATAAACAGTAGCTAATACTAATAGAAGTAGTATTGCTTTTTGTTTATATATATGTCATTCTTATTACATACACACACAAAATAAAACAAAACAAAACAACTAGGTTTCTCTTTATCAGTTTAATATATAAATGTATTAATTCAAGTGATGTATTCGATCGGCTTGACAGCTCTTTTAGAAGTGGAGATGTATATATATGAATATGATGATGAAGCACATTCGACTTTTTTGTTTAGACTTTATTTGAAGGGAGATGAAGTAATGATGAGAAATGATCTTGCGCATCATTTCTGTCCAACTTTTATTGGTATTTTGATGTTGGAGTTTTTATTGGGATGGAGGAGTGTGTTTGCATAATGTAGGATGGACTTGGATAGCAGCCTCAAAAGGATTTTTTGGTTTGGTTTTAAAAAGGATGGGTTTCTTATGGTGTTAAGTGATGAGTTTTGTTGGCCAGTGGTGGCTTGGTTGGGTTATTGATTTGAGTTTGGTTTTATGACATTAAGTGATGAATTTTGATGGTCCGTGATGGAATTGGGGTGGTTTGGTTTCTGATTTCTAAGGTTTGATGTTTGTTATGTGATTGTGTTTCATGTACTTGATTTACTATTTTGTTTGCGGGTTGCAGTGGGGATAATTTTGGTTTGGTAAATATTGAAGCTTATTGTGGGTGTTGTTGAGGCGTTTATTTTTCCAATTGCTTTTGCTTGTTTGGAGGTTGCTTTCAAGAAGTCCTTATGGATGAGTGATTGGATCATCCTAGTTTGTTCACAGGGGATGATTTTTGGCTTTGTAAAATTCATTCTTTAGGTGACTGTTTCCTTGGTTTTCTTTGGTGCAGTGGTGCCGCTTTCTTCTATTGTGCTTTGGTTGTCAATTCCGGTGTCTCTGCTCTCACTGAGAATGATGTGTTTGGAGTGTCCTCTTTTCTATGTTTATTCTGGCTGGATAGTTTTTTGATCTGCTTTGGCCCTGCTCGAGTTGAGGATCCTGTTCTTATTGCGGTCAAAGTTTTTTTTTTTTGTGTGTGTGTGTGTGTGTGGAGTTTTTGAAGTCTTTTTGAATAATGATTGCTATCTTGGATTTTTCAGACTCAGAGGTGGCTTTTTATGGGTGTGCATTTCTATATTTGATCTTGGATGGTGTCTGGAGCTGTGGTCTTTCCTTGTTTTTGGAGTTATTTGTTTTAGGACTTGTTTGATTTGGATGTGTTTCTGCTTTGTTTTTTGGGGTCTTGAGAGGTTGAAGACTTTTGTATTCTTTGGGGTCTATGAGAGATTTGAGACTTTTGTCTCTTTTCGTGTAATTCTCACTTTTTTTTATTAATAAATTCACTTGACTTAGAAAAAAAAATTCTGTCCAACTTTATTAATTTGTAACCTGTTTACTTACTTATCGATGATCTATTGTCTCCTTAAAAAAAAAAGAAATCTTGATCTAATGCGAATATAGTTAATGATATAACAACAAATATTAAGGATTGTTATTTTTTAGTTCTAGATAAATATTGATAAAAAGATTAGAAAAATGTAGGCTAGGAGGGAAAGAGGGGGGGGGGGGGAATTCCATGCCCAGCCCACCCAATGAAGTGAAGTGAAAGTGAGTTGTTTAATGGGTGGGCTTCGAGCTTGGGTGATTGAATCCTATAAAGTCCATCCAAAGTCCAAAAGATACAACAAGGCCCAGTTGTCAAATACCCAAAACGTATCGGGCTTTACACTCAAGTCTAGAATCAAGACAAGAAAGAAGAAACACTCCGAATTTCTTTCCATAAAAAAAAAAAAAAAAAATCACCGCCAAGCCAAGCCAACAATTACTTATGCTGGAAATGGATCTATGATTCTTTCTCTATCCTCCCACTGCACAACAACAACACAACACAAAACAATCGGAAATTTTGACAATTGATAGAAAGAAAAAAGAAAAAAAAAAAGACAAGATACGAGAACAGAAGAAAATGGTTACGGGGGGGCTTGCTCCGGGGCTGTCGCGTAAACTGAAGAAGGTATTGGAATGTCGGACGGACAGCCCCGAAGTTTTGGCTTCTCTCAACACTCTCTCCACTTTCTACACCGAAAACACTCCTCAGGCGCGTCGCAATCTCAGATCCACCATCGAGAAGCGCTCTCTCCAAATAAATCTCGATTTTCTCCGAGCTTCCCAGGCTGCTCAACTCGCTTTGGATCAAGTCGAGGACGAGGTTAATTCCCTCGCCGACTGCTGCGATAAGTATGTTCATCTTTTCTCTTCCTTTTTTATCTACGATTTCCATTTTCCTACGTTTACGTGGATTATTGTCAAATCTTCGACTTTTTTTTCTAGATCCTCCATTTCCCATTTATGTAATTATAGAATAAACCACTAGAATTTGACAGGATTGCAAAGGCATTGAGCAGTTGCAGTGCTAGCACCGGTGATATTATCAATACCACCGAGAGGTTGAAGCAGGAACTCGAAGTTACCACTCAAAAGCAGCAGATAGTCTCCTACTTCCTTCGTGATTATCAGCTTTCTCCTCAAGAGGTTAACTTTCAACCGTAAACCCTTTTTCTTTTAGCCTCAATACTTATTGACACCCTTTTTTGAATTTATTATGTTCGTTTCCTCCATTTGTAGATTAATGCCTTGAGAGATGAAGAGTTGAATGAAAATTTCTTCAAGGCACTTTCCCATGTTCAAGAAATTCATGCCAATTGCAAAATACTTCTAAGGACGCATCACCAGGTTAAGAATATATTTCCTAATCTGCATATGAACTTTTAATCGTATGACTATGATTGCCACATCAGCCATTGGCATCTTTTAGATTATAAGACAAGTTATAAATTTTCTCACACGCTCTTTGTTAGTTGCCTGTCAATTGCTTCTGTTGTTAGATTTCTTGGTCATTGCATATCTTAAAACAATCACTAACATGAGAATCCATCACAGCGTGCTGGTTTGGAGTTGATGGATATGATGGCTATGTACCAAGAAGGAGCTTATGAGCGACTATGCAGGTGAAGCATTTATAGAATGATAGAACTATTGTACCAAGATGGAATTAAGTTATGCACTATGATATCTATTAAGAGTTTGGAGTTTAGGAATGTGCCAAAAGTAAAAATCTCGTGTTTCATGTATTGTTAATTACTGTCCTCCCTCTTCCTGGCTTTCCTTTTCATACTTTTATTTCTTATGAAAGTGTGAAATATCCTTACTGCATATATTAGATTCATTGGCTTTTGGTTGCTGTTGGCTGGGTTGTGAGTGCGGGATTATCTACTTGATAAAACATAGGAGATATAGGGGATTTTCCCAATTATTAGATTAGTTGGTTGACATGTCTTGTCCCTTTCTTGTAGGTGGGTTCAGGCAGAGTGTAGGAAACTGGGTGACACAGATAACCCAGAAGTTAGTGAGCTTTTGAAAACAGCTGTGCGCTGCCTCAAGGAAAGGCCTGTCCTTTTCAAGTATTGTGCTGAAGAGGTGACGTCATTGAGATCAAAATTTTATGTTCAATAACTCCACTGCCTTGTGGTTTTTCTAGTTGCATATTATTAAGTTTTTGCTTGTGTTAATTACAGGTAGCAAATATGAGACATAATGCATTATTTAGAAGGTTTATAAGTGCTCTTACACGTGGAGGACCGGGTGGGATGCCAAGACCAATAGAAGTGCATGCTCATGATCCCTTACGTTATGTTGGAGACATGCTAGGATGGTTACATCAGGTTTGGAAGGGGAAAAAAAAGACTTTTATATGGTTTCTGCTTCTCTTCTTCATATGGTTATTTGTGATATTCAGTAAACATTTAATTTCATTTATTGTGTTAATTTTGCTTTTCTGCTCTCTCTGCAGGCCTTGGCATCAGAACGTGAGCTTGTGCTTGCTTTACTTGATCCTGATGCATTGGTAGATGCTGGATCAACTGCAAACCGGTTCTCCAAGAATGTGGAGAATGATTTCGGAAAGATTGAAGCAGACTTGACATTTGTTCTGGATAGAATTTTTGAAGGAGTTTGCCGGCCTTTTAAAGTGAGAGTTGAGCAAGTTCTACAGTCACAACCTAGTCTTATAATTTCTTATAAACTTAGTAACACGCTGGAGTTCTACAGCTACACTGTGAGTGACCTCTGTCTCTTCTGATATCCTTGTTGTATATGGTTTGCTTATCATCTTTGGATAACATTATCTGTTTGCTTACTTACAGATATCAGATCTACTAGGGAGAGAAACATCTCTTTGCAATACACTTTGGGCACTCAAAGATGCTGCTCAGAAAACATTCTTTGAAATTCTAAAAAGTCGTGGGGAAAAGCTTTTACGATATCCTCCCCTTGTTGCTGTTGATCTTTCACCAGCACCAGCTGTAAGGGAAGGAGTCTCTGTGCTGCTTGAGATAATTGAAACATATAACAGCTCGATGGTTCCTGCTTCAGGGGAAAAGACAGCTTTTGATCCGGTTATATCTGCTTTACTTGATCCAATTATTCAGGTGTGTCATGTTTGATGTTAGTTGATCAATTGCATCATTATGATAATTTTTTCCTGGTTGCGTGGTGCTGAAGTATAATTTACACATGTTCACCATTTTCTCAAACAAGTGTAGTATTTGTAAGTGATCCTTACAATGTTTCTTACTTGCTATTTTAGGACAGTTAACACCCCATTCAGATCACTGTTCACAGCATTGGAATTTAAAAGTCAAAACTTTATTGCCGAGCTGAATTCAGGACGACTATAGTGTCTCCTTTCTGGTTTCTGTACAGTAGATTAACTCGTTTACCTTGGATGGAATGCAGATGTGTGAGCAAGCAGCAGAGGCACACAAATCAAAAGGAGCTGGCCACTTATCAAGAAGAAGTCGAATGAGTTCTGACCCAGGCCAGCTTAGTAAATCTGCAGTTGATGCAATTTTGTCAAATAACAACTCTGCTACATTCTCTCAGGTTAATAAAGTATTAGATCAGTTTGATCTTGTGTTTCTTTGATGTCATATACTTTACATGCATGGTTCTCGGCTTAACCTTGTTGAATACGTTCTGTAATTTTCTTTCCTTCTTTTCGACTCCATTATATCATGGATTTATGCAGAACAGTGAAGCCCCATCCAAGATCTTCCTTATCAACTGCTTGTGTGCTATTCAGCAACCATTACTTGGACATGAGGTTGCAGCTGAATATGCAAAGAAACTTGGCACGATGATTGATAATCATGTGCATGTTCTTGTGGAAAAAGAAGTAGACACAATTCTTAGAAGATGTGGCTTGTCAATGAAGATGCATCACTTCCATAATTCGCATAACAAGGATACAACAGTCGAGGAGGCACCGTTGGCAGAGTTAGAAGACACAACTCCAGCCTCTCTTTCAGAGTGTTTGAAGGCTTTCTTTGGGTTTATTTTGGGAAGTGAGAGTTCCCTGCCCGAGTTTGAACAGATGCAAGTTCCAAAGTTGCGTTCTGATGCATGTATACAGGTAGCTAGGTCATTGGCCGATGCTTATGAGCTTATTTACAATGCAATCATGGACCCTAAAAACGGTTACCCAGATCCCAAATCACTGGCAAGGCATCCTCCTGATCAAATAAGAACCATTTTGGGAATATGAGGCTCTAGAGAATATATACTTCCATCCTGGAAAAGTTTTTCACAATATCATTCAAAAAATGTAAGAATCAAAGAGTTAAGTGTGGCGAGTAATAGAAACTTTTGTCTGTTTGATATCCTTTAGTATAAGTTAGAGGGTTTATTTTCCAAATAAACTTTTGTCTCTTTTCTTTTTCTTTTTTTATAAATGAAGTGGTACAGAACTCTGGTTATACTGAACTTTTGCTGACAATCCAATTGGAATTGTTTGGTTAAATTTGTGTTGACGGCATTCAAGCAGTCGTATCTGCTAGCGCCTGCCTACCATCAATCTCCTTCTTGTTGTTTTCTCCATTTCTCATCTATTACAGTTTTCCTTTCCTCGTCTCAGATTTCAGAATCTTCAGCTTTTCGTTGCAAAAGGCAAAAGTAAGAGCTTGTAGATTTGAAGCAAAAATATTGTAATTTTTTTTCTCTGTTTTAGAAAATTCAGGTAAATAAAATAGCAGTTGCTGTAGTTAGTTATTTGGTCATGTCAACCACTTATCGCAACATAATCCTTTTCAGTGCATAAATACGCAACATGTCAGAAAGTTTGAGCCTTTATTCATTGTTGTTAGGATTAAAAGAAAGAAAAAAGAAAAGAAAATCTTGGATTTTAGTATATCCTTGTCTGTTTTGGCTAAAATGGAAAAACAAAACCTTATCCAAATGATTTGATATGATATGAAGACCTTACCTTAAACTTGAGAGAGGAAAAGAGAAAAACGACTTCTTTGGATTTCAAGTTGCTAACCCTGCTATGATAGAGTTTCATATTCGCATCATATGATATGACCATGGAGATGTGATGTGATTGACAAAATGAAAATATAAATAAATAACCCAAGTGGATGGAAGGGATGTTACTATGAAAGGGAAAGCTGGATTACGAATTTACTACAGGGTTTGTGTTTCGCTTTCATTCAAGAATTTAAAATGAAAGATGCAGAAGTTGTAGTTATCTTCAATTTACGGTTAGATTGTTTTTTACCCTGCTTAAAAAAAAAAAAAAAAAAAAAAAAAAAAAAGACCCGTGTATTAATCTTAGCAGTGGCACTAAAAGTTTTCTTTTTTTTTAGAGTAAGACCCATTTAATTTTGCAAAATTACAATAAGCAAGAAAAAAAATCCAAAGTAGCAAACAAAAGCCAAAGGCATTAAGGCAAGAACAATATCAAAATAAACCCAGCAACAGCAACACCAACTCCCAAGGCAGCATGGTTTTCAAAGCACCTTAATTTTGTTTCCTTTCAGACACGGCCTTTTTGTTACCTTATATGAATCAAATCAACCAATATATTGAGGTTGTCAGTTGTTATTCAATATTCTCTCTCTCCCATAACCCAAATCACCAAAATTTCTCATTTATATACCCTTTATTGTAATTCTTTGCTGTCTCTTTGGAGTGAGAAGGAAGGAGATGGCAGGAATGAATGGAGGAGTGTCCGAGAGAGAGGCAAGGAAAGCTCATGCCTCCATGGCGTTGGTGCAACTCGTCAATGGAGGCTATCATGTAATTACCAAAGTAGCCCTCAATGTTGGTGTCAACCAGCTTGTCTTCTGCGTCTTCCGTGATCTTCTTGCTCTCTCTCTTCTCGCCCCCGTCGCCTATGTTCGTGAAAAGTATGACCTTTTTCTGGGTTTGACTCTGCTTCTTCTTTGCTATCATTATAAATAAATTGTATTTTTTAAATTGGGTCCTTTCCTTTCTCTTTTTGGCATCCTTTTTTTTAGAGATGAAACTGGATATTGAGTTCCTTTTTCTTGGTTCTAATGTTTGGTTATGCTATGCATTGTTTGAATCCATAATTTGAGACTTTGATGTGCTGTCTTAAGTTACAATCCACTCTTCCAAATTGTGCTTGACCTTATACTTAGATGATTCATCGATCTGTTCCCATTAAGATGATCTACATTGAATCCACAGCTAAATTGATTACCTTAGTTGGCTTGTTTGTTAACTCTTGCAATTAATTCCTGTCATTTTAAGTCAATTTTGATTTCGCATCTTTGTTCGATATGTTTAACAGCAACTTATCATTTGTAAACATATTTTTGGTTTTCTGGACGCTTGAATCGAAAATATAACTTCTGGGTCATGTTGTTTCACTTTCCTACAGAAGGATTCGACCTCCCATGACTAAACGCCTCCTCCTGTCATTCTTCTTTCTTGGGTTAACTGGGTGAGTAGTGCTCTCTTAACCGTCCTTCCTAATTTATATGGCAATATATTATCTACATAAATTGTGCCTGATAAAACTTCCTGCTAGCCAACTTATCTGGTTTTGGTTGATTGGAATAGGATATTTGGCAACCAGCTTTTATTTCTCATTGGTCTGGGCTACACAAATCCAACTTATGCTGCTGCCATACAGCCTTCAATTCCGGTCTTCACCTTTCTCTTGGCTGTAATGATGGGGTAATGGCAACAAATTTATACTTTTTTTATATTGGTTCATTTCTATATTTCTTATAAACACATGCATATATTTTGATGTCTGTTACTTTTTGCCATATTTTGTATGAAATTCTACATGCAGTACAGAAAGAGTGAATTTGCTCAAAACTGAAGGTCAAGCAAAGGTTGGAGGTACCCTAATCTGTGTTTCTGGTGCAATATTAATGGTTCTGTTTCGTGGTCCAGCTTTGATTGGACAGAAGGATGCAGACTTTGCTGCACAAAATGACATAAGTGCCAGGGGTCAACCAGAACCTGCTGGATGGCTTATGTCTAGTTTTCTCGAGTTTGGACTTGGACATTGGCATATGGGAGTTTTATGCTTGATAGGGAACTGTATGTGCATGGCTGCTTTCCTGGCCATTCAGGTATGCCATCATATGGTTGATTTTTGGATGATTATTAATTACTTGTTTTTTTATCACTTCTATTAACTAGTCTTCTTGTAGGATGTTTTCCCCCCTTTTTAGGTTAGTTATCATGCAAAATGAATCAGAGCAAGTTTTTTTTCTTCCTGTAAATGCCACATTTTATTTGCTGAAGAGAACAAACAAAAATCTCTGTTTTAGCAAAATAAAAGGAAAACAGCCTGTGTGGTCATGAATATGATTTGAGGTTTGATATGCTATTCTTGTTCCCTGATCTGTTTGATCTGTAACTCATTAGATTTTTATGATCCGAAACCTCCCACTATGATTATATAATTAGATTCATCTTGTCTATAGCCAACATTGTTATGAAGCTATTTTTCCTTTAATCATAGATTTGGCATTGGTTCCAAGTTTAGCATTTCAAATGCCTTTGGGTCCATTGCAATGCTTTACGATGCATGTTTTAATCATATCTTGAAGTAACTATCTCTGGTGCTTTCGTACTGTCTTTGCTTAGGCAACATTATGCACTTATGCAATATCTACCTTTTGCTTAGTGGTTTTCACAAGGAGTAACGAAAGTGATTCTTATAGATTTTCATCATTAACAACTACATTAAATTTCCTGAAAAAACGGTGCTGACTTATTTTATCACTTGCAACTATATTATAATTTGAACTTCACATGTGTATTTTGTTGTAATTAGTTTTTGCTTTATACTAAATGCCCTGTTTTTAACAATTCCAGGCCCCAGTTTTAGCCAAGTATCCTGCCAACATTTCTGTCACAGCCATTTCCTATTTTTTTGGTACTGTATTGATGGTAGCAACAGCCTTTCTTATGACCAATGAGTCAACAGACTGGAGTCTGACACAGTCTGAGCTTTTTGCAGTCTTGTATGCTGTAAGTTTCTTGTGGACTTTATATTATCTCCATTCTTAAAAGTTTTGCAAGTCAATTTATTGAAAGACTAGCCATCAAAGTTGCGGCTTTATCTGAGTTCAAAATGTTATTTGATGTGTGTGTTTTTGTTTTAAAATATTTTGGGTCAATGCTTGATATGCTAGTTTAATGATCAAGACTGAGGTTTAGTTTTCGATTTTTTTTAGTCATTGTAGCAGGTGGAAGTGAAGGAAATTAATTCATGTAATTAAATACCATCTAATTTAAGAATTGGTGTGCTAAGTTGGGTTGATTTGTCTATTAGGTGTTGGAAAAAGAAACTTAATAGATTTAATTGGAATATGATAAATGGTAAATTAAAGTAACTCCCGTGATGTTTTTCCAGAGAATACACTTTTGTCCCTATAGTTTGGCCTACACTTACCTCATCCTCAACACACATTTTAGGAACATAAGTGCAAGAAAAGTTATCGTATAAGGTGGTAAGGCATGATTTCTTGGAGAGAGAAGCAGTAAGTAGACTTCAATAAGGAAAGCTATGTTACTCGGACTCGGGTGTGAGTGTCGGACACGGGTATGTTCAATTTTTTCCAAGATTTTCATGTATTTGGAGGGTTCTTGAAGGATCATATCCCCATACCCATGTCCGGATATGCGTCGGATATGGGTGTCGAACACGGGTATTTCAAGAAAAATGAAGAGTCGGAGCAACATAGAAGGAAAGTGTAAGAAACTGATGGTAGAAGGGCTAAACTTGGTTTTCTCAAAATGTGAGAACATTAACTATGGTTAAGCTGATTTGTGCCACCCTTTGGGGTCTAATTTGGATTTTAGAAGCTACCTATCTGGATGCTGGAAATCCCTCAGTCCCCGGGAAAACGGGAAACGTTTAAAAATAAGGCAAGGCATCACAGAAGTAACAATAATGTAATGTCCTGTTAAAATACTTATTTTGCATAAAACTTAGCTGCCTACCAAATAGGTAAACCATAAACCTGAAGCTATGGCTATTTGGGTTTTGCAGGGAGTTGTTGCATCTGCTCTTAACTATGGACTCCTGACGTGGTCGAATAAGATCTTGGGGCCTGCTCTAGTTGCTCTTTATAATCCACTTCAACCTGCAGCATCAGCGTTTCTGTCAAGAATTTTCCTTGGAAGTCCAATTTATTTGGGAAGGTTTAATTTCTGTCTCAAGTACAAAAATAGAACTTATTTTTGTTCACTTCATTTTCTAGCACTCCAAACTTATTTGGTTTGTTTCTTTGGTATGTGGGTAAACAGTGTGATTGGGGGATTTCTAATAATTGCTGGTCTATATATGGTCACTTGGGCATCCTACAGAGAAAGGCACACAGCAATGGGGATGATGCCTCATATGGTTCGGTCCTCCGAACCTCTCATTCACAAAGATGCATCAATTAACAAGAAACCTTAACAGAGAGGACACATATTTTGTCAGGACGACCATCTGCTTTATCACCAAAATCCAGTGAGTGATTAACTGTGTAATCAGATGTGATGTAACTGTAAAGTTCCCATGACGATGAGCTCTTTCCCACAGGTACATTTATGGTGTCACTCGGCATGTTGTAAACTTTGATGGGTAGCAAAAGAGAAATTCATTAATTAATACGTAGGAAACAGATACACTCAGGGTTTGCTTGCTCCTTTATGCTGTCTTAATTTGTTGTAGGAATCTCAGTTATTCACACTTTGATGATTTATACACTTAATAATGCAATAAATGTAGTTTGTTGAATTGGCAAGGCAAGGCAAATAGAGGGCTCCATTGGTTAGCAGAAAGTCTAATCCTAATGGTAATGGCAAATGTGTTATGAACAACCAGCATCTTATTCTTTACTTGTTCCTTTCTCAATAATAAAGCCCACTCTAAAAATGTTTCTTCAGAATAGTTTATAATTAATTAATTAGTGCATCTATTCCTCCCTTTTTTTTTTTTTTGGATAAGTAGATTTTCATTTATCCAAGAAAGCAACAGTGCTGATACATGTTACAAAGCTAGCTTAGCCTAGCTAAATAAATCAGAAAACCAATGTCATTAGACAAACATGTCTGCATTTAATCTCCAAGAATTACATAAAAACGTATTAACTGAATCTCTTTTAATCTTCCTAAGATCACTTAACCTGGTCGAGATCATGTCTCTCACTTGCTCAGTGAGGTGCTTCTCCTTTTGCTCAGTTGAGTTGAACAAACGATTGTTTCTTTCCTTCCAAACTAGGTAGATAACTGCGTTCCAAGCTAGCCTCAATATCGTTGTGATTAGTGCTTTACCTATGAGGTTAACAGAAGCCCATTGAAGCTCTACATTCCAACATGCAACCTGCCTTTTTAACCTACAAAGTACCATCACTCTCTGCCATATCTGTTTCGAGTAGGAGCAAGTGAAGAATAGATGATCCCTGGTTTCCCTCTCTTGTTTGCACAACAAACATTTATCATCCACTGCCATTCCCTAGGAGATAAGTCTATCCTTTGTGGCCAATCTATTTAGGATTGCCATCCAGGAGAGTATAGAATGCCTAGGAATATTAAAATTACACCATACCAACTTATACCAAGCCACTTTCCCAGCTGAAGGTCTGATCTTGTTCCACACTGCTGACACTTGGTACTTTCCCTCAGGGAAAGGCCATTTGCAGCTTCCATCAGCAGTTGTGAGAACTATTCTGGCAGCCACCTCTCTCAAGTGCATGATCTTCCTCCAATTCCAACTGCTCCCACTCTGGATAGAGATGTGCCATGGATCTCTATCCTTCAACACATAAGTCTTGATCCAGGCTATCCATAGGGAGCCTGCTTCAATCCGTACAGCCCAAAAATTCCTTAGAATACATGCCTGATTCCAAGTGACAGTGTCCTTTACACCAAGTCCCCCTTCTGATTTTGGCAGGCAAATAGACTTCCAGCTAACTTTAGCTCCCTTAGCTTGGCCTTCCTGCCCTTTCCATAAGAAGCTTGAGCATAGCTGCATCAACTTCCTTATGCACTACTTGGGCAGAACAAAATGTCTGCACCAGAAGTTCTGCAGGTGAAACAGAACTGATTGGATAAGCTGAAGCCTTCCAGCATAAGACAAGAACTTTGTTGCCCATCCTCTAACCCTTGCTGTCACCTTCTCCAAAAGTGGCTCACAGTCTGTCATGGTTAATCTTCTAGTGACTAATGGTACCCCCAGGTATCTGACAGGCAGTGTGCCTGTTTTGAACCCTGTGGACTCTCTGATGAGCCTTAATTCTTCTCTGTCAATTCCTGAGGAGAAGAACTCACTTTTGGTGCTATTAAGTTGGAGCCCTGAGTAGGTGTAGAATTGACTTAGCACTAGCTGAATACCCTTCACTGAATCAAGATTGCCCTTGGCAAAGATTAGCAGATCATCAGCAAAACTCAGGTGAGTTAAATGAAGCTTTTTGCACTTTGGATGATAAGAGAAGACCCCATACTGTGCTGCTGAGTCCAGCAACTTGGACAGGACATTGATAGCAATCACAAAGAGGTAGGGGGAAAGGGGATCACCTTGCCTGACTCCTCTTGCCCCCTTAAAGAAGCCCATAAGTCCTCCATTAACAGATATAGAGAAGTAGCTGGTGGATAAGCAACTTTCAATCCAATCTAGGAACTGTTGAGGGACTCGCATTGCCTTCAAGACTGCAGAGATGAATTCCCAGCTGATAGTATCAAATGCCTTCTGCAAGTCCACTTTTATGGCACATCTTGGGGATAGAGTATTCCTACCATAGCCTCTGACTAACTCTTGAGCAAGCAGGATATTGTCTGTGATACTCCTGCCTGGAATGAAGGCACTCTGATTGGGACAGATCACCAATGGAAGACTGCTCTTGAGTCTGTTAGTCAGAATCTTGCTGATGCATTTGTAAAAAACTGTGCAACAGGAAATTGGTCTGAAATCTCTCATTGTGCTTGGATTAGGGCATTTTGGAATGAGAGCTACACTAGTTGAATTGAAGGCTCTGTGCATCACTCCTGTCCTGAAAAAGAACATTGCAGCCTCTGTGACATCCTCACCAACAACTTGCCAAGCTGTTTTGAAGAAGTGAGCTGTGAATCCATCTGGCCCTGGACTCTTGTCACTATGAATCGAAAACATTGCTTCTTTTATCTCTGCAGGAGTTACCCTTTTAATCAGTTCAGCTTGGTGCTCTTCAGTGATGGAAGTCTGAAGAAGTTCAGCAAGTAAATCCTGATTACAGCCCTTGACCATATGATCTTTGGATCCCAACAAGTTCTGGAAGTAAGAGACAGCTTCTGTAGCAATCTGATCAAAGTTTTCAAGTCTGTTTCCTTGTGCATCCGTCAAAGAATGTATGGTATTTTTGCTCAACTTTGCCCTCACCATCCTATGGAAGAAGCCTGTATTTTGGTCTCCTTCCTTTAGCCATTGAATTCTGGATTTCTGCTTGTAAAAGCTTTCCTCATCTTTGAGAAGATTATTGAAATCCTTGGAAAGGATATCTTTCTTTGCTGCCAGTTCAACATCTGCAGGCTTCCTTAGTAGTTGGAGCTGCACTTCTGCTAATTCCCTTCTTTTGGCTTGTACCTTCTCAGTAATAGCTCCATACTTCTTGAAATTGAAATTCTTTAGCTTCTGCTTCACTCTCTTCAATTTGATATGCAAATTGGACATAGGATCACCTCTGGTAGGTTCCTGCCATGAGCTCTCAACTATATCCATGAACTCTGCATCCCTAGTCCAGTAATTGAAAAACTTGAATGGTTTGGGAGGGGAGTGATTCTCCAAGCTGGTTTTGATTAGTGCAGCACAGTGATCAGAGGTTTCAGGTGCAATAAATTCCACATAGGAGTGTGGGAAAGAGAGGAGCCATTGATCATTGATCATGACCCTATCAAGCTTCTTGGCAAGATGATTCTCTTGATGATTTGACCAGGTAAAGATTGGACCAACAAATTGGTGATCCATCAATGCATTCTGTTCAATGCAAAGTTGGAAATCTTTCATATCTGAGGTACTGTGTTGGGATCCATTAAAGCATGAGCTTTCTGATGGATGAGCTACCACATTATAATCTCCTGCCAAAATCCATGGCGCACCTTGAGTAGTTCCACTGAGGGAATGCAAGTGTGACCAAAGCAATTTCCGTCTACTTCCTTCATTACTTCCATAAATGGAAGTCAAATAAAACCTCAGAGAGTTCAGTTTAATCTGGCATGTGATGGACTGTTCTGTTGAGTCCTTCATATCTACATCCAGGTGAACCTTACTAAGGATCCAAATTCTTCCATTTGAAGCTTCAGAGTAGTTATGATGGAGGTTCCATCCCTTAAAATGCATGTCAACAATCTTCTGCACTTTAGGTAACTTTACTCTAGTCTCAATAAGACAGACAATATCAATCTGCAACTTAGAAATTCTACTGACTACCTGTTTCTGCCTTAGAGGACAATTGAGTCCTCTAACATTCCAAACAAGGAAATTCATTAATGAAGAGTTGGAGAGTGACTCCCCAAGGCAGAAGCCTTACCTCGAGCCTTTCCTTTGTCAATAGGCCCCTTCCTTCTCTTCAAGTTCTTCATCAGATCTGCCACTCCTGCTGCAGCAGCCCTAGGCTTTCTTGTTTCTTCCGAAAAAACAATCTGATGAGAGTGGCTTACAGTCCTATCCTCCATAAGTGACTCCGTGTTACCATTATCCTCCTTATTTTCAGGAACAGATTCCAATATTGCAAATCTGTTGTCTGAGCCCATAGCTCCTGTGGTTGAGGTGGATCCTCGTTCTGTCCCAGATGGAACTGGCCTTTCCAATTGCTCTATGATGACCTGAGCAGGTAATTCTATCTGCTTTTCAGAGATCCTTGGAATCGTCTGCTCATCAGGAATCCTCAACTCTGTCTGCTCATTCTGATCCTTCTGCTTAGGAATCCATTTTTTGGTTGGAATTTCCTTTGGCAGGCAAGGACAACTTTTGTTATTGTGACCAAAAGTACCACAGTGAAAACACTTATGAGGCATCCATGGTGCCTCAACTGTGATAGGGATCACTGAGCCATTTCTGAGCTGCACTGTAATCGAACTGGGCAATTCTTGAGTCACATCTATCTCAACACAAACTTTAGCATATGCTAGCCTTTGCTTGTTTGCAGTTATTTTGTCCATATAGAGAGGGGTGCCAATGGCGCTAGCTATATAGCTCAAACCTCTCATTGTGAATAATTCCAATGGGACATTGCTTAGATGAATCCAGATAGGAAGCTTTTCCATGTTGAATTCTAAGGTGTTCAGGTCTGGTTCCCATTTCCTCAAGATGATTGGACTGTTTTGGATGTGCCAAGGTCCATGTTCAAGCACCCAATCCCTTGTCTCTACATTATGGAACTGAAGAACATAAAGATTCCTTCCTACTGGCTTAATTTGGAGATCTCCATCCTTTCCCCATAGCATATTAGCCAACTTATTGAACAAACTGAAATTTTGAGGTTTCCCTATAAATTGCGCAATCAGTGAGTTCTTCCATTGAAGAATTCCTTCTTCAAATACTTCATCTGGTGGTTTTACAGTAACTTTCCCATCCATCTTCAGCGGAGGAAAGAATCTCAAAGTTTGATTTTCAGCTGCAGCAAACAATTTCCTCCAATCAGGAGCTGCCACGTCAGCAGAGTTAGATACAACTGACTCTGTTCTTCGTTCTTCTCCCTTGTAGTTGCCTTTCGTGTCATCTAAAACCATTTTAAAAAAGGAAGCAAGATTCAAACATTGCTCGCCATTATTATGCGTTCAGTTGGCATTTTAAAAAATAATAATAATAATAATTTAAAGTCTAAGGTAACGCTTTCTGTGTTCCTTAAATATACATGTATTGTATGATCATTCTGCTTCCTTAATATTGCTTTTGTTGTCTGAACATTTGAAAAAAAAATTGATTATATCTAAAACACGTAAAATCATATAAAAGAAATAATATAAAAACACGGACATGTACAAACATCAATTAATCATGGCATGCCAATAAAAATAATACTATACTGATATATAAACTCTCTCTCTCTCTCTCTCTATATATATATATATATATAATATGTTTTAAGGGAGGTAATTAACATCTAGTATTACCAAACTCCAACATTTTTTTTTTGATAAGTTAAAATTTTTATTTATCTAAAAAGCAAAATCTATTACAAGTGTAATCTCATGTTATCAAACATAAACAAAACAATTTTTTATATCTATGTAGTATTCCTTATACCCAAAAATCACATGATTACTTATTTACATTGTTATCCCCTAAACCAAACTCGAGCATTAGAGTAACCTATATGACTCACTTTTTTTTCTCACAAAACAAAAAACAATATTAACATTTTGTCTACCTAACTCATACTACCAAATTATAGAATTAAGATAAATTAAGAAAATCATAAATACTATTAAAAATAAGAATAAAGAATTAGTAAATAGAATAAAATCTTAAACTTAATTCAAATGATTCATTCATATTTTATTTTTTTTAAAAGTGAATTCTTGCAAGACTGTAATTTGAATATTTATAAATTTTTCTTAATTATCTTTTAGATTTTGATTTCTTTTGTACCAAAAAATATATAAATAAATTTTTTTAATTTATTTATAATATAAAAATTAAGCAAGTGCATAAGGGGAGATGAACCTTGTGATTAAAATTTAAAATTATCCTGATTTGGGAAAAAATGAAAAATACATACTAATAAAGAAGAGAAAATAAATATTCTGAGAGGGGTAGGAATGAAAATCAATTAAAAGATATAAAAATAAGAAATACAGAAATCAGAACGAAAAGAAGAAAGAAAGGAGAGGGAGAGACCCAAAGGCCAAAACCTCTTATGTTTCACATTGGATCTGAGACACTGAATCCCCAACTGACAGCACAGCAGTATGGAACATAAAACAGTTTTGCTTCTATTTGTAAAGACGAAGCAGAGATCTGGGGAACGCAATATCAACTCTTTTCTGTAGGTATTCCTCAAACTCGGTTTTAGTTGTTCAGTTTATACTATAATTTCTTTATTAATCCGTCTTTGCCCACCTCAACGTCTTGGATAAATTTAGCAAAATGAACATGATTTCTTTCTACATTTGCTTCTCGATTTTCAATTCCCATGTTTGTTTGTCTTGTCTCCGGCACCAAACGCTTTTTTGGCTTCTTTCAAATGTATGAAAAAAAACATATCAATCTTTTGTTTTAGGCAGAACCCCAGAATTGAACAAACATTGCTGCTTAATACGTTTCTGGGTTGGCTCTAGTTATCAATGTTTCAAACTTAGATATCTTTGTTTGCCGACTTATTTCATAAATGCACGACTGATTTGATTTTATCATTGGATTTTGGCTGCTAGGATTCGTGATCATTGGTGTTACCTGCTTGGCTTCCACACTGTCATACCTCTGTCCATATAGTGACTTTTTCGCCAAAATCAATGTCATCATCGAATTGAATTACGTTGCAAGTTTGATGTTGGGCTGTCTTGGCTAGTATGCAAGCAGCAAGGCCCACAAATTATATTTTCTAAATTTCAACATTGGCAAAATATGCCCAATGAAAGGTTATTAAATTTTATGAAAAATAGAAGAAATGGTATTTAGTAGAATTGCAGAAGCAATATCTGGTGCATCAAATCTTTTATCTGCTACACAGTCTTCTGCAGCTTCATACATGTCACCTGCTTTGTCACCGCAGGCAGGTAAAAATGCTGCCCATGGGTTTGGTTTTGCCAACTCTGGACACAAGAATAATTTGCGCCTCTCCTCATTACTCCAAGATTTCTCATCATATTACCGGCTTGATCCAGAAGTAGCTGATCTTTTTTCTGAAATTGACAAGAGCATGACCTATACAAACCCCCCTCTACAGCGAGAAAATGCTGGGTCAAGTTTCTCGAAGGAGAAGGGTTTGCCTGGTGGAACCTCATTTCTGCTCAGAAAGTGTGTGCGACTAATCATGGTTTTTTTGTGCCTACTTTTGTTAATTTTTTTGACATATATGGTTTGCATGTACATTTATTCAAATTGGTCTAAAGGAGCCTCCAATTTCTATGTTGTTCTTGATTGTGGAAGTACTGGAACTCGAGTTTACGTGTATCAGGTATCAATTGATCCCAGGAATTATGGTAGTCTGCCTATTGTCATGAAATCATTAACAGAGGGGCTTTCCAGAAAACCGAGTTCAGAAAGTGGACGTGCTTATGATAGGTTGGAGACTGAGCCTGGCTTTCATAAGTTAGTGCACAGTAAATCTGGCTTGAAAGCTGCCATAAACCCACTTATTTCATGGGCAGAGAAGCAAATTCCTGAACATGCGCATAAGACTACTTCTCTTTTCCTGTATGCTACAGCTGGAGTTCGCAGGTTGCCAAGTGCTGATTCAAAATGGCTTCTGGAAAATGCCTGGTCAATACTAAAGTATTCACCCTTCTTGTGCCGCAGAGAGTGGGTTAAGATCATTAGTGGGACAGAGGAAGCTTACTTTGGGTGGACAGCCCTCAACTATCGCACTGGCATGTTGGGAGCCATACCTAAGAAGGCAACATTTGGTGCACTTGACTTGGGTGGATCATCATTACAAGTTACATTTGAGAATGAGCACCGTCAACATAATGAAACCAACTTAGACCTTAAAATTGGAATGGTTAATTATCATCTTAGTGCCTATTCTCTCTCTGGCTATGGTCTGAATGATGCATTTGACAAGTCTGTAGTTCATTTATTAAGGAGGCTCCAAGATGGCTCCAATGTCAATCTGATTAACGGAAAGATAGAAATTAAACATCCTTGCTTGCACTCTGGCTACAAGGAACACTATATCTGTTCTCATTGTGCTTCTAATGACCAAGAAAGTGGGAGTCCTGTAGTTGGAAGTAAAATTTTGGATAAAGGAGGAAAATCAGGAATTTCTTTGCAGCTTATAGGTGCTCCAAATTGGGAGCAATGCAATGCAATTGCCAAAGTTGCTGTCAATTGATCTGAATGGTCAAATCTATACCCAGGGATTGATTGTGATTTGCAACCTTGTGCTCTTTCCGATAGCTTGCCTCGCCCTTATGGCCAGTTCTATGCAATGTCTGGCTTTTTTGTGGTATATCGGTTCTTCAATTTGTCCTCAGATGCTGCACTTGATGATGTACTGGAGAAGGGTAGGGATTTTTGTCAAAAAACTTGGGAAGTAGCAAAAAACAGCGTTGCTCCACAGCCCTTTATTGAACAGTACTGCTTTAGAGCACCATATATAGTATCACTGTTGAGAGAGGGCTTGCACATCACTGATAGTCAACTTGTCATTGGTTCTGGAAGTATTACATGGACAATGGGTGTTGCACTGTTGGAAGCTGGGAAGTCGTTTACAAGCAGACTGGGTCTCTGTGGATATCAAATACTGCAGAGAAAGATCGATCCTATAATTCTTATTGCCATTGTATTCATGTCATTGATTTTGCTTGTTTGTGCACTATCATGTGTTAGTAATTGGATGCCGAGATTTTTCCGAAGGCCATATCTCCCTCTGTTCCGGCATAACAGTGCATCCACCACATCTGTTCTTAATATACCATCTCCTTTCCAGTTAAAGCGCTGGAGTCCTATCAACTCAGGTAAGATCTCTTGTATGACTTATTCTTTGGGGCATAGTTCTGCCACTTTTCTTTACTCTGATTTCCATGCGAGAGGAATTCTAACACTTTAACAATCTTCCTTGTTGCGATTCCTTTCATACAAGGGCACCTATCATGTTGTATAGTCATGGTTGTCCATCTGAATAATGCAGTGTGCAGTATGTTCCTAAAAAGGCTACAAAAGCAATGATGCTGATTTGGTATAAGATTTTTGAAACATGATGAATGCCTTAAGGACCTCATATGGATGCCTCAAGAATATCTTTTCAGGATATGGATATGAATAATGATGTAGTTCTTGGTCTCCTATGTCTTATTAGTTTGATACTCAAAAATATACTCATTTGCATTACATGTCTTTGAGCACTCGAAAGTTCGTCATTTTAGAGGGTTTTTTCTTGAAACACAATAATTTGGATCAGATATTGATCCTAAGCTATTCTTGTCAGCACTTAAGAGGATACTATTGTAAATTTGCTTACCACAGGATCCATGAACTTATTATATTTAATGACTTGAAGGTCTGTTTTAGTATGTGCACCTAACTGAATCATCTTCGTAGTAGAAACTTTTCTATAAATTGCTTTATTTTATTGGTACATGTGTTCAGCATTCATGTTCACATTCCAAGATGATCTGTGGAAGCTTGCAAGTTGCAACTCTAATATTCACTCCCTTCAAAGATAGAAATCCTGAAATAAGCAATATTATATGTCAATACTATTTTATTTGCTCTTTAAATTTACATAGTCCACAAATTCACCAGAAAGAGTCTTGGATGTTGTTACCCTAATGCACTTCTTGTTTACTAAGTCTAGTCATTATGATCTTTTCTATGATCCTTGTCCTATCTTTGAAGGAGATTTTACAGGGGATGGAAGAGTTAAGATGCCCCTTAGTCCAACAGTTTGTGGTTCTCAACAAACACCATTTGGCTTGGGACATAGTCTTGGCAGCAGCATCAAGCTCACAGAGTCTTCTTTGTACCCATCAACCAGTAGTGTTTCACATAGTTATTCCTCCAATAGCTTGGGGCAGATGCAATTTGACAGTAGTAGCATGGGTTCCTTCTGGTCCCCACACAGAAGTCAGATGCGACTGCAAAGTAGGAGATCACAATCTCGAGAAGACCTTAATTCCTCAATAGCTGAGACACAAATGGTGAAGGTTTAGAAATGCTTTGCAGAAGTTTTGGTATGCTTATATCTTCTCCTATCTGCATATCACCTTAATAGGAAAAGGACATTGAGAAATTTGTAAGATTTGTTTTCTATTAATTAATTATAGGCTTTCTTTTTGTAAACATATAGAAATTCTGTTCAAAAGTGACTTAACAGATTCATTTATTTTGTAACATATGGGAGCAGTGACTTTTCTCACTTTTATTTGTGTCTTACTTTCATTTGTCATTCATTACCATGCAAGGACCCAAAAGTAAAATATGATAAATATAAAACAAAAAAGTTTGCTCATCTGCATTAGTGAACAGTTCATGAGAAAGCTTGATTTCACAGGTTCCCAGTTAAGACAATGGCATAAGGACAAATTTCAGATTATGCACAAGAACATCACAAAGCTCAATGCTGAGACTTATCCAAAAAAAAAAAAAAAAGCTCAATGCTGAGCTCCGAGAACGTCAAATCAGGGAAAAGCTGAATTTGGAACTGGAGAAACAAGAAGTATATTGGGCACAACGAGCACGAACAAACTGGCTTCGGGAAGGGGACCGAGACACTGCTTTCTTCCATTCGAAGGCAACGCAGAGGAAACATGCAAACAACATCATAGGTTTGGAAAATGGGGTAGGCAGATGGAGCGAGGATGGCGATGAGATACATACTACTGTCACTGATTATTTCAAAGTTCTCTTCCAATCTCAAGAGCTGGAACAAACTGGAGATATACTTGGGGCTGTTGAAAATCGAGTGACGAACGAGATGAATGATTTTCTCCTCTCAGAGTTCAGAGTCGAGGAAATAACCAAAGTCATCAAGTTTATGCATCCTACTAAAGCGCCAGGTCCAGATGGTATGCCTGCATTATTCTTTCAAAAATACTGGCATATTGTGGGTAATGATGTGATTGCTTTTTGTCTAGCTGTTCTAAATGGAGAAAAAGACATAAAAGATATTAATAAGACCTATATAGTCTTGATCCCCAAAATAAGAGAACCTAGGAATATAGCACAGTTTAGACCTATCAGCCTTTGCAATGTTATTTACAAAATCATTGCTAAAGTCTTAACCAATAGGTTTAAACATGTACTTCCTTTTTGTATAAGCGAAACCCAAAGTGCTTTTGTTCCTGGTCGGTTAATCACTGATAATGTTTTGGTGGCGTATGAATTGCTAGATTCTTTGAAGAAAAGAAATAGGGGTCGGGAAGGTTTATTTGCGCTTAAATTGGACATGAGCAAAGCATATGACAGGGTAGATTGGCATTTTCTAAGTGCAATGATGGGCAAATTAGGATTCCATACCAGATGGACCTCTCTTATCATGTCCTGTGTATCCTCGGTCTCTTATTCGATTATTGTGAATGGCACTATTACTAATGAATTTTGTCCAAGTAGAGGTCTCCGGCAGGGCGACCCATTATCTCCTTACCTGTTTCTGATTTGTAGCGAGGGGTTGTCAGCACTACTAGCTAAGTCTCAACGGGAAGGGATGCTACAGGGAGTTCAAGTTTGTCGAAATGGCCCCAGAGTTACTCACCTCTTCTTCGCCGATGACAGTTTACTATTTGCTAAGGCAAACAGGAACGAAAGCGAAAGGGTGAAGAATATGCTAAAGATCTATGAAGAAGGCTCAGGCCAAAAGATTAATTTTGACAAGTCTGCCCTGTTTTTTAGTGGTAATGTTGGGGATGTGCAGAAAAATGCTCTTAAGAACAAGTTTGATATTCAAGATACAATAAACCCTGAGAAGTACTTGGGACTACCTAGCATGATTGGGAGGGGAAGGAAGAGGGCGTTCAGAGAAATCAAAGACAGAATCCGATCAAAACTTCAAGTATGGAGCACTAGATGTCTATCGCAAGGAGGCAAGGAAATATTCATTAAAGCTGTCCTACAAGCCATCCCTTCTTATGCCATGAATTGTTTTAAACTTCCAAAGTCTTTGTGCTCGGAGCTAAACGGTATCATTAGAAATTTCTGGTGGAAGCAGCGAAGTATATCGAGAGGTATACACTGGCTTAGTTGGGAGAAAATGTGTTTGTCGAAAGGGGAGGGCGGTATGGGGTTCCGAGATATGGAGATATATAACACAGCACTGCTTGGGAAGTAAGGATGGCGTCTTATGAAGGAAACAAACACTCTAGCTTATAAAGTCCTCAAAGCAAAATATTTTCCAACAGTCTCATTCATGGAATCGAGATTGGGCAGGAATCCATCTTTCACATGGAGGAGCATATGGGGGCTAAGTCTGTTCTTGAGAAGGGAATGAGATGGAGAGTAGGTAACGGGCAACAGATCAACATCTGGGAGGACAAATGGATACCATCTGTTAGACCTTTTATGATCCAATCCCCAAGGAACCCCAACACAGAATATAGGTTGGTTGAAGATCTAATTGATGGCCAAACAAAGCAATGGAGAAAAGAGATTGTTCATAGCCTTTTTAATATAACAGAAGCTGAGATTATTTGTGGTCTGCCAATAAGCAAGTTGGGATCGTCAGATGTTATGGTATGGCACTATGACAAGAAAGGAGTATACACGGTGAAATCAGGCTACAGAATGCTGGTTTCAGATAACCACAATGTTAACACAGGCACCATTATTCACAATACAGGTAATAACAAGTCAATATGGAGAACACTATGGACAACAGAGGTTCCAACAAAAATCAAAATTTTGACTTGGAGGATTTTTCATGATGCGATACCTGTTATGGATAAACTCAACAGACGGAACATTGCTGTAGAGAAAGCCTGCTTGAGGTGTAAAGAGGCGGATGAAACAACTCTGCACGCCATCAGAGACTGCCCTGGTTCGCGAAATGTGTGGACACAAATGGGGATAACCTGGGATAGCAGTAACAACAACGGAACTGATCCAGGGAGATGGATTGCTCAGGTGCTAGAATCTATGAACCAACAACAGGTGCAGATGTTCATGATTACTGCTTGGGCCATTTGGACCGGAAGAAATGCTGAGGTGCACGATGAACAGATTAGATCTCCACAAATGACAGCACGCTTTATTCGAGACTACATATCAGAAGTAAATAACGCCCGACCCAGATTGGTGCAAGAAGTTGAAGAGGTAAACCACAAGTGGAGAGCACCGAATGAGGGAGATTATAAAGCTAATTTTGATGGGGCTTTTGACGAAATCAATAAAAGAGGGGGAGTAGGAGTTGTGATTAGAGATGCGGATGGGGCAATTCAGGGGGCATCTGCGGCTAGCTTTGGCCCAGTTTCTAACCCGTTCATTGTTGAAGCTAAGGGAGCAATTCGTGCTTTGGAGCTGGCGAGAGAATTAGGACTAAGTAGAATTGTGATTGAAGGGGACGCATTGGGAATTATCACCAAATTGAAGGCTACCGGACCAGATCTTTCACCTATAGGAACGATAATTGAAGAAGCGAAAGTGAAAGCTTTAACTTTTCAGAGCTGCAGCTTTAGCCATACCAGGAGAATGGGTAATAAAGCTGCCCACTGTTTAGCTAAGCTTGGTTTAGATCTAATCGAAGAGTTGGTCTTTGTAGAGGAGTGCCCGGATGTAATTGCTAGCATCGTACATTATGAATGTAACTCTGATTAAGCAATGAATGAATTTTATAAAAAATTTCAAAAAAAAAAAAAAAAAAGATTTAAGATGATCTATTAACGAAATTAGTGCTTTTATACTTTATCTTTAATGAATTGCATTGAATTCATTCCAGATGCTACCTGATGACATGACCATTATTACCTGAAGCATCGGTTCTTATCAGTTATGACACAGCTAGGTTAGATTAATAATAGTTTCTCTTCACTGTTTTTTTGTTTTTTTTCCTTAGGCTAGTACAAAAAAAGCTTCTAATGAATAAGACGTTAATCTAATTGAAGAACAGACAAAAGAAATAATTTTACTTTGATATACGGCCATCATTTTCTGCAAAATTACAAATAATAAAAATGGAGAAGGGCTAGGCACCAAAGAAAGGATTGTAATTTTCCAAAACGGATTTAGTGCAAAGTGCAAGCAAAGCATTGGTGATTAATGCTCTTTTCTTCTAATCTACGATGTTTGATGCCTCCTCCTAAGAAGAAGGATCCAAAGTAGCACCCACAGTCCCACACCCATACCACACAAATTGATATTTTTGACAAAGATATTAGCTTTTTCAGCTCAATGATTTGTCAGTAACTCAGCATGACCGTCTTGTATATACACCATGTGGCCTGTCGCTTGCAATTGCTACTAAAGTACTAATTATAAATAATGCCACCATTTATAGAGATGTGCATTTTACACGGAACAAACAAATGATGAACGCTGGATTAAAACTCTTGCTGAGGCAAAGTGGAATTACAAATCAAGACAATGAATCCAAACTACTGAGATTCTATGATCAAACAAAAATATATTTATTATATTTGAAATAGGATTTTTTTAAAAAAATTATTATTAGTAAAATACACTCACTTCTAAAATAAAAAAATAATAATAATAATTTAATTACAAATTTAATTTTAAATATATATTTTTTTCTTTAATCCAAATTTTTTAATTTAAACTTATGAAATTTGTTAATTGTGAGATTTATGGTGAGCTCCATGCACTTCCTTAAAATCATGGCTTTCAAATTTTACAATATCAATTATAATTATTAATATTTTCTCTTAAGTGGATATTAAAGTAACATACCTATTACACGGGATAATTATAAAAAATATTACTAAATCAAAAATATTGTTGATTACTATCATAGCGAAATTTTTATTAAAAACTGAAACTTCGAATTTTTGAAAAAGAAAATTGTAATGATTTTTTTAATTGTATGTGTTGAAATAATTTTCAACTATAACAGATAAATGAAGCGTTTCAGTTAATTTTGAACATAAAATAACAAAGTTTTGAGATGTGATTTTGATTACCTTCCGTCAAATGAGTTGAGACTGTTCGAATAATTTGAATGTTTACTGCAAGATCACCAAACTAAATAAATAAAGGTTGATTATAAAGAATTACTTAGAGAGAGCTTGAACAAAACTTAAAACAAATATAAGAAGGTTTTAACAAATGCCAAAGGAAACTGATGAACTTGATTAGAACTAAAACGAGCTGAATTGAGCTGTGTTGTGCGTCCCTTGAGTTGCTGGTGGTTTCTTATTCCTTTTATAAGCTTCTTTCAACGATTGCTTCCAAGAATTTTGCAACTTTTATTTCCCCCGCTGTCTAAGGCCCATGCAACGATTAGTGGAAGTTAGCTCCGGATCCTTTTTTCTTGATTTCTTACTATTTCTTAGGAGTTCAACTGTTAGCTGATTTCTCCTTTTAATTGATCATCATGCAGCATATGGCATATCTTCTTTTTTTTTTATTGGCTGGAAATGAATTTCACTTGGCTAATCTGGATATTTGTTCTCCTAAAAATTCTCTTGTTAGATTCTTAATGGCAAATTTGGATGAAAATTATCACATATCAACCATCGATTGGCTTGGTTAAAAAAATCCACCTAATTAATTACGGATTAAGATTCAGTCCATTATTTTTCGATACACTTATCATTATCATTCACATGTATAAAATGCATTCATTAATTGTGAAAGTCATATTTGTGAATGTTAATTAAAAATAAAAAGTAACGAAAGAGAGTCAGACCCATTAATTACCTATAAAATAGCAATTTCAATTGGTCGATCTTACTTTAAATAGACCATATATATTTAGAGTTCGTTTTTTATGCACTATTAGTGTATAGACTCTATACACTGTCTACACTGACATCTCATTAAAAAACTAACCCCTAACCCTAATTCTTAACTCCTAACCACTAATCTAACAGATGATATCGATCGTTTGATGCACTAAAAATATATAATCTATACACTGACAGCGCATCAAATATTAATTCATTTATTTATTTGAATAATCAATTTTCATGTTAGTTAATATGTCAATTCATATTCTTTTGCCACTTGTCCATTTCTTATTGGCAGATATATTTATAGTATAATTAATATGCTTTTGAAAAGAAAAAAAATTTCTTTTCCAAATTTAAATCGAGGAAGAAAGAAAAAAAAAAAGATAAACCATCACCATTAAAGAGAAAAAGATGCGACAAACATCAAATTGAACCTTAATAGACGTAAGAAGATCAGAAAAGTTTCGATATAGACAATAATAATATAGTGATGCTTATGAATCAAGTTAAGACAAGCTCAGTTGATATTTTTAAAATTTGAGTTTGATTTGAGTCATCTAATTAAAATTTATTTATTATTAAAATATTAATAAATATTTTTATTTTAATATTGTAATTAAAATTGATTCATTGAATAAAAAAGTCATTTATTAATAAAATAATATTACACATAATTTGAGTCTGAAAAATTGTATACAAGACCAGACTTGTAAACTTGATGAACAACCTAACTTGTGATCAGATTTAATTATAACATTTTATTTAATAAAAATTTATATTTGATGTATATTTCATAAAAATATACATTATCATTATATCAAATATAAATCCGTTCTCTTAAAATGATAACTTGACATTGCTTTTATGCATTTAATGCACACAAATCAATCAAGGGACCACTCGGAAACTCATTGTAATAGTTTGCACGTACCGTAGTGCTCACCCCGATCTTGGCAAAGATGGATCCACAAATGATCTGCTACTTCTACTTTTTTTTTCTTCTTTCATTTTCATTTGCCTATACATAACCTATCATTAGAGATAACACGAGTTCTTAAATAAGGATTATTTGAGAATTATCAGTAACGCAAACAATAATTATTAACTATAAAAACCAAGCAATTAAGTGCTACAGGGTAATTAATTTGCCTGCACATTAAGAAATATATTCCTTGAGGCTTGAATAACGGTGATAAATAGTACTAGTTGTATGCTATCTTCTCAGCAAGTTGTATGCTATCTTCTGTCACAAAAAGTCCGTGGAAACCATAAGGCACCCGTTGGGGCAGCTTCACCTCCGCTACAACGTCAAGATCAGCCGACTTTGCATCCATCACCAACAAACTTGATTCTCCCGTGTTTTCATTGTGAACAAATGATAAAACATAGCCGTCATCCTCCTCCACCTCTGGATTCCCTACCTCCTTTGCTACGAAGAAGGGTTCCCCACCATAGCACCCGGCTGCCACTCCATACATCCGGCTACCCACCGTGCACTCCTCCAAGTCTCCTTTTGACACGTCCAATTTCACCACTCCAGAAATTTTTGGCATTGGATCACCTACTGCTGCATAAACGTATTTGTTTCTTTTGGCCATGTATGCTGGATTGATCACTGCCAAGTCTAGATTTCTTGTCGAAATGGGTTTCCTTGTCACTATCCCTGTCTTTAGGTCAATTCTTACTTTCTCCACCACGGCATGTACAAGGTCCATTCTCTCCAAGCTGTGTTCTACTGATTGTATGTTCGGTGCTACCATGACTATGGCATTTCCATCATCCTCATCCCATGCATTAATCACATGTATAGGATTGAACCCTGGAGCATCAAACCATTTCATCTCTGACTCGTCTTTTGAATACCGAGGGATGATCCCAATTCTAGGCAGTTTAGTCGGATCTGAACTCACTGGAGAACCCATTCCAAATAGCATTTTCATGGGATATATTCCAATTTGTATGTCAACCAAAATGGCATAGTTCCTAGTAATTGCAAAGTCATGGATGAAAGATGGACTGGCCATAGAGGATATAGGCACATCTGGCTGTTTATTTCCATTCGCATCGAAGTAGAAGTAAGTTAGGAATGGGTGACGTATGGGGTCATAACGGAAAGCAAAGGTCTCGCCCGTGTCAGGGTCTACCTTGGGGTGAGCAGTCATGCTCCTAAATAGCTTTCCATCAAAATCATGGCGACCCAAAGTCTCTATATCCCCATTGGATGTCAAGCGTACAGCATAGGGGAGATCTGACTCACCAAGAGCAAACAGACAGTTTCCAATCAAGGCCAAACTAGTATTTGCAAGACCAATGCCCTTTGCAGGATTGTATTGACCAGTTAGAATTTTAGCAGCATAAAGAGCAAAATGCATGGCAGAGGAAGTTAAACTGCTAAAACTAGAGAAGAAACTGGGAACAATGAGGAATCCAGCCTCACGCTCAGCGTTGTACTTGTAGGTCTTGACATAGCGACTACAAAGAGTGGCTCGCCCCTCTGAGATTCTAACACAGTGCACCATCCCATCACCATCAAAGAGGTGATAAGGACGTCCACGAGGAAGGTAGTGAGGGTTGGGACCATTGCGTATATATGCACCATCTAGGCATGGTGGAAGTGTCCCTTGTATTACCTCACAATCTGTTGGAGGAAGCTCAGAAACCGGAGCAAAGTTCCCAGAAAGCACAAGACCGGGATCCAGTGAGGGGCTGAGAGGAGGGTGTATAAAGTTTTTGACAATTTCATTGACCGCATTGAAGATGAGTGTGGTTGTTTGCGAAGTGCTTGATGTTTTTGAAGTTATGAAAGAGGAAGTCAGAGGTTTATCCTCAATTCTAACGGAGGATATGGAAAGGCGAGGAGGTTGAGAAAGAATGGGTGTGGATATGGGGGTAGCCTTAATGGTAGGGACAAGGAATTTTGGAAGGAAGGTGAAGGAAAAGGCGTCCATATTGACTGTTGCACCTGAGTGCTACCACTTCATCCTCGTTCCTAGGGGGAAGGGGAGATTTTAAAGACATAGCATAAAATTTAATCAGATATTTTAATTTTATTAATTTTGTTTAAAATACAATACTTTACCATTTACATTAGCAAATTTAAAATAGAGTTACAAAATTTAAGAAGATTGAAATACAGTATCAAAATTTAATATTAAATTATAATATAATGATAAAAGTTTCATCTTAATTTTAAAAACAAATGTAAAGACAAAACAAAGTTGGTACTTTTTTTTTTTTTTGGATAAGTAGATTTTCATTTATCCAAGAAAGCAGCAGTGCTGCTACATGTTACAAAGCTAGCTTAGCCTAGCTAAACAAATCAGTAAACCAATGCCATTAGACAAACATGTCTGCATTTAACCTCCAAGAATTACATAAAAACGTATTAACTGAATCTATTTTAATCTTCCTAAGATCACTTAGCCTGGTCGAGATCATGTCTCTCACTTGCTCAGTGAGGTGCTCCTCTTTTTGCTCAATTGAGTTGAACAAACGATTGTTTCTTTCCTTCCAAACTAGGTAGATAACTGCGTTCCAAGCAAGCCTCAATATTGTTGTGATTAGAGCTTTACCTCTGAGGTTGACAGAGGCCCATTGTAGCTCTACATTCCAACATGCAACCTGCCTTTTTAATCCACAAAGTACCATCACTCTCTGCCATATCTGTTTCGAGTAGGAGCAAGTGAAGAATAGATGATCCCTGGTTTCCCTCTCTTGTTTGCACAGCAGACATTTATCATCCACTGCCATTCCCCATGAGATAAGTCTATCCTTTGTGGCCAATCTATTTAGGATTGTCATCCAGGAGAGCATAGAATGCCTAGGAATATTAAGTTTACACCATACCAACTTATACCAAGCCACTTTCCCAGCTGAAGGTCTGATCTTGTTCCATACTGCTGACACTTGGTACTTTCCCTCAGGGAAAGGCCATTTATAGCTTCCATCAGCAATTGTGAGAACTATTCTGGCAGCCACCTCTCTCAATTGCATGATCTTCCTCCAATTCCAACTGCTCCCACTCTGGATAGATATGTGCCATGGATCTCTGTCCTTCAATACATAAGTCTTGATCCAGGCTATCCATAGGGAGCCTGCTCCAGTCAGTACAGCCCAAAAATTCCTTAGAATACATGCCTGATTCCAAGTGATAGTGTCCTTTACACCAAGTCCCCCTTCTGATTTTGGCAGGCAAATGGACTTCCAGCTAACTTTAGCTCCCTTAGCTTGGCCTTCCTTCCCTTTCCATAAGAAGTTTGAGCATAGCTGCATCAACTTCCTTATGCACTGCTTGGGCAGAACAAAATGTCTGCACCAGAAGTTCTGCAGGTGAAACAAAACTGATTGGATAAGCTGAAGCCTTCCAGCATAAGACAAGAACTTTGTTGCCCATCCTCTAACTCTTGCTGTCACCTTCTCCAAAAGTGGCTCACAGTCTGTCATGGTTAATCTTCTAGTGACTAATGGTACCCCCAGGTATCGGACAGGCAGTGTGCCTGTTTTGAACCCTGTGGACTCTCTGATGAGCCTTAATTCTTCTCTGTCAATTCCTGTGGAGAAGAACTCACTTTTGGTGCTATTAAGTTGGAGCCCTGAGTAGGTGTAGAATTGATTTAGCACTAGCTGAATACCCTTCACTGAATCAAGATTGCCCTTGGCAAAGATTAGCAGATCATCAGCAAAACTCAGGTGAGTTAAATGAAGCTTTTTGCACTTTGGATGATAAGAGAAGACCCCATACTGTGCTGCAGAGTCCAGCAACTTGGATAGGACATTGATAGCAATCACAAAGAGGTAGGGGGAAAGGGGATCACCTTGCCTGACTCCTCTTGCCCCCTTAAAGAAGCCCATAAGTCCTCCATTAACAGATATAGAGAAGTAGCTTGTGGTTAGGCAACTTTCAATCCAATTTTGGAACTGCTGAGGGACCTGCATTGCCTTCAAGACTGCAAAGATGAATTCCCAGCTGATAGTATCAAAAGCCTTCTGTAAATCCACTTTTATGGCACATCTTGGGGACAGAGTATTCCTACCATAGCCTCTGACTAACTCTTGAGCAAGCAGGATATTGTCTGTGATACTCCTGCCTGGAATGAAGGCACTCTGATTGGGACAGATCACCAATGGAAGACTGCTCTTTAGTCTGTTAGTCAGAATCTTGCTGATGCATTTGTAAAAGACGGTGCAACAGGAAATTGGTCGGAAATCTCTCATTGTGCTTGGATTAGGGCATTTTGGAATGAGAGCCACGCTAGTTGAATTGAAGGCTTTGTGCATCACTCCTGTCCTGAAAAAGAACATTGCAGCCTCTGTGACATCCTCACCAACAATTTGCCAAGCTGTTTTGAAAAAGTGAGCTGTGAATCCATCTGGCCCTGGACTTTTGTCACTATGAATCGAAAACATTGCTTCTTTTATCTCCGCAGGAGTTACCCTTTTAACCAGTTCTGCTTGGTGCTCTTCAGTGATGGGAGTCTGTAGAAGTTCAGCAAGCAAATCCTGATTACATCCCTTGACCATATGGTCTTTGGATCCCAACAAGTTCTGGAAGTAGGAGACAGCTTCTGTAGCAATCTGATCAAAATTTTCAAGTCTGTTTCCTTGTGCATCCGTCAAAGAATGTATGGTATTTTTGCTCAACTTTGCCCTCACCATCCTATGGAAGAAGCCTGTATTTTGGTCTCCTTCCTTTAGCCATTGAATTCTGGATTTCTGCTTGTAAAAGCTTTCCTCATCTTTGAGAAGATTATTGAAATCCCTGGAAAGGATATCTTTCTTTGCTGCCAGTTCAACATCTGCAGGCTTCCTTAGTAGTTGGAGCTGCACTTCTGCTAATTCCCTTCTTTTGGCTTGTACCTTCTCAGTAATAGCTCCATACTTCTTGAAATTGAAGTTCTTAAGCTTCTGCTTCACTCTCTTCAGTTTGATATACAAATTGGACATAGGATCGCCTCTGGTAGGATCCTGCCATGAGCTCTCAACTATATCCATGAACTCTGCATCCCTAGTCCAGAAATTGAAAAACTTGAATGGTTTGGGAGGGGAGTGATTCTCCAAGCTGGTTTTGATAAATGCAGCACAGTGATCAGAGGTTTCAGGTGCAATAAATTCCACATAGGAATATGGGAAAGAGAGGAGCCATTGGTCGTTGATCATGACCCTATCAAGCTTCTTGGCAAGATGATTCTCTTGATGATTTGACCAGGTAAAGATTGGACCAACAAATTGGTGATCCATCAATGCATTCTGTTCAATGCAAATTTGGAAATCTTTCATATCTGAGGTACTGTGTTGGGATCCATTAAAACATGAGCTTTCTGATGGATGAGCTACCACGTTATAATCTCCTGCCAAAATCCATGGCGCACCTTGAGTAGTTCCACTGAGGGAACAAAGTTGGTACTTGGTACAAGCACCCACTGTTTGAAAATTTAAAACAAGACAAATAAAACCATTTATTTTTTAAACCAAAAAGAACATTTATTTTGACAAGATGTGTATTAATTATTATTTTGATAATTTCTCTCCTAGTACTCCACAGTCCACGAAGGAAACTTGTTTGAATTGTCACATATTTTTGTCGCCAAAATGAAAATAGAAAAAAAACGTTTATTCTGACAAGTAGTCTATTATTTTCTCCCCTAATACTCCACAAAGGGAACGTGTTTGAATTGTCACATATTTTTGTCGCCAAAAAGAAAATAGAAAAAAAAACGTTTATTCTGACAAGTAGTCTATTATTTTCTCCCCTAATACTCCACAAAAGGAAACGTGTTTGTATTGAAACATTTCATATGACTGTTCACACTTAGCAGAGCTGGAGAAATATTTAGGTTTATCTATTGTTTTAGGCAGAGTAACCAAACAAACCTTTTGCATCATGAAATTTTTAAAAGGGTAAGTAGTTTCAGACCTCTAGTTTTCTTCAAAGTCAAATTGCATCATGGAGCTTCATGGCTTTGGAGGGGTATTAATTAATTAATTATGTTTTTCAGCTTTTCTTGAAAGGAGTAGCTTGGATTATACATCCTAGAAGTAACTTAAAATGTAACAGTTAAAGATAGTTTTGATCCCCAATTATTGCAATGGGAACCTTTGTGGTTTGCCCCCATCACCTTACTTTTGGATTTATTCTCGTACACATAGACTCAATGGACCCTTTTTGCCTTGGAATGAATAGCAATACACATAAACTCAATGGACCCTTTTAATTTTAAGGCATATAGATGAATTGAATAAGGATATGGTCCTGATCCCCCACGGTACAATACAAGACATCCATGATCCATGCTTATAAATAACAAAAAAAACATTATTATTAGAGAAATTATCTTGCTACCAATAAAGTCGATTTTTCAAAGAAGACAAAACATATCATTCCCACTAAACAAAAAGGAAAATACAGATTCTTCGTACAAGAAATAATTTCACTAAATATATACCTTTCTTCGTACAAGAAATAATTTCACTAAAAATGTACAAAATTCAGCTAGAAACATATTTGCTATTCTATTCAATTCCAGATGAGAAATTATTCCTACTTTCTAAAGCCCCCCCCCCCCCCCCAAAAAAAATTTACACCTCTATGACAGACACTGATTCAATGGGTGAAATATAAACGGAGTGCCAACTTGGCTTCTATTGTTATACATCACCAGCACAATTCACTTAGATCTCGATCTCGATCCCGATTTGAGAGTACTAACTCTATGATTTTGCTGCAAGGAAGTTGTAACCCAGTAAAATTAGGAGTTAGCCATTCCACCATGATCCAAGATCTCATTCACCATCTACTTGCTAACAGGAAACCATGTGAATGTGATTGAATAGAAACACTATCCATTTCATATCAACAGGCAGTTGATTCATACGCCCACACAACCAGGTCGAATTCTGTTTGGTAAAGGCCTTGCAATAAGTCCGTCAGTTACCCAACCCACTGATTCACTGTCGATTTTAACATGGTTGAATTCCCTTTGAACATACTCGAGAGATATTTGTAGCCTACCCCCAAGTCTGCAGTCAGTGGAGGCACCACTTGCTTCAATTCCTGCATTCCTCTCCAACCAGTACAAATAATTTGCCTGGAAAAGTGACTTGAGCATATCTTGTGGTGAAGAACTTTCTTTAAGCACTACCTGATCTATGCAAAAAAATTGAATAACAGAAAAGGAATTAGTATGGCCCTTTTTAATCTCCTTCTTTGTAGGATAATTAGTATTTGCCTTTCTATTATCATTTTCATGCCTCTCATCAAAGAAACAGAAAGATAGTAGCTAGCCTATAGCACTACATCATCATTGAGGTCCTCCTCTTCTGATGGCAAAGTTAAACTCAAGAAATTTAAGACCAAATTGTGTTTACAAAGAAATTTGTAAGGGTGAGAAATAAGAAGATAACAATAGGAGAGGAGAAGAAACCAAGTTAAGTCCTCCAAGAACAAGTAAAGAATGGTGCCTGTGTGTATGTGAGAGAGAGAAGGAATGGAGGCTAAAAGCCACAAAAGTTATTTACTTACACAGAATTTTCCTTCCTGTTCAGTCAGAATGTAGCCTTCATCCTTATACAAATTGAATAGTGCTAGTGCATCCTCCTTGTTGTTGACAATATCACTGAGTTTTGATCCCAATTGCAGCCGAATCTCAATTTCAGCAGCTGCCTGCTTTGCTTCTGAAGATAGTACAACTGATCGTTCCTGAAAATGAAATTCATGATAGAATCTCTCAGATGATATACTGACAATTTGTTACAACCACCTTTTAGATGTTATTTGCTCATACTCTACTTCATTAGTAAAATATTTTATAAATTTTTTAATGGTGAATTGACCATTTTACAGCAGGGTAGATTTTAGAAAGTCGAATTGTTAGGAGGGATTGAAAGAGTATTGGAGAGGTTATCACATCCCATGCTTGAGCCAGAGACCAGGCTCCTCTCAACCCCAAGCTGAACGCAACAATCAAGGACTAGAAGTCTTGAGCCATGGTAACAGTAAAAGTTCATATTCTTGAGAACTACAATTATAAAGGAAACCCTTCAAAGGAGTTTTCTTTTAATTGCACAAGAAAATTAGTTGAAGCACAAAGAAGAGATTTTTGAATGCTTCCTTTAATGAGTAATAGTGTATGATATTCTGTGAATTCAGTATTTTTTCAAATCCACCTGCAATATTATATTAGAGGAATTCTCCTTTAGTATTCATGATGCAATCTTTTCCATTACTAACCATAATATTGGGCAAATGTGCTTGTTTATTCTTTGAAGTTTTAGCGTTCTTAATCTTTTAGGTTATCCAAGTTTCTACTAACTTGAAAATCAGGATATGGATTCAGTAGAAGAAAAAGGCAACCTAGAAAAAATCTCTCTCAAAGACCACCTGAAGTATTGACCCTAATCAATCAATCCCGATTTTTTATACTAACTTTATCAATTAGTAACTATCTTCCGAGAGAGCTTAGAGAGAGAGAGAGAGTAACCCACTCTGTTTGCAGACAGTAAATTAAGGAATGGTACAGCTGGAAAAAGTGGTTCCTCATCATTGACCTCTTTGATTGAAGGTGCCTGGCCACTCAGCAAATATTCACTGAAAACCAAACCTGTTAAAACAATGAAGGTATAAGCTTTCCATTTTTTAATGAACTAGAACTCTCATTTAACAACAATTTTAGCAGAGATATATTACTTGCACGATAGGGATTTAAAGTCCACAGTTGAATAGATTGATATGACTTCAGATTGCAGTACATGTGTATCCAAGTAACCACACCAAATGAAGCAAGGGCAAGAGATGTAGATGAGCCTATACAGTTAACCAATGCTATACCAAGCGCAATTCCAATCGACTTGCTTTACCATTCCCTGAGCTTCACCTTTTGCAATTACCTACAATAAGTAATTACCTTTAGTAAAGACATAATATAGGCCATGTCAAAGCCAAAGTCACAATATTTAACAGCAATGCCACTATCATGCAGAATCCAATTTGATTATAATCAAGGAAGACATTTTTTTGGGTATCCAAAACTGCATATCATACCAGATATTACATAAAAAAACAATAAGAACAAACAATGCTTTACCTCTGCAAAGTTCCTTTGAGCAGCAAAACCAGCATAGAAACAACTTCTAGTAGCAGCCTGGAATTGATCAGTACCAGCTTTCAGCAACCAAACACCATTATATTGATCAAAATGAGAGATAATGGCAACAAGGACAGCATTATACTTATTTTTTA
Organism: Fremontodendron californicum; assembly: GCA_030761205.1. Lineage (NCBI taxonomy): Eukaryota > Viridiplantae > Streptophyta > Magnoliopsida > Malvales > Malvaceae > Fremontodendron > Fremontodendron californicum. Next base: position 35,528,065 of record JAULJL010000008.1, on the reverse strand, counting down.
AGAACAGCATGAAAGATAGTAACAGAAAGTAACTTCAATACCTGGATGAGAGCAGCTGCTGATCTTCCAGCCCAAGCGGCAGCGCACCAATAAGAACAAAGAGATGGGGAAAAGCAGGGGTCAACATTTCCAATCCAAAGGCAGCATTTTCAAGCAGATCAGCAAACAACCTCCATCCTTTAGGATTGACATCAAAATGCCTTCCATGTTTGGACAACATGATTTTACTCAAATACCCAATTCAATCCTTTAACACCCAATTAATAGCAGCAGCTGTGGGAATAGCTCCTTTCCCCAATCCGACAGCATAAAGCAATGCCTGAATAATAGCAAACAAAAGTGAGCACCAAATGTTTCATAAAATTCCTAAATCAGAAAATAAGAGCAAGCAATTAAGACATAATTTACTTGGGTGGCAAGAACGCCGCTGATTTGGCTAGCAACGCCCTGTACGCCTCTCCAAAGAGAGTAATCACGATAATCACTGGTAACGCTGTCGGGGAAACCTTCAGGGAGCAACAACTGCATTACAAGGTCTCTGCATTGCCACCAAAGAGTTGACAGTGACAACGATTTTGTTAAATTCGTAATCCCTTTCGAAGCAACAAATGCATCCTCGGAGAAATCAGGAATGAGCTTAGTCCACTTGCTCCCCCTCACTTCCCAAACGACGTCATCCTCTTCAGCATCCCCATTGGTTCTTGCAAGGGCGGAAGATAATTGGGAAGGGCAGAAGCAAGCAAGGAATGAAGAAAGGAATAAAAGAAAAGGATAAGAATGAGAAGATGGAGAATCGTCGTTCCACCGCCAAGAATCGGACCCGAATGGGCCATCGTTGTTGTTGTTGCCGCCACATCCGCCACCAGCAGAGAGCAAAGGGAAGGGCACGGAGTTAGCAGTAATAATTGGTTTAGAAGACGCCCTGATGGGTAAGTGGGAAAAAGAGAAATGAGGCGTTAGGCGCACAGCTTGAAGGAGAAGATGATGAAGGGAAGACGAAGGGTGAAGAAAGGAACAAGGGCCTGCAATTGAAAGCGCAGGCCATCTCTCTTTCACTAACATATATAAAATCAGCGTCCCTTTCAAATCCTCGTTTTTAGTTTGAAGGTTTATGTGTCTGAAATTCTACTACTAACATAGTTTCCATTTTGTGCATGTTCCATTTTATTTACCCCTTTGACTTTGAATCCGAGACCTCTTTCACTAAACGTGAGATTGCCAAATAAAACAGCAAATAACAAGAGCTTGATGGTGTCATGATTGATGATGAACACAAAAAGGTTGAAGAAACGGCTACACCTTTGTCGTTTTAACTTCTTGAGCCACGAGGAGACACCATTAATTAAACTTTGTTTCTGGGGTTGTAGAGTGACAAGTTTTAAAAAGGATTTGCATTGTTGGGTTCAACTTTCACGTCTACTATCGATTCAGTTTCTCCTCCCAGCAGCTCATTCCATCCATCTCATTACCGATCTTGTCAATATTTGACTATTTGTACTTACAATTCCTAGCTTCAATTTCCTTTCAGGCGTGATTAATGTCATGTCATCGATGTATATATAAGCCTAACCTATCCTTATAATTTACTAGCAACTAATAAAATGTCGGATTTGAGTACCCTAATTAAGAGCTCCATAGATTAGAGGGCCATTCCGACTAATAATTTGGCTGATTCCTCATTCCTTCATGTTACATCATCATCTGCGCCACAGGAAAAATAGAGGGAAGACGACAGGGAGTTCCCCCTTGTTTGGAGTATTCAACTTAGGATCTGCTTTACATCTCCAATACATTTCTATATTTTGGAGTTCATCTGTTCATGTGATAAAAAAAGCCATGCTAATCACAGTCGCAGAATTCATCCATTATACTATATGTGGCCAAGGAGGATCTGAGACATAGAGAGAGAAAAAGGTTATATATACAAAATCAAGGAACTGTCAATTGACCTGCGTGCCCCAAAGACTTCCATGATGATTCCAGCCGCATTAAATGCAATTTCTCAACAAATGGTTCAAGAATCTCGGCCTCTTCTTCCGGAGCAAAGGCCATGCAAATGCTAAGCTCTTGCACTGCCTTGCCATACTCCCTGACATTTTAATATCAAATATTATTTCATCCATAACCCTAAAGACCTTTGCATAAACTTTCTTTAGAATTAACAAGTTTCAGAAATTCATACCTATTATAGTACAGCATCATGCCATGGTCTCTCCTTAGTGCCCAATTATGTGGCTGCAGAATCAACAATCTTTCTGAAGCCATGATAGCTAGCCTGCAAAGAAATCCAATGTTTAGCATGCCACATATCAAGATGCTCTTTGCAAAATATAAACTTGATTAACTGCCTTCAAGCATGAGTTTGGCACAAGTTTTAGCTGTCAAACACTCAAACCTGCACCAATACTACCAAGTGGGGAAACAATTCTAAAAGCAACCCTCAAACATGATTTGCATCACATATCACATCCCTACCAAATTAAAATGGCATTTAACATTGTCAGGCAGAAAGTGTATATAAAGGGAAATATGTTCAAAATACTAGCAGCCTAGCAGGTTCTGATTTCTCATAACCGAGTCAGATCAGCCAATTATAAAGAAGTGTCTTCCCTACATAATCCACGAGGATTTATGATACTTGACTGTAGAAAGGTTTTATCAATGAACTATCTTCATTATTGCAGCTCCTTACCAGTCATTGATTTCATTGGAATAAAAGCCCCCCACTACCAGGTGTCACTTTAAAGAAAAATAGAGGTTACAGACTTACAGTATTCAAATGAAAAGAATGTGAGCATAATACAAAAATTTCCCTGAGAACATGCCAATATTAAATTTACCACCCTTGTTTTACCATAAATAGAGGGGAAAATGTATGGACAGGGAAAGATTTTTCTTGGTAGAGCAGGATTGGAAAAGAATACCAGCCCAGGCCGAGTCGGTTGCCATTCTTATCAGTTATTAGAGATAACTTCCTTTTAAAGATCATTTAGAAAGAATGGTGAAAGAATATGGATGAATATGCATCTCACCTTCACAATATCAACAAGTTATGCAAACCACCTCGTCTCTTACAATATTGATAAAATTGAATACAGCAGATTAAACTACACATACTAAATTTGCAGGGTATGGCCTTCAGTATACTAGACATTCATTCATGAAGTCATACTATATTATGCCAAATACACAGATCGTCCCATCTTCAGCTTTGAATGCATAATGAAATTGTTGAGAGGCAGTTCAAAACAGTCAAATGTGGCATAAGAACACAAATACTGCTACTACATACATGAAAATATCAGGAAGAAAGTTATGCCACTAAAATAATAAAGATAAATTAGAATTTACCTAAGATCTTGAGGCCGCAACAAAGGGACATTTGATTTATCGATCTTGTTCGGTTTCTCATCAGTATTATGAACATGCCTAAGGGGAGAAGTCAGCATCAACCCATGATTTGATCTCGAAGCACGTTTCCAATGAAGCCTCTGCAATTTTTTTAAGTTTATTATTTCATATATAGAAAAAAAATTTGGAACTTTACTTTGATGCATGAATAGTCTACAAGAAAGTAATGAAATGTAGACACACATTATAAAAAAAAAAAATCTAACTTGATGATAAGGATTAGGACTTACAATTAAATTGGCTAGAGCGATCCCAATAATATCACGGTTTGTAGCTATCTCAAGCCCTAAAAGTGAAGTACCAGTTAAATCAGATGCCATTGATCTAGGGTCCTCCACACACCTTCCATTGACAACAGCGAACAAGCTGTGTCCTGAAGTCACTTTGAAGAGCTCCTACAGAGAGAAAAGTAAAAGTTAAGTGAATTTAACTTCAACTTAGGCCAGCAGTCAAAAGAAAAAGGAAGTTGCTTGCAATTTTTCTAAGCAGAAACATAACTAAGGGATGGATGGATGAGACATCAAATGATGCATCACTACAAGTGTGAACTAAGAATTATGCACCATGAAAATAAACTGCAGAAATAAACTTGCAAGATTAAAGTACCTCCGGGTATCCTGTCTGGGGCCATATCAAAAAATCTTCCCCAACTCGAGATCCCACAATAGTTAAACCAAGTCGCCGACAAACTTCAATGTAAATTATGCTAAGCAAAATTGCTGTAATTAACAAAATCATATTATTAGACTGCCTAAAATGACAACGAAATGATGAGGAAGCATATATTACAATAAAGAAAAACAATTGCAGTGCCACTAGATCAAAATTATGAGGCTTATTGCATGAAAGAAGTAGAATGAGGCTTTACCACTGCCACATCCAGAGCTCAGTACTGAGTGTAAGTATGAATGCTTAGAATCTACAACAACATGGTATCTTTTAAAGCCTCTTAACTCAAAAAGAACTAAATTGACTGCCTCCAAAACTTCAACCAGATGGCAGCCTATGTCCCTTGAAACTAACTCTGCTTCAACTTCTTTAGCAATTGCATCCAACTCATTCAGCCATTCAGATATGGTCTTTCCACCCAAAGGCATTTGCTCCACAGAATCCCACTCTTCGGTATCAGATGGGGAAGAAACATTTATCCTTTCATTGAGGAGGGAACGAGCATCGATCTCTCGGTTGAAAGCCATGAATGCCTCATCTTCAGCTGCTACATAAAGCAAAGCCTACACAAAAAGATATCAAGCAAAATAAAACTTCCAACCTACATTTCAAAAGCATGAATGAAGCAATGATAAATACCTCTTCAAATAACAACTTATCTTCTCACCACCACATAAACAATGAATTAGTGAAGGCCTTCTAAATTATCTAGTTGGTAGCACAATTTGATAAGGTCAAATAAAAAAAGAAGAGGAAGTAAGCAGGTAGTCATTATATCTGTACCTTAGCAAGAGAGATGTCTTTGTCCTTGGACTGGAAGGAGATCTCCCGAGTGAACTTGTCCCTTGCAGTCTTTAGAGCCTGTCAGATTGTATTCGAGGTCAACAGAATATTAGAAAATGGAAATGGAAGATAATCTAAGTAATAAAAAGATGATTAACATGGTGCTGTGGATATCCAGAACGGATGAACAACATATATGTATATATTGTTTATGGATCAACCTCCTTGTCAAATTTTTGACGGGAAGAAGAGTCTTTAGTTAGCTGAATCTGATTGGAAAAGAGAGGGTAAGCAGCAGCAGAAGCTGAAGTAGCAGCATTGGTCCTAATCCTCCATCTCCTCAAGTCCTTGTGATCATGATGGTGGTGATCATACCTGATGATCGTAAAGAATAAACGGATATTCCAGGGATTTTCCTACTAAAAATCCTTCTCCCATCTCTATATTCATTGTACTACTACTAAATAATTCTAATTCCCTTATTGATACAACAGTCAAATTATAGTAAACCCACTTAGCAAAATCAATTACTAAGTATAAAAAATGAAAAGAGAGAGATAAACAAGTTTAATTATCACAGAATTACGCTATAAAGCAAAAAAAAAAAAAAGGAAAAGAGAGAATCAAGTTCAATTATCAGAGAATTACCTGATAAAGCAATGATCAGGAAATGTTACAAAAACCATAGCTGCCGCTGGCATGCAATATGATGTGCACAACATTGCTCTGGGGAAACGCGAAAAAATAGAGCTAAAAAATGGTCTATCACTAAAGCAAGAGAAGGAAAAAAAAAAAGTTAAAAATGAAAGAGGATCAAGCGTCTTCTCTAAAGGGAGACGAGACAGCAGAGAATTTGGAAAAAGAAGAGGAAAAAGAAGTCAAGACAGAGTTTAAGATCTTGAGCTGCGGTAAACTACTTTCAACACACAAAATAGATGATTTGGAAGATGAATTAAAGCAAGAATAAGATGAAGCAAATGAAAACTGATTTAAGGATGAGAAACAAGAATTCCCAAAATCCATAATAAGTTGGCAGTTTTTTCAATTGACTCAAATAGAAGTTGTGTTTAGGAAGAAAAAGAAGAAGAGTTGGTAGCATGGAATTGAAGTTTATAATAGAAAATTGTAAGGGTAAAGTGGCTTCTCCTTCTCCCTCCTTTCAATTTGGTTGCGGAATAAATTGATAAATTGATGATAATTGAAGATTCATGAATATTTGGAGATTTGAATATAAATATTAAAATCTAAAAAATGAGATTCTTTTAAAAACAGGCCGGATCTCGGTATAGTATTTATGTTTAGATTCGTTTTGGTCCGGTCCGTTTATTATTAATAATATTAATATTTAAAAATATCAATTTTTTAAAAAAAGATGAATCTTTTAATATATCAATTTTTTATTTCAAAAGAATAAAGATTGATTCTACGTGATTGATTTTTTTAGTTTGACAATTCTTGAAAAAAAATTTAATTAAAAAAAATAGTCGATCTTTTTTTTAAAATATTGATTTTTTGTATGAAATTTTTAAATGAATATGTACAAACTTAAAATAGCTTTTTTCATGTAAAATCATACTTGAACATAAAACGAGACACGTATTTTAAATCAAATTGGACATAAATAATAATAAAAATTACTAATATCTTACATGAGCCCGCCCGAATCTGACATCCGTATACTAGTCTATAAAGAGCAAACAAATAAGTCAAGGTAAAATATCAATTTATGGTGAGAATAAAGCGTGCAAGTTGGAATTCAATCCCCTTGAACTCTCTCTATAACTCTATATATCTACCTTTTTGTTTCTATTTGAATTTATCACTATTATTATTTCCGTTTTCTAATAACTTTTAAATCCTAAGGCAAAGTTAAAAACAAAATATATAGTGTTTTTTTCAGTGCCTTTTGGTAACTCTCTTTAATTTTAATCCTGGTTATTGAGTGTTCATTTTTGAAATACAAATATAAAAAATGCTTAACTGAAAAGACAAAAAAAATGTGTGAATGATCTCATCCAATAGCAGTTAAGTTAAAACGCCAAACAACGCTTACTCCAATAACAAAATTTTTTTATCGGGAGAGATCAAATCACTCTCGATGATTCAAGATTACTATTACATGAGATTTTCAAATTATAATCAAATACAATGATTTAATCATGATAATTAAATCATCCTCGATATTAAATTGATTACCCATGCCAAATTCTACCTAAAAAAAGTACCATGTTAAATATAGTACTAATGATGACAATTAAATGTATACCAACACCTTCTTGAATATTACTATTGTTTTTACAAATTTAAATGATATAGCTAAATGGAATACTTAGTCCAATTACCTGTAATTACTAATTAGATCGGAAACTATAAACATTAATGGTTTTATTGCTTCAAACAAATTGTACAGCAAAGTAGAGAAAACGAAGCTAATCAGGTTGGCAATTAATATACGGGCCGGTAGGGCCTATAGTGAAAGTTCCATCGAATTTGGACCCAAAAAGAGGAATAGCCCACTCCCCAAGGGCCAAAGTTCTGTCAATGGCCTTTCTATATTCCGTCTAGAAGGAGCAATTGAAATCATTTTGTACTATATTTCCTACCTTCTATATTTTAAAATAAATCTATCTATACTATTATATTATACTATTATAAAAAGAATGATTGAGAGTTAAGTGACATCAACTAAGTTGATGAAAATACAAAAAAATAAAAAAAAAACATTCAATCTTAAAAAATAATTAAATAATTAAATAAGGATAATAATGTATTTTAATATTTTATATTAAAAAAATTATTTATTTATTTCTAAAAAAGTACTCATTTTTCAAAAAACTAACTACTTACAAACTTTTTTTTTATTTAATTTTTTAAAAATATAATTTATTATTTTTTAAAAAATATATTCACTCACATAATGAGTATGTGAAATTTTAGTAAAAAAAAAAAAAATTACTTTTTGTTATTTGAAAAACAAAGCCGGCTTTCCAAAGTAAATGATGATGATGATTCATAAAATAAAATACCCAAATATTCCATGGATTTATATTTATATGGCGATTACATGATCATGCATAAAGCATAATCAAAATGCTTGAAAAAGACATTATTAATCACAAAACAAAACAAAAAAAAAAAACTAATTTTCAAAGTAATTATTTGGCCACTAGAGTATTGTCTTGTCTTGTGTTTAAGTAGATGCTCATGTCATGCCCATTGTTCCCTTCACAAACAGAGCTTTTGTCAAAGTATTAGTACTAGTTGTTTCTTAATTTACTTTAAAAACAATACTACTCTACTATGATAAAATTAGATGTACCTATGGCCTCCAAAATTTTCAAAATGCAAAATCCATGTTATAGATTTGATAATTTTAAATACGATAAAAAAAAATATCATACGAATAATAAATACGATACAATATGTTTAGATATAATTAATACGACACGTTTAATACACGTATCATATTCGTGTTTAAAATTTTAACACATTTAATATTTATACTATTGACACACACAAAAATATATGATACACCATAGGCATACACATAATGTCAAATATAATCTACAACACCGATAATGTTAAATGCAAGAATCACCTTTTTTGTTCATAATTAGTCAATTCTTGTTAATTTGTTCATAATTAGTCCTTAATTAGGCCTAATTTCCTAGCTTTGGCCGCATCATTTTCAGCTTAAGCCTTGAGGACAATATATATATATATATATTTTATTAGAGAAACAAAGTCATTTTTGCTTCAAGAATTGGAAGAATTTGATTGCTTTTAGAGGAAGAAACTACAAATTTTTTGAGGTTTGCCTATACATCTATATTTGAAGCCCCGATTGGTAGGTTAGAATCTTATAGGGGACTACTACACTCCATTTAAGCATTTGGTTAGAGTTAGAGGGACTCAATTTTTTTTTTTTTTTTTTGAAATGATTAATAGAATCCATTTGTTCAAATAAACATTAGTCATTTTTGCAAGAGGAAAATAATAATATGGTCAATGATGGAAACCGGGGAAGATTGGCAGGTGATTCTTTCCTAAGGCCAGGAAGTACTAAGCAGAGTTTTGATTTATATCAATTGCTGCCAAGTGATAGAAGTTCAGGTGAAAAGAGTGCAATGGAGACTGAAGGGAGAGAATTTTCAGATTTCTATAGAAACTCGAGTGAGGATCTGTTTCTTAAATCATTGATGGAGAGTTCAATTGGGATGCCAGTACCAACCATGGAGATGTTGGGGTTTAAGAATCCTTCTCAGAATTTTCGTGCAGATAGTGAGGAGCTCTTCAGAAGCTGGCTAACCAATGGAGAGGCAAGCAATTTTTTACATTATCTTCTTCATTACTAGTCAAATATCCATCAATCTTAACCAGGGAACTTATAATTTTACCTCTTTACTTAATGATTAATAGAATAGTAACTTTGATTCCTTCCTTCCTTCCTTTATGATCTGATTGTGTTTTCAGAATCAGCAGGGTCACAATTCTTCCAACATAACACATCGTACTCGACAAGCATCACAGAGGTGAGTTGGAGAATTTTTCTTGTATATATTTCGGATATCATCATCTTCAAGACCCTACTTTAAGTTCCTGAATAGTCAATCTCAAAATTGCTTTCTCTGATCAAGAAATTGCATTTCCATCACAAGTTTGAACACCATGAAACAAGAAAAGAAAGAACCTTAAAAAAAAAAAAAAAAAAAAAAATTCACCCTGCATTTTTAATGCTTATGTAGCCGCGATGTGAAAGTAAAGATTGGAAATTCTATGGTTGAGGAATTCTGGAAAGTATTTAGTGAAAATTCTTGTTGCAACTTAATTGAGTGCAGATTATCTACTGAGATGGCCAGTTTGTCCGGTCAGAAGCCTGGAACTTCGCTTCAAAAGAAAAGGAGCAGTGATGTCTTACTTTTGCAGAATAATTCGATTGGGGGCGAAACCCCAGGGAACTTCAATCAAGATACAGTGAGGTAGCACTGCGGCACACAATTCTATCAACTATTATTATTTAGAAATCTGATTGTTTTTTATATCAGGACATGAATATGCTCCACCAGTGGCTTTTCAATCTTTACTGATAGCCAGACCACCAGTGGTATATTTAGTTGGAAAAGTTCTCTGATCAGTGATTTACTTTGGGTTCATTTTTCATCAGGAGTACTGCTGTTGAAAGGGGATTTCAGGCTAGTAATTTATATTTAGCCAAGGTTAGTTTGTAATATATACAGCTCTAGCTCTTTACAAAAACTTCAATTCAGAAAAGTTTGAAGACCTTTTGATATTATCCAACTTTTTACTGCAGGCATGGTTTCATAGTTCACAACCCATGACAAGAAGTAGATCTTCTGAATTAAGGTACTAGCAATTTCCAGTTTTTGCTTATAAGAATTCCTATCCATCAATCCATTGGAAGTTCAATGATAATCATTTTGTTCATCTGTATTGGTTTATAATAAGGGTTTATCGTTTAATCTAACTCAAGAACCACATGTCAAGATTTGAATTTAAAATCTCAGTCTTCTTTAAGGAAAAAGATATCACTTGATTATATGGTTATTGGCAATTTAATGATGTTTTTTCTCAGCTTTTTTGTCAAATTGTTTCTTGACACATCACTTTTTTAGAAATCCAAAGAGTTCCAAGAATGCATTGTGTTGAAACACAAACGAAACATGCAATTCAAATTTATCCATACTTTCTGCATATTTCAGTTCACAAGAGAAATTATTATCATTAATACCATTAGTATACCATGTATAAATTTGTTTTATAGGAGGATATATGCTGCTATGCAAAATGCTCAAACATCGGTTGGTATGGGGGCTGTACTAAATTCTTATGGAAATGGTGTCAACAAATTGAAAGAAGAATTATCAGATCCAAACAGTTTCAATGACATCCCCATGTGTGAGATTCCCAATCAACTGGGCACATTCATGTCCCCATCAAATTCATCCTCATCTACGTTTAATACACCCCAAACAGGAAATATAGATAGAGTTTCTTCTGTTGTCAGCATGCTAAAGGGTACTCTAGAACGTAAAAAGCTTGGCAACCAAATTGAGAAAGAAGCTGCTGAAGATAGTTATATTATGCCTAATGGCACCTTCAACCAAGGACAAGGGAATCGTTTTCATGAAATTTCAGGGGCTTTTGCAGAAGTATCCCTTGGCCAAGTAACAAATACCGGGGTTCTACTAGCTGTTCAGGGATCTATGGATCTTGACTTGGAAGGTTTTATAAATCCCACAAACACAATTCAGATGAGCACAGTTTCGCGAGAAGCTTCTCAAAGTGAATCCTCGGCTGCTGCACCAGTGGTTTCATCTGGTTTTGATGGCTCCAGCAACTCAAGTCAAACCTTAAGCATATGTGAAAGCTCAAAGAAACAAGTTGGAAATGTTAGGAGCTCAGAAAATGGCTCTAAATCTAAAGGTATGCAATGCAGTTTACATTGTACATAACATGATAACAGGGCTTATATATATCAGTTTTCCCAACAGAAGACTGTCTTTCCTTTCTTCATCTTTTAAAATTTAAAAAAAAAGAATTTACCACAAGAGCTAAAGCTTAAACAGATATCATTACAATCTACATGAATGCAAGAAATGAAATGATGAAGCCTGCATAACCAGTTTTCTAAGAATCATATGCTGATTTACTCATCATTTGACATGAGTTTTTCTATTGAACAACAGATTTCAGAGAAAGGATAATTGACAATTTGAAATTAGATGATCGGAAGGTATAATTCTTTATTACTTGATATGGGTTTAATGTTCTTCCCAAACTATGGTGTGAACCTTGGGAGATGCAGCACTTATCTTTTATTGTCCTTCTTTTTACCCTGGAATCATTAGCAGAGGGGAGGCCTAGTTCGATACGGATCTCTGACATCAGCAGGTTCAGGTACTCAGCTAAAGCTTTCCCAGTATGTGCATTTGGCTTATATTATTGTAAAGAGTCTTGAGGTGGTTTTGATCTATTTCTTAGAATAAAAAATATATATATATATATATATATATATATATATATATATTCTCCTTTACTCAGGACCAAACCTAATTGAATATTGATTAAACAATAGTAGTAACATCTTCTGTGCCAGAAAGTGGAAATAGACTTCTTTTGATGTATAAATATTAATAATTACTAATTTGTGAGGGATTATGAAGTTTTTATCTCTTTGCTAAGATCAAGTCTTTATTGTTCTGACATTGAATTAGTGTTGTTGAAAATTTGTGTCATTTCTTCTGACATACATATTTTGGTATTAGTTTAGCACCGACTACATGACTTCCTTATGCATATGCAATAGCAATTGCATGCTGATTATACAACCATATAATCTTCACTAACCGAACCAAAAATAATGCAGTGGATAGGGCAGAGGCAGACCCAACGAAAAAGCGAAGAGTGGAGCGGTCACGAAAGTATGTAAACAATCTGAGCAACTCTTGGGAGACTATCCTCTTCCTTGGCAATCCTTACAGAATTTTTGTGTTTGTGTTTTTAAGATTATCCAAGCTTTTACTTATCAGTCAGCATTTCCAATGGATAAATCATACATACTTGATTATTGGAAGTAGTACTATGAGTTTTGTGTTGAAAATCTTTGGTTTACATTCAATTCAACACTTGATGATTTAGGATGGCAGAGGCAAAAGAAAGGAATTCGACCCCAGCAGCAGCAATTCCATCTGACATGCAAACCGTCTTAAAGCGTTGTGACACTCTTGAGAAGGAAGTGCGCTCACTCAAACTTAACTTGTCTTTCATGAACAGGTAATTACAGATCATTGTTAAGTTACTCATACTAGGTAGATTATTTGTAGCCAATAACTGTTTATCAGGATGGCAATAATCATGAGCCAGTAAAATGAGTTCATCAAAATGTAAGAAACAACTCAGGATTAATGTTAATTTTACTAATAATTGCTCGCTGCTAAAATGGTGATAAACCAATCAGGATGCTTATGCAGCATACCAAAATTTAACCACTGTATGAACTCAGGGTTTAAATAAGTTTGTTCATACAGTTACTCTTAAGAGGTCACTGTTGTGCGGAAGCGAATTGATATTACTAAAACCGATTTAAACACACTGAAAAAACACCGATATTTTACGTGGTTCGGCAACTGTGCCTACGTCCACGGGAGGAGGAGCTTGAAGCTTTGTATTAATGGAGTTTAGAGTACAAACATATACAGAATTCAAGGTGCTACACAAGCACTGAACTCACAACTCAACACAATACCGAATTACTCTATAAACACAGAGTATTTGCTTCAACAATTTAGCTCTAACACATACTCAACTCTACTCTACTCACTCATTTTCTCTCTTACTCTACATGGCTATTTATAGCCAAAATATCAAGGTGTGAACATGCATCAAGTGGCAGCCACCATAGCCACCATAGCCACCATCCACCACCTATCTTGGTGTGAACACATTGCAAGTGGTAGCCACCATAGCCACCATCCATTTGCAAGTGGTAGCTTCCATTATTGGTGGTGCAAGTGGTGCAAGTGGTAGCTCCATTAATGGTGCTAAGCCACCTATGTGACTTTGAGCCATATTTTGAGCCATATTCCAACAATCTCCACCTTGGCGAGAATCCACAGAGAGAATTCACAGATCAGAGCTTCCTCCTTTCTCCTTCAAATGTACACACCATTACTCACATATCAGGGCACCTACTGCATTGGCATGATTCATCAATGCACTGAGCCTGAGTCAATTTTTCTGTCTACTTCCCAGGAATTTTCTTAGCTTCTCCAAGATCATCTCGAACTCTGAGCTCAGTTGAGCCTTCAGCCTGTCGATCTCCACCTTGCCTTTTTCAGCAGATAGACAAATGATCCATCTTGAAGTTTCCGGAAATAAACACAGTGATCAAATTGACTGTGTGTGTACTTTTCATCCTGTCATGAAACAGTCCAACCGTTTGTACAGCTGTCACGGGATTGTTTCAGACCATACAGTGATCAGTTCAACTTGCTTTTGTAATCTCTGCGACCGGGGACTCTAGAACCATCTGGTTGAGTCATACAAATTTCCTCCTCTATGGAACCATGGAGGAATGCAGTTTTTACATCAAGTTGAACTATCTCTAGGTTATACAGTGCTACTAAAGCCAATAAGATCCGAATAGATGCATGCTTAACAACAGGTGAAAATACCTCATTGTAGTCTATTCCTTTCTTTTTGAGCCTAACCTTTGGCTACCAATCTGGCTTTGTATCTGATGCTGTCTTTGCCGGTAGCACTCTCCTTTTTGGCAAAGACCCATTTGCACCCAATTGATATCTTGAGTGTTGGAAGTGGAACTAACTTCCAAGTCTGATCGCCTCCTTCCACTGGGCATGCACAGGGCTGTTTACAGCTTCTTTGTAATTGATCAGAACATCATCATCAATTACTGGAAGGGCGTATGCCACCACGTCTGTGTATCGAGCAGGTTTCCGAATATGTCTATTCGGTCTACTGGTGACAACTGATTCAAGTTGCTGAAAGATTTCCGGTGATGACTCCTCCACTTCAGTTAAGGTGTCATCAGATTCTGGTTCAGATTCATCTGAATTTTGACCAGCATCTTCTGATTCAAACTCCACCTGCTTTAGAGAATCTTGGTTCACATTCTCTGGAGTTGACAGTTTCAGCATTACAGATTCGTCAAAGGCAACATCTCGGCTTACGATGACTCTCTTTGACTCAGGGTTCCACAATCGGACTGCTTTTACTCCTTCACTAAAGCCCAAAGAAGACAGCTTTCTTGGCTCTAGGATCCAGTTTTGCATCCGTTACTACGAAGCCGATCATATTCAATGGCAGAATATCCGGACTACACCTCTATGGGAGTTTTCCCATCAATTACGGTGGAGGGTAGTCAGTTGATAATGCGGGAGGCGAACAATAAAGCCTCCGCCCAAAATGCTTTGCTCAAGCTCGACTGGGATAACATGCAGCGAACTTTATCAACCAAAGTTCGGTTCATCCTTTCTGCAACTCCATTCTGCTGGGGAGTGCCAGGAACTGTGAAGTGTCGGATTATCCCATCATTCTGACAGATTTCCTTCAGTGGATCTGATTTGTATTCTCCACCGTTGTCAGATCTTAGTCTCTTGAGCTTTCTCCCGCTCTGGGTTTCGATCATCTTCTTCCATTTTATGAAGATATCTAGTACTTCATCTTTGTGCTTCATAGTATAAACCCAGACATATCTAGAGAAATCATCAATAAATGTCACAAAATAGTGTTTACCTCCCAATGAAGCAATTTTGGAAGGCCCCCAGACATCAGTGTGAATGTAGTCCAATGTCGCTCTCGTACGATGAATTGCAGTGCCAAACTTGACTCTTGTTTGCTTGCCTAGGACGCAATGCTCACAGAAATCAAGTTTTCCAGTTTTGGCATTCTTCAGTACACCTTGCTTTATCAGGTTTTGCAAGGCCTTCTCTCCAACATGCCCTAAGCGCATGTGCCAAAGTCGAGAAGTGTCAGATTCATCGCCTCCATTGTTGTAGGAGACTGCTGCTCTGCCGGTCACAGTTTCTCCATCAAGGAGATACAGATTTCCCTTCATAGAACCCTTCATGGCTAAGAATGCTCCACGTACAACCTTCAAGACTCCGTTCTGAATGGTCATTTTGTAACCATTTGAGTCTAAGACCCCCAGTGATATGAGGTTCTTCTTGAGATCAGGGACATACCTTACATCTGTAAGTTGTCTGATTGTACCGTCATGCATTTTTAGTCGGATTGTTCCGATGCCTCTAGTGTGACAAGTATTGTCATTGCCCATAAGGACAATCCCTCCATCAAACTCCTTAAAGTTTGAGAACCACTTCCGGTTCGGACACATGTGGTAGGAACATCCGGAATCCAGAATCCATTGATCTGAAGAGTGTGTTGTTGTGGAAATCGTAAATGCAGAGTCTTCCTCTCCCTCAGATTCTTGAGCTACATTCACAGTCGACTTCTTCAAGTTAGGACAGTTTCTCCTCCAGTGCCCTTTCTCATGGCAATAGGCACACTCATCCTTTGAGAGTCGTGTTTTTGATGATCCCCTCTTTGAACGGGATTTACCTCGCTTGTTTTCTCCGGCTCCTTGGTTGCTCGTCCTGCCTCTGTACACTGTTAAAGCTTCTGGTGCAGTATTCTGGTGATCATGTTGATCCTTTTTCCTATACTCATTATTCACCAGAGCATTACTAACATTAACATATTCTATCTCATTTTTACCATACAACAGTGTAGTGGTTAAATGATCATAGCTATCAGGCAAGGAATTTAACAGAGTAAGAGCCTTATCTTCATCAGAGATATTTGCATCTAGATTTTCAAGATCAGCGAGGATTTTGTTAAAACTTACTAGATGCTCCTGCATGGTGATACCTTGCATATACTGGAAGCGGAACAGCTTCTTCTTCAGATAGAGTCTGTTCTCCATGCTTTTTGTCATGTACTTGTCCTCAAGTTGTTTCCAGAGAGTTTTTGCATTATTCTCTCTCATGACAAAGTACTTCTGGTCCTTGGCTAGGCATAACCGGATTGTGCCACAAGCCTGACGGTTGACAAATTTCCAGTCATCTTCCGAAATATCTCTGGGCCTGTCTTCCAGAGCGATATATGAACCCTCTCGGAATAACAGATCCTGAACTTCGCACTGCCACATGCCAAAGTTGGTGGTGCCATCAAATTTCTCCACCTCGAACTTTGCAGTGGTCATCGAGTTCTTTCTGATATAAGAACTTGATCGTGCGCTGCTGGTTGTTTCATGTGTCTCTAATGATTCTGCCATGGTAATAAAACAAAATTACCAACAAAGTGTTTTTCCGGTACCTGTATGGAAAAACGGATGCCGCGGTTGAGTCCGGAATAGTCGAAATAGCCAGGAACGGGTCCAACTGTGTAAATTTTGGACACACGGTGAATATTCTGCGAATATTCTGCTACAAGTGGCTCGAAATGGACTCGGTTTAGCTCAACCGGCTCGGAAAAGTCTCGGAATAGTGTTCTGAAACGGCTCAAAAAATAGCCCGAAAAAGTTGGTCGGACCTGCGGCGGCGCGTGGGCGGCGTACGGCGGCGCGTGCGGCGGCGCGTGGGGCGCGTGGAGCTGTTTGGTTGCCGGCGCGTGTGGCGCGTGGGGCGCGTGGGCTTCACGCGTCTTCAACTTCTGGAGGCGCGTGTGGCGCGTGCTGCGCGTGGGTGTCACGCGTCTGCAACCTCTGGAGGCGCGTGCGGCGCGTGGGCGCGTGGGGCGCGTGGGCGCTTCTTCTGGCGGCGCGTGCGGGCGCGTGCGGCCTCCTCTGGTGCTCCAGTTGATTCTGCTGCACTCCTCTCGACGACCTCTTCAACCTGGTATTTTCAAAACACAAATTGGAGCACTTTTGAAAAACGGACAGAATCGAACAAACTCGGTTTTACGTAAAAATTGGCTCTGATACCAATTTGTTGTGCGGAAGCGAATTGATATTACTAAAACCGATTTAAACACACTGAAAAAACACCGATATTTTACGTGGTTCGGCAACTGTGCCTATGTCCACGGGAGGAGGAGCTTGAAGCTTTGTATTAATGGAGTTTAGAGTACAAACATATACAGAATTCAAGGTGCTACACAAGCACTGAACTCACAACTCAACACAATACCGAATTACTCTATAAACACAGAGTATTTGCTTCAACAATTTAGCTCTAACACATACTCAACTCTACTCTACTCACTCATTTTCTCTCTTACTCTACATGGCTATTTATAGCCAAAATATCAAGGTGTGAACATGCATCAAGTGGCAGTCACCATAGCCACCATAGCCACCATCCACCACCTATCTTGGTGTGAACACATTGCAAGTGGTAGCCACCATAGCCACCATCCATTTGCAAGTGGTAGCTTCCATTATTGGTGGTGCAAGTGGTGCAAGTGGTAGCTCCATTAATGGTGCTAAGCCACCTATGTGACTTTGAGCCATATTTTGAGCTATATTCCAACAGTCACATCTAACAAGTTTGAAATTCGAATTTCAACATCTTCAATCCTTTCCGTTATTCTCATACTGTGAACTCCTTTGTAAAAAAAAAAAATTTTAACCACTATATGCTCTGAAGGCTCACGTCTGCTGACTCTCTGCACTAATGGAATTAGAAACTCATTCATCTTCTAGCTGCGAACGAAACACAACCAGATTTCACCTTTTCCATTTATCAATTTGGCATTGTATTGTAAATTGTAATCTCAGCTCATGCTCTTAAACTTGTGGGTTGCTTTTCACATTATCGTTATTAACCCAATTTTACTTTTTGTAACATAAAAAATCGCAGAAAGGACTCGGAACAAACTAAGCAGATAGAAGAGCTACAAAAGCAGAATGAGGAGTTGACAGATGGAAAGGAGCGCCTCTTAGAAGAGATTGAGAGGATCATTGCAGATCCAGGCAAGATGTAGAACGTACTTTAATAGACACTTGCCACTTGCCACCGCAGACATTATCAGCAGGTTAAGCAGCTCAAGTTATGGCAACAGCAACAAGAAATTCCGAAGATCTAAAACTGAAAACTCTACCTTAGGCATCTATAATGAAAAGAATGTTAATTGTTAAGCCTACGCGTCATACGTTGGTATGAATATACAAGCATAGCCGCATGGGCATCGTTTTCTGCCAAGATTATGTTTTGTATAGGTTAAAATATTAGTCCAGCAAAATGAGCAATAGTTGCTGAATGTAAAACCCTGAAGCTAAAGGGTGATAGCAAGCCCTTTTTGTTGCATCTAACGTGTATGGAGCATGGTTTCAGCTTTTAAATTGAAACGCCTAATCCCTTACATCAATATTCCCCAAGAAGTTTCTCTGCTAGACTACTTCCTAATGTACTATCTTTCAAGTTTAAATCAAAAATAAAAATCCCAAACCTGTAAAACAAAACAACAAAGTCTGCAATAAGATACTCGGAAAATGTCTTCCTACCCACAGCCAACGGAAAAATAAGGGATTTTTGTTCATAATCCTGTTCCATACAGAATACAAAATGCCGAGAATAAAACATGCACTGTAAACTCCTGAATCTCTCAGCTATAGTGACACATAATATACATCAGAATACAACTGTTTTATACAGTAAATCAACTGTACATGACTCTTTCTCTTTGCTCCTTTAATCTTGACAAGCTGTATCTACCTGTTGTCCCAATACATCAGGTAACCACTCAAGTTTACATCTTTCCACAAGGAAAGCTACACGAGTCAATGCAAACCAAGTCCCAGGGGCAAATAGCAAATAGCACATACAAAATGAGTGCTGCCTAGTAGTTATAAACTTTAATCAATGGGATATTGAGCCTCCTCCAGTATTGGGATACCAACCAACCCATAACAGAAAAGTACACCAGTAGAAAACAAACACGCTTGATATGGACTGTGTAAATGGCTTGAGGCAACCAAGACTTCATATGTTGTAGGATTCTAATGAAGCTGATAGTGATTATAGATGTCCAAAAACCAGCGACAACACCACCTATTGTTTCCCACCTCAAATATCTAGCTCTCCCCTCACTGGAAAACCAAGACTGTAAAATCTTTGTGGATCTGATGATATCATAACAACCAATAATTAAATAGAGGAAAACAGCATTAACACACGAAAACATCAAAACAGACTCATTCGCAATATGTCCTACTCCATCATTTTGCAACTATGATCAGCAAAAGGAATTAGCAAATGCAATTACGTCACATTAACTTAATGACGAAAAAGAAGGCATAAAGCTTTTTGCATCATTCTTAGCAAAATATCAACTGCTGTCTAAAGCTAGAGAAATTATCCCATCTTCATTCAGCTTTCACAAGTCCACTTCACTAGAATCCCCTACCCTCTCTCTATCTCTCCCTTTCTCCCTTTCACTGGACTTCATTACCTTCTTAGGCTTTTCACTACCAGACCTTCCTCTATAGCTACACTGACAGAAAACAAGTTTCCTACACCATTCTCACTACCAGACCCTCAAAATTTACCGAGGAAAGCCCTTTTCCTCTTGCTGTTGTAACCTAATTCAGCTTGAAACAAAATGAACCCCATTTGTTATTCCAAGGGTAAAAAAGCTAACTGGAAACCCAAGTTCACCAACATGGCAGTCAGGCAGTGGACCACAATGCAAATAAATCCAAGGGTCCTATTTAATCCCAACCAAACAATTTAACAACCAGATAAGCACATTGTTGAGAAAAAAGCCCCTGAACACAACTTCCTGCAACTATATAAAATAAAATTTAAAAGGAAAAAAAAAGAAAAAAGAAGAACTTCAGTAATAAACTCACATTATTAAATATCGCTTCATCATCTCGATTGAGGAAGGATCTTTTGCTAGGCAACTGAAAAAACCATCATTATACAACTTTATTGTGGGAATACCTGATATGTACCAGCAGTCATAGGTTTCATTTACCTGAAAAGGCGGACTGATTAGATTATATAAAATTGCACTTAAAAAAAAACTCAGGTCTATACATCATCATGAGTAACAATAGAAACTTGAAAAACACTACCTTGAACTTATCTTTGGTCAACCAAGCAGCTCCAAAGTTAGGCCTGCAACTACGAGGAAGGGCTTCATTTGGTGCCTCTGTTAAGGCAAGTAGCGTCTGACCCAAAGAATGGTCTCTGTACTCCACCTGCAATTGTTAAGAAAAAAATATATTAAAAAAAAAGTGATATTTCAGAGTACTCAATATTGCTGCCTTCCTACATAGTATTGCTATTTTCATAATCTCTTCAGTTTCAGTAATATAGCTAAATGACAAGAATTGGCAAATCCAAAAACCAAACAATATATCAGCATCGGAAAATAATTGAGATGAAAATGCATATTTGCCAAAATTAAAGAAAATCCATATTTTCCAAAATTGGTACAAATAAGGAGCTCATGATTTTAATCAGATAAGACAATATTACCTTGAACACTGAGGTCCAGTAGTAATCATATCGGCATCTAAATTTGCTTCTCTCAAAAGGATAAAACACATGTTTTGCTTTATAATTCAACAACCCAAGCTCACAAACCTTCGATGACCTAATATCCACACCTGATTTTAAATTTTTTTTTTTAAATGGCAAAAGAAGAAAGCTTGCATTACCCAGACATTACAAAAATAATAATTGAAAATATAGAAAGAATAATGATAGCATAGTGAAATTGCTAGTTACAACTAAAAATTATGCTAAAATTAAATAAATAATTATGAAAAGATAGTCAAAATGTTATAGAAAGAAATGTCAAAGTTTGATTAGTAAGAGAAATAGAGAGAAACTTACTGCTAGAAACAATCTTGCACTGTGTAGGGACAGAAATCGGATTCGAAATTGATAGTTTCCCCATGAAAATGGCAAGGATTCCGACTAGAAATGACAAGGAAAAGAAAGCGAAGATGGGGAAGAGAAGGGAAAAAGCGATTCGAAGTAACATGTACTGAAAACCCTTGTTACCATTATCGGGGAGTTCTTGAGAATCCATAAATTCAAAGGCGCAAATCAACGGAAGCTAGACGACTTTTCTATGAGTGTACCAGTCACCGGAACCATTTATCCGGTGATCGGAGAGTTTTCTGAAGTCAGAACTCAGAAGAATAAAGGGAGCACGCTACGCTAGGGATCATTGCGTTTTAGAGGGTTTTATTATTATTATTACTATTTTGTTTGTTAAAAAAGAGGAGGTATAAATAACTAAAAAATAAATTTAATTTAATCAAAACCTGAAAATACGCTTCAACCCGATCGTGTTACCAAAAAAGCAGAGGGGTAATAGAATAATTTTGAGAGGCGGACTTCAGAAGCACGTGACTAGAGGTATTTGCACGTGGCACGGGCCGCACCTTTTGTTTATCAAATAGCGTACTCTGGAAGTCTGACTGTCTGAGCCAAACCAAGGGACACGTTAGGTATTTCCAAAAATTCAAATCCCATAAATTGGAACCAAAATTTCCAAAACTCGCTTTCAAGTAACTGGCGAAGTGAACTGAATTGGCGCTTTACATCTTCTGCCGCTGCCCTAGGTTTTCCCCCCTGTAATCCATCAATTTCTCTCAAATCTAAACTGCTATTTCTGTCCAAAAGTCCCTAATTTTAGGGTTTCGATGGAGGTGAATCTAACGGGAGGGGCGGTGGCTCGGATTATAAACAGAGAGGTGTCTACCGAGAGGGATTTGAAACCTATGCTTCAAGTGATAGAGCTGAAAGAGGTGCAAACGACGTCGAAGAATCCGCAACAACAGCAGCAGCAGCAAGAACCGAAAAAGAGCGAGAGGTTCAGGCTATTGCTATCGGATGGGTCGTTGACGCAGCAAGGGATGCTCGCAACCAATAAGAACGAACTTGTGAAATCTTCAAAGTTGCAAGTTGGCTCCATTGTTCAATTGACTCAGTACGTTTGCAACGTCATCCAAGATCGCATGTAACTCACTCACTCACTCTCTCCTAAAAAGAAAAAGATCTTTTCTTAATTACGATTTTGTCTCTTTTACCGTTCATTTGAAGATCCCTGTCAAATGTAAAGATTTTCAACCTGTGACGGCACATTTACTTGTTTATTTCTTGTGTTTTTGGGTGGATTTTAAGGATTTTCATCTTTTACTTGTAAAATGATGCGGTGGTTTAATCGGGTGTTTTGAGGGTTTAGAGGAAATTGGATTGCTCTTTAGTAATTTGATTGATCAGTACCATAAATCTACTGGTGCATTTACTCCGGAAATTTTTGGACTTGCCGTGTATATAGTTTGGTTTTGAGTGGGGATGACAGTGACTTGTTGGTTCTTAACATATGCCACTTGCTCAAATGCTTAATTTTTTGGATGTTTCATCATCATATATGTTATATAATACTGCATCTTTACATGTCTAACTATTGATTTGACACTTATTCTTTCTTGACTTGAAATTAATATATTCCAAATTTCCAATTAATTGAGATTGTTTTTCAACGTTCAAGCGTTATGATGGATCCGTGTTGATGTCCTCTTAAACTTTTCTATTCAAGCTGTGTGATTTAGTTTCATCCGTTGCGTGGGTTCATGTGCTAATTGTCTTTATGACATTATGTTCAATCCTATGCATACAGGATTGTTATTATCATTGAGTTGGAGGTGATAGTTGAAAAATATGATATCATTGGGAAGCCTGTACCTGCACCAAAATCTTCTAGGCTCACACAAGTCCCTACTGATCAACCTGGGACAGTGATGGCACAGACCCACTCTTTAGGAGGAAGCTCAGTTGGTGGCAGTACGGCTGATAAGCTGAACTCCGCTGGGGCCACTCTACAGCAGCCTAGAATGAATCCGTTGCATGGTAGTTCTTATCTGAATGAAACTGAGTCAGTAAGATATCTTGCTGCAAATTCACCACCCGTTAATCCTAAGGCAGATCCTTCGGCTGGTTTTCCTGGATCATCACCTTCGAGTGGACCATATGGTGTTCAGAGTACAGGTTTCCATAATCCTAGGCCAGCAGCTTCACATCCTCTAAGCACCTCTAACCGCCAATCAATACCTGCCTATCAACAGCCATCCCCAATGTACTCTAACAGGGGGGCAGTAGCCAAGAATGAGGCTGCACCCAAGATAATCCCAATTTCTGCTCTGAATCCTTATCAGGGCAGGTGGACACTAAAGGCCAGAGTAACAGCAAAGGGAGAACTTAGGCGCTATAACAATGCTCGTGGTGAAGGGAAAGTTTTCTCTTTCGATCTCCTTGATTCTGATGGTGGGGAAATACGGGTAACCTGCTTTAATGCTGTGGTTGACCAATTTTACAACCAGATTGAAGCTGGTAAGGTTTATTTGATTTCTAGGGGAAGTCTAAAACCTGCTCAGAAGGCATTTAATCACCTTAATAATGATCATGAAATTTTTCTTGATAGCACATCAATAATACAGCTGTGTTATGAGGATGACAACAGAATTCCACGGCAGCAGTTTAATTTCCGTACCATAAGTGATGTTGAAGGCATGGAGAACAATAATATTGTGGATATAATTGGTGTGGTATCGTTTATCAGTCCTGCTGCTTCCATAATGAGAAAAAATGGTACAGAAACTCAGAAGAGAACCCTTCATTTGAAGGACATGTCTGGCCGAAGCGTTGAATTAACTTTATGGGGAGCATTTTGCAATGATGAAGGACAAAAGCTCCAAGCTTTGTGTGATTCTGGGGAGTTTCCAGTTCTGGCTGTGAAAACTGGTAGGGTGAGTGATTTTAGTGGGAAGACAGTGGGAACTATCTCTACGACCCAGTTATTTATAAATCCTGATTTTCCTGAGGCTCACAGGCTAAAGGAATGGTTTGTCAGTGAGGGGAGGAACACTCCTTCTGTCTCTATTTCTAGGGAAACATCAAGTGTGAGTAGGACAGATAATCGAAAAACTATCTCACAAATCAAAGATGAGAGGCTAGGAACTTCTGAGAAGCCAGATTGGATTACAGTTGTAGCAACTGTTGCATACATCAAGTTAGACAATTTCTGCTATACAGCTTGTCCTATCATGGATGGGGATCGTCAATGCAACAAAAAGGTTACAAATAATGGAGATGGGAAGTGGTGGTGCGATAAATGTGATAGGTCAGTAGATGAATGTGACTACAGGTATATAATTCAGTTCCAGATACAGGATCATACAGGCATAACATGGGTGACTGCTTTTCAGGAGTCTGGTGAGGGTCTCATGGGG
Organism: Fremontodendron californicum; assembly: GCA_030761205.1. NCBI lineage: Eukaryota > Viridiplantae > Streptophyta > Magnoliopsida > Malvales > Malvaceae > Fremontodendron > Fremontodendron californicum. The sequence goes on along the minus strand of JAULJL010000008.1, from coordinate 35,503,470 downwards.
GTGTCTGCGAAAGATTTGTATCATTTGAGGTATGAAAACCAAAATGATGAAAAACTTATGGAAATCACACGTCAGGTTATGTTTAACAAATATACTTTCAAGTTGAAAGTAAAGGAGGAAACTTTTAGTGATGAACAGCGAGTGAAATCGACAGTGGTGAAAGTAGAAAAAGTAAATTTTTCATCAGAATCAAGATATCTTTTGGATTTGATTAATATGATTAAAGCAAATGATTCTAGTCCTTTTGCATCAAAGGCAGAGATTACCACTCCCAATCATGGAATCCATTATATTGGAATAGGGACCGATGGAAGCAGACATCTTGCACCAACAACTGCTAGTAGAGAATATGGGCTACCTGCAAGTCAAAGGGATCGATATGGAAACCAGTACAGTGGTCCTAGGCTTAGAGAAACTGCTTCAAGCATGGATGTGTTCTGTAACAGTTGTGGAGTTACTGGTCATAGCTCTACAAATTGCCCTACCATCATGAATGGTCCAGTACAGTCTATGGGGAGGGACTACACTGATAGAATATCTTCTGGGGCCAGTGTTGGGCGTACCTCAGATGAGTGCTATAAATGCCATCAAACTGGACATTGGGCCAAAGACTGTCCAAGGTCAGGTCCATCTTATGGAAGCTCTGGTTTTTCGTCCGGGAGATATGGAGGTGTTTCGAGGCAACAGGTAGGCGGGTTTTGATGTCTCTTGGAGTATGTATAGAGCTTTAAATCTGTACATCACTTTGTAGTATGTTATCCTTCCAAATCGTGGGTTACTGGCTTTGCATGAGTAGGGCATTGGGCTTGGGAGCCATGAGTTGCTGCTGGAATATCATTTTGGACAACAAAACTTTTTGCTGAACCGTGAAGTGAACTTGGGTTAGAGCTTTCTCGTCTCTCTCAAAATTGAACATTTTCACTTTGGGTGTTGGAATTTCATTTCCTATTCTACTTTTGTTTCCTTATTTCTTTTGGTTGTATTGTAGTTTGCTTATGACTTATGAGTAAATGGCCGATGTAATTTCTGTGTGGAACTCTTGATGCGCTGGTACAGGTTCTTTCATTTTGTATTGGTATTTGTCATCCGCATGGGAAAAGCCTGATGAACTTGCCAGCCTGAAAAGGATTGCTGTTCAATCATTTTTCTTTTGATGGATGTTTTCCTAGTCTGTCTTTTTGTTTTCACTTTTTTTGGCATTTGTATGAAATCCCTGTCTTTGTATATCTCATATGTTTATATTTCCTACATTCAGTCACCAAGTTGCGTTGCGTCTAAAAAGGATGACTTTTTGAACTGCAAAATGCACCGATCGATTCCACTGATTTTATTTATTCAATCCACCAGTCATTGCTCATTGCTTTGTCTTTGAACCATGGGCTTCTAAGTTGTAAGTAGTCTTATGCACATGGAGAACAAGTCTGAGTTGAAAAGTTCTCAATAGCATGCCTCTGCCTCTCGTTTCGTCTGGTTGGTAATTTCTTCTATATAAATAAATAACTATCTGTAAACATATATATATATATTCATGGGGTTAGAAATGTCTGTATGAATGGAATATATATATATATATATATATATATATATATATATATATATCAAGAACATGCAGCTGGTAGAATGCTGAGTGAAAAGTCAAAATCAAAGTTAAAGTTTGGCCTCTACTTAGTGTCAATAATGTGAACAAACACGACTTGACTTGTCACTTGATGTTATATATATATACTTTTTGAAACACATAGTAATAATTACTTATTTAAATCTGCATATATCTTCATTAAACATCTCAATCTAAACATAAATTTGACTGTCTCATTCATCCAACCTCGATTGCCGTCCTACTATTAAAATATTAAAGCACGTACTATTAAGAACATAGAAAAAAAATATAACAAAACAAAGTGTTTAATATTCCCCTTCTGCAATAGAAATGGAATATATATATATAGTTCTAAATATAATCTTTTTCTATCTCCTAAGACAATTACAAAGAACAAGTGCTCAAAGTCGTGCATCCAAGCCTCTGGCCACCTTCTCTTGGTAACATTAGCAGATGGGTTTTGTATTAAGGCCAGAGTCAACATCCAGCATATAGAATTAATTAAGATATGTTGGCAATTGGCAAAGCAGATGATCAGATGGGAAATTATTGAAGAGCTAAGGATGAGGCACATGGGGAGAACATGCCATGTGGTGCTTCTAAACTTTCCTTTCCTTTCCATGCTTAAATATTTTAAATTCATATAAATAACGACAGCTCCAATTCGGTGATAATCAGTCACGTAGGTACGCATATCACTCTCACAGCCACAGCCCCTAAAACACCGTCATGAGTCACAATGTCAATCTGGGCTTTATAATTCCAAAGGGAAGGGGGGGGTTTAATTTGTCATTTTGGGGACCAGTAACTTTCCCGGCCTAACCCATGTGAAATCATTCATTTCTTATGTATCCTCTTATTGCAAAAATGACATTTTCGCGTCACATCAACATCATATCATATCAATTCTCAATTATTGTTTAATTTAGTTGCAATCCTTTTCTCGATTAGATCAAAGCTTGGATGGATAGGTTAATTAGAGCAAAATTTAAAGAAGCAGTTTTAAATAATAATTTTCATATATATTTTCATTTATGCATCAAATAAGTTTAAGCTAACTAGCAGCTATAATCATAGCCAAAAGGTTTAAAAATTAAATTTTATTAATCTATCAAATATCACTAAATTTCAGTCCTATATAGATTGCTATCGTTTTAAGCATAATTATTGATATGATTGAGTAGAAATTCACGTAATAAAATAATTTAACAAAATAAAATAGTTGACTTTCAAATTAAGATCGAATTATTTTTTATTTGAACCTTGTTTTTTATGAATTTTAATCTAGTGATAAGGAAAATGTAAAAACAATTTTTTAATTTCATTTAAAATTTTTAAATTTGAGTAACGTTAAATCGTTAAAATATATCCAAGATATAGTTTTAATTATATCATGGTCGTGTCAACTTTTTAATTGGTCAAATTGGAAAGCAAAAGAAAACGATAAAATGGAGTTTATTTATTTAATTGAAGAGATGTCATATCTCATATGCACGCATGAATATGGTAAAATCATATTAATTTTAATTGGTCTTTTCTTTCAATTTCATAAATCAGTTGGATCCATCGTCATTCGTCAAAACAACAATTTTTTTTTTATTCAAATGAGATATTCAGTCAGTAAAAAAGAACATCACACTCAAATCATCTCATTCTCATATATGATCTTAATTGTTGTTAAATAAAGTTTCTAATAACTTGAACAATAAGATTCAATCGAAGAAAAATTGAAAAATCAAAGATCTCATTGTTTACAAAGCAATGATAGAAATAGGCAATTCGGCCTTGCTAGCTAGCTAGCTTAATTAGTTATAAAGGCTAGCCAGGCAACTAAAATCATTACTTTTAAAGTTGAAGCTTCATGTGATGAGCTAGTTTAATTAATTAACAATATTATTTTATTTTTATTTTTTTTGTAATCCTTTATTTTTGCTTATGTTTTGTAACTTGTAGTCTTTATAATTAAATCATGGTAACTAATTGTACATAAATTCTCGTGAAGAATTAATATTACTCCCTCCCATAAGAAACTAATGCTGTAAAGTACTGTGCAAAACTATGCATGCATTTATATATAAGAGAGATAGGTACTATATATTACTTTACAAGGAAAATGCGTATATATAAACAAGACTCGGGAGTAACAGGAAATTCTATGGGAGAAGACTCAGACTCACCTTTCAAAGAAATCCCAAAATTGACAACCTTTCCCCTATAATTTTTAGGGTTTGTATTTAATAAATTATCAGTGTATAAGTCTATATATCTTATGTAAATATATAAAAGTCAAAGCCTTTGGCAAAAAAAGTAATTGTCCAATGTAGATATCCTATATTATTGACATGTGGGCGGTGTTGAAAAATTGCCATGTGTTCTCTAATAAATGTAATTTATTTTATTTGATGCATTTTTAATATAAAAATAATTACATTTAATTTTTATTATTATTTACCTTAAATACCTATCAATTTAAATCATATTAAAAGTAATAAAACGTTAATTGTTATCATTAATACAAAGAACAATTTTATGTGGTCTTTTTCCAATTATAAATATTTAATTCTTAAATTATATTTATGTAAAAAAAAATATTTACTTTCCAACTTTTTTAACCTATAATTTATTTATTGGCTTTGGCAAAAAAGGCAATTGTCCAATGTGAATATCCTATATTATTAACATGTGGACGGTCTTGAAAAATTGTCACTTGTCCTCTAATAAATGTAATTTATTTTATTTGATGCATTTTTAATATAAAAATAATTCAAAAAGACTAATTTGATTACATTTATTTTTTTGTATTATTTACCTTAAATACCTATCAATTTAAATCATATTAAAGCTAATAAAACGTTAATTGTTATCATTAATATAAAGAACAATTTTATGTGGTCTTTTTCCAATTATAAATATTTAATTCTTAAATTATATTTATGTAAAAAAAATATTTACTTTCCAACTTTTTTAACCTATAATTTATTTATTTTCTCCACCTTTTAAGCTATGTATATACATCTAATATCTAATATAATAATATAAATATATAAAATTTAAAGCTTTTGATAAAAAAAAGTAATTGTCCCATGTGAACAATCTACCATTTTGACATGTGAAATATCTTGAATAAGGTAATTGTCTCTAATTAATAAATTTGATTGATTTTCAATTAAAGTTTCAACTCCATTTCAATTTCAGGCCAAAATTTATTTTATAATTATTGACTACCATAAATCATACACATATCTTATTATTAGCATTTTTGGGCAAGGAAAGAATACAATAATGAACTCTCATTGATTTAAAAATTATAATATTCAAGGAAAAGTTTAATTATTATTACTTTTTGACCATTATAATTGTCAAGCGTAAATTACAGGTTTTTTTATTAAGATATAGCCAAAAAAAAAAATTCCCAAACTACCGCGGTTTTTAGATTATTTTCCAAAATACGTTTTTTTTTTGTCTAGCTGGGAAATCGCCACCAAGGGAAATCGCCATGGGGGGTGGCGATTTCCCTTGGTTAAATTTGCAAAATTTGCAAATTTGATGAAGGGAAATCGCCATGGGGGTGGCGATTTCCCTTCATGTATATATTTTTTTTTAATTCTTGGGAAAATATGAAAAATATGCATCAATAGTGAACTTATTGTGAAATGGTATAATGAATAAAAGTTATTTGAAAAAGAGAAATAAATAATTAAAAATTATTATAAAGGATATTGTAAAGACAAAATTACCTTTAATGAAAAAACTTATTTTTCTTTTTTCTTTCATTAAGGAAATATTATTTTTTAAAAATTTTAATTGAAAATAAATTTAAAAACTAAAATATTTAAATAAATATTTTTTTTAATTTAAAAAATTTTAAAAAAATAAATAAAAATTAATTTTAGGCATATTATTTTTATTTTTTAAAATTTTTTAATTAAAAAAAGTAAATAAAAAATTTAATTTTTTTTTTTAAATTAAAAAGTTTTTATTTTCAGAATATTTATTTTTTAATTAAAAATTAAATTAAAAAATAAAAGAAAAAGGGAAGAGAAGGTTTTTTTATCAAGGATAATTTTATCTTTACAATATCCTTTATAGAGGTGCTCATGGGCCGGGCCGGGCCGCGGCCCGTTTTATTTTCTTTTCTGCCCAGGCCCGGGCCTGGGTCGCCCAGGCCCGCCCGTTTAGGCCCGAATCATTGTTCTTTGGAATAAAAAAATAATTTTTTTATTTTTTTAATTAAAATTAAATAAAATAATATTATTCTAATAAAAATCACTGTTCCGGGCCCGGAACATAAATTATCCTGCCCAGGCCCGGCCCAATACGAGCCTGCCCGTGAGCAGGTCTGATCCTTTATAATAATTTCTAATTATTCATTTTTTTTTTTCAAATAACTTTTATTCATTATACCATTTCACAATAAGTTCACTATTGAGTGCTGTTTTTCATATTTTCCCAAAATTTAAAAAAAAAAAAAAGAAAAACGTAAAACCCCTTGAGAAATCGCCATGGCCATGACGATTTCCCAACTGGTATTTTAAAAAAAATTAAAAATTTCAGTTGGGAAATCGCCATGGGCCATGGCGATTTTCGAACTGATTTAAAAAAAAAGCAGATTTTGGAAATTAATCTGAAAAGAGCTGTATTTTGGTAAATAATTTTTTTTTAGCTATATTAAAATAAAAAAACCTAAATTACATTATAATTGTCAAGCGTAAATTACTCTAAATTTGAAATTGCCATATTAATTTGATTCTTAATAGTATAATAATTTAAAGTCAATTAATCATTAAAAAAAATGTAATTATTTTTCGTAATTATCTCCAACCTAGACCTGCTCACGGGCCGAGCAGCCCGCCTGGCCCGGCAAGCCCGGCCCAGGCAGGATATTTTATGTTCTGGGCCGGCTCGGCCCGGCCCGAAACAGTAATTTTTATTATAATAATATTATTTTATTTAATTTTAATTATTAAAAAAATTTAAAAAAATAAAAAATTTTATTTTTTTATTCCAATGAACAGTGTTTCGGGCCTAAACGGACGGGCCGGACCGACCCAGGGTCGGGCCTGGGCAGAGAAAATAAAAAAAACCGGGCCGCGGCCCAGCCATGAGCAGCTCTACGAACACCATATATAAACATGGTATTTTGAAACTAAAATGCATTAGGGCAAGCTAATCTTTTTGCATGCCTATTGTCCACACTCCTTAATTTTCATAGGAGTACGACTACTAGGGTGTTTTTCCTTTTTTATTTTGTATTGTTATATACAGATTTATTATTTTTCTGTAGTTGCACAATTTTGCAAAAGTGACTTTCAGAGTTTCTAGATTTTATTTTTTATTATTACTTGGATTATTTGATTATTTTGTGTTTTTTTTTTTTTTTGTGTATTAATATATTACATACATTGATGGAACAATTTTTTTTAATGATCCATTTTGAGAGTAGATTCACTTTTGAATATGATTTGATATATTTAAATATTTAAAAGACGGGAGGTTTAGAACCATATAAACTGGTTCTCACATGTGGTGACCAAAATGATTAACGATGAATTTGAGGAGAATTTAAATTTTTTGTGAGATTTGAGCAATCAAGACCTATCGAAATGCAAAGGTTAAAAAAATATATATTCATAAGAAAACTTATACATACTTTAGCATTAATAGTTAACATTTTTCATTCCTACTTACTATTATATGATTTTTTTTGAGAATTAGTATATCAAAACAATTATCACATAATGACAATTTCAGATTGGTTTGATATTCCTCCTTTTTTGGTTAAATATTTATTTGATCTTCTAATCATTTTAATTGTTCATAAATTTTAAAAATTACTAATATAATTCATAATTAAATGATGCATATACGATTTTAAAAATTACTAATATATATTCATTGAATGATGGATATATTTATATAAATGAAAATTTTAAATTCAAATCAACATGTATACTTACAAACAAACAAAAAATTCAACAAGTGTATAAATTTAATTTATTGAACCATAAATAAGTTAAAATTATATTTTTATTTAAAAAATATTATTCAATTTGAAATTCATAATCGCTTTTAAAACTCAACAATAAAACTATTGGAGGAAAAGAGAAGCAATTGAAAAATTAAACAAGTTCGACATTAATTGATGATCAAATCAACTTGAAATAATTACTACAAACTATATATTTTTTTATTTGAGAGAGACAAATTGATAGAACAATAAATAATTTTAAATTCAATGAAAATTATGAATTTAAATTTTTACGATATCTTCAATTCTATCAATTTTCAACATTTTAGCCTAAAAAAGAAAAACAAAGATATAAAAATTCGATTTAATGGTATAAACAAACAGAATAAACAAGAAAATATTTATTGTCAAATAATAAAATTTTGAATAAAAAACTATAGCAAAATAATAGATCAATTTAATAATTATAAATATTAAAAACCCGTGCATTGCACGGGCCAAAAACTAGTTGACAATAAATCCTACAATAACACCTCATTAATTAATAAATAAACCATAAAACCATAATCCCTAACCCTAACCCTAACCTTAACTTTTAACAAGTGTAATTGTAGGATTCACTGTCAGTATATAGACTTATATATTGACAGTGCATTAAATATAAATCCATTTTTTTTATTATAATCTTACAACTATCTAAACATAAGTTATATTGTGTGAATTTATAAGTGTGAATTTCATACAAAATTTTAATAAATTTTACACAATTTTATATTGTGGTTGATTTATTATATTGCAATAATTGTAATTGATAAACTTCGAAAAAGATTTCGAAAAAGATTAACAAAACAAAATTTCAAATAAACAAATAAATAAATAAATAAAATTCAACAAAATTCCTCACTCCACAGCAGAGTAAAAGCAAACGCTGCTGCATGTGTTAAAGGCCTAGACCAGAACATAATACAATACAAATTAAGGAAAAGACACATTTTGTATTCTATCTAATTTGTTGTCGGTTGAGCATGCAAGAATTTAGAATTCTACCACTGCTTATCATTAAAATAATTAGGACAAACAATATTTTGGTTGGAATATATATAATTAAGGAAGTTTCTTAATTTTCACCTTGGGCTAATTCGCAATTCAGTTGCCAAAAATTCTACTAATATGTATGGCTAATTTGTACAAATTTAACTTTTATTTTCATATAATTATATATAGTTTTGAAAAATTAAAACTTAATTGGGGCCACAGTGACAGTGTTGTACAATTAAAATTACCGCGATAAAAATGTAAATATTTACATGAATATGAGATTCATGGTGGTTGGATCTTGGGGGTTCTTGCAATAGCCAAACTTCGAGCCAATGGGCATTAATTCATAACTTTGGAAAGGGACAACTCCGTTTGAACCGTTTCCCGTCATTGTCTGAATTCTGATTCATGCATTAATTAATTGCATGCAAAACATTAACCTTGTCAAAGTTACTATATATGCTTTGGAATTCAAAATTGGTGCCTTTTGGTACTTCTACCATTAATATTTATTTTTTGAGTTTTATTAACGAGTGTCTTTAAAATATTTTTTAAAATTAATTAATATATTACTTATAATAAAAGTATTATATTAAATATAAAAGTTAACAACTTTATTCATTATTTTTAATGTATTAAATAAAGATATTGTTATATATAATAATCTTAATGAATATTTTAAAGATATTAGTTAACAATTTTTTTTTTTTTTTTTTGAAAAACACATAGATAAGCAAAGTAAAGCATATGTGTGGAGGATAATAAAAAGAAAAAGAATAAAGTCAAAAATAGACAAATGTCGGTGATTTAATTAGATTCTTTAAGTAAAATATCCTTAGCTAATTAGCTGTAAGAATAAGCAATTCTTTTTCTTTTTATTTTGTAGAAGGAAAATGCGTCGGTGTGGTCTGTTCACAAACATTCTCATAAGTTTAATATGGAATTTGGAATACCAAAGCATTTGCTTGCCTACGTCAATGTTATATCATTACGGATATATAGTAATATATAATTTCCTTCTTTTTATTAATTTCATTTTACTGTTATTTTTATTGTTTAGTATCTTCTATATATTTTTTCAAAAATCAAATTAATAATAAATAATTATAACGAAAGATAATATGAATTGTAATATAAATCTTGATACACATCAATGTGCATTAATTCATTATTATTATTTTTTGGATAAATAATGTATACACATGAAGAAAAAAAAAATGATAAAAATGACATTTATATATAGTGATGTATATATATATACATAGAAAAAGACTTTTTTTTTTTTTTTTGTATAAAAGAGGTGTTGTATACTTGCATTGCATATTGTGACTTGGATCTATCTATGTAAGTATCTACCTTTTTCTTTACGAGAATCAGTAAATGATCATCACATTGTTCATGGTTTGTGAATAACAAAATTGTAAATATATTTTTATTCAGTTTTTACTCTATTATTTGACTTTGAGTTGGGAGTTGGGAGTACTGTGGTCAAAGTTCATGTCATGTGCCTGTGCCACTAATGTTAGATGATCAAAAAGTAAAAAGTAATCATTGTTATTATATAATAATAATAATACGAAATATATAAGCAGAATGAAAAGAACGAGAAATTCCAAGTTTCTAATAATAATTTTCTTTGTTTAATTTTTTTTAGTTATTGTTAAAATAACTGTAAGGGATAAAAGGATAAATTCTAAGGGAAGTGACTTAAAATAAATTTTTTATAAGTTTTAAAAATTTAATTTACATAAATACATAATATATTTTTTAATGATTTATATAATTTGTCATATTTATATATAATTTTTGATGTTTATATATAAAAAATACATAAATATATGATAATTTTTAATTATATAAATACGTGATAATATATTTTAATGATTTATGTAATTTTGTCATGTTTATATATAATGGAATTTATCGTAAACTCACCATAAGGAACTTACTGGTCAAAGTATTTGAGAAATCTCTGTACTACATCATTTAGTGCAAATTAATCCCTCTATTATAAAATTGAGTAATTTAATCCTTATTCTTTTAAAAGTGAAACAAAAAGATAAAATTACTAAATGAATATTTTAAAAAATTGACGTGACATTTAACTTATAATTAATTAATAATGTGAATGTCAAAAATATATTATTTTAAAATAACATAGATAAAATAAGTAATTAATTTGTTGAAAATGTCACATCAAATGTTGAAAGTATATTATTTATTGTGTTCACATTATCTTAAAATAATATATTTTATTGATGTTACGTCAATATTTGATAGTCATGTCATCCATTAAACATAGATTCAATGCCAAATAAGCTTTATTAATGGTTCATTTAATCATTTTATTTTTTTGCTTCAATGTTAAAAAATAAAAATTAAATTACTCAATTTTATAATAAAAAATTAATTTATATTAAATAATATAATAAAAAAACTTTTCAAGTAATTTGACCGAACTTATCCTAAAAATTCCGGGATAAAAGGGGTGCTTGTTTGTTTCTATTTTCCTTTGTTTTAGTGAAATTCGGTAGTTACAATTTCAATATCAACAAGTTAGAAAGGGGAGGGCGGTGCATCAAAGTGTTTGACAAAATGATTGAAAATTGCAACCAAAACACAAAAGTCAAGAATTCAACGTTTGTTTCTCAGACTTTTATGCTCACAGAAACCAAGAAAATTATAAAATTAAAATATATATAAATTTTGCTAATAAATATCTTAAAAACACTTTTTAAAGTTATTAAATATAATAATATCTTTAATCAATGCATTGAAGATGATGAATAAAATTATCGATTTTTGCATTTAATACAATGATATTACTATGAATAACATATTAACTAATCTTAAAGAGTGTCCTAAAAATACTCGTTAACAAAACCTTTTATATATATATATATATATATATATACCGCTAGTAATAATGAAACAGTGTGTGGGTCAAGTTAATCAAAGATCAAGACTATGAAGAGGCAACCATCCATAACTATACAGTAAGGGCCAAGGGGGCCATAGATTTTGAATATTTTTTTTTGGATAAGTAAGTGTTTTATTTATCCAGAAAGCAGTTAAACTGCTACATCCAACATCATGTGCAACATGTACTTAAAGCTATACATACTTAAACAATACTTGAACAAAACTTAAAACCACTAATCAATCAGGGAACAATAGCAACATACTTTAACATAGATTTTGAATATTGCATGCACCTTTACCTAAATTTTTGAATAAATAGTAGTAGTAGTATAGATTTTGAATTTATGGGTTCCCACGTACTACCAGTTGATTTTTTTTTTCCATTCTACTTAAATACTATATTTTTTTTATATATGCATCTACGATTCAATTTTTAATTTCATTATTATTATTATTTCCTTTTCTACAAACAACATTATTATATTCTTATTATGAATTACAATTTACAACCATCAATGCTGACAATATTAATCTTACTATTTGCACACATGTAGCTAAATGAAATTCTTATTAAACATATATATTTAGTAATTTTACTTTTTAAAATATGAATATTCATAATAAGAAAATATATGTCTAATTAGACTTTTTAACCATGATATGTATATCAAATCTAGAAAAACAAAATTGAGAATGATACTTCTTTGAAATAATTTTGGAGTTTATACAGAAATAATCCATGTTTAAGATAAATAATTTATAAAATCATTCATTTGACATTATTTAATTTTTTTTATTAAGGGAGAAAGAAAATTGGAACCCAATTTTTTGAAAAAGTAGATACTTACACCAGCCATTAAACTAAATTGATAAACTTAAAAGGTAAAGAAGTACTATTTCCTTAGGAGAGTTTAAAAAAAAAATTAAGAAGTCAAAAAATAAGCTTAAAAGAAACAATGTAAAAGAACCAAACTTAAAAAAAAAAAAAAACTTTCGTCCTAATTTCATGAGCCAATCACTTAAAAATTAACTAAGTAAAAGAATTAAGTCCAAAAAGTAGTAAAATCATATAAAAGAATAGGAATAAATATCTCAAAGGCATAGAAAAGAAAATTCTGACATAGTAGCCTTATATAAGTGTTTGATGTGGATTTCATTATTTGGTAAAAGATAATTCAGAAATTTTGATGGATGCATGTGGTGGAATTGTTAGGGAAAAAAGTGAGAAAAATAGAGAAAAAAAAAGAAAGAAAGACAGATTGAAGAATCATTTTAAGGCCCCTCAAAAAGGGTGAAGGAATCATCAAAGACAAAGGCCAATTAGAAGCCATCGCTTGCTGCCATTAAAATCTTACTATCAACGAACATGAACTGTCATGAACACATGAACAAGGCAACGAAATTCTCTATCTATGAAAAACTTGAACCCTTACGTGGCATTGTATGATAGGATCTTCAACACCCTTACTATTTAAAAAAAATCCCACGTCTTTTCTGCGTGTGATTCAGCTCCTGTTTACAAATCATTCCCGTCTGTTCTGTTCTGTCTTTCACTCTTTCATTTCAACGTAATTAATTAAAAAAAAATGTCCAAGTAAAACAAAGCTAAATAAAGAAATAATTAAATTCTAATTAATAAACGAGAAAAAAAGAGAGTAAAAGAAAGGAAAGAGTGAAGTGAAGAAGAAGGAAAGTGAGGGGAGAGGGGGAGAGACAGCGAGGCAGAAACAAAGGGCGAGGAAGTAGAGAGGAGCCTTCCACCTTGTTTAAGGTTGAGCTGTTTTTATGTTTGTGTTTTACTTATAAATTTGCAGGCGATATCTCAGTGAGTTTAATGCAAATCCCTGTGTCCTAGGCTCTCTCTCTTTCTCTTGTTTTTCTTCTCATTTGAAAGAGAATTTTTATTTGTCTTTCTACTTTCAACAACACCCACCCCCTTTTCAATTTTCATTTCTTCCTTTGTAACTGAGACAAGAGTAATTGTAGAGATTGAGAGAGGTACAACAACCAAATCCTAATCCAAATACTCTTTCTCTTTGTAGTGTATAATTCTTTTGTACAAGGTGTTTCTTTTTTCTGGGTTCTCTTGTCAGATCTCTCTGCTTCTTATTTTTGTCCTGTTAATATCCCTTCCTTCTGTTTGCTTAGTACTTGTTATCTGTAATTCTTTTTTTTTTTTTTTGGGGGGGGGGGGGCTTTTATGTCTTACATTGCCTCAACAGATCTGACTTTTTTTCACTGGTGAAGCTTGTTTTCTGTTTCAATTTCCTATTTTTAGTTAATCACTTTGCAAGGACTTGGTTTTCACCTTACCCGTATTTAAAAGACATGAAATTGTGGTTCTTTTCTCTTCTACCTTTACTACAAAATCTGTTCTTTTTTCTTTCTCCTTTCTTCTTCTCTTGTTTTCTTGGTGCTTCTCATTTCTTATTGCTGCAAAATTTTGGTTGAAAAGTTTCATGCTTTGCTTTGAAGGGTATGCAATTGGCATTGAAACTATGTGCTTTTTGCATTTCGTTAATTGATTACTTGTTGTTCATGAGGTCAATGTATCCATTGATAGTTCTGTGAGAAAAAAAAAATACAGCTGTTTGGCCTGCACTGACAATGAAATCATTCAACCTTTTCTTCTATGTCAAGGAAATGATTATAATACATGTTTGTGTTTGTTTATTTCGTTTATTTTATTATTATTATTTCCCTTTTTTTTTTCTTTCCATGGTGGGTAGGAAATCCATAGTTTCTCTGTTACATTTTTGACTCGGTGGGAAAGAGTACAGCAATAGAGAATGAATGGGACCATGCTAGGACGGCTAAGTTCGATATTGAGTTTGGGTCCATATATCTTGTGAAAGATATAAAGGCAAAGTGACATGTAAAGTATTACATGTCGGTAGTAATTGGCATTTAGATCTACGAGTTTTACAGCTTTCAAGGTCTTGTCTTAGGGTCAGGATTGCTTTCAGGATCTACATTAAATTGAATTCTTGTTGTTTGAAGCGGAGCTTGGTTTTGCTTTCTCTTTCCATTCTCTTCTGGTTTGATGGATACTTTTTGTACCGATTACTCGGATCTCTCCTAAAAAGCTAACTTCTGTTTCATCATCTGTTGGTTGCAAATTTTCCGGGTCTTTGTCATTCTCAATTGTAAAAATTAAACAAGCAGTACGTGCACGTCATGTTATATATTGATGGATTATCTTTAATTTCATCATTATCTAATGTAATGTCCCCTTTAAGTTTTTTGCAGAACTGGATCTAATTACTTGTTTCCATGTACATGAGAAAAATTAAATTTTTGATGTTGCATAGCATACATGAAGTGATGCAATTTCCTTTTCTTCAAAAACAGAGCTTCTCTGTTGATTTATTCCTTTCTGTTTTGACTGATTGATTGGTGGCTTTTGATTTTGCAGTAACTAATTATTTTCTGAAATCATGAAGCATAAAGATGAAAAATATCATTCCCAACCTGATAAAGGTTTCAAGATTGTCCCTGCAACATTACTGGTTATTGTGCTATGCGGGTTTTCTTTCTATCTTGGTGGAATCTTCTGTTCTGAGAAAAATAAATTGGAGGGCAACACAGTCCAGGATATTTCCAAGGCTGTTTCTTCTCCAAAAGAACCCGCTGTAAACTCCCCTCAAATCAAATCCGTTGCCTTCCCAGAATGTAGCATTGATTATCAAGACTACACTCCATGCACAGATCCCAAGGTAACAACACATAATCATTCATTTAATGGTGTGTACATGCTGCTTAGTTAGAAATTAGAATGCTATACTGATGACTTATGTTTATTGCTACAGAGGTGGAAGAAGTATGGTTTACATCGGCTTACTTTCTTGGAACGCCATTGTCCTCCAGTGTTTGAGAGGAAGGAATGCTTGGTTCCACCTCCTGATGGGTATAAATCACCTATCAGATGGCCAAAGAGCCGGGATGAATGTTGGTACAGGTATTACTTTATAGCTATTTTCTGGTTTTGCTAATTTATCTTGAGAGCGTCAATTGCTTTGTTAAATCATTTGTTTTTAGTTTACATGGTATAACATGTTGATCTGCTTTCAGGAACGTCCCATATAATTGGATCAACCAGCAGAAGTCAAATCAGAATTGGCTGAGGAAACAAGGGGAGAAGTTCCTGTTTCCTGGTGGCGGTACTATGTTCCCCAAAGGAGTTGGTGCATATGTAGATCTGATGCAAGATCTGATCCCTGAAATGAGAGATGGCACAGTTCGAACTGCAATTGATACTGGTTGTGGGGTGAGTTGCAAATTCTGAAAGTGTGTGGAGTTCTCATACAAAACATAAATTAGACATGTTTCTATCTCTGTTGCATTTACTGTTGTGTATATTTGATTGACTTATGGAAGGGAATTGATTTGATTGTCCATCTCTTTGCTTCTCACTTCCCCTATGCTCTCATCTGCCTCTATCCTTTTTCTAAATTTAAACTCTTTTAATTGATATATTTCCAGGTTGCAAGTTGGGGAGGTGATCTATTAGATCGTGGAATTCTGACAGTTTCTCTCGCTCCAAGAGATAATCATGAAGCTCAAGTCCAGTTTGCGTTGGAACGTGGAATACCTGCAGTCCTTGGTGTCATTTCTACCCAGCGCCTTCCTTTCCCTTCAAATTCATTTGATATGGCTCATTGCTCAAGATGCCTTATCCCATGGACTGAATTTGGTAAATGATTATCCTCAACTCTCATCCTCAAACTTAAATATAGATTTCGTACGAACTAAAATAATCTAGTAGTTATATATCAATGAACATATGCTAAACTAGTACAAGATTCCTTTTATTATAATTGCTTCAACATTAGATGCTGCATTCCTTTTCCTTTTCTTATCATATCCACCAAGTAAGCACCCTTTTTCGGTTACTGTATACTTGCAGTTTTTAAACAATAGATGCTCTTGCTTTCAGGTGGAATTTATCTCCTTGAAGTCCATCGCATACTCCGCCCTGGTGGTTTCTGGGTCTTGTCTGGCCCTCCTGTAAACTACGAAAACCGCTGGCGTGGATGGGATACGACTGTGGAAGAACAGAAATCAAACTATGAGAAGTTGCAGGACTTGTTGACTTCAATGTGCTTTAAAATGTATGCCAAAAAGGATGACATTGCTGTGTGGCAGAAATCTTCAGATAATAGTTGCTATGATAAGCTTACCGATCCAGATGTCTACCCAGCCAAGTGCGATGACAGTCTCGAACCAGATTCAGCATGGTACACTCCGCTCCGCCCATGTGTTGTAGTTCCAAGACCACAGCTTAAGAAATCAGCCTTGGAATCCCTGCCAAAGTGGCCAGAGAGGTTACAAGTTGCACCTGAACGCATTTCAGATGTTCCTGGTGGGAGTGACAGTGCTTTAAAACATGATGACAGCAAGTGGAAGGTGCGGGCCAAGCACTACAAAAAGTTACTCCCTGCAATTGGGACTGATCAGATAAGAAATGTTATGGACATGAATACAGTTTATGGAGGTTTTGCTACAGCTCTTATTGATGATCCCTTGTGGGTCATGAATGTTGTCTCTTCCTATGCTGCCAACACACTACCTGTGGTCTATGACCGGGGCCTTATTGGCTCTTATCATGATTGGTAATTTCAATTACATTTATATGAGCTTTGAATTCTGGGCATGCATATGCTCTACTGCGACATTGTTGCTTTTTAGATGCTAGATTTTACATGGTTTTTAATTTGTTTTCCTTTTTGTAGGTGTGAAGCATTTTCAACATATCCTCGTACATATGATCTCCTTCACCTTGATGGCCTCTTCACCGCTGAGAGCCACAGGTAGATGTTGGGCTTATGTTCCCATTTGATTTTTTTTTTAGATTCAATGGTACTTGTAATGGATTCTTTACGTTTTGCACTTTATTCCGGATTGAAATATCTGATTTGATAGAGTTGACACTGAAAATATGCATTAACAGAGGGCATAGATTTGTCTTATGCCTGGGAAAATTAGGTTAAAAGGCATAATAGAAGTAGGTAAGCTACTTGGTTGACTATGGATAAAGAACTTGCATTCAAGCAAAATTTTTTTCTAGTGTTTTGAATCCTGGTGGTTGTTTAATATTTCTAGCAAAGTAGACTAAGTGGGGCCATGTTCTAAGATAAGCAAACCATCTTAATCTTGGTTTGAATTGGGCAAAAATTTAGGTGGTCCTTAATATTATTCATATATATTATATTGAATGCCAGAAAGAAAAAGAAATATTAGTTTGTATCTGAAACCTTTGTTTGTGCATCTGGCATGACATAACAAATAGTTCAGACTTTAGAGGTTGATGTTTTTCAAGTTCATGAAATTATATAGACAGCTAAAAGGCTTAGAATTTTTTCCTTTAGAATGCATAAATACATTTGATAATTATATAAATACAAATGCTAATTTAATTGACTGAGATGATATCCAAAGTGAAAGTAATGAATTTTGAACCATTGCTGCATGTTCTGAAAATCATAGTTGCTTTTGCCAGGTGCGATATGAAGTATGTGCTGTTGGAGATGGATCGTATCCTTCGCCCTAATGGGTATGCATTATTACGGGAATCCAGCTACTTTATTGATTCTATTGCCACCATTGCTAAGGGATTAAGGTGGAGCTGCCGTAAAGAAGATACTGAATATGGTGTGGAGAAGGAGAAGATACTAGTATGCCAGAAAAAACTCTGGTATTCCTCTAACAACAGTTCAAGTTGACAGAATGATCCAAAGTCAGGGTTAAGTATAATATAATTATTATTGTTCCAAGCTGTAGGAGCTGAAAGATGGAACACAGAGATTAGATATAATATATATCCATAGAAATCAAGAACCTCTAAATTCATATTCGTCAATTGAAGAATTTAGTCTCCCAATAATATGATTTTTGTTAATTTATAGATATATTCTTTGTAAGGCATCTATATATATACTATCTTCATTTTTTGTTTGTCTTCTACATGTTGTCAAACTGTGATAATCAGTGGATGTCAAATATACTTTGTCACTTCCTCGCCAATTGTGATTTTATAAATCTGTCTAAGAGAAGTACTATTTCTCCTTTCTGAAATTTTTTTTATTAGCGATTGTAGTTCCTCTTTATTCAATGAAATTTATTCCTGAATTTTTTTTTATTTTTTTCTTTTCTTTTTGATAGAGAATAGGTAAGCAATTTACAAATACACCCAAAGCCCAAAGAAATTGGGACAGGTCGGGCCACATTACTTTGTCCAAAATCAAAGGCCCGTGAGTGGGCTCGTTTGCTGATTAAAATTTTCAGGGGGCCTGGTTTTCTTTTCGTGTTTTTGTCGGACTAGTTCGAAAAATAAAGTTACTGATCCACAGAATAAAAAGGGAAAATGAAATAAATAAAAAAGGTTTTGCCGTTTGTTTTATATATATATGATTTTGCTAACGAGTGCCTTAAGAGTAATTTTTAAGATTACTAAAAATAGTAATATCTTCCATCAATTTATTGAAAATGATGAATAAAGTTGCAAATTTTTACATTTAATACATTGTTATTATTATAAATAGTATATATAGTAATTAACCTTAAAAATTGTCCTAAAGGTATTCGTTAATAAAAAATATATATATATATATGGATTTTGTTAACAAGTGATTTAAGAACACTTTTTAAATTTACTAAATATAGTAATATTTTCAATTAATGCATTGAAAATGATGATTAAAATTATCAACTTTTGCATTTGATACAGTGTTATTATTATAAATAATATATTAATTAATCTTAAAAAAATATTCTAAAGGCATTTGTTAGCAAAATTCTATATATATATATATATATATTTCCGAATAGGCGTAGAATTTTTTTTTTTTTGAGCCAAGGAACAGAGAGATATTGTTGTTAACAAATTCAAATACATGAATGAAGAGTCCATCCAAAAGCAAACAGAAGGAAACTAAGAGAGCAGTACATACAACTCTTTCCCTAACTAAGACTATGACTTCTTGTTATATTTAATTCATTAGCTTTAGTTCTCTGGTTGTAAGTTTAACTTGAGTGTGAGGTGACAGCCATGGAGGACAACAAATTTGAGACAAAAATTATTCGTTTTGGAGAAATTAAAGAGATACTTGACGAAGTTGAGACAAGATTCAGTGACATACTTCCCAATACCTCCTACTCCTCGGGATTATCACTTTATGAAGTCTGAACTACAAAACAAAATTCTCCCCAAAAGTTCTGTCGCCAAAACAATCAAGAAAGAGTGGAAATGTTTTTTGGAAGAAAGTCTTCCGAAATGGATTTTTTGTTAGGGCCTATTATTCCAAAGGAAGATTTAATCTTATGAGAGCTGCAATAGCCGGTTTAGAAAACACCCCATATCGTTATGGCTTGCAAGTCGATCAATTTGGACAACTGGAGGAATATATATATATATATATATATATATATATATATGAGGAACTGATATATCCATTTATATACATTTTACCCAACAATGGAACCAAAACTCAATTCCTCATTATTTGCATCTTCTATAATGAATTAATCTCAGTCGCTCTCTCTTTTTTGGGTACTTTTCTATGATCTCATTCACTTTAGATGGGAGTGTGATATTAATTATTATTATTAGTATTTACAAAAATGTATGTATCCACCCAAAAGTTTGTAATTCCTTGTTCTCTCCCTTAAGCATGTTTTGAGAGCTTGAATTTCAATACTTACCTCAAATGACAAAATTAATTTTGGAAATTTTATAGTATTTGAAATTCTATTGAGTCTGCTTTAAAGTTTTTTGATAGGGTAATTTGCTTTGATTTTTTTTTTTTTTTAAAGTAACTTATAATATCTGTATTTCGTCTTAAGTTTAAATTTTTTAATTTCTTAAAAAGGTTTTGATTAGATATTTGTCATCTAACTTTTATTATTTGCAATCAACATTACTCCAACTCTTTGTAGTTTTCCTCGAGACTATGATAGAATCCCCACATACACTTATTTGATCAAATTCAAAAGCTTCTCTCTTACCAACATTTTTTTTAAAATACCAACAAATTAATAAATAAAAAAAGTAAAAGAATACAAAATTTTTGATTTTGCATTTTTCTTTTTTTTGGTTTGGGTTGAAGAATTTGGGCCAAAAAGTCAAGGGTAAATTTGTAAATGTAGAGGAAGAGTAAGAGGCGACCTTCCGTTTCCGTGTGTGGTACACATAGGATCCTTGGTTGGACACGTGGTGCCAGCTTATGAACAAATCTGAACGCCTCAGCAACACTCACCGAATATTTTTTTATTATTTCTCAAACAATTTGAAATTTAATAAATTATTTTTACACGAAATAATAGCAGACGAGGATAAAGTTAGAATATGTTGCCACCCACCAAACTTAAACTGCAACCTTTTTTTCATCTTTAAGTGGACCACTTTTTTTTTCTTTTTCTTTTTTCTTCTTCTTTTAACGGTATTAATGGATAATGATCAAATGGAAATTTTTTTATCAAAAAAAAATATATATATATTGTTGAAGAAAGGTTGATCAACAAACGATTTCCTGAAGATAATTACTTCCATATAATCATTCATCAACCTAAACCATTATAATGACATAATGAGAAAAACTTTAAAATATATTAAAATGTTGATTTATATATCTTATTCAACATAATTTAGATTAGGGAATATCTTGAAACCAGCTCAAAATTTTCAAATAAAAATATTCAATCTTTTCATTAAAAATAATGTAGATATTGGAATTAAAAAATGTTATTTATTTATTATATAGATTGGTCACTTATTCATTCCCAATTAGATTATTGGTTTAGTGATTAGAATTACATTGAAAAAGTCTTGAAAAGTTAATGGTTTATAATTTTAGTAAATCAATTAATTAAAAAAAAACAAACTAACAAAAAAAAAAAAAAGAAACAACCAAAATTTGAAAGTAATTTTTTTATATAGGGAAGAAAAGGAATAGGCGTATGAATCAATTCAAGAACCAAACGAGATGAGAAATGATGAGGACATCCGAGCGTAGCATAATAGAGTAGGGCGTAGCGTAGAGAAGAAACAGAGTGAATTAACGGGTTGGGGAATTAGGGAATCGACCTATCGGATGAATACCGACTACCGGTTACTGGCATTTATAAAATAAAAATATAATAAAATACCCAAAATTAAGCATTTTCTTGATTCACACGACAGAAACTCCCGACCCAACCCACCAGGCCACCACAATATATTAAGATTATATATTTCGGTATTTCCTTCAGATTCGAAACACGCACACAAACAATTTTCCTTTTATTTTTCCTAAGAGAGATAAGTAGCGAAGCTCTGGATTCCACCTCTTCCCGTCTTTGGCGACGGTGCTTATGCCGGTTGGTTTCCAGGTATCTCTCGATCTCTTTTCACCTAGATCTGATCTGATCCGATCTCATATCTTCTTTCTCTTGTCTGTCTTTTTGTGATTAGAGTTTTTTTTTTTTCATTGGATCTATTTTCGGTTATTTTTGTTTTGCCGTATGTTTCATAATTAGGGATTCGTTTGGATTTGTATTATTTTGGTGACTTAATCGATTAGGGTTTCTGTGTTTGATTTGTCACAAAATTTCTTCGGATTTATTGATTTTCCCTGAATTGATTCGTTGCTATTTCTGTTTCGTGTGTTTGTCTCACGGTGTCTCTTGTTTGTTTGGTTTATAACCAGGGTATAGGAATTGGTTTTATCTAGAATTGGGCATTGATTTTTGTCGTGATCTGATGAGTCGCTGGCTCGCTGCCAGTTGAGAATTCTTGATTGAATATTGTTGAATATGCTAGCCTCAGCTTTTTTCTTGAGAATTCGCTTTCTAAGATGTACATTATTCCACTTTTTGTACTTTTGCATGTCATATGCTTGATATACTGTATCATATTAGGTTATGTGCTCCTGTAAGATCTATCTTGACTCAAGTTTCAATTGATGTTGTTTTAATGTTAAGATTGCACCGGACTTGGATTTAAAGGGATTTAGTTTCCTTTTCAAGACATGGAAAAAGTGTGTTTCTGGTCAAATTGCTACCTTTTCCGGGTCTTTTTATTCCAAGAAGTACTCGACTGGCAGTTTCTCGTCCATGGAGATTTCCTTTTGGTTTCCTTTGTCAATTGCACTTAGTACCCAGTCTCTTTTTAATAATCAACACAGGAGGCGTAATGCAACTTTTATCTGAGATAGGTGTTGGATCTTTAGCGCACTTCTGCAAGTAAGCAATTTTTCTTCTCTGTTTGACTAAAACTCAGATAGGTAGGTTCTAAATATTTTTATTGGCAGTGCATTGTTGATACAACATCCAGTCAGAGATTTTGAGAAAACGCCGTAAAGGTACAAAATATTCGCATAATTATCTTTTCTCATATCTGTTAACTACTTATTCCTTTTCTAACCTTTAACATATTTTTCTTTTTCTTCTTCTTCTTCTATTATCACAGGGCTTGCAGTAGACAATTGGAAGTTGCTTACTAAGCATTAGCAGTAGTAGTTCTTAGTTAATGTTTGTTGTTGCTCCTGATGGGTACTGGTTAGTGAGGATATGTTGGTTGAGCATTCTGCAACTATTTCTATTTAGCATAGATGAGTTAACTGCTATTAAGCTTTTGAACCGAGTGAATGTATCTTGAGCTTGGCGTACTTCCTTTTGGCTGGAGCAATCATTCTGGTCGGTTTGTATCAGTATGTTTTGTGGAGCTCGTCTGTTCCTTCTGTTGATGCCTTTTTTTCCTTTTTGAAGCTGTTGGTTTAGTACCAAATAAGGCTGTGAAGCCCATCCACCATAAAAATTCTGGTTTTATGTTATTGCATGTTGCCCGAGGAAATTAATGGTGGATTTAGCGGATCACCAGTGCAGTTTGTTTATGTTTTATAGTTTTTAATGCAAGCAATCTTCTACTGAAGATAAATGTCACATGTCTATCGTTGGATCTTATACTTCTCTTGAATAAAGAACAGGCTGCTTTTTGTTCCACAAGAAAATGGAGAGGTAATAATCTGGGATGTGCTAGACAATGTTTATTTTCTGCATGGTAATTTATGCTTATCAATGTTTTGGATGATATTAGGTACAAGTTAATTAAGGAAGTTGGTGATGGAACGTTTGGCAGTGTGTGGCGAGCTATTAATAAGCTGTCTGGTGAAGCAGTGAGTATTCCTGAGATTTTATTTATTCGAAATTTTAAGAACATGTTTCTTTTAATATGTTGATATTGATAAATCCCTGTCAAATAAATATTATCTGTTTTGAAGGTTGCAATTAAGAAAATGAAGAAGAAATATTACTCGTGGGAAGAGTGTGTGAATCTGAGAGAAGTTAAGGTAATATGTGTTGCTTTTTTCTGGTTTTGCTCCTAGTTATTTATTTCATATGCATGATAGTCTGTTTCGTTTGACAGTCACTGCAGAGAATGAATCATCCCAATATTGTGAAGCTTAAGGAAGTCATCAGGGAAAATGACATTCTATACTTTGTGTTTGAATATATGGTAAGTGACTAGCTTGTATTTGTGTTCTGCTTATAACTTGCTCTTTAATTATTGAGGTTTTGCTGAAACATGAAATTGTTCCAGGAATGCAACCTTTACCAACTTATGAAAGACAGGGAAAAGCTTTTTTCAGAAGTTGAAATCAGAAATTGGTGTTTCCAAGTCTTTCAAGGTCTTGCATACATGCACCAGCGTGGATATTTTCATCGCGACCTAAAGCCAGGTATTTTGTTTAATTTTTGTCTATAAAAATCGTGTTTATTTTTGTTACATCTACTCAAAGAAATATTCTATAACTAACTGCCCTTTTCTTTCCAGAGAATTTGTTGGTTACTAAAGATACAATCAAAATTGCTGATTTTGGTCTTGCACGTGAAATTAGTTCACATCCACCATACACGGAGTATGTCTCAACACGCTGGTAGGTTTGATACATTGAGATTTTTTGATACATTGTGAATTTAGTGGTTTTTCCACATTGTTCCTATATGTTTTCTTTGCAACTTATCTGAGCCTTGAATTCCTTGTATTTTAGGTATCGTGCCCCTGAAGTACTTCTTCAATCATACCTATATACTTCGAAAGTTGGTAAGTTTTCAGTGCATTCAATAGTGATTCACTTAAGGATAGAAGTATTACAGCCCTTTTAATTTTGCTTTTTCTCCTTGATTACAGATATGTGGGCGATGGGTGCAATCATGGCTGAGTTGTTCACCTTACGTCCTCTTTTTCCTGGAACTAGGTATCTTCTTTAGATGATATCTAATTATCTTTTCCAATTTGTTTGGCAACTACGGATAATTGCCTGGTTATTTAAAGGATTGATGCTAACCCTTCATTGTTATTATGCATGCAGTGAAGCGGATGAAATCTATAAGATTTGCAGTGTAATAGGTACTCCAACTAAGGATTCGTGGTCTGATGGGCTTAATCTTTCAAGGGCTATAAACTACCAATTCCCACAGGTCTTTCTCTATTGTGTTCTCACAGTCTTTAGCTTCGTAGCATGATTTCCAAGTTATTTTTAGCTGTTGATTATCTTATGAGTATGAAATCTAATATTGTTTTCAATCTTTCTGTTATTCAACATTGCAGTTCGCTGGTGTGCATCTGTCTGTGTTGATACCATCAGCTAGTGATGATGCAATCAACCTTATTACAGTTAAGTGCATGTCTGCTGACTGTTGCTTTTTATTCCTTTGCACCCTACAGCAGGAAGGCCTTTCTGTATTTGTGATTCAGACCATTAATTTTTTTATTTGGATTGTTCCAAGACAAATTGACATTTACTTTGCTGCTTGTTTTTAGTCACTCTGTTCGTGGGATCCTTGCAAAAGGCCAACTGCTGCTGAGGCCCTTCAACACCCTTTCTTTAAGGTGGTGTCTTTTATAATTATTTTAGTGTTCCTAATAATGTTCCAGGTTGTTCTTTTATGAGGGTCAAAATGACATTTATGTTGTAGCAAGTGCTCTGCTCATGGAATTTTCTTATGATGTGCAGAGTTGTTTTTATGTTCCACCCTCTCTTCGTCCCAGAGCAGCTGTATCCAGAACTCCTCCATCTGGTTCTTTCTAAAACTCTGCCATTTTTGTCTTTTTTTTGGAGGGTGTATGTTATTTGGTTTAATTTGTTGCTAATTTCTAATTTGCATGCTTGTAGTCGGGGTGAGAGGAACATTGGAACAGCAATCAGCTAGGAGGTATTCTGGGGTTCTACCTAATGCAAAGCTCACTGGCAGTTTTTCTTCTCTGAAGACAAATGCATCTTTGGGCACAGGTGATGGATTGTAGAATCTTTACTAATACGGAAATAGTTTACTAATGATATTGGGGTGTAGAGTGCATGAACTCTCTTATGTGGAAGGAGTTTTCTTGCACATTGTGAATATGATAAAGTGTTTTTGCTAAGTTTATGATCAAACTATGACAGACATACAACCACTTTTTTTATTAAGTTTTGAGTCTTCTGCTTAGTACCGGAATTAGCAATTAAATTGGCAGTAATCCATTTTTATGGAGCTGTGTATAGTTTTGTCCTCGCCTCATTATTTCCTCCAAATTGCAACTTCAAGTGCTGTTTATTTCCTACAAGATCTTATATTGTGGATTCTCTAATAATGGTTAATTCTTGCAGGTGTGCAACGCAAGCTGGAGATGGTTAATCAGGTAATTGTCATTTAATGTGTCTTTTAGTGTTTCTATTTCTCTAGTAGTATTTTGTATACATTGCTTCTAAATATGATATTTTTCTTTTCCCTCCCTAAAGGATGCGAGAAAGAATGATAAATCCTTGAAGAATTCTGCCAAACAACCAAGGTATCGGCCACCAGGAAGAAAGAGTCCAAGTAAGTGTTTTTTGCTATTTAAAGTTTGTTTCTCTTATTATTATTATTATTCCAGATTAAACCATATCTTGACTATTTGTATCTCAATATTATAAGTCCATGGAAAATAAGGAAAATGAAACCAATTAATGTATATATATATATATATATTTATATATATATATATAAGGTCAAAATTTTGTGTTATGAGTAGAAATAGTTCAGTTGTGGTATGCTTTTACCTATTTTGGTTTTTGAAGATGATTGTAATTGACATTGAAAATTTACAGGGAAACTATTTTAGCATTAGTCTTGTTTGATGTTTTATTATGTGATTGACTGACTTGAAAATATATAGGTGGTCCAGCAGTATCCATGAACAAGGATAGAAATGCTGGTGGAGCTTCAGATGTAGCGGAGAAGTTGGCAAAAGTGACAATTGGAAATCGCAGGCAGTATGTTGGGCAGTTAAGGGGCTTAGGGCCGCCACCAATGAGGGCTGGGGTACAGTGGAATGCGGAATCTAATGACATGTTTCTTAGACCAACCCAACAGATACAATCTGGCAGAAGTTTTACCAGAAAAATAGCGGGATGAGATGGCTGGCCTCACCCGCCCGCCCGCCCAGCGTCATGGTTAAAAATGCATTCCATTCTATATATGGAATCAAGGAGTCCAAATAATATCAAAATGAGTGCTTTGGTTTGGTTTGGTTTGGTTTGTCCTGTTTGAGTGATTTTCCACTTTTCCTAGGAATAACCATTACTATATATTTGGTTTCTGTTACAATTAAGAGTGACTGGTTTGTTTCTACATATTGAACACCGTTGCTTGATAATAAAGTGAGTTTGTGAGTAATTCTGTTGTGTTTTAACATAATTTTGAATCCTGTTTTCCCCTATAGTATAATATAATATACACGTAAGCATGGTAGCGAATTTTAGTAGGTCAAATTTCTTCCTTTTCTCCCCCATGTTCGTATCTCCATTTCACTAGTTGATATATTTGGTAGATGTGTTAAGGATCTCTCTCTCTCTCTCTCTCTCTCTCTCTCTCTATATATATATATATATATATATTTGTTAGTTCAGAGTTGAGTGTTGTGTTTGTATCCTTTCTCTGTTCTCCCACCACTGCTTCGCATTTACTTCTCCGAATCTTTCGCCGTAGCCCAAATATCAGAACGCAAATATATTAGGCCTATCCATATGAATTGAAACAAAAGCTTCACTGATGTTTCCTTCTGGCTAGGGCTTCATTAGATCGATATAAATAAGTACACTAGGTTTCTAATATATATATATATATATATATATATTATCTATCTAAGTTCAAATATGTAAATAAAGGTGATTTTTCATTACCTGAATCTGACATGCCGGAGTTCCCTGGTGCCATCAACCGTCTGATGGTAATGTGTACCCCCAGCTTCATCTTGTTCAACCCATTTTGCCTCCATTTCACCGTCATTGCTCACAGAAACAGACGTCTCATCTCTAGACGAGGTTGTACGTATATATATATATATACATACATACATTAAGATGATTTTAACGTTAGGAATGTAGTTTGAAAAGTGATTATAAAGCCATTCAGTGATCCATTCTAAAGCAGATCTAATGTAATCTCAATCCCCAACTAATCATTTTTCCCTATTTCCAATGTTTGATTACACGTGTTTCTTTTGATTTCTGGTTTCAGATCAAAAACATTTTCTTACCTGTGTTAAAAGAAGAGTCCAACTTGATTTCTTTCTTGCTGGTTAATGTCAATGAGCGGCACTTCTTATGGATACCATTTTCCATCAAAATAAGAAATATGCGATGAAAGAAAGAAACAAAGGCTCCTCCTATTCAAAGAGAATCCAGAAAAAGAAGAACAACCCAATTATAACATGTATTTATAAGCGTCGTGCTGCACAGATTTGGGTCTATTTTAGAAGGCTGAGGTAGATTCATTCAGGGCAGGCCTAAGGTAATTCCCAAAAAGATAGAGGTATTACATTGCTGCATAATTCCAACTTTAAGACGCTGCTGCAAAGTAAGAGAGGTAGCTCCATTCCAGAAATATATAAAATTCTTCTACACATTGAAATGTGAATTTAGAGATTCAAATTCATGAAAAAGTTACTTTACTGTTTGAGAATAAAAACATCAGTGGGCAAAACTGAAAGCAACAAGGAAAAAAGAGAGAAAGTATTAGTCAAGACGACAATAGGAGTATGTCCTACTTTTTACGTGATCCACCCCAAATGGATTGCCAAAAAATAGGCCAGTTCTTCTGAGCCTCATTCCATCCCAACAGTGACCCTTCTCTCATTGGATCCCAACTAGAGGACACAATGCCATAACTCACCCCTAATAGGGCAGTCCCGAAGAAGAAGAAGGAAACAATAAAAGGCACCCACGATGGGACATCAATTTTTAAAACAACCTTGAGATAATAAAAGAATGGGAAAAATAATAGCCCTATAAACAGTGGAATTCCAACTGATAAACCCATTCTGCTAATCATCCGGTTGGTCACTACCTCAGGTATTACGCCTGCCTCTGCTTCAAACTCCTCTCCTTCTTCTTCTTCTCCTTCTTCTTCATCGTCTTCTTCTTCTTTGTCATCACCACTCTTTGACTTCTTTGTCTTTTTATTTTTCTTCGGTGGGGGTCCAAAGCCTCTTGGGCTATTCAGGGTGGCATTCAGGGGTACCAAGTACAATGATCGAATTTGATTTTGGGGGTGTTTTGTCGGGGTAACTGGGAATTGGCTAATTTTTATGCTGGGAGAAACTAAGGATGATGGTTTTAAGTCTGGGTTCCCTTTAAATAAAGAGGATCCCATGGTTTTCGCCACTCTTAGGCATTCATTTATCTGTACATGTCTTTCCAATTGGCTGCTGATGGAGAATGTCCAAAGCTTACATTCCAAAGTCGATTTTTCATTGCCATAGTCAATCTGCAAAATCATATGCAAATTATATATATATATATATATATATATCAGATTGATTAACTATCAAAACAGACAGATATTTGGCACGGCAATAACTTCTAAGGACAGATGAAATTTAATGATCTTGTTTAGAACTGTTTTGTAAGTGTACATGATTTTGCTGGCGACAAAAGATACTCATTTTAGGGCAAAAATGAGCATCATAATATTAGAGAAAAGGAAAAGGAAAAAAGAAAATTGTAAAGAATACCAGAGATAAATAAGAAGGAAGTCAGATGAAGCACAACTTCAACTTGTAAGCGAACATTTCTGAAGGATTATACTAAAAAATTATAAGGGGTTAAAAGCTTCTAGTTTTATGAAGGAATTCAGAAAAGCTAACGATTTATGAATTGAGTGAAAATGCAACCCCAACTATAGACTCAAATCGAGACAAATAAAAAGGCAAACTAACAAACAAAATTAGTTTAAGATAAAATGAGAGCCATTTTCTTTATTAAACAGAAAACATACCTTGTAAGGACAGCCGCAGGATAAAGATGAGAGTGCCACAGCTGCCATTCACTTCACTTTTCTCAAGTGCTTCTTGAGTTCGTCCAGACAGATGAGAATTCAAACTATTATTCGGATCCTATTAAGTTAAAAAGTTGTTGCTGAATTCAGAAACTCAATTATCGTTGCCCGACACAAACCCTTACCCATTCAGAAACTCTACTTACCAGTTACAAGAGAGACATAGCGATAAGGTTATGGTCTGGTTACTGGTCCACATATGCTTCTTTTTCTTTTCTTTTTTACTTCCTTTTTGGGCCGTACCGATAGGCGATAAGGTTATTGTACATATGTAACTTTGCATTGAATTGGTCAGGAGCTGGGCCTTTAAATGTCAAAATTACATCAAGCTCACAAATGAAATAAGATTCATTAAATATAACATTAACATTTACTACTATACTAGAAAAATATAAAAGTTAAATTTGAGTAAGATTTATAAAAGAAAGAAAAAAAAAACTTTTATTAGTACTATATTTCAAAGTCAATGAATTTTAATTTTGACATCTTAAAAGAAATTTACAAACACTGGTTTCTCTATAAAAAAAAAAAAAAATTGTCTAATAATTAATTAAAAACAATGGGATGAGCTTTTTCCTTTTAAAATCAACAAAAAGGCCTCTCTTGCACTATTATTTTCACCCGTTAACAATTCTTTTACATGGGCCCAAAAATAGTAGCCCAACAAAAAACAAAATACCCGAAAAGTAAAACTCCCTCCCACTCTCCACTACCTGTTTCTGTTCCGAAACACCCCTACCATTTTTTTTTTTGGTTTTAAAATAAAATACAAGAATCTTCTCAAAAGAAAAAAAAAAGGCTATATATATATATATATATTTAAATAGTAGTAATAAAAAGGAAGGTGAAAGGAAAAAGGCTTTTTCAGGTCTCCACCTGAAGAAAGGAAAATCAAAGTCTCTCTCTAACCATGAGTCTCTTCGGTCTGGGCAGGTGACATATAATTTCCACTTTTTTTTTTTTTATATTTAATTTTCTCTTAAAATACTTAATTCTTTTCCTTTTTTCTTTGCTTATTTGCAATGTTGTGTTAAGAAATCATGTCAGATCTGTCATAATTCTTCAGCCTTTTGTATTCAAGATCAGCTATTAACTCATTTTTTCTTTAATTAAAATTCTGAAAATATATCATCTATTTCATAATTTTCCTCCCTGATTCTTTGATTGCTCTGTTAACTGTATCTGCAATCCAATTGTTTTCTTAGAGCCGTTGGCTATGTTTAGCTGTTGTTTTGTTAATTAATTTCTCAAAGCTTTTCGTTTTAAAACAGTTCAATCACTTCCATCATTAATTATTGTTTTTGCTGTGAAAGTGTTGCTTATATGTTAACAGATTCCAAAGATATACATTAAGGATCGTGAATCTTAATGCATGTTGAACTTGTCTTGTTGTTCTTATGTTAAGCAATTAATGATTTGTTCTGATTGCTTATAATTAGTTGGTTCGTTGTTAGAACTATGATTAAAAGCTATGCATCCCTGGTGGTTTTCGTAAATGACATTGTTAGAAAGGTCGAAAAGGTGAACATATGCTAAATTATTGATTTTTTCACCTTAAAGATTATATGGCCATCATTGAGAAGGTTGAGCTTTGCATCCTGAATCTGAATTTTATCGAGTGAGTAGCAAACTAGGTCTGTCAACAATTCGCAGCCATTGTTAGAAGACTCCCGGTGGCGGATTGAAGTTCAGAAAGTTGAATTAACTGGAATAAAAGTAATAGGAATGTACAAATGTAGTCTAAGGAAAGCTAATTAATTTTCCAAAAACCAATTTATTAATCAGCTCTGAAGGATGCTGGAGATCTTTCATAATTTTCAGTTAGAGTGGAGCTCTCGCTTTCTATCTTGCTCTCTATCGTGCAATATGTGTCCATGTATGTGTGATCTGTATTATTCACTACTTCAAGCCATAAAGAGAAACATACAATTAATCTACTGAAGTTATGTATGTGTGTGTTTTATAATAAAAAATCAATTTGCTATTTTGCTTAGATTGAATTCCTCTGAAGAGTCTGAACTATGTTACTTTGAATCTTCATCCTAATATACTTGCTGTAAACATATGAAATACTTTCAACGTACACAAGCTTTGTGTATAATCCTCTAAATATATGGAAAAACTTGTGAAAATTTGAACTTACCTATATTGGATGTGTGCATATTTCTGACTCCTACTCCCAAGTCTGAGCAGCATAGCTGGTAAATACTTTGTATCTTTTCAGTTGATGATTTTAAAGATTTTAAATTTCTCTGAAAACAGAAATCAGCGAACATTCCGCCCAAAAAAAAGTGCACCTTCAGGAAGTAAGGTTGGTTACTTTTGTTCCTTTTTTTTTCCCTTTAATAAAACATAATTACACTGTTCATCTCCTGCTTATTAGAAGTTGATGTGATATGTTCTCTTACACTGTGCTTGAATCTTTTGGATTGTTAATGTGACCACCTGAGATACTTTTTTTTTTCCCTCTTTTTGATGACTAAGAAGTTCTTGGGTGTGAGCATGAAACTTTAGCACACTGGAAGTATGCTAAAAAGTGTCCAGAAATAGAAACAAAATAAAAGCGAGCACAACTTAACACCTAAGATCTAATGCATCCAAAAATCCTAAAAAAGACTCTGAAAAGTTGTCTCTATTTGCAAAGCAAACTAAGAAAAGAAGCTCCTGAATCCTTGATTTAATGCCTTTTGCTGATTCTTCTACTTCTTGGTTTTGTAGCTACTTAAATGGTTGCCATTATTTCTGAACCTTGTGATTTATCTCTTTGTAAAGCAAGAATTTGCTTCACCATACCTATCAAGAGAAGAAGAAAAAAAAGCTCACTTTACCATTCATATTTTTATTTAATAAATTTCATTACTTTTGAAGTCAATTATTCAAAAAATAACTTTACGTTACGGTGTTTTACTTAAATTTTCAGTGGCAAAGTTGAAATAGTACAAATTTCAATGCTCTACTGACATGCATGACGGTCCTACAGCCCCACATGTGGGACCCACTCATGGATGTTAGAGGATGTTGTATACACATACTACATGTGATAATTTTTTTACTAAATGGGGATCTACGTCTAAACATGGTTAGTACTGCTGTGTGGTTGAGCTTGACAATAATTGAATAGCCTTTTTGAGGTTTCTCTCCAGTTCTTGAGAGCTGGCTTCTTTATAGTGTCTTTATATAAAATCCTTTCTGGACTTCATTCTGCTGTATTAGTGGCTTAGCAGAATTTGCAGTTCTCATCATAGTATTGTAATCTTGACATAATGCAGGGTGCACAGCTTAAAAAGCACATTGATGCTACCCTGGGCAGTGGAAACCTAAGGGAAGCAGTTAGGCTACCTCCAGGGGAGGATTTAAATGAATGGCTCGCAGTCAACAGTATATCTCACTCCTCTCTTTCTTTCTTACTTGCATACACCTGAGAAGCACATATGCACACAGTCTGAATAAATCCTTCTATATATTTGTAAAACTGTGTATATAATTTATCCATGAAAATTCTACTTTAGTATGGCCATGCTGTTACTTACTATCGTAACCACTAATTCATTTGTATTCTATTCATTACTTATTTTTGATAGAATGTTTTAGTACATTTTCTTCCCTATTTCTAGGTTACTACCAAATTTTCTTTGAAGCTCATTGCTAAAGCATAATTGTTGGATCTTTTTCAGCTGTGGATTTCTTCAATCAGGTGAATCTGCTCTATGGTACCCTCACAGAGTTTTGTACTCCTGAGAACTGTCCTACAATGACTGCAGGCCCTAAGTAAGAGATATCAAACAAGATCCTTTTGTCCTTTTCAATAAATTAGTCATACAAATCCTAAATTTTACTTTTCCATCATGCTGTATAACCTCTGTCATTTTTGGATCTGTTGATGGTATCAAAAGTGTTTCTCTCAAATGATGGATGTGTTAAGTCTCTAAGGATCAAGATAAATCGGGACTCCCTTGACTTAAATTTAGGATATTTATCTCTTTGAAACCTACATGATACTTGCATTAAATTATTTTTGTTAAAAATTATATACATCTGCCAAACGTTATTGAATTATGAAGTCAGAATATATAATATAATCTTGTCTGGTAAGGAGGACAACCGTTAGACTATACATCATGTTTTCATTGATTTCATTAGTCCTAGACTGTGGTGAGATTGATTTTATTATCATTATTAATTTGCCTTAGCCTTTTGTAATAATTTGATTTTTGCCTTACATTTTTCAAAGGTCTGTAGAAAGACATCAAATCTGTTGTAGCTAAAATTGTTCTAAGAGTCAAAGTCCTTGTAGTCATTTGATTCTGTCCAATGATTACAACTTGTGCAGAATGTAACTATGAAACTTGGATCCTCTTCCTCCTCAAATTACTGTAAATTTTTTTGTTTTCATGTTCTTGTACCTTTCGCTTTCTGATCAACCAATTTAATAATTCCATACTGACCTGTTGCTC
This sequence comes from Fremontodendron californicum, assembly GCA_030761205.1. Taxonomy (NCBI): domain Eukaryota; kingdom Viridiplantae; phylum Streptophyta; class Magnoliopsida; order Malvales; family Malvaceae; genus Fremontodendron; species Fremontodendron californicum. The sequence goes on along the minus strand of JAULJL010000008.1, from coordinate 35,469,155 downwards.
ACCTTAATTTAGTCTACTCATATTTAAAAATCTTTCAAAGTGTATATCTTGGGTTTTCTGGAGTTGATTATTTGCTGTCTTACAAAACTTACAGGTATGAATATAGATGGGCAGATGGTGTGCAAATCAAGAAACCTATCGAGGTTTCTGCTCCAAAATACGTTGAATATCTAATGGACTGGATCGAAGCACAGCTTGATGATGAATCCATATTTCCTCAAAAGCTTGGTAAAATCTTCATTAGACATGTGCTTAATCGTCTTTAATTCTTTGTGATGAAGTCTGACATACTGTCACCTAGAGAAAGGCCGTTGTTTGTCTATGTACGATGACAACACTGGTGAATACTTTTTCTAATATTTATACTTGTTCAAAAAGGAAACAAAATTATTTTGCCTCGTATTTATGCTAATTACATTTCTATATTTAATTGCATATTTCAAATTTGCTAGGCACACCATTTCCTCCCAACTTCAAGGAGGTGGTGAAGACAATATTCAAAAGACTGTTCCGTGTATATGCCCACATCTATCACTCTCACTTTCAGAAAATTGTGAGCCTTAAGGAGGAAGCTCATTTAAACACATGCTTCAAGCATTTCATATTGTTTACTTGTGTAAGTCTTCTTCTGCTTGATAGTTAATTTTTTATTCTCTGCCCCTCTTGTTCAAGGCAGGCCTCTGCCACTATTTGCCTATTTTATACGAACGTAAATAAAATCCAGTTGTTTATCTGCTAGTACTACTAAATTACAGTAGTCGTGTTGCATAATTCTACTAAAAAGTTGTTGCAATATGGTTAGTTTTACTCATTCATTAAACCTTTCTCCTTTTTTTCTTTCTTTCTAAAAGAGTAGTGTTCAAGGTTTCTTTTATCTAGGAATGCTTTTATCTTTAGGATTTGCTTATTTGCTTTGTGCATGACCTTTAATAAACCCAACTCAAAGGTGAAAGCGGAAAAGAGGGAAGAGAAAGAGGAAGGTGGGGGCAATTTTCTTAAACTTAAGGAGAATAGCTTAAAGATGTTTGATGCTCCTTTTGTTCCCTTTTAAGTACCAAGAGGGCATACTACTGCTCAAGTTTAAGATTTTTTACCCCAACCCTGACCTAATAACTACCTGAGTTAAGCGCAGGCGGTAAGGGGTGAAATGTTTTTTTTTTGTTTTTTAATTTCTGAGACACTCTTTCTACAATGAAAGAATGCTTAGTTGACTAGAAAGTTGTTAGGGTTAATTAGTTTTTGTTGTTTGCATGTGCAGGAATTTGGGCTGATTGACAAGAAAGAGTTGGCTCCACTTCAAGAGCTCATAGAATCCATCATAGTCCCCTACTAAATATATAGGGTTGGAGGAGATCCTGAGAATGTTTTTTTATTTTAAGGGATCCAAAAGTAATAAGTTAAGACTGTTTATTATATGGCTTAAAAAGTCTCTGTTTTGTCTATGTTATAAATGCAATCCATATGCCATATTCCTTGGATTTCAAAGATTGCTGATGCGTGAGAATGAATTAGAACCAGAATCTGGATCAATACCAAAGAGTTGATGAGGAAGAAGAAGTAAGAAGAGAAATAAGAAAAAGGGATAGAGAAATCGTTAGAGAATTTGGAATATCTTTTCTGATTGTCTCATGCTGAATGCATGACTTATTTTAACATCTCAGCAAACGGTTACATGTCATATGAACTAATCACACTTAAGTTATAACAGTTATTTAAGCAGGCTTAACAACTAATTAGCAAAGCTAGACTAAAGGACAAACTAACAACCACCAAAATGTTTCTACACATATCAATACCTTCTCCTCAGCGACATCATTGTCCTCAAGGATGAAAGTCAGGATAATGTTGTTGGAGCTCAAATAAACTCTTCCAAGTGGAGTCCTCTGGGAAACTGGTACAACATTGCACAAGGACTTCAGTGATAGCCCTGTTTCCTTTCTTGGTCATCCTTCTTTCCAGTATAGCTATGGGCTCCTTTGCAATGATTCCCTCTTCATTGATCAGTGGTAGCTGAGATTGCACTGGTTGTTGCCCCACACGTTTCTTCAGCTGAGACACGTGAAAGACTGGGTGAACCTTTGCTCCTTCAGGAAGGGGCCAGCTTGTAGGCTACTTGTCCAACTTTACCAAGCACCTGATAGGGTCCAAAAAATTGAGTAGACAACTTAAGATTGAACCTGTTCACCACAGATTTTTGTTTATAAGGCTAAAGCTTGAGGTGAACGCAATCACCCATATCAAACTGTCGATTGGACCTTTTCTTATCTGCCTACTATTTCATCCTATTTACTGTCCTGTTAAGATAAAACTTCATCATCCTGATAGCAGACTCTCGAGCTGTTAAGCTCTTATCCACCGTAACCACTCTAGAATCCCCAGGTAAGTATGGCATGTGAACTGGAGCAGATTGGCCATATAAGACCTCATAAGGTGTGGTGTTTATAGAAGAGTGGAACGTGGTGTTGTACCATCATTCAGTCCGGAGAATCCATTTAACCCAGTCCGTAGGTCTCTCCCACCATACACCTCAAAGATAAATCTTCTCACAAGTCGGATTTTGGACAAGGATTTTAAAGTTTGAGCTTGACTTAACCCTAAAATATTATTTTATGAATAAATTTTTTTTTTAATTGTAATTTTTAATTTTTTTAAAAAAAAAAAAAAAAAAATTAGGCCTATTGGACTAAACAGGCAAAGTCGGCCTTTAAGCAAGGGTTTTCAAAGGTTAATCGGGCGTGACACATGAATACTCTAACTGGAAGTAATCAAAGCTTAATTTCCATTTAATTAAGGTCATTTTTTATTATTTGTTCTTATACTTGTTGGAATTATATATATTTATAAGATTATACTATTAAAATTGTTTTTGGTTGATCATTGGTACTAAGTATTAGTTTTATAAATTAAAAATTATAGTAATAAAAGTACTAGCATTATATTATAAAATATATTTCGGTGTATGAAATTCGGAAACACAAAATTCCTCTTGGTTTTATTATGGGATCATTTTCTTTCAAATTAATCATAGAAGTAAGGAGAGAAGCTTTCTAGTTTCTACTGCAACAACTCAAGGAAGACAAAAAGAAATAGTAAATTCTTACAAGAGAAACATGATCGTCAGCTAACATACGACTTGGGCAGTTTTTTAGAGTCTTAGACAATCCATAATTGCGACTTGCGAGGAGGCGGCCAGGGCCCAGGGGGGGTAAAATAAAAAGGACTTTACATCTGCTCTAAAAGTGAAGGAAACTTGATTTTAAATTTATGCCAAAAAACGAGCAGTTCTAACTTCTAATTGAGAATTGTTCTCCTTGTCCCTCGTTAAAGCTTAGCTGACACTAAGAAGTTGAAGCAGTAGTCTTGGAAACACAAACAGCTAGCTGGTTTTGAAATTAATTCAAAAAATAAGCACTGCCCTGCCTGATGCAGGAATTTGAAGTTTGAACACCGGCCATCCCACTCTTACATCATTCACACCCCTTTGTGAAGGAAGGGAATCCAGTAGGCCAAATGCTTGTGGTTGAAGAGCATATGACAGCACAGTGGGTAGCTTAACCATCTCTCTCTGACATAGAATTGAAAATTGCAAAGCAAAGAGAGTTATTATAGTCAACATGAAAAAAGAATATTGAATTGAGGTATAATTGATTTTTGTCTTTTTAGTTGTACATCACATTCATTAATTTATTCCTGTTGATTTTGATGAACTGATAGTAATATAAAAAAGAGTATTTCACCAACAATGAAAACTCAAGTCCTTCTCCATCCCATCCCATCCCATCCCATGTATACAAAATGAACTCTTCTCTTTAGGATAAGTCCTTCATGCAGCTTCAACCTGTGAAATAGCAGACAAGTGCTCTACTCATTATTAACAGCAGAAACATATCTCTGAGAGAGAAAAAAAAAATACCATTGCAAGAATTTTAAAGGAATTTTTAAAATGCATTAACTTCAGAGTATGACAAGATTTCCATGTGTCATTAGCATAGTAACCATAAGAAACATACTTCCATTTCCCTTTTCTACTTAGAAGTGCCTCTCCTTGATATTAACCAACACCAGCTAAAGTGAAAATGCATTAAAACAAAATGACCAACAAGCCTAAAATTAATTTATATCCAAAGTTAAAGACTGCATACCCTGTTTCAATCTCATTCTCATCCTTCCTGAACTGAATGCATGCTTCTAAGATCAGAATTCCCATATCTTGAAGCTGCAAAACCATATGATCCCACAACAGCAACAAGGACACCCAGTACCAGAGAAAAGAGCTGAAAGTTAGCAAGCAACTCGCCTCGAACCTCAGTATCTGCTGGATGGCAATATATTGCATTTTCCTTGAGCCGACAACCATCTGGCATCATGGGACCATAGAGGGTGAAAGCAGTCTGATAGAACCAGAGGCCTTGGAGAGTTATAGCAATTCCACTACACAAATCGACTGGGAAGCTGTTCGGCAAGAGAGCTCCAGAAACCGTGGTCAAAATGCAAAGTCCTATTAAAAGGACAAGAACAAGATGGTAGTATCCCTCGAGGCCCTTGTGAGTGGTTGAGTGAAAGGAGAATAGCAGATACTCCGCACAGAATGCTGCGGCCGAAATAAGACAAAGGGCTCCTTGTGGTAAGGAAAGAAAACTGAGCAAGAAGAGATTCCAATGAAGATGGTTGTTAAATTAGCTATATTTAACAAGAAATGGTAAAATATCCATATTTGCAATGATGAATTGTTCATTGGCTAAGTGGAAATTGGAAATGAAAAAGGTATTTACAAGATAGAGTAAACATTTTGTTATCAAACAACCAAGATTTCAGACAGAAAGTAATTATAATACTGGCATTTAACATCATATATAACTTTCATGTGAGGGATGAACTTTACTGTAATGCACTAGGCATGCAATCATTCCCCAAAATAAAAACGAAGGAAGACACAGTGGTCCATGCAATATCTGCTGCTTATAGAACCTTTATAACTTCCACATATGGCTCTATGCCTCTTATGGAATTATTACCAACATGATTACATCCTTTCCCAGTCAGAAAGTAGCAGTCCTACGATCTAGGCTAGAATTCTATCTAGAACTAATCAATTAGGATTTGATAAAAAACCTTGCCATTCAAAAACATTCTGTTTCCAGAGTTAGAGACATTGTGATGAAATATCCAATGAAAGAGTCGATTATTGATATTATATATCAAGTAAACAAGGGCAAAGACAACCTAGTTCACAGATAATGTTCTGTCGAAAGCATGCAATACAAAACTAGGTTTTCCTTTTTAATCTTAAAATTCTATTCACTTGACAGGAAAAGCAAAAACCTTCTGATAAATGCATTTTGGAATTACATGTGTTGCTAATATCAGAAGCCAAACTCAAGAAGTTCAGATTTGATGTGAAACCAGAAAATTCATCTTTGCTCAGCTTAGTGGAGGTTCTGGATCTTTTAGATCAAGTAGTAAAAAGGGGACAAAGTTATTTTCCTTTTCTTGTATTTTCCTAGTAAAAACGGGGCAAAACTACATAGTGTGGGCAAATAAAAGTTAAAGAACAACTGGCAGCAACTATGATGATTACAGCATTGTTAAATTATTCAAAAACAAAATGGTAGATCAAGAGAAAAATTTGTTCCTTAAAGCAATTATGATCATGTCATTGTTTTCTGATTTCATGGAGAATTTATTTAATTGCAGTCTTGATTAATGTCCACACTCCACAGTATTTATTGATTCTCTAAAAAAATATTTTCTGTGCTTTCACATAATGTTTAGCAAAAATAAATCTTTGTGTTAAAAATTCTAAAGCAAAGGCAAAACCGTCCCTTGATCCCCTCCCCGCTTGTTCTTCCCTCTTCAAATTTTTGGATAACAAACATAAGCCATTATCACATGAGAAAGAAGGCCAGGAAGAAATGAAAAGACCATGACTAACCTCGTTTTCTCTGAAAGCAAAGCGATAGCACCTAAGAGGAAAAACATGAGAAGCATCCCAGAATGTTCAAAATCGTTCAAGTGTGATGGATTCAAGACTCCATTGACAAAAAACTTGAGGTGGGTTGAATACAAAAGCTCAATACACAAATCAATAAAAGCACCAATGGCTACAACATAAAGCTCCAAGTACTTCAACTTCCCATCAAAACCAGGAACTGGGTTCCATACTCTGACCTCAAAAGACTTGGGGTTTGACACATACCGAACCATACAACTCCATATGTGCCAGACGCCAACCATCAGAAACAGAGTCCCTGGCAAAGCATGACCCTTGAAAGATCCCATCTCTTTGTTGATATATCTATCAGACTCTTTATCTTTAGCTTCACATACAATCAGCCAAAAACTCTAGCAATCTCTTCTTCTTCTTCTTGTTATATCAAGATATGTTATTTTGATATTCCGTATCAACTTTGTTTAGCTGACGAGAAAATACAGAAAAATTAATTAAAAATGAAGGGGAAAAAAAAACTTTTTATAATAAAAGGAATAACTTTTTTTTTTTTTTTTTTTAAGTTAAAAACTGCAGCCAAGTTATACAGATGTTTTCAATTAATCAATCTCAAACCAACATAAGGTCATAGAAATTGACGCAAATTTGTTTCTTGGGTTTTCCCAAGAAACAAGAAGAACAAGAAAAAAGACTACTGAAATATTGGTTCTACATCAAAAGTCTTCGCTTAAAAGAATTCACATTTTCAAAGTAAATTTTTCCATGTTTTTGCTATTTAAGATTAGAAAAAAAAAAAACCAACCCACTAAAGCCAATATAAATAATCCCAATAGAAATCATTACTGAAGGAAAATCATGAGAAAAGAGAAACAGATCACATCTTTTGAAAAGTCTAGCTACAGAATACAGACAAAAACCATTGAACAAGTAAAAGTTTCACACAGGGAAAAAGGCAAAAGAAGTTTTTGTAAAGTAAGTTTTATGGGTAATTGATATCTTACTTTTCTTTTAGAATTAAAAGGAAAAAAAAAAACGAAGAGGAAAAGAAATACAAGTAACAGTAACAGAGAAGTTACAGATGAAAGTACTTACAAGACATGAATGAGTTCCAAAGTTTCATCAAATGAGGAAATCAGCAAAAAAATCATTCACTGAATTCAAAAAAGCAAAAAACAAAGGGAGAGAGATAGTGGGGATCTGAGAAAGAGAAAAGGAAGAGGCATAAAAAGTGACCGAGATCATAAAGGAATCATATCAGTTATCAGACAATGTTGTTTTTTTTGCCATGTGCCTTATTGCATGTAACCAACACCATCATCATTTGTTTATGTTGTTATTAAGACATGGGTTTTTCTAAGAGTCCATTCAACCGGTGTCTATAACACCAGTTAAAAATTATTTATTTATTATTTTATATTTTTTACGCTTAGATGTTTACATCCGTTGGATCGTGGGATATAATACGTGTGGGCCTTTGATTGATGGAATTAAATCTTGTCTTGGGTGAAACAATTCCTTAATGGGCCCGCCCAGTGCCGCCGGCAGCGCCAGACTCAGTCTCCAATCAAGAGTGTTCGAATTTTCGGAAAGGCTGGCCAAGGCTAACTATTGGGATGGGGCTATCAATGGGTTCAGAGTAAAAATATATATATATATATATATATATATATATTTTGTTTTACTAATTACTAGCAGTTGGTAATATTTAAATGGGAAAATAGGTGAAATTTTAGAACTTGTAAGTTGAAATCTTTGGAAATTAAGTTATATTATATTATATATATATATATATATATATAGGTTCATTCCACCTTTTTCTAGAAACAGATTGTTATGTAAGATGGATCAAAAGCATACTAACCTTTCAAGATTCAAATATAAGTCTATAAGCTGCATTTCAATAATAGAATAGAAGGTCGAATCAAATCAATGACAAAAATTTAATAGAATCTCCCATGTCTTTAATTTGTTTAAGTTCAAAAATAATCATCAAATTAAAATTGGGTGAAATCACAATGACAATCATAGCTTTCCTTTCACAAGCTATTTTTTTATTTTTTTAATATATAATTAGATAAATTCAACATAAAATTAAATCAAATTTATACATAATAATACTTGAATCGAGACTTGAATTTGAGCTCTCAAAATTTCAAAAGTCCTTCTTACCACTAAGCAAAACCTCGTTAGCTTTCAAAAAATATATTAATAATGCAGATTTTTATGTTGTTTTCTTGCCAATTATATGGCTTTTCTAACCTTAGGGTATAAAAAGTGTTGATCATTGAAAGTTGAAATGTTTTTACTAGTAGCAAATATATATATATATATATACAAACACGAGAAGGATCAAAGTTATATCGATATAAAATTAATTAATTTTATAGTTTTTTAATAATTTATGTATGATTAATATTTTAATAAATTGATTGTTGAATTTAATAATATATTTATATCATTACGCACGTAAAATTTTAAATTAATTTAATATTATTATCATATTGATTGAAAATATTATTTTTTTAATATATATTTGATGATTAAATTTTTTTTTATAAATAAATAAATAAATATTTTTAATTAATTCAAAATTTAATATCCATGATCTATATAGATAAAACGTGAAAGACGATGATCTTATGAAAATAATTTAATTTTATATAAATATATAAATAAATTATTATATATTATTTTTTAACGGATCCAAGAAAAAATTATGAAAGCATGTTTTTACGAGCCCATGACAAGCTCATGGGCTATTACTATTAGCCTATTAGCGGGCCAGCACTAACAGCTATTGAATGCCACGATTTTAGCCATACCCACGTGTTAGGTTTAAACTTCACCACGTCAGATGTTCATTTATGGTCCTAACTCCTAAGCCGACCAGACCAGACGACTACTGAATCACTTGTATTGTATGCTACCTGTCTTATCTTTACCTAAAATTCGAAAAAATCTTCCCCTTTCCTTTGCCAATTCTCTCTGCCACGAAAAAAACTAGAGATTTGAAAAATAAAAATTAAACATTTAACCATAAATTCAATTGATTTGGACCACAGAAAAGTAAACAAAATGAAAACTAAAGTTTTTAACACATTATTTATATTTTCAAATTTTTTATATACCATTCCTTTATTTAATAGAGTAGAGGGTTAATTTTCAAATAATAAATAAAATAATTGATACTCCTAGTAAATAATTTTGAGAGAGAAAGAGTGGTGGTAAGACACTGCTCACAAAGTCCAATTGGATTATGAAATTTTCCATTCAGAGAAACAGAGTGATGTATGGCTCACTTACTACGGAACCAATCTTTTATTATTTCACTAAGTGTTTGGACAGAGCCTCGCCTGCACCACCAAACCCACGCTTGCATTAGATTCATTGATCATCATCGTGGAGGAAGCTGGAACATCCATGGCAAGAAAAGGGCAAGAGGGAATGGTTGTGTGGTGCAGTGCTGCACTTCTTCTTCTTCTTCTTCAACCTCGATATCATCAGCTAAGGCGGGTGTGAAGCTGACTGGAAATGCAGAGGAAGATAATAATGGAAGATGGAAAGATAGAGAGGATCAACCTTTGTATTTGGCAAGCGAGTATGGATGGAAAGTAAGGAGATTGGAGGAGGATCGAGACGAGACAAGGAAGGTTGCTCAAATTCAGGCAGAAGCATTCCACCAACCAATGGCATTCTTTGATGATTTCTTCTTTCAGTTTTTCAAGGTTTCTTTCCTTTTCCCTTTCTTATATCTCTCTCTTTTTTCTTTCTTTGTGGTTTCCTTTTCGTTTATTTTTCCGGTGTCTATATTTATATATTGGTTTCATAACGATGTTCGATAATTAATTAAAGAATAATTTCGTTCTTTTGATTCACGCAAGAAAATTCTACCTCGTTAAAACATGTGCATAATCTTAAAATTAAAATGATAAATTGGATCATTAGTGAAACAATTGGTAATAATTTGGATTTTGGAATAAAATTAGCCACTATATAGCTAGCTGGTTTAATTAGCTAGTGAATAAATCCTGTCAATATATGAAAATCGGAATAGAAGTATGCAGATGCATGAAAATCCTAAGTGTATATGCTACATTAATATAACGGAATAATTAAAGAGGAAAGTAGTTAAGGGTTTGTATGAGTTTTTACTGCTACTAAATACCAAAAAAAAAAACAGAAAAAAGAACAAAGATTAATGCTCTTATTTTTAACAGGCGGAGGTACTCGCCGGGCTCATTTACAAACTTAAGAACTCACCTCCAAGCAGGTAAACTTTTTCATATTACACGACTTTTAATTTAATTAAAGATGTAAGAAAGAATAAACAGAGACAAATATGCGATAAAATATCTATATATATGTTGAACAGGTATGCATGTTTAATCGCGGAGTCTCCCTCGGATGCTAATTCTGAATCGCAAAGAAAACTGGTGGGTGTCGTGGATGTCACAGCGTTAAGAGACGAGGCTGTTCTTCAACACCTTCATGGGGCAGAGGAATACCTTTATGTTTCGGGACTTGCTGTTTCAAAACGCTTTCGGTACAATCTCTCTCTCTCTCTCTCTCTATATATATATATATATATATATATATATATATGTATATGTCTTATTAGATTTTTGCGATACTGCGGTTGAGCATGGCCTGTAAATATGGTTAACAGGAGGAGGAAGATCGGTAGCTGCTTGCTCAAAGCTTGTGAGGTGCTGTCGGTTTTATGGGGTTTCAAGTATCTTGTCCTTCGGGCTTATGAAGATGACTTTGGTGCTCGTACATTGTACAGAAATGCCGGCTATCGAGTTGTCTCAGGTGATCCGCCATGGATGACTTCTTGGATTGGGAGAAGGCGTCGTGTTCTTATGATCAAACAATGTGATTTCCTTAATCTTATTAGCTCTACCTTTCAGTCATAACAAGGGCTGGAGATTGGAGAGTGGAGACACATCAATATATATATATCTAGAACATTGTTGTTCATTGCAAATATTACTTAAATGAATAAATAAACGAAAATATTTTAAAAGGTGTTGTCTTTGTATTTTCCCTCGTTTATTACTTTCATGCTAACTTTTTATTCTAGGTGTAATTTGCAGGTAAGTCATATCGTCCGATTTATCACTAAAATATATTATCAGCAGTCAAATGCCCAACGATTTTGCAATTATAGAATTCTTTCACCCCAAAGTTTTGCTTGTAAACCGTTAGTAATGTCAACATTAAATAAAATTAATCCTTGCATCCGCCTTTATTATTAGGTATTAAACCTCTTGTAGCAGCATTTTCACCCTTTCTGTATTCAAAATAAACATATGAAAGAGCTAGGACATTTTCATATCACCAATATAGGCTCTCTCAATAGGTTGATCTTGGAATATATCGTAGCCATGGAAGTATATTTGGTCAAATTACAAGCATAATTCATTACATTTGTATCCATCAATTGCTTTCCATTAAAGGTTCTTCTGTTTAAATAAAAGTACTCCAATTATATTAATGATCATTCACAATTTTATATTTATAACATTTTAAATTCCATCAATTAATACAGCCAATATCATGTTCACCAATGCTATAATTATCAACTAGAATTTGTTTAGAAACCAAAAAAAAAAAAAATCAACTCGAATTTGTCACACCAACCATGTGGGTGGGTAATTTTTTTAACAAAAGTAGTTATTTTAAAGTAGTTTTTAGTATAAAAATAGATAATTTTTGTAAGTTTTTTAAATAAAAATTATGTTTTAAAAAATATTAAAAGACATTAACATCCCTAATCTATAATCATTATATTTTTAAAAAATTATTTTTTGGTAATTTTACCAACTGAGTTGGTGTCATTTGGTGTGACACAAACTCAGCTATTCCCTATAATTTTATTAAAGAAAACAAAAATAAAAAATCAGTAAAAGTAAGAATTTATATATATTATAATTTGACATACCCATTATGTTAGTGTAATAATTAATTAAAAAAAAAATTATAAGTAAAAAATATAAATAATTTTATAGGTGGGTAGTTTATTAAGAAGTGGATAGTTCATAGTTTTATTGGTTTAGTGGATATTTTTTTAAAAAAAATAAATATGTATATAAAATTTGAAAAGACAAAAATATTTTTATTTATTTTTTATGTTATAATTATATTTGATTAATTTTATAATTTCACCAATTAATTTGATGTCACTTGACTCAGTCATTCTCTTTATAATATAGATATATATATATATATATATTATATGTGTGAGTAAAATAGATTATCAAATTAAATAATAATTTATATTAATTAAAAAAGGTGGGAATTATGAAAGTAATAAAAATGGTAGAAAAAATGGGAAAAAAAGTGTGCATGTGATGTGGATATAGATAATGTATGGACTTGCTGTTACTTGTTAAATTAAAATTTGTCATATATTTATGTTAAATATATATTTGCTTAAAATTTCATAAACTAGTTGTTCACCCTTTCTTGAAATGTCATTTGCATTGAAGCAAACACGTAGGTTTGAATTAATTGCTTATTATTTTTCTCCCTTTTAAATCTGCTAATTTATAACCTTCATCCAACTACAAGTCTACAACAACTATAGCGACCCCTATGACCCCTATGACCACTTATATTCTTTATTCGTATTTCAGTCATGTTTGACCATTTATAGATTTATTATCATTTTTCTCTCTTTATTAGCATTACTTAGAAATTTTTGGCAAATCTACCGAATTCTAAGATATATAATTAATCTGAATATTTTTGAAAAAGAAAGGAAAAAAGGAAAGAAAAACTTTATAGAAAATGACAAGTTTACACGTTATTGGGTAACGGGTGAACAATCATTTTGTCCATTCAAATTTATATGCTGACACGGGACCAAAGTTACTTTAAGTTGAAAGACCCAAAGGCGATTTCAGAAGCTTATTTACGTAATATATCATGTATAGGAGCTAGGACTTCTTTGTAATTAACCCCTTCACCAGGGGCCAAAACATTTCCTTTTCTTAAACCGATAATCATATTCTCAGGTCCAGCCCAGAAAGTAAACTTGAAAGTTGGAAGTGAGGCCATCGATTTCAGATTTGGCAAAGCCTCACGGTTCTAAAGATCCCAACCCCCACTTACCGAATCATAATCATCCGCGTGGCGTTGTCCTCGTGCCGTGCGCCCTTTCCTTTTTACACTTACGTGGGATCTCTCAAATCCGTCCGTCAGAAGCTTCCTCAATTGCACCGTCGCCTTACACTTCATTCATTCATACTTACGTCGTCGTATTTCCCAACCATCGCCGATCCCGGCACACCCAACCCAACCACCACCACCGCGTTAGATATCTCCCTAGATTTCCCCCTTTTTATTTTCGCCTGCTTTGTATGCATTTAAATAATATATATTAATAAAATAAAAACAAGATATTATTTCATTATTTCTGATTTCAAAATACGCTCTCTATTTTCTTTTTTCTTTCTATAGAATTCAATTTCCCTCTGTAAACTTCACTTGGTCCTGCTTACTCTTGTCTCTTCCTCTTTTTCTTAAGTTTACTGTTTTTTATTGCCGCCTTTTCTTTTCTTCTCTCTTCATCGAAGTATACAAAATCAACATTCTCTTTTGCGGTTCTCGAGTTCACCGCAATGTCGAAATCAAATTCTCGAGACTCTTAGAAATGAGAATTAGGAATCATCGATTCGCCGATTTCACGATTTCGACGCTAAAGTGAGAGACGAGGAGAGATCAATGACTTAGACGGCATAGAAAGTTGGAAATTCGGCTGTTCTTGGTGGATTTTGAGAGGGCAGGAATGTCGAAGGTGGTGTACGAAGGATGGATGGTGAGATATGGACGAAGGAAGATCGGGCGATCCTTCATACACATGCGATATTTCGTGCTAGAGAATCGGCTTCTGGCTTACTACAAGAGAAAGCCACAAGATAATCAGGTTTTTTTATTTTGTTTTAGAGTTCTTAATTTTGCTTAGGTATTGTTTAGGTTCTTAAATTAAACATGTTTTTGAATTATTTTATGGTTTTTTAAGGTTTAATTTGTTTTCTTTTTGGATCGGAGAAGAGAGAAAAGTTGCTTTTAGAATGTTAAATTAGATGCAATTTGGTTTGGTTTAATTTTATTTTTAGTAATGGAACTTGTACGGTTGATGCCGCGTTGCTTTAATTAAGATCAGGAGCATCTTGTTGATAAAGGTGTCTGATATCTGTGGATTCTTACTGTTTAGGGAAAAGAGAGCAGAGGAATATTTATTTTCATTTTTTTGAAGAATCTGTGTGTTTCTTTTGACTATTCGCTTTTCTGCGATGTGTTCATTTCATTACTAAATGCACGCACTGCTGTTAACGATTAAAAGTTTCTGTGTTTTTCTAAATTTAGGTTCCAATCAAGACCCTGTCGATAGACGGAAACTGTAGAGTGGAGGATCGAGGCTTGAAGACTCAACATGGACATGTGAGTTGTTTTCTCCTCGTGTGTATACGTGTGTTTGGCTGTATACTATTTTAGCCTAGTTATAATGATAATGACAGTGCTGAATGTTACTGTTGGTAGCTGAGAGCTGAGACTGTCCACTATCAATCATATATATATATATATATATATATTTGTGTATGTATGTGCACGCGTGTATATATAAGCCTATCGTCAAGTCACGAATAATTGGCCATTTCTCTTGTCAATGGTTACTATGTGTTTTCTATTATTGTCTTCTAGTGATTTGGGAGTGTCCTTATTGACCAATTGTAATGTTTATACTTTGCTTCATATATTTTACTGCTCCCTTCCCCTTTCTCTCTCTTTCTTTCGTCAAGAGACTCATGACGCCCGCGCTTATTGTCTCAGTTTATGCATGAGTGTCCATGTAATCCTGATTGCACTGTAATGTTCAAGTAGCAGTAATACTCTGGTACACTGTGAAATGTATTCCTGTAGATAGAACACTCATTTATACTTCATTTTAACTTACTCATGGTCTATGTTTTGCAGATGGTTTATGTTTTGTCTGTTTACAACATGAAAGAGAAGTACCACAGAATCACGGTTTGTAGTTTTTATTTTATTTTATGGAAAATAGTAAATAAATGTGTATTCTTTGATGCTTAATAACCTGAGCTTGCTTGGTTGGTTATTCAAGTTGGAGAAATTGAAACATGTTTTTGGCATCTTCTCCGTTAGGCTCTTAGCTGCCACCATGAGGGGAGGGTGTAGGAATGGACCCCTTGCTGTCGGTGAATTACTTGTATCATGTACTTTGACAAATGAACAGTGGTCTTGCAGTTATATGCTGAAGGACTTAAGTCACATTAGCATAGATTGGTTTTGCACTTTGTTTTACCATCTAGACTATACTTGGAGTCCGCTTTGATTGATGGTTTGGTTTATTCCTAATTAAGTTAGCCTCTTTATTATGAGGTCATAACTTGAATTTATTGTTACATGGGACTGAAAACTTTTCATGATGGAACTAGAGTGATATCTGTTTTAGAAGTGATACTATCCACTGTGTTTCTCTCCCATTGTGCAAGCATAACTGACACATGTTTTGGATTTACAACGTGGCCTCTTTGACCCCTGTGTTTCTTTTCACAATCATTTTGTCCTGTACATCCAGTTGCAAAATCTTATGGTTTTGAATATTGGGAACCTAAAGTAAATCCATGTCTGCATTGTTCTTTCTAGATGGCAGCATTCAACATCCAGGAAGCCCTAATCTGGAAGGAAAAAATAGAGTCTGTTATTGATCAGGTGCATCTCTGAGTCTGTAACTTAATTCCTGCTTTCTTTCCATGTTTTAGATTTGCGTTTTGAAGTTGATCAACTTCTGTTGAATGGTTTAGGGTCACAATTTTTTTAGTGAACTGAATATATTGTGTTTACATATTAATCTGTTACCCAGATTGTTTCAATTGTTTATTTACATTTTTTTTCATATGCAGCATCAAGAGTCACAAATTGCAAATGGCAACAAATATGTTTCTTTTGAATATAAATCTGGGATGGACAATGGGAGGACTGCTTCTTCATCGGATCATGAAAGTCAGTAAGTGCCAATTTATCATTATTTTTCTATTTGCTGTTGGCTATGTATGTTGATAGAACTAGAAGTGAATGTTTGTTATATTAGTGGTGAGTCAGGTGGGCTTTAGTCAAGCTACCTGGGTGCCTTGAAGTCTTTGGATCAAATCCTCACGGGTAGAGAGTTATTGTCATAAATGAGTGGGGGAAGGTTAGAATAATTAATTTTGATAAAAAAGAGGTATTATGTTTGTGGGATTTCGTACATGTCTACATCTTCTCAAGTGTTGCAACTTTTAGAATATAGCATAGATGAATTATATAAATATTTCATGGTTGGAACAGGTAAATACGTTTTGATATTTTCAATATCAGCCCAAGCCTTGTTAGTAATCTGCTGGTTATAGATGAATATCAAGTGGTTCAGTATCCTCGCATTACTGCTGGCCTAGGAAGCATGGATACAGGACACGGGTACGGCATGACAGTAGTCACGGATATGGTGACACATCAATTTCCAAAAAATTAGGACACGACACGACAGGGATACAGGAATTAAAAAATAATAAATATATATTATGTAATTTTATTAATTTTGAATGAAAATATAACCAATATGCACTAAAGTTATTTCAAAATGTATAAAATTTACTTCTAAAAACTCCGAAAAAATACGTGAGGATTGAAGCCGTGTCCGTGCTTCATACCTGCTGGTTTAATGCATGATTACTCTGCTTCTGGTTAAGTTTAGTGACAAACTGAATAAAGCACAGTTCATATTGCTCCAGCTTCTATTCAAGGCTAATTGTCAAATTAAAATGAATTAAAGTGCTTGATTCTTATCAGTTGTTGGCTTTTTCCCTGAGTTTTTTTTCTTTTTTGGTAATGGTAAGACAAGTGATTATTGATCCTTGGCCAAACTTTTAATTTCTTAATTTTTTCTTAAGGTTCAGTGCCCAGGAGGATGAAGATGATGCTCCTACAAATTTACTTAGGAGAACGACAATTGGAAATGGTTCTCATTTGATTTCCTTTTCTCATTTCCTTTACTTTTTTTTGCTCAATTATCAGAATCTCAACATTTCTATAAAAATTTCAGGTCCTCCAGATACAATATTCGACTGGACACGGGAATTTGACTCAGAATTATCAAATCAAAATGCCAACAACCAAGCATTTTCTAGAAAACATTGGCGCCTCCTTCAATGTCAAAACGGTTAGTTTTTCATTGATTATTCCATTTTATTGGCTTTAAAGTTCAATCCAGGTATGAAAATCTCGAAAAGTAGTTTGTAGTGGAAGGGCATTTTAATTACCACAATACTGCAGTGGCATTGATGGATCGTGCTGAATCCCAACCTTTTCTTTGATATGACAGGACTTCGCATTTTTGAAGAGCTTCTTGAAGTCGATTACCTTGTATGGAACTGTTTTTTCATTGCTTGCTTTATGCCTTCTATTTATTTCTTTTTTCAGTGCATCAAAATGTTTTGGGTGTTAATTATCACTTATAATTTCTTTATATAGCCAAGGAGCTGTAGTAGGGCGATGAAGGCTGTAGGTGTTGTGGAAGCTACTTGTGAGGAAATATTTGGTCTTGTAATGAGCATGGATGGAACTCGATTTGAGTAGGTTTCCTATTTTTCGAATTAAAATATATATTTTAATTTTTTTAATGCATGAGAAAAAAATTCATACCTTTGTTCATCCAGATAATTTGTGAGACTTTTATTTGCTTTAGATATTTTGGGAGCTTTCCATATTTCATATTTATATTATTTACCCTCTGCAGGTGGGATTGTAGTTTTCAGTATGGTAGTTTAGTTGAAGAGGTAGATGGGCATACAGCTATACTTTATCACAGGCTTCAGTTGGACTGGTTCACTATGTAATATTTTCTCTCCAATTTAAATCATTTATGTTTATGCTTTCATTGCATTGATACTTTATCTTTTGAAGCAGTACCAGCATAGTTTGTTCTGTTTTGGGAACCAAAATTGTTAGGAGAACACAAATGGACCCCCTTTTAGCACATTTCTTTGATGTGACACAAACTTTGATTGTTGACAATATATTTTATCTACTTAATGCATTTAGAAAATCCCAAAAAAGGACAGGTTAAGCCTAGCATGCTGGATGCGTGCTGGTAAGCACCAAAAGAAAAAAGGGGAAAAGATGAAAGTTCACTGTATCAATAAATTGCAAGGGAAAAAAAAAACCGAGCAAATGGGAACAGAAGTAAGAGAAAAGACCTAGAGAGGAGAGAGATGAGTATGTGCTGGTGTGTTTACAAGAATCGAAAGATTTTTGCTTTATGGTTGTTGCCCACTAGCTTTGATATTTTACAGAAGTATTGGCTTAGTAATGTAGAATGGGCTGTCAATAAGATTGGTGAAGAGTTAATGGTTTTTCCCTAAAAAATTTCTTCATATAAACCATTGTATGATACTTATATGTATGTATGTATGTATATAAACTAATTGTTTTTAGATGACAAAGAAGGAACTTTTGAATTTTTACTTTACTGTTATAGGAGTGAGCTTACTATTATTATATCCAAGGTTTATTATAACTTTATTCACTTCATTGAGGATTATTCATACGACCTTGTCGAATATTTCTAAAATTATGCTTCAGTTTTCAATAGAATTTTTTGTTTCTTCTTCCTTCTTGAAGTATGGCAATTTTTCTAGTCTATGGCTTCATGTTTTTGCAGGTTTGTATGGCCCCGTGACCTTTGCTATGTGCGTTATTGGCGACGAAATGATGATGGAAGTTATGGTAAGTCTTTGCAGATTCACTTATATATTGAACTATATGCTTATTTTTCTAGCTTCAGAAATTTACCCTTTTTTCTTGTTTTGGTTATTGTGCAGTTGTATTATTTCGTTCTAGGGAGCATGAGAATTGCGGCCCACAACCAGGATATGTGCGGGCTCATGTTGAGAGTAAGCTCTATGTGAATACCTTGGTTGTGTGATGCTGAGACTTGAAGGATGGGTACTTAATTTGGAGTATATTGCATACTATGTGTTCTAATTTTCTCAGGTGGAGGGTTCAACATTTCCCCTCTGAAATCTCGAAATGGGAAGCCTAGAACACAGGTGCAGCATCTCATGCAGATTGATTTAAAAGGATGGGGTGTGGGTTTTATTTCATCATTTCAGCAACACTGTCTTCTTCAGATGTTAAATAGTGTTGCTGGTGAGTTCTTTTTCTCTATTTTGCATGTTAAAAATTTGCAGCATTCTGGCAATTTGACATCACATTGAAAGATAGGATGCTTTTTCATGTTTCCATGGTTTACTTCTTTTTATTTTCGTTATTTCAATCAGCATAAAGAAAAAATAAAATATCTAGTTTTTGTTGTGATACCAGTCTGGACTTCCCACTCTTATCCAAATAAACAGCTTGAAGAAGAAAAAAAGAACGGTGTGAGGGGGTGTGAGGCGATATTAAGAAAACTTCATTCCTATCATGTTTGTTTCAGTCTCTGTTCATCTACCTTTTTTAAGATTGTTGTTTACCTCTTACGACAGGATTGCGTGAATGGTTTGCCCAAACAGATGAAAGAGGTGCTCCTCCTAGAATCCCAGTTATGGTCAATATGGCTTCATCTTCAGTTTCCTTAAAGAAAACTCAAAAGACAGATGAGTTATCTGTTCCCCCTGCCCCTTCTCTTGATCAAATGAATGCTGCAAGCAGAAACTCTCTGTTGATGGATGAATACTCTGATGAGGATGAAGAACAAATGCCTGAGGCAGAACAAGAGGTTTTGTATTACCATTATCTTTATATATTTTTTGTTTGACTTGTTCCTAACTATGGGTTTCTTTTTCCCTTAAATTTTCAGGGATATCCTACTAAAAGCGACAATGATGTCAAGAGAACAGGTGGGTCCTAATAATGTTACATTGGTTTGTTTTGATGTAATTGGATAAGATTTTTAATTTATGGACTGACTTCTCATCTCAAATATACATTATTTTTGATGAATTAAAGCCCTGGAAGAAGAACCAATAGAGAAAATTGATTTGTCTTGCTTTTCTGGTAATCTACGACGTGATGATCGTGATAATTCTCGTGACTGTTGGAGAATATCGGATGGTAACAATTTCAGAGTCCGTAGCAAGCATTTTTGTTACAACAAAATAAAGGTTCCCATTCTTCTGCTTGTTTTCTTCTAATTACTATTTTTACATCCAAATCAATATCTTAAAGTCTTTGTTTTGTTATCATTTCCCCCTTTATATGCAATGAAGATTCCTGCGGGAAAGCATTTAATGGATCTTGTTGCTGTTGATTGGTTTAAAGACACAAAAAGAATGGATCATGTTGCTAGGCGTCAAGGCTGTGCTGCACAAGTGAGTCTGAGAAGTTACCTATTTAATGTTGTTTGCCTCTACTGTTCTGCTTCACTTCAGAAAGCTGTATCTTATTTCCTGAGAAAGCTGTTTGTTAGTATCTGGTTGGTATATTAAATGATTACTGCTCCATTTGATATGCATGGTTTCTCTGTTCTGCAATGTCTTTTAAGCCTTTACTAGGAATCACGGTGAACATTGTAATACGCATGGGAGATTGGAATCTGGTTACACTGAAACTGTTTGGTTCACTTCTATTTTTTTGAGTTGCATACCTTGCTGTAGTAACTCCTCAACCTGCAGAGTAGTTATTCAAATTGGATTCAGGTATGCAAGTGGCATTTCAAAATTTTTTGTTAGGTCCATTGGTTAGGTTGCAAAATGGAGGTGTCAGAGTCTCATTCCTTTGCCTACCCAATCTGCATGCTAAGACTTGAACCTAGGACCTCGAACTTCTGTAATAGTATATTGGGAAATGGGAATAGAACCCACAACCTTTAAACACATCCACGTTCTTGATTAGACAAATTATATCTGACAGATTCTGTACAAGCTAAACAGGAAACTTTTTTTTTTTGATGGAAACGATGAAGGATAAACTTGAACCAGTAGATTTAGTAAAAGGAACTTCAAATCAGGGTAACATGGTTATGTTACTACTATGAACATGCTACCTTTTTCTAGGGGAAAAAGGGAACCTGTAGGAAATAACATTAAACTTATAAGAACCATGTTCTGCCCTGACCAAGTTTCTTTAGTTGGTTGTGTTGGATCATAACTGACGATTCACCCATCCTTCTCCTAAGACCCTAAGCATATACTGCTTAAGTTTCTCGTGTATTGTCACTATCAACTTTATTGATGTAGAAAATCTGTTAATTCCTTTATGGAGTATATTTACTGGTCTTTGATCCTTGTTGCTTCTGTCTTTGTAGGTTGCTTCAGAAAAGGGGCTTTTCTCTTTGGTCTTTAATTTTCAAGTAAGTCTTCATAATTCAGGTAGTATTGTATCTTAGACTGATGGATAATGCTGAGTGGATAATGTTGTTTTTGTTCCAGGTTCCTGGCTCAACACACTATAGTATGGTATTCTATTTTATGACGAGGGAATTAGTACCCGGATCCCTTTTGCATCGATTTGTTGATGGTGATGATGAATTCCGCAATAGTAGACTGAAGCTTATTCCATCAGTGCCAAAGGTATCTATCTTTCTTCATTGTGTTTGGATAAGTGTTTAAATCAGGTTGATTGAGACAGTTGGAAGCAGTCTTCATTGTAATTGTGCCTCCATAATTCTTGTCTTCCATTGACCGTTGTTTATTAGGCTGCCAAGTCCTTATCACACACTTGGACCGTGTCATCATACAGTATTTATGTACACTAAGATTGCGTTTGGGAACTTGGATTTCAAAGAATGAATTTGGGTTTAAAAGTATTATAAAGTGTAATAAAATGCATGCAAATCTAACCTTCATGATTATTTTTCAAATTCATGTATTTGTTGAAATGTCTATTTAGTGATGAATTTGAAATACCTCTGATATTTGTGAATTTGAACTCGTCTTTTTATACCTTTCAAATATACAATCATATTGAATCTTAACTAATTTATATATAGTGTGTGCATTTCATTCTCACAATTTATATAGCAAATGAAATCCAAATTCACTCTCTCAAATTAATGTTTCCAAACATAGCATAAATTAATTCTATAAATCCCATACATGCATGGGATCCCAGTCATGTTCTCCATAATGTTCTCGAGCCTTTTGATTTCCTTTTATGCATGCAAGCATGAATATGTACACGTTAAAAGACATACCAAGGTGCATTGGTCATATTACATGGGTTTTTGCTGTTTCAAAGTTACAAGGCTGTGTCCAACCCTACCACAATGGATTTGCCTTTGCATACAATACTTTAAAGCGTGTATAAGAAATTGGTCAGTCATGTTTCTAGCATAGCTGCCTTAAATTACAATTTGGCATATTATTGTCTTATGAAGTAGACTTTCTTATACAGGTTCCTTGTCTGCAAAAAGTGATCCTGCTAATAATTTCATTGAAGTAATGTTTTGTTGTAAATTATTTTGTTCGTTTATTTTGGATATATCCAGGTTTAATGCTGTTGTACCATTACCTGAAATCTTATTCTGATTTTATTTTTCCAATTTCAATTTTAAAGTAAAATTAATTTTTGTTTTTGTTTGTTCTTTAGTTTTGGCTGGGGGCAAACGTTCTTTTTAGTTGATCAAGTTGGTTTTTAAAATGGTCCAAGGTAGCCTAATAATTATTGCATGAATCGTCTTTGCCCTATCATAAATGTGAATGTGGGAAATGTTTATGGATGAAATGGTAGGATCCTCTCCAGTGAGGTTAATTTTTGCTGAAAAAAAGAATGCGAGGGTCAGTCCTTGTCTTAATTCTATTTTTCACTTTGCTCCTTTGAAACTTGTTCTTGAATCGGTTGCATTTGAATCTTGCAGGGATCATGGATTGTGCGGCAGAGTGTTGGGAGCACCCCTTGTTTGTTGGGAAAAGCGGTTGATTGCAACTATATCCGTGGTCCCAAGTACTTAGAAGTAAGCATCCTTATGATATTTTTTAATACTTGTATGTAGCATTAAGTAAGGATCCCTTTTTTTTTTATACAAAGGAGGCCGCAGCCTTGGAATAAGGGACAAAGTTGCAGATGCTGGGATTCAAATCCGAGACCTACTGGATCCTTGTTATTGATATGGGTTTACTTGTTCATTTATCTCTGTAGGTTGATATTGACATAGGTTCTTCTACGGTTGCTAATGGAGTTTTGGGGCTTGTCATTGGTGTAATTACGACATTGGTGGTTGACATGGCTTTCCTTGTACAGGTACGGTTCTTTTAAAACATCAGTTGTCTCAAACTAGCCATAATACATGCTGACATGCAAGCAAAGAGATTTAGTAGAGCAGCATAATCTGAAGCAATCACTTTTGCAATACACACTGTTTTCATTATTAATGGCATGTCAGGGGCAATGAGTATATTATAATAATACAGGGGGTATGTAGTTTTGGACATAGGTTGTAGTTTTACCTTATATTTAAGCACAAAGTGTTGGTGTCATAGGGCTGTCCAGGGCCATTGCCCATTGTTGCTAGAATTTAGGCATGGGGCATTAAGTCACATTTGTGATTTACTTGTGTTATATATATGTTGGCTTAAAAGTGGTTGTATGTTCTCGTTTTTTTTCCCCACTTAGGCAAATACAACGGATGAGCTGCCAGAGCGGCTAATCGGTGCTGTTCGTGTTTCTCATATAGAGCTATCGTCTGCCATAGTTCCAAAGCTCGACGCGGATCCATCATGATTGTTTTGACCACAGCTGATTTTATACGAATCATTTGTTCTGATATTCATATTTCATTCGCATTTTCTCTGTCATTAACATTTACAGGAAGGTGCCATCACTTTTTCCAAATGGGATTTTCAGGAAAATTAGTTAAAGGAAAATGAAAATTTTAACGTCGGCAAGCTTGTTAATTCTATTTCTCTGGTTGGCTATTTGTTTAAGGAAAAATAAATTCAAACAGATCCTCGGAACAAATGGAAGAGGTCAAGAGGGTAAGAAGGATGATGGGACTGTTATTGTCATCGTTTGATGTAATCTATAAAAAAAAATCTATCGCAAATCTACGGCAGGATGATTTTGCGAAATATATTGGCAGCATTTTATTTCAAATTCTGCTCTTTTGACTTGAGAACTACAAACACTCAGAGGTAGAAAATAGAAAATAGAAAAATAAAATAAGAGAGAGAGAGAATCATAAAATAATGTTGGGTGAGGTATAAGTTCATGTCCAGCATCAAATTGGAGACAAATGGTTGAGTCAGATTTTTTTTGTTGAAACAGTTGTAGTCCCTATCAAAATTCATGAGAATCATAACCGAGTTGGTTGGTGTTACTTTGGCTTCTTTGGAAATTTGGTATACGAAATGAATGCTTAGTGAATTATGAAATGCTCAATGTTATTGTTCATGGCGTCTTTTGAAATGTCTTTTTATGTTTACCCGTGTACAAGTATAAAAAAACAGATACCTTCAACATTTCAGAACTGTCTGTCTGTAGCGATTCCATGGAATTATTGCCCATCAACATAATATAAAGGTAAAGTTAATGGTGCTAGAACAATATTCGATCTCGAACCGAAAGAAAACAAGCTAATAGTGGTAAAGTATGATCTTAAGAAAGTAAAAATGTTATCTAATCATATGCTACTGAAGTGTGTGTGTGTGCTAAATTATTTTGTGAAGAACATGCCTCTCTCCACAGTACAATAATATTCTTCTCAAACTCCCCCAGCAAAAAGAAAAAGGGGAATTACAAGCCAGACTCTTCCATAACAGAAATCTTTGTGCCAATAAAATCCTTAAAAGCATCCAAAGAAGCAGCTGAACTCTCTGGGAAACCATGATGAAATTTAGTGCTAAGCATCACTGCTTTCCTTTTAATCTCTTCATTTCCCATTAGCTTCTCAACCCCATTGGCTATATCATCCTTCTTGATCTTCTCTAGTGATGGATTGTCAGAAATCATGCACCCAACTTTAAGATGATTCACAACCAATTTGGCATTGTAGGGCTGATCACCCCTGATAGGCCATGCCAATAATGGCACCCCACGTCCGATTGCTTCCACCGTAGAATTCCATCCACAGTGTGATAAAAACCCACCCGTTGATGGATGACTTAATATCAACAACTGAGGCGCCCATCCGTGTATTATTAAACCTCTTTTACCAACCTTTTGGTCCAAACCATGAGGGAAGTAACTCTTTTTTTCAAAGTCTACTACATCACTAGAACCAGGTTGGTTTCCTAAGAACTGAGGTGGACCTGGTGGTGGACCTGGTCTGCCTGATCCATGTTGGATTACCCAAATAAATGGCCTGTTTGAGGCTTCTAATGCATCAGCCAATTGCTCGAATTCTTGCTTTGTGGGAGCAACTTCGCTACCAAAAGACACGTACAGCACTGATCCTTGCGGCTTTGAATCTAACCATTCCATCACTTCATCTTCCGTTACGTTAGACTGTTTGTTGGCTCGGATTTCATGATCGCGAAGCAATGAATCGGATGATTTCCAAAACTGTTGGGGCAATAGTGGGCCAACACCCCAAACTGGTTTACCAATTTGGGTCCCTAAATAATCAAGAAATTGTCCCTCAAGATCATTGCAACTATTGAGCATCAATGCAACCGAGTCATTGGCAGCTTCCATCCAGGGTGGCTGACCACCTGGTTGGGGTCGACCCATTTTCTGTGGTCCAGGCCCATCCGGAGGCCCATGGAAAAAGCCATGCCCTGGTGGTGGTGGTGGCCCACTTGGAAAGCCGAAGCCACCAAGCCCAGGAGGTGGTGGTC
Source organism: Fremontodendron californicum (assembly GCA_030761205.1). Taxonomy (NCBI): domain Eukaryota; kingdom Viridiplantae; phylum Streptophyta; class Magnoliopsida; order Malvales; family Malvaceae; genus Fremontodendron; species Fremontodendron californicum. The sequence continues at coordinate 35,443,430 of JAULJL010000008.1, read as the reverse complement.
CAGGTGGCGGGCCATGTTTAAGATCGGAATCTGTCAAAGCCATTTCTTCAGGTAACCCAGGAAGCAAACGGGTCTCTCCAGGCTTGATATCCACTACGTGAGCCTTACACACGGCGTACTCCAGAGCTGCAGAACATGCACCTGAGGTGAAAAACCCAATTGTCGGAATCTTATATTTCTTGAATATATCATCTGTCCAATCCATCATTATATCAATTACTGCACAAGCAGGTTGGGCGGTATTCTCGAGCAGTCTTTCAATGCCTTGAGCTAAATCTGAGTGGTGGTTATGGGGATGGTTGGGAGGATTTGAACTGGGCTCTGGTGGATTTAGTGGCGCAGATGGTATTTGGGCAACTTCAATGAGAGGATGCACCCGGAAGGAGGAGGGTATAGAAGAAGAGAAATTAGAGGAAATGATGAAAGTTGTTTTGAAATTGCGTGAGGCAATGTGCTTGCATAGTTCCATGCATGGGAAGAGATGGCCTTGCCCAAAGAATGGAATTACCCATATTTGGCTTTCACTTGACATTTCTGTTGAATTTTCTTTGGCTTGGTGGTTTCAATCTAAGGCAGCTACACGGTTGATTCACTCAATTTATAGTGCTAGAAAAAGTAAGATGAAGATGAAGACTTAAGGGTTAAGGTTTTTACTGGTAGGTAAGGAAAGAATTTGGACTGGTAGTTATGAGAAGTGGAACTGAAGGCGGATAATCTTGGAACATTCTGGGATACAGGATTTGTTTATCGAATAAAATTTGAAGCAAGATGTCAATAGATTGTAGTTATAGTTTTCAGCATCAATTGAATTAATTTGCTGCATGGATCATAGTCAACAAGCTAAGGATAAGGGTTGAAGGAGTTAAGGTAAGGTCGGTGCAGCCAGCAGCATAGCACTTGCAAAGTTACGCGTTTGAATTAATGATTTTACTGCGTTCTAACTGTTTGCTCCTTTCTTTATATATAATTGTTTAATTCGTTAAGGAATTGTATAGTCGGCAAGCCAAAAATTTGTCCGCGTTAAGGAAACTTATGCCACTTCTACATGCCCTACATCCCTTTATATGAGTTAGACAGAAGAGATGCACTCGTAACGAGGATGACAGTAAAAAATTAAATATTTGAAGATTTATTTTTCGAATTCGGATATTAACTTTGTTATTCACAATGCATTCGAAATAGATTTGGATATGAATTTTTGAATATTCGTTATCTGAATCTGCTTTGGTTTTGATATAGATAGTGTCGGATATCCGAATTCTTTTTTTATATGGATAATGGATTCGGATATCTGAATCCGATATCTATTTACATATTTAATACTTGTTTAATTTTATAATTTTATTTTTTAAACAAAAATTGATTTAATAAATTTAAAATTTAACGGATTCAGATATAGGGATGACAATAGAGCGGGGATTGCTTTATCCACCTCCGCCCCACTATTGCATGGATGTTGGAAATATCCACCTCCATGGATGTCGGTTACATCTATAACCGCTCCAAGATGCTCCACTCCGCAACACTCCAATTTTAATTAATTATTTTTAACTTAATATTATAAAAAATTATATTATAATTTATTCATAAACATAATTTTAGTGTTTAAATTTTTTTTAATATATATAATATACATATATATACTAAAAGTATATATATATATATACATATAAAATATTAGTATATATAGTTTTAGTATATATATCTAATATATGTACTAAAGGCATAAGAAAAAAATATAAAATATTTTAAGAGGTAAGATAGTAACTTCAAAAGTCGGGGTAGGGCAGAGTGGAGCAAACATTTATCAAAACTGCCCCTCTCCACCTCGCCCCATTCTTTAAAAAAAAAAAAAACTCTCCATTCAGAGCGGATCGATACGAAATTTAGCAGCCGGATCGGATTTTGTCATCTTTATTCGGATATCCAACGGATATTGCTTTTTAAATCGGATGCGGATTCAAATAGTAAATTAATAATAAACGAATTCGAATTTCGAATAAATTAAACGGATTCAAATATTTTTAAAAAATTATAGAAATCCGATCCTTGTGATCTCTAACTCCTAAGAATTAAGATCATGATGACAAATTTAAGTAATGCTATATAGGTTTTACACTTTATTGGTTTAAGCCATTCTTTCTTAGTCGGACTGGTTGAGATGGATAGATTTTGCCTTTAGCAAAGACTTATATCTAGGGGTGAGCAAAATCCGACTCGACTCAAAAAAATCGAAAAAAATTTCAAATTTCGAATTAAATAGTTCGGTTTATTAGAGTTATTCGGATTTTCGGATCAACTCGACTAAGTAATTTGAGTTATATAGTTTAGCTAGGATTTGATTTATACAACTCGAATAACTCGAAAATCCGAATAAGATATTTCTATACGACGTCGTTTTACTCATTTGAGTTTGATACTAAGCTTGAGTTTTGCGTTTTCCTTATTTCGTCTTCCCTTTTTACTCTTTAGCTCATTTTTGTTGGGTCATTTATTTTTGTTGTTTGTCACCATTCAGTAGAAAAATAAATCCACATGAGCTGTTGACTGCATACTTATTGTCTTAATAATTTATCATTCATTTTTTTCCCTTTGAAATTGACAAGTCTAGATTGAAAGTTTACATTGAATTTTTTGAGTTTGAAAAGGGGAAGGCTATCACTCAATGCTTCATTCAGTTAAAGATTGAAGCTTTTGGTTGATATCATGCACATTATCAAGCTAACCAAACGATGAAATTCAAAAGATAATGAATTCTCTTTTTTTAAAGGCCAATAGTAGGCTATTTATTTAGTATGACAAGTCTTTGATAGTTATATTTATAAGAAAAGATAGAACACAAAAAAAATATATATATTTGTAATTTCATAGAACTAAATTTCAAAATTATAGATATACATGCATTTACAAGATAACAGTAACATGATCTAGTCAATCAACATTTACAATATAACATTTTAACTCGAATAAATTATTCGATTCGATTCGACTCGAATTTGTTTTAACTCGACTCGATTCGCTAAAATTTCAAATTGAGTTTGGTTGACAAAATAGGACTCGTCAACTCGACTAATCCGAATTTTTTTCACTCGACTCGATCGAACGCTCACCCCTACTTATATCCTCAAATCTTAGGGTAATAATTCGATGATAACTCAAATTCATTATCAATCTAATCTGATAAAAGATTGCCACAAGAATAAACGCTCACATACCCCTTTTTAAGCCATGATTATAAGCTTCTTTTTGGTTAACAAAATCCTTAAAAGCATCCAATGCAGACTCTGAACTAGCCGGAAAACCATGACTAAAACTTTCCCTCAATGCAAACACTCGGTTACCCATTTCTTCATCTCCCATTAGCCTCTCAATTCCCTTCATTATTTCATCCTTCTTAACCATCTCTGATAGATCATCTGTCACCTTATATCCCACCTTAAGTTGATTCACCACCAGCTTTGCATTATAGTATTGGTCTCCCCTAATGGGCCACGCCAAAATCCGGACCCCACTTCCTATTGCTTCCATCGTCGAATTCCACCCGCAATGGGATAAAAACCCGCCCGTTGATTCATGGCTTAGTATCACCAATTGTGGTGCCCATCCGCATATTATCAAACCTCTCTCACCCACTTTCTTATTATCCAACAATCCATCTGGGTTATAACCTGACCCGGATTGTATCACCCAAACAAATGGTTGGGTTGATTCTTCTAATGCGCTGGTTAATTGGGCGTATTCATCCAACGCTGGACCCACTTCGCTACCAAATGCAACGTATAAAACTGACCCACGTCGCTTCTTGTCCAACCATTGGATTACTTCATCTTCGCTTACATTTGATTGGCGATTATGCTCCCTGATGGCAGCACCGCCACTGGTCAGGGAATCGGACGGGGAGTTCCAGTATTTCGCCGGGAAGAGAGGGCCCACGCCAAAAACTGGCACACGGATATGATCAGCCATGTAATTAAGAAACGGACATTCCAGATCATCACACGTGTTGAACATCAAAGCTATTGATCCCTCGATAGCAGCGACCCACGGCGGTTCGTCGCCCGGCTTTGGAGACCTCTTCTCGCTGGTTGACCGCCGTGTGGGTGTGGCGATCCAAATAGTTTTCTTTTAAGATCCGAATATGTAAGACCCATTTCTTCGGGCAACCCGGTGATTAAACGGGTCTCGCCTGGCCTGATCTCTGCCGCTTGGGCCTTCCAGGCACCCCACTCCATGGCGGCCGCACACGCGCCGAAGGTGAAGAGCCCAATTACTGGGATGTTAAATTTCCAGAAATGGGCTTTTGTCCAGCCCATTTGGAAATCAACAATAGCACATATAGGCGGGGGTAAATTTGGGATTTTGAAGCAGTTTTCCAGGTGAGCTTCGAGATCCTGGGCCGCCTGCTGCAGGAGCAGGTCGGATCCGGGCATGATGCGAGCGGGGGCGGCGATAGAAGCGGTTTTATGGGAGAAAGAGGAAGGAATGGAAGGGGAGAGATAAGAGGGAATGATGAGGGTAGTTTGGTAGTTTCGAGAGGAGAGGTGGTTGCAGAGTTCCATGCAAGGGTGGAGGTGACCATGGCCAGGCCCTGTCACAACCAGGATTTCAGCCGCCATTTTTTGGATTTTCGTCTCTTATCTTTTAAAGGTTATGGCCTTATGGGAATGAAGTAGTATGTGCAGAAGAAGAAAGAGAGAAGAGGGTAACTTACTAGTGAGTTTCTGATGATTGATGTTTATTAATAACTAGTAGGGAAGTTAGATGAGGCTGCTGTTATTTTCCAAAATGAAGTTTTTAACTATTTTCCACTTCCACAAAAGAATTTGATTTATTGAACATTTACTGGCTAGGATTAGGGATGGCAAAACCCGATCCGACCGATGGATTTCGAACCGATCCGATCCGAATGGAGAGGTTTTTTTTTTTTGAACAATGGAGGCGGGGCGGTTTTTTTTGTCTGAAAGGCGGGGATAGAGCAGTTGTGGTAATTGCCTGCTCCGCACCGCCCCGTCCCGAATAGTGAAATTACAATTTTACCCTTACATATTTAGCTTTTAAATGAATAATAAAATAATATAATTAAACTTATTATTTTTATGTTTATATTTAATTTATTTTTAAAATGCTTTATTATTTGAAAAAAATAAAAATAATTAATAAATATCAAATGGGGCGGAGCGGAGCGGGGCGGTTATGGATGTAACCGACATCCATGGAGGTGGTAGTGGTATTGAAATTTCAACATCCATGGCGGAGCGGGGCGGGGCGCGGAGCAGTACAATGGCGGGGCGGGGGCGGATACTGCAAAATCCGCCCCCGCCCCGCTCCATTGCCATCCCTAGCTAGGATGTTTCACTGGATATTCACATCATGCCATAGCGGATAGATGTGTAGTCAGAGGCGAAAGCAGAAATACTATTTAAGGGGCACATATATATATATATATATATATATATATATATATAAAAAGATTTAAAGCAAAAATAAAAATTGTGTATGAAATTAACCTTTCTAAAGTTCGGTTACTTACCGGCTCTTCCGGGTCTAACCTTGAGCAAGCAAAATTTTTTGCTATGCGAATTTGATTCGATCCGATTTATAGACAATTCTAGTATGTATGGAATGTATGGTGTGATTGATGCCACATGGTATGTATGGAAATTCTCAAGCAGCAGGGAGAATATCCAAGGCAACTTCCTTGAGGGATGGCATTGTTTCCTGCTGATGCACACAAAAATACTTGCCCCCCACCCTTCTAAGTACTCTCCAAGGACCTGGATAGCACCTAATTGAAAAAGGAAAATAGAAAAGACAGTTGTTGAATTTAGTTGTGAAAGCACAAGAAAATTCAGCAGAAAAAATTATGAAGCAAACCTGAAAAGTGTTCCTCCATTGCGTCCCTTAAAGTTATGTATGTAATATACAGACTCCATCATGGGCAGGAGGGTTTTGGTAAGTGCTGCCAGCTTAGGGTAGAAGAAAGATGGATAATCTTGGCTCATTCAAGGACCAACTATTTAAACTATCATTTGGAATCTAAATGATTGAAACAATTATATAAAGATTAAATTGAATTCAAAATTAGCAGGAACAATGTATGATTCACCAAGGATACACCCAGATCTGATACGGTCAAGTTCTCCATTGAATATAATCAGTTTTCTGGTTGTATTCATTACAGCTTCCTTGTAAAGCTCTTCCACCACAATCATTTCTGCATAATAGATAGCAGACATAAGCTTCATGGATCAGTACACATCAACAAGAACACAGGATGTTTGAAACTACCATTAACGTTAAAATATGGATAGCCAACTAGGAACAGTTCATCATCGGGCTTTACCCGGTCTGCCATTTTCACTTTCTCACCAAAACCAAAATCCTCAAAAAAAGATGGTTTTGTTAGATAGTCCAATTTGAAAGAAACTCCTTCAAACACTTGTCTTGCAAATTTAGCTTCATTTGCCTCTGGGAAAAACTGAAATTTTACAGCAGAGGTTTATACACATAAATTATGAGCTATAAATACAGAAACTTGATGAGATCAATGGGATCAGTAGTTCACTCTGTGAATGCAAATACAAGAGAATAAGAAGGCTTATTCATTACAAAGCAAACATAACAAAGGAAATCAGAACAGTTTAGGGCCTTTAACAAGCTAGAACTACAGGTTAAAACAAAGGAAATCGAAATGACAACCTTTCAAATACTTACTAAAAGTTTAACAATAAAAATCATTCTTTAGAAAAAGTTATAAACACTTAAGAACAGTTCCATGATGCTTATGTTAAAAAAGGCTATAAGCATAAAGCTAAGAGTTGCTTTGATGCCTCCATCTTCTCACTAGAATATCCTGATAAGTATCTATAAAGGGTCATCTAACATTATATATAGTTGTATTTGTCTTAACTTTGGAATTGACACTTACTATTCTGGTTCGTCTCGCTTTCTCTGGAGTTACTAAAATGTCACAAAATTCACGAATCAACTGCATGCTTTCAGTCATTTCATTTCCTCCTTCACCATCACCTGATGTGTAGTTCACATATAATCAGAAGAAATAGAAGTAAAAAAAAAAAACAGCCGGAAAAAAAAGAAAAAAACACAGGGAGAAAAGAACCTGGTACAGATGCAAGTCCAGCTGTTGGGAATTCAATCTCCTGTAACAGATATTTGTATGTCACAATCTATATTGGGATTGAACGAAGTATTTGCTTTTAATTCTTCAATTATTACGCAGTGCTATCTCACCATCAACTGTTTGCCATCCTTCAAAGCCAATTCAGTTGCCTTTTTTGCCTGTTAGTTGACACATGTCCAAAGGAATAAGATTTTACCACTGCAATAGTTGCTAGAAAATAATGGGACAAATAATCACAGTAAAAAGAGGAAACAGAGTGTATTACCCTCCTTTTGTTATGAAATTATGCTACTTTAATCACTCATCTTCAAATCACTAGCATCTCTAATTCCTTCAATAACTTATTGTTTGGCTATAGTTGTATTATACTAGAACTAGTGCATAAATGGATATATCTTGATGTGATCTACAACGTACAAGTTCAAACATTATTGAAACTTGGAATTTGGAAATGAAAGCTTATAGCACAATTAGACTCAGAACATATACAAATATAGCATGGCAAAAGTTTTCTCCTATCACTTGTAAGTTGTAAATGCTTTTATAAAAGAAAGTTTAGTACAGTGAAAGCACAGACCGGAAGAGCAAGAAAAAGAAAAAAAAAATTTATCCAGCTATAGAGGTTTAACCCTCTGCAAATCAATCTCAGTTTACACCAAAACTTCCTCTAACTATACTGTTCTAAGCCTACAATAACATATAAGAGACAGAGGCTTACTTGTTTAAGAAGGTCAATGTAGTCAGTGGGGAACGGCGTATCAAATTCAATCGAGTTTTCCCCCTCCTTGGAAACTGAATGAGTAATTAATTCGAGATTCCTTGAAGAACCAACAATTTGGTGCAAACCCATTTTTCCTTTTATACCGGCATTTGTGTTAGCTTCAGTCCAATGACTTCTGGTTTGAAGAACCTACAATTTGGTAGAAACTAATTAATCATTACGCAAAAAGAGCAGACGATCGAGGACAAAATATTAATTCATCACAATTTCACTCGATTTTCAGAGGTTCATCTATATACTGTTAACACTAACAAGAAATTAATCAAAAAAAAAAAAAAAACTTTCAGAAATTAAAACCGGAAGCATAAGTGTTTCAATAAACTATTTTAAACACTTCAATTCATTAACCAAAAGAAACACTAAAAGAGAATAGGGATAATCTAATTCAGTAACCAAAAGAGAATGTTAGCTTTCATAGGCAAGTTTATTTGTGCGGGCAATGCATTGAACAATATATGTAGACAGAAAACATGATAAAAGATGAAGCTTGGTTTACCTACCTTCCAGTGTGGGATTGAAGATACTGCAAAGGCAGTAGTAGATAGCAGCATCTCTCTCTTTTGTTTTGGAACCACAACGGCCGTTATGTTAGTTGTTAAAATTGTTAGCTTTTAATTTATTTATTTATTTTTTGGATAAGTAAGTTTTTAATTTATATTGAAGCAAGGGAAGTAAGAAAGTGCAGTGCAGGTTGAACTCTTCAGCGGCTTCTCATAGTCATCGCCACACTGCACTCTCTGACTCTGACGTGCCGCGTTCTGCACCACTCAGGATTGTTTTTCTATTTTTCCATTCTACTTTTATCTTCTTTTTATTCTAGTCCTTATCCTTTAGAATTAATAAAAATGTTTAAAATTTTGTTTTCAAAACTTTAACTAAATAAAATTTATTATACTACAATTAGATTTCTGGAAAAAATATTTTGAAAAGATAAAAGAGAGATTGTCTTTTAAAAAAAAAAATATTTTTTAAAAATAATTAAAAAAACATGTTCATGTTAGATTTGTTTATGGATTTTTCATTTTTACTTCTATTTTGTTAGATTTTTTTTTAATTAATTTTGATTGAGTTTGTGTCATGTTATAATTAGTATGTTGAGAATACACATAAATTAATTATTTAATTGAAGAACTAAAATAGAGTTAAAATCATGATAAGGTAAAAAAATCCAACATTAGGTGTTGCAATAAGAAATGCATTAATATTCACCTTAAACATCACCCGAAATCCAAATTGGAATATTTTACACACACACACACATATATATATATATATATATATATATATATATATATGTAATCCTTATCTTACAAATAAATACAAATAGCGAATTTTGAATTATTATTATTTTTGGTTGGAATTAATGCCAAATATACTACATTTTCAGTCATATATTATATGGTTTAGATTTTAGTTATAAATAACGCATCAGGTAATCCTCAACCGTTGTATACTTGACTTGTGGATACAGCATGGAGGCTTCCTCTGCTCCCTCATCTACTTCAAAATTCGCAAGGCATCCCTCATAACACACGTGATAGTAATGTGTTAATCCAACTTGCTCTGCATAATCTTGTTCTGCATCCAACATTGATTGATTAGGATTCGGAAATTAATTAATTATTTATTTAAACAATTAATACCCCATCGTATAAATTATAAAAAAAAAAAAAATAATAATAATCACCTTTCATAAGCGCCAGAAAGTCTTCTTTGGAAATTGAAGACTTAAGAAGCTCTTTCCCGATCAATTTCTCCCATATCTGGACTACTTCTCTTTGAGATAAGATGTTTTTGGGTGGCCTTATATACACCGTTTTGTTTAGAGTCCGAGGGTCATCTATAGTTTTCATGCTATACGTTGCTATATCATCTTCATCAACATAAATTGCTGTCCAATGTTTCAGTAAAACAAAAACAAAAACATCATCGAACAACTTCAGTTTGTGTTGTTGCTGCTAGATCCCATGTAACTCAACCATGACATCAACAGTTCGCTAGCTAGCTTTTGGGAGTCTTTAGATCCAAGTAATTAATAGGTTTGCCAAAGTTTTTAATTTTGTTTGTATGATTAATTTCTGCATATGCCTTTAATTACTTTGGCGATCGAAAGTAGAGTGATTTAATATTCTCCTAGACAAGAAGGAAGAAATTAATTGTATGGACTTACCCTTTTGATTGCCATCTCCTAGCAAGCGAACATGTTCCCTTGAAGGAAGGATAAAACCAGGTTGGCACAAACCACCGAGGAAGTAACCAGCAAAGCAATTCGCAGAAACATATGTGAAAGGAATGCCAGCTTCTTCAATTGCTCTCCTCACCACCATTTTGTCATCAAATGTCACCCTTCCAGGTTCCATTGCATTCTCCATTCTTGCAGGATCAGTGCCAAATTCAGATGGCAGGAATCTCTGTTGCATTCATTACATCAAATTATATATATTAATTTCAACAAAGATCTTCTCGTTCTCCTTCTCCTTCTAGTTCTAGCACATAGCAATTACTAAAAATATATAGTCAGTCCAACAAAATACGTGTTTGGTAGACTAGTAGAATTAAGCTAAGTACAAAATCTTCCACTCTTATCTACTATTAATGATTTTTGCAGTCTTTGAAAAGTTCAAATTATTATTCTATATCCTACTATATTTAAGCAAGATTAAGCAAGATTTCCCATTTGTATACGTAGCCCCAAGAAAACATTAACATATGTAGGAAAGTGACAATTAGCTATCTTAATTAATCAGCCTATACCTTAACATTCCCAGCCTCCTTGATGGCATCAACAAGCTTGAGTTGAAGCAATATTTGGTGACTACGGATATGAACACCAGATATTGCACAAATAACCACATCTACTAATTTCACCGCATTGACAAGGCTTTGGTTATCGCTAAATGAACCAGGCACAAGATGAGCTCCCTGCTGCTTAAATGACAACAGCATTTGCACCTTCTCAATATCAACACCTATCTCCTCCCTATTCAGCACATAAGTTTCGTGACCTTGTGCTAAACTTGCCTTAACTAGCCTCTTTCCCAAGTACCCGGTTCCCCCAACTATGAGCACTTTGCTTTTGATGGCCATCTCTGATCTTTCTTCTCTCTTTCACTCTAATTCTCTCTGTCTCTTCAGGTATCTCCTTCACGGTTTTTTATACAGTAATGGAAGTGTTTTTTGTTCTTGTTTTCACCTTAGCTTTGGGTTCACAATTATGCTGTTGCTTCAATCCAATAATGTCTTTGTTTTATTTACTAAATATGCGAGGCTGTAGTTTGGCGTAGCAGGTAAGAGGTGACCTTGCCTATAATTGAACCAACTGTTTTGAACAGGTTCGTCAAAAGAAGGCTACACTGTTTCAAATTCTTATGAAGATCCCGCTTGCTTTTCTTCCAAACGAAGTTGCATTTTTGGTGGGACAGGAAAAAAAAAAGAAGGAAAATTAGTATTTCTGGTTGTTGCGTAGGTTGGTCACGGCTCCTCTACTGCTCTGCATTTGCTATCAAGGGTGACAAATGAAGGCAACAAATTTGGAATTACATATATATATATATATACATATATATATATATACATATATATAGATGAATATTAATGAAAACCAACGCAATAAATCCCGAATTAGTCAAAATACAAAAGCCAAATAACTCGTGGAGATCTTATCATAGCACACAATTAGCATATTGTTATCACTGATTAGAAAGAAAGAAAAAAATCTACAGCATTTTCTCCTGTAGTTTCGTTAAAACGAGCATATTATTAAGAAATGGATATCTAGAAATAATGGGAAATAAAAGTAAACGTTATGAACGTGGGAAGGAAAGAAGAGTCTAAATGGATTCTAATTTCTAACCTTGCTTAGCGGCATTCTTAGCATTTGATTCAGTGGCTTATGGATATAATCCCTTTCTTAAAGAATAGATTTGAATACTTCCTTTTTCAAACCTAGCTTAGCAGGATAGTCATCTTCTTCAATGATCTATCGCAGTCTGCTTGTATATATCTCTTAACAATCGTAGTTGTCCTGAATGGACGCTGGCATGCACTGAGGCCATCACAATAATTATCCGGTAATGATCAAACATATTTGTGATGGGGATTCATTAGAAACTCTCTCTCTCTATATATATTTTGATAATGTATCTATTTAAGCAAATAATGTGTGGAGGGAGATCATACTTGAATACATTTAGAACTTAAGATGTTTTTTTTTATGACTTTACTTGGATAGGAACAGGATCTGTTTCTATAGCCTTCTGTGTCCTTTAGCACAAATTTAAGATTCTTTTTAATATCTTCGTACTTTTGACTGTTGAAAAACGAGTGAGTTTTGTGAAATAAAATCAAAATTACTTACTCTAGCTTTACAAATGCATGAAAATGAAAAACCATTTGGTGACTGTCTGTGATTCCTTTGTGAATCACGGACACACCTACATCAAAAAAATTTCATCACAACCGGCTAACTTGGTTAGTCAATTAGTTGCTTAATTACTTAAGATAGATATATTTTCCTTGGATTACCTTTTATAATTTTTTTCGTTTTTTTTTCCCTAATTTCAAAGTCAAACTATATGGAATATGAATATAATAAATATATAATGATAAAAAATTTAAGTATATAATTTATTGTACTGAGATAAAAATTAAAACAAAATTACTAGATTGATTTTTTTACACATAAAACTATTAAATTATGTCTTAATTGCAAAATGCTATGACTTTCAGAGTGGGAGCAGTTGGAATTGGAGGAAGATCATGCAATTGAGAGAGGTGGCTGCCAGAATAGTTCTCACAACTGCTGATGGAAGCTGCAAATGGCCTTTCCCTGAGAGAAAGTACCAAGTGTCAGCAGTGTGGAACAAGATCAGACCTTCAGCTGGGAAAGTGGCTTGGTATAAGTTGGTATGGTGTAATTTTAATATTCCTCGGCATTCTATGCTCTCCTGGATGGCAATCCTAAATAGATTGGCCACAAAGGATAGGCTTATCTCCTGGGGAATGGCAATGGATGACAAATGTTTGCTGTGCAAACAAGAGAGGGAAACCAGGGATCATCTATTCTTCACTTGCTCCTACTCGAAACAGATATGGCAGAGAGTGATGGTACTTTGTAGGTTAAAAAGGCAGGTTGCATGTTGGAATGTAGAGCTTCAATGGGCCACTGTCAACCTCAAAGGTAAAGCTCTAATCATCACGATATTGAGGCTAGCTTGGAACGCAGTTATCTACCTAGTTTGGAAGGAAAGAAACAATCGTTTGCTCAACTCAACTGAGCAAAAGGAGGAGCACCTCACTGAGCAAGTGAGAGACATGATCTCGATCAGGTTAAGTGACCTTAGGAAGATTAAAAGAGATTCAGTTAATACGTTCTTATGTAATTCTTGGAGGTTAAATGCAGACATGTTTGTCTAAAGACATTGATTTTCTGATTTGTTTAGCTAGACTAAACTAGCTTTGTAACATGTAGCAGCACTGCTGCTTTTTTTGATAAATGGAAATTTACTTATCAAAAAAAAAAAAAAATGCTATGACTTTGTTTTACACATAAAATGGTAACATTTTCTTTAAAATGTTGAAATATCTAAGAAAAAGACATGTTAAGAATTAAGAGTACTTATTAATTTTTTATTTAAATTTAACTTTAAAATATAATATACAAATAATTTTAAAAAATATTTTATAATATTTTGAATAATAACAAACCTAAAAGGACTTTTATGGACGGGCGGGATCAGACCTTTGACAAACTTTTAAATGGAAAAACAACCAATTAAGAGAAGAAGTTTTACTAAATTTTCAAGGTTAAAGTATTAAAAAAAATATATATATCTTTGAAATAATTAAGAAATTAATCTTAATAAAAAATTATTTTATAATGTATTAATAAAAATAATAATTCAAAGGTTAAAGTTTAAACTTGATTCTTCTATTCTATTAATTATGTGGTTTTGGTCATTGTACTATAATTTATTAGTAAATTTAATATGTATACTTTATAAAACATAAATTTAAGACTATTTGATAACAGTATTAAACAGGTAAAATTGAGTAATAAATAAATTTTTAAAATTCAGGCGACAAGATACTTTTTAAAATTTTGCTTGAATAAATATTAAAAAATAATTAAAATAAAAATATTTTTTAATTTAGGAAACAAAACAAAATAATTATATTTAATTAAATATAATAAACAAATAAAAATGAAGTGTCCCATTTCATAATTGCCAAGTAAAACCGTGGATCAATGAAAATAATTTAAGTAAAATTTTGAGACACTCCTTAAAAAGAAAAGTTGAAGCTTAAAAAAAATAATAATAATAAAACTTTAAGTTAACCCTCTATACAAGTAGCCGTTTGATCCTTAACATATCAAGGGTTGGAGTTTGTCCGTCAATCCACACGAAAATGATGGACTGTCATGTAAGTACAACCCATGAAAATATCAATAATTAAGTTCTAATTTTCTCAAATATGTTGTATGTTAAGTAGAGGTGGCAAAATGAACCCGAACCCGAAAATCCGCTCAGAAAAACTCGAACCCGAACTCGCCCAAACTCGATTTGACCAAAAAGTCAAAAACCCGAACCCAAAAAAACCCGAACCCGAATGGGCCCGAACCTGAATGGACCCGAACCCGAATGGTCCCGAACCCGAATGGACCCGAACCCGAATGGACCCGAACCCGAATGGGCCCGAACCCGAATGAGTCTGAACCCGAATGAGCCCGAACCCGAATGGACCCGAACCCGAGACCGGCCCGAACCCGAACCCGAATTTAATACTAAAAATAAAAATAATCAAATTGCAATTAATTAATTTTTTTTTTTACAAAGCAATAACTTTAATTATTAATTTTATTCTAATTTTTTTAAATAATTTAATTAAAATTTAAAATATATATATGATGATGAAATAATAATTTTATCAAAAAGTAAATTATATTTTGTACTTATAAGTAGACCTGCTCACGGGCCGGGCAGCCCGGCAGGCCCGGTCCAATACGGGCCGGGCCTGGGCAGGATAATTTATGTTCCGGGCTGGCCCGGAACAGTGATTTTTATTATAATAATATTATTTTATTTAATTTTAATTATAAAAAAATTTTAAAAATAAAAAAAAATTATTTTTTTATTCCAATGAACAGTGATTCAGGCCTAAACGGGCGGGCTTGGACTACCCAGGGCCGAGCCTGGACAGAGGAAAAAAAAAAAACCGGGCCGTGACCCGACCCATGACCACCTCTACTTATAAGTTATAACTTTAACGTCTCATATCATGATGAATTTACAATCTAAATATTTTAAATTCTTGAAAATTTTAGAGATGTGAAAAAAAAATTGACAATAATTAAATTATTTTGGCCTTTTGGGTTATACTTATACGGTTAGGTTAGAGTGAGTTTAATTGGATTATGGCTTTCATGGGATTTTATTTTAGAGGGTGGGTTTAATGGGGTTTTGGGTTTTATGGCCTTTTGGTTTTGGGTATATTTATTATATATTAATAAATAATCATATTAATTATATATTTATTACGTATAATTTAAATATAAATTATATTTTTTTAGTACTACTTTATAATTTATACTTTATACTGATGAAAAAATATAAGTACTCGATATATATATATATATATATATCTTGATTATAAGCATAATTTTTTTGCATTTTATAAGTATATAAACGAATAGATGAAGGCCATAATTTATTTTTAAAAGTTTTTTATTTTATAGTGAATATAAATTATAATGTATTTATATTTTGAAATTCGAGTTCATCAAATCAATTATTTTAAATATCAATATGATTAATTTATAATATATCATATTTTTTATAATAAATTATTTCAAAATTTGATTTTATATAACAAATTAATTTCTTATTCTTTTGGTGCTAACAAATATTAATTTTAAAAAATAAATATAATTAAAAATATCATATAATAGCAAAAGTATAAAAATAATAATAAATTAATAATTTATTTTTAGATATAAATATTTAAATTACGTAAAAATGATTACATCTAATATAAAATAAAATGATGTAAAACATACCTGAATCTAGACCGAAATCGAATCCAGACCGAACCCGAACCCGAATGGGCCCGAATCCAAATGAGCCCGAACCCGAATGGGCCCGAACCCGAATGAGCCTGAACCCGAATGGACCCGAACCCGAATGAGCGCGAACCCGGATGGACCCGAACCCGAATGAGCCCGAACCCGAATGAGTCCGAACCCGAATGAACCCGACCCGAACCCGCCCGAACCCGCCCAATTGCCACCTCTAATGTTAAGCACCATAGAGAGTTCAAATTTGTTGCAATTAGAAAAATATATAAAGTTAAAAAAAAAAACACAGTATTAAAAAGATAAATGATCTATTTAAGTTTTTTTTTTTAAAAACTTTTTCTAAACAGCCAAATCGATATGTGTGTGTAAGAGACAGAGAGGAGTTCAGTTCTTCTTGATCAAACCGAAAAATAAAATAAAATAAAAAAACAATTTGGTGATACGTATTAAAGTCTTATTTAATATTGTTTATGATATAGTTTTTGAAATTAAAAGTTATTTTTTATCGTAAACACAATGTTAAATAGATAAAAAATTGATTTCTGCTGTTAAAATCATGATTTGAAAAAATCAAACAAAAAAACCAAAAAATATAACTTTTGAGCTTTAAAAACTAACTTTTAGATAAAATAACTTTATTATCCTCACATCTTTATATTTTTTAAACATATCTTTTTTTGATATTTTAATTTTTTACAACACTTTTTCACAATAATGCTAAACATTTAAAAAAATTTAAACCATATTTTTTATCACACTTTATAAATATATATTTTTCATTTTAAATTTATTTTAATCCAAATTTTATTCAAGAACAATCCTAAACTAAAACTATGACTTTAGAGACTGCACTCTGCAGTGCTGAATTACGTACCATTGCAGTTGGAGGGTCACCTCACTCCCTTCTAGAAGTCCACCGCTCATTTCATTTCATTTTAGGGGTTGGGCTAAGATTAGTATGTGTATATTAAGTTTTTTTAAAAAAATAAAAAATAAATATCCCGAATTTATGAATTAATTATGTTCTTGTTTTGTTTGGTTCAAATTTATGCATGCATAAGTTAATTAAGCAAATTAAATTAAAATTTTTAAACATATGATTGCAATTATTTATGTGATGGGTAGAAACTGAACTTATCGAAAAATCGGGAAAGCACAATCAATTAACAGGATCTGTAAATATGGTACTAAATTCCACAAGATATATATATATATATATATATATATATACTCCAGCAACACAAATTCAACCAAGGATAATCACAAACAACCAATCACACGAGACACACAATTTTTACGTGGAAAACCCCTTTAAATCAAAGGGTAAAAACCACGGGACTTAAGAGTCCAGTCAAAATCTCCACTATAATGAGAGTGTGTTTACAATATCACAATAATTCAGCTAACACAATGAGTACACAACTCTAACTTAGCTATCAACAAGTGATATTAAAATCAAAGAGAGAAAGTTGAGAAATCACCCAAAAAACGTGACTACTGTTCGGACACAAAGCAGAATGTTATAGTGTTCAGATGGAAATTCTCACCGTAACAATCAGCATCTACGTATCCTATAGCCACTGCCAGAAAATCAAGAAGATCGAACCACGGATGAACCTCCGATCGACGACTTGATCAAAACTGTGCAAAGCTCACTCTTTCTCCTCTTCTCTGCCGCCACTCTTTTTTTTTTTTTTTTTTTTTTTATTTTGCTTCTGACTCCCCTTAACTAAAATACAACAATCCTCTCAATTAAAAAGGGCAAAGTGATCTTTTCTCTACATGGGAGAGACCCACGCCCAACATTATGTTGCATCAGTTTTTTACTGGATCATGATCAAACAATCTAGATAGATAGATATATAGTTGGAAAAAATCCTGGGAAGGTAGGTTCTGATGCCGTAAAGTTTGAGTTGATGCGGATTATTCAACATTTTTCCCTTTAATTTTTTTCAATCATAATAAAAGATAGAAAACAAAAAGTTCTACAATTTTTTTTTCTTTCTAAATTATCATCATGACCTAAATGAGCGAAATCTGATGCACTATATGAAGAAAAAAGTTCTTCAATTTGAGTATAAAAAAAAAAAAGCATCTAAATGGAAATTAAAATCCAAATCCAAGGGTTGTGAAAAGAAATTGGGGCAGATGAGTGTCGTGACAATACAATACGAAGGAAGGACAATCTAAGGAAGTTGACGTGAGTTATCGGACCAAACATCATAATCCACATTAACTATTTATAATATATGGACTATTTAGTACAATTAATCTGTGTATATATATATATATTAATTCATTTTAATTGGTTACTAGTTTATTTTATAAAATTAATTACGACAGACTTCTAGGCCTACTGATGTAATAAAATGGTTCTGGTTTTTTCTTTATAATGAATAATATTTTTGTTTTGTTTCACTTTGGTCAAATTTTTCTTTCATTAGCTAAAAAAGAAAAATTATTTAAAGCAATTGATCTCTTACAAGTTACACCCATTATAAATTAGTAGGTCATACTAACGTCACTTCACAGGCAGAGAGAAATTTTCAATATTAAATATGTTTATTGATGCTTCAACTCAATAGAGTATAGTATAGTTTGTTTCATTTTCTTTATTTTATTTTTTTGGATATTTTAAAATGATTTTTTTTAAAACACTTAATACTTTCATTTTTTCCCCTCTAAAAACAACATGCTGATGCAAGTGATGGATGGATTTGATGTAAACAAGTATAAATTACCGCCACAACGCACAATGAAAAAGAAATGTCTAGAATTATTATGGTTTAGATTTTTTTTTGATACAGAGATGTTATAAGAAAAAAAATTATAAATGTTGAGATTTGAATTTTAAATTTATTAGATATTATTTTTTTAAAATAATGATATAAATTAATTGAGTTAAAATTTGAGATTATAGTTTAGGTTTTTTTTTTTTATATTGAGATTCGAATTCTATACTTGTTCAATATCATTTTTTAAAAATGTTTACATGAATAAACTGGATTAAATCATATTTCTATGTTTTAGGCTTTCAGTTAGTAGATTAAGAGTTAGTTTAGTATTGCACTTGAAAAAAGTTTGGAGTAAAAAAACTGTGTTTAAAAAAAGTGGTGAAAAATTATAGTTTAAAAACTTTTAAGTATTTGGTATTGTTGCGAAAAAATATTGTGAGAAATTGAAATGTCAAAAAAATATATATTTAAAGTAATAAAAATAATAAAATTATTTTATTCAAAAATCAATTTTTAAAATTCAAAAACTTTATTTTTTAACTTTTTAATTTAAATTATCAAATCAAATTTTAATCATAAAAGTTAAATTTTATTATTCATTTAACATTATATCTACTATCAATAATAACTTTTAATTTAAAAAATTATGCGAACAACTAAACAAGGCTTAATTAGACCGGAACTTGATCTACAGGGAATCAATATTTTTGGCAAAACCAAAAAAAAGAAACTGTGAAGTCTAAAGTCATGATGTGATGGCCTACTGGCTGCTGTTATACAGGAAAAGGATAGGGATGACTTGACTTTTGAACCAACAAAACTGTTTACCTAACTGGTTGGTTTTCCACTACTTTATTGACAGTCCCGTTATGAAATATAATTTTATGGATGGAAAGAAAGAAAGAAATCATTCATAGATGAAACATCTAAAACCGATGAAATTATAGTCAGTTTTCACAATTACAATATATAATGATGAATTAAAGCAAATATTCAAAAGACTTTTACATGACAAGAAACTTGCTAGCATATACCTATATTCTTCTCGTTAGTAATCTATTTGTAATTTTTATTTATAATTTAATCTTCAATTTGTAATTTTTATTTTCTTTCATTAGTTTTCTAATGGTAAACAAATTAAATTAACAAAGTTTCATTGAAATTATAAAAGATCCTGTGGACCTTATTATATTTTTATTATAAAAATCATGGATATATATATATATATGTTGAAGATTAAGTTACGTGGATGTAAAATTAATTAATTTTATGTATGATTAATATTTTAATAAATCAATCAAATTTAATTATATAATCGAATTCATTGCACATATAAAATTTTAAATCGATTCGATATTTTTATCATATATATTTAAGATTGAATCAAACAAAATATTTTTAATTTATTTAAAATTTAATGTGTATAATTTACATAAATAAAATATAAAATACAAAAA
Organism: Fremontodendron californicum; assembly: GCA_030761205.1. Taxonomy (NCBI): domain Eukaryota; kingdom Viridiplantae; phylum Streptophyta; class Magnoliopsida; order Malvales; family Malvaceae; genus Fremontodendron; species Fremontodendron californicum. The sequence continues at coordinate 35,423,242 of JAULJL010000008.1, read as the reverse complement.
TTGAATTAAATAAATATAAATTTATATAAAATATTATCCGTATAAATTAATAAATCTCTTCTCTCTATATAAATTAAAATTATAAAAATGAAATATATGAAACGGTGGGGTTCTGATTAGAGCTGCTCATGGGTCGGGCCGTGGCCCGATTTTTTTTTATTTTCTCTGCCCAGGCTCGGCCCGCCCGTTTAGGCCCGAAACACTGTTCATTAGAATAAAAAATAAATTTTTATTTTTTAAATTTTTTTATAATTAAAATTAAATAAAATAATATTATTATAATAAAAATTACTGTTCCAGACCGGGCCGGCCTGAGACAGAAAATATTCTGTCGAAGCCCGATCCAATACGAGTCGGATCTGCCAGGCTGGGCGGGCTGTCCGACCCGTGAGCAGGTCTAATTCTGATCATCCTTATCTGATTGGTTGTTTAAGAAATTCGGAACATAATCATGTGACGTAAAGGTAGAAAGCATGAATTGAAAACTACGAAAGTTAAACGAATGAGTGAAAACTTAAGGCCGAATTAAAACTCTGAGTCAGAAAAAAAGGGCTGCAAATACTCAGCAGACAGGCACCACCTAACGTACCAACCCACTCTTCTTCATCACCAATAATTAACAAAAAGATCAATAACCCATAATTAAAATTTTAAAATAAAACAAGAATCATAGCAATAACAATAAAAGAAAAGTCCCTATATGTACAAGACTTTGCATTGGATTTGTTATATTCTTCTTCTTCTTAAAAAAAAAAAAAGAGAAAGAAATTAAAAGAGTGAATATGGGGAAGAGTAAGGTTCTTGTGGTGGGGGGAACTGGGTATATTGGGAGGAGGATTGTAAAGGCAAGCTTAGCTCAGGGGCATGAAACTTATGTCCTTCAACGCTCGGAGATTGGGCTGGACATTGAAAAGCTGCAGATGTTACTTTCCTTCAAGAAGCAAGGAGCTCATCTAATAGAGGGCTCGTTTAATGATCATAAAAGCTTGGTAGAGGCTGTTAAGCAAGTTGATGTTGTTATTTGCACTATGTCTGGTGTGCATTTTCGCAGTCACAACATTCTGTTGCAGCTCAAGCTTGTGGAGGCCATCAAAGAAGCTGGGAATGTTAAGGTATTGTTATCTATGCAATTATACGTCAACGAGGAGTTACATATATACTTGGCTTTTGCTTTCCCTTTCTCTTTCTTCTTTTTTCATTTTATTGTTTGAAGGTATTAATTATCTATACAAACCTGAAGCTCCTCAATCATGACCTAATATGTCCATCTTTTGGTTTCCTCAGCATTATTTTTTTTTTCTACTCCCAATTAGATTTGTCCATGATCAAATTATTCGTTCAAACTCAAATATTCATTTGATATATGAAAGAGTTCATTAATTCTGACAGAAATATTAAGTTCGAGAAATAAATTTAGACAAAATAAGTTTTGTTTTAAAAACAGATCGGATCTTAGTATAGTATTTTTTGTTTAGGTTAGTTCCATCCAATCTAATCTGTTTTATTATTAATTAAATTAATTTTCAAGAGTGATTTAATTTTTAGGAGAAGTCGATTTTTTGTGTAAAGATTTGAACTGACTTAAATAATATCCTTATATAACCCAGTCCGATTTGAGCATAAAATTTTTATCTACATTTCGAATAAAAAAAGGTTTAAACAATCACAAAATTTCTTAATAATATGTCCTAGCTCATAAATAAATCTACTTTCGACCCTCTTCTGTCTTCAATTTGATTATCCACTTTAATTTTCTTGATTTTCTCTGTTCTTTTCTCTACTTTACTTTTCCCCACATTTTGTCTTTGATGTATAAGATCCTACTCCTTATCAGGTTTTCTGCGCCTTGAGTCCATGAACAAAAAATTACTGAGAATTACAATTTTCCCTTTAAATTACTGAGATATTAATTGGTAGAAAATGAATTAAATTAATTAGTAGTGGTCATATATAGGCATGAATATGATAGTACATGTAGTTTTGTAGATTCTAGCGGTGAACTTCGACTTCTTGTTGCCGCTGGCTTGTTGCTTAACTTGCTTTATTGGAAGGAGCCAAACATATAAATCGATATTAATATTAGTAGTACTATTACTCTTAATTTTAATGGGTATATGCTAATTAATTTGTAAGCTTCTTTTGGCTGATTCATATGCAAATTAATCTTCTTTTTCTTTCTTTCTTTGTTTTATTTATATATAATTATAAATTATTACTACTAATTATTCATCCACCATTTTAGCATTCATAAGAAATATTTATTAATTATAACTGCATTTATAATAGTTTAAAGGGATGACTGCTAGGTGAGGAATATAATATAGAATGTATATTATGAATGGCTTGGACATGGATGGCCTAAGACCTACATTTTAGCATTCTCTTAATTTATAATCATTTTATTAATTATAATATGTTATCACTATGAATAAAATTTATAATTATTCTTATTTAATTATGGGTTGGTGGGTATATGTCAACTTCATATTAAGCTAGAAAACATGGTCCTGTGCTATATAATTCCACTGATCTTTCCTTTATTAGACTGGTGGATGATCCACTAAGCCGAAAGGGAAAAACAAAATGCAAGATCGAGTATATATTAAAAAAAAAAAAGGAAAAAGATTATTATTTTTTTCAGTATATTTCTTCGTCATTCATTCTTAAACTATTTAAATATTTTTAGATTATCAATTGTCCTGTATTAAATATTAATTAATAATACATTTGAAGAAATTAACATTTAACATTAATGTGAAAGTATTAATTTTATGGTTTTGGGCAGTAATGATTAATTATTAAATGTGAAGCAAAAAACAATATTTTGCAGCGTTTCTTGCCTTCAGAGTTTGGTATGGATCCAGCGCGGATGGGACATGCACTTGAACCTGGAAGAGTAACATTTGATGAAAAAATGGTTGTGAGAAAGGCAATTGAGGATGCCAACATCCCCTTTACCTACGTTGTTGCCAACTGCTTTGCTGGTTACTTTGTCGGCAACCTTTCTCAGCTTGAAAGGCTCACTCCTCCTAAAGACAAGGTTTATCTCTATGGGGACGGAAATGTTAAAGGTACCATTCATATTTAACCATTGATATTAATTTTTATTCCTCTAATTAAGGTTTGTTTGAGACAATTATTATTACTAATTATAAATTTGTTGATAATCATGTATATATATGCAGTGGCTTTTATGGACGAAGACGATGTTGCAACATACACGATTAAAGCAATCGATGATCCCAAAACATTGAACAAAACTTTGTACATAAGGCCTCCACACAACATTCTCACACAATCCGAGCTAATCCAGAAATGGGAGAAGCTTACCGGGAAGAAACTAGACAAAATCAGCATTTCTGCACAAGATTTCCTAGCCTCCATCAAAGGTAATACTATAAAAACTAATTAATAAAATAAATAATTTGGTACTAACTATGTTCTTTTTATGGATTAATATTTGATGCACTGTCAGTGTATAGAGCTATACACTGTCAATACATCAAACGATGACACATGTCGATTTAGTGGTTAGGAGTTATGAGTTAGGGTTAGTGGTTAGGGGTTATGAGTTAGGGTTAGGGGTTAGCTTTTTAACGAGGTATCAATGTAGGATTCACTGACAATGTATAGAGTCTATACACTGTCATTGCATCAAAAACGAACTCTTTTTTTATTATATATAAACAAATTAAGATACAAATTGAATCCGCACCTTAATTTAATTAGTTCATGCAATCATTTTTTAAAAATAGCATCCAACAAGTTTAAGATTCGAATCTCAAAATTTACAACCATTCCCTTTTATCTCCAGGCTTCCTATGTACAAAAAAAATATATGAAGATACAAACTACAATTAATTAGCTAGGTGATATGTTTTTGTTCATTGGCCTTGTTTGACAATATTATTTAAGTCAAAACAAAACCAAACCTTGGGAGAAAAACCTTGTTTGACAACATATATATATATATATATTTAATTAATACTATCATCATATAATTAGTTGTACATTAATTATTTCAATAATACTGGTTTTCATACGGGGATGCATGCATGCAGGGATGGACTTTGCAGGGCAGGTAGGTATAGGCCATTTCTACCATATTTTCTACGAGGGTTGCTTAACAAACTTTGAAATAGGGGAAGAATGTGAAGAAGCTTCAAAGCTTTATCCTGAAGTGGAGTACACCCGCATGGATGACTACTTGAAAATTTATACATAATAATAAATGTATTTAAGTTGCAGGTTTTCGCCTGAAGCAAACAAAATAATGAGGTTATTTTATATATATGCATAGACGTACTGAGATTGTTCTCCAATATGTTCAAACTAAATCTTTTGATCTTTTCCAACTCCTGTTTGCTTGACGCCCCGGTCGTTGAACATGATTTCCCTTCGTTAATTACATCAATATTATTAATATCTGATTTTATATCCTATATATAAGGGCATCATTTGTTACTAGGTCAAATTTGACATATAACCACATTTGTGAAGTAGTGTGAAAATTAAAAAAAAAAATATTGTTGTAAGGTAAGACAGTATTTTTTCATCTGTTGCGTATGTGGTCGCAGTCTTATGTCTTTAGTAGCATTTTTATATATGTATAATAATACTTATCAAAATATTTTTATTTTTATTTTATAACAGTTTTTCAAGATTTTTTGCATGTATTTTTTAATTGTTACTAAAGATCTCAATTATAACAATTATAAGTGTTACTAAAAATATTTTTATATGATAATATATATAATAGCACATGTCAAATGCTTTTAAAAATTTTAAAAGTGTTGTAATATTGATTATTATAATATATAACAGCAATATGCAAACTGCTGTAAAAGTGTTACCTTTATTATTTTTAACAATATTTGATATATGTTATAAAAAAAATACTGTTTAAGATTAGTTTTGACGTAGCATGTATTTTGATCATGTTCTTTTGCAAACTACATATATGATTTAATTATGAAGGTGAAATTAGTTGGAGCAAGTGGTTTTGTTTTTTTTTATAATTGGGTAGGAGAGGGGTTTTCTTGGGTTTGAACCCAAGACTTCATGCCCCCAAGACTCTTGGCCATTCAGATCATGTTCTTTTGCAAACTATATATATGATTTAATTATGAAGGTGAAATTAGTTGGAGCAAGTGGTTTTGTTTTTTTTTTATAATTGGGTAGGAGAGGGGTTTACTTGGGTTTGAACCCAAGACTTCATGCCCCCAAGACTCTTGGCCATTCAGCCAAGAGCTTGTTGGCAGAGCAAGTGGTTTTGGATGTTAGAAAAGCTAGGAAATTTATAATTAATTTGTTTAGTTTCAACTAGAAACCTATAGGTACACGTGTGTATATATATATATATATATATATATATATATATAATCTAATGATATCCCTATTTTATTTTAGAAAAAAGGATCGAGGTTCATACTTTAATTCAACTCTCGATCTCAATCTAGGAAGAAAATAAGCGTTGCAAATAGCTCGTGGTCTTTGTCTCTTTGACAATGATGGTTTTGACCTTATTAAATGGAACAGAAATTGAATAGATAAATTTCTTGAGTTGCTTTAAGAAAATGGATGACTCAAATTTGTTGAATATTGACAAATTTACAAGTGGCAAATAATAACTTAATCCTATTGATCAATGATCCATTTGGATGAGTGATTAGATTGATTTCGGTGAGATTAAAAATACCGGTGAATGTGAAATTAATTACTGTAGCAATGAGATTGGGTAGTGGTGAGATTAAAATCATTGATGAGATATGTATTTAGATTCAAAAGCAACGATGACAATGAAGTGAATTATAATGAGAAAAAAAATAATCAGGACATTAAATTAAAATGTGTATATAATAAAAATTATTAATTATTTATAAAATTAATAAATAATTAAAAACTATCAAATTAACTTTTTGTGAAATAATTATTTTATTAATAAATATCAAATAATATATTTTATTTATTTTTATGTAATTATTTATTTTCAATTAATTTTTATTATTATAAAATATATTTATTAATTTACTATATAATAATAAAATTTATTATATATAAAAATAAAATCATAAAAGTTTCAAAGACAAACCATCCTCCCACTAGAGGGTCTTTTTCCTCACTGGAACTTCAAGTTCCAATGGAGAAAAAGGGGATCAGCACGGTGAGATCGTGCTAGCCCCTTTGCCAAATGACTAAAATGGTGTGATTGAGACACAAAAGTGCCTTAATCGCACCTTACTGAGGATCCGTTTATATTCAAACGGACTCCAATATTATTAAAGTCCCGATCCAATTTCTGTCATCTTTTTGATCCAAATCAAATTAATAATTTGTATGCAAATTAATACAATATAGCAACAGTACTTAACCTAAAGGGTTACCTAAACTCATAAAAAAAAAAAAAAAAAATTCTAGCATATAAAATATATATTCATAAAATTAAAAGTCTAACATTCTATCAACAAGTGATGGCATTAACATATCTTTAAACAAATCGCAATGACTATATAATTAAGCATCATTAACCTAAACTCAAATATGACTATGTATCAAAATCAATTATTAGAATGAATTAATAAAAATAAATATACTTAGTAAACATTTAATTTGACTACTTTAATCATATTAGTATTTGTTATCACATACGTTTGCATGTGAATACTCGTTGTTTTATCTATTTTTGAATATATAATTATATATTTTAAGAATAAATAAAATGTATATTAACTAAAATTTGTTTCATATGCAAATTATATCAAATTATTATAAAATTTATTATTTTTAATATCAATGCAAAATTAATTATGAATATAAAAAAATTAAGGTAAATTTTAATACTAAATAGATTGATTTACTTTTCAAGGTTAGTGAAAAATTTAAACTTTTAAGATAAAGCATTTTTATATATTTATTAAATTAATTCATTTAACGAAAGTATTTTATTAAAATTAAATTTCTTCTTTATAAATTAAATAAAATTTATTAATAAAAAAATATATTTAAAATGATGAAATAGTAATATAATGAACAACAATAGATATTTCGTCAATTCAAAATTTCGTGCTTTTATATATATTATGATATATGAACAGGAGGATAACATATACTAAACATCACTAAAAGCAAGTTAACTCAAATAATTGCTACTATTAGCCACCACAGAAAGTTCATGTATCTCAGAGGATATGGATTCTAGGTTACTGTATCTCTCAGATCAAGTTACAGTAAGTATATTTTTTCTTACCCCAATTAATATATTTATTTAGTTTAACCTAAAAGGCTAAACTAAAGGGGGAAAAAATAAAAAGAGAATGTCCAAATTTCTATTGTTTAGCAAATAAAGGATGTGCCTATATAGCTAATTAGTCTCTGTTTGATTTGTAGTTGACAATAGATAAAACTGAAAGCGAGCAGATGTAAAATGAATTCATAACTACATTGGGTATCTTTTTTTTTTTTTTTTTAAATTTCATCTCTTATAAGTAAACAACTGTGATTGAAGCTCGTTTCCATTTACAGCAACAAACTCATAGCTACCTTTGATGTTTAAGTCAAAATTTATGGAATTTCCTTCAACTTTAAGCTTAACATCTTCGTTTTCTTCTCTATCTCCCACTCCATAATTTTGGAAAGCAGAACAGTTGGCCTTCGTGGAAACGTCATTCATCTGTACTATGTTTGATTTCCTGTCTGCTTCATTTACATTCTCCAGGAGATTCGACAAAGCCAAGTTGAAATTTGTTAATTGTGCTCTTGTTTCTTCTACATTCCCCTCACAGTTGATATCAAATGAGAGGCTCTTTTGGGCTTTCTCTAATATTGCCTGCAAGTACTTCCCTTGAGCCTCTATCCTCATCTGCAATTTCTTCTGTACCTACAGTAACAAAGAAATAGAAATTACAAGCTTGAACAAGCAAACTCTTTCGATGCCATAACGTATTAATGTAAAAGAATGAGAACAAATATGTCCTTAAAGGGATAAATTAACCTCAAGTTGCTCTTGCAATGTCTTTTGTACTTCCATCTGAGTCTTCAGTGCCTCTGCTATTGGGATTTGTCTGTTTCATTACACATCCATTATCACTTAGGAATTAGAATGGAACCAATTGACAGACAAAAAAGCAATCTGAAAAGGAACTATCCTTACTAGATTCTCAATTTCTAGTTGCTATAAAGTTTTGATGTAACAAGTAAATGCTCAAGAAGAGATTCTGGTTACAAAATAGAAATGACAAATAGAGCTAAGATATTTGCACATATACCTTTGCTCACTGTCAGCTCTTGGTGAATTGATGATAGTCCCTGAAGATGAAGAAGGATTGCTAAACTGTACAAACGAACCCCCTAGATAAGGAATTGCATCCAATCACCATAAGAAAGTACTAATAGTTGAATTAATCCTATATTTGCAGCGGAAAAATAATTGTGAATTACTAGCTAGAATTTGAGTCAAAGTAACTATACTATTACTAATCGACAAACTTACCACCATTCTCTTTGTTTTGGTCTACTGCATTTTGCTTCCGCGACTGCTGTCCTAGTCTGTATTTCTACAAAAACAACAAATTAAATTAAGCAAATTAGACCAATGCAATTTTCAAAATAATTGAAAAGCAAAAGAAAACATGAACCCTAAAAGCATTAATGTCCATGTCTTATATACCTGTAAATGGCTCTTCAAATGGTACAGTGTCAAGCCCTTCAAGCCCATCACTCTTAGGACAGACTTTGGAGTTGCTTCTGAAAGCAGAATTTCTCAATAATATTAGGCTATACTGGAAGTGTAAACTATGCCAAGGCTAGGGGATATTTCAATATGCTTATAGCATTACATTAAGAATAACAGTTGACTAATCAATTACTTTAAAAAAAAAAAAAAAAATTATGAAAACTGAAAAGATGGAATGCAATTAGAATTTCACAATCATTTGAAAACAAAAATTCCAAAAATTCAGAGAATTCTTTCTGATCTTTATGAACAATTATTTGCTGAAAATTAGCCTTGAACTTGTTTGGAAGTATACATGTTCTCAGAAACCAATTGCAGACATAAAAGCTACATTTTACTTCGAAGTGATAAAAATGCAAGCAAGATTAACACTTTAAGACGTGGTACTTAGCTCCTCAGTAGTCCATATTAGAGGGGTGGGTGCCCCAATTCAACCATTTTTAGCTCGGAGTCGGCTACAATTTAGTTATAAGAAGATTATACTTAACGAAAACTACAATAAGTTTCTTACAATTACAACTTTACCACTATGATTTGTGAAATTATAGTAGTAATTAGTTCATGAATGCCTAATTCATATGACATTGTTATAACCTGCTTCTTGTTGTATCATCAAGATTCAAAGTTTGTGCTTTGCTTTAAATTCAGTTACATATATATAGCAGTAGTTCATAAAAAAAAGACATCTAATCGTAAAAATTCTGTTTTTGCATAAAAAAAAATAAAATAAAAAAAAAAAAAAGAAACACGGTAAATAGGAAGAGAACTAACTGTGAGGGCCACCAAGTTTAGTTACGGCATCGATGAATCGGTCGTGAAGATCAGCCGTCCATCTCAACCTGGGCTTTAGGTCTCTTGTCATCACCACCCCATTTTCATAATGATAGTTCCCTCCTCCTCCACTGGCACCGCCATAGCTTAATCTCTCCATCTCATCAAACCAAACCACTTCAATTCTCTCTTTAAACTGAAATTGAGTTGAATTTCCAATTCCTCCTTAAATCCAAAGCCAAAAATGTCAAACAGAATTGGAATAAGAATAAGAATGTAAACTGAAATCAACTTTTTTGCTGTTTCAACTTCATATATATCAGCAGAGTTTTTTTTTTTTTATTTAATGAGAAAGGGACGGAGAATTTTTATATTTAAATGAAGAACATGCAGAGCAAAGCTCGGCGACGAATCTTAAGCAAACATACATGATTGCAATAAAAACAAAACAAAACAAACGCAACAGAATAATTTTCTTCTTCTTCTCCGGTGTACGTCTGCATTAGGTTTTACACCGTTTATATTTTCTGATATGATGATCAACGGTGATTTGAGAGGAAAAAAGAAGCAGATGCAGCCTGGACTGTGGAGGGAGATGCAGCTGATTGATAAAAGGGTTTGTGGCGGTGCCACGTAAGTGCCAGCGTGGAATATTCGCATACGAACGAGAGGAGGAATGTGATTGGTCAATTGTATTACGAGAAGAATGGAATATCGAGGAGTCACGTGGTGGGTCCACAAGGGAGGACGTAAGGGTCATTTCAGGTCGCATCGATGGTCGTGGTCCGGCAGGAGGATACACGTGTCGAGATGTTCAACAGGAACGGCGAGTTGGAACTTGGAAGTGACTGTAGAATATTCCCTTCGGCTCGGCCCGAACAAGGACGTCTAAAGCCCGTGAAAAAAAGCTGTTCAATGAATCTATTTCATTTTGGCCCTTTCCATTTTTTACTTTTTTTTTTTTCCATTATTTAATTCTTGTATTGAGTTCATTTTTAATATATTAATAGAGAATTTTTTTTTAAAATTTCACAATAATTCAATAAACTGCTACATATTTTTTAAATTAACTTTTTGTTTTTAAATATATTTAAAAAAACATATGTTATCATGTTAATTCCATTTGTAAAATCTAAACACCCCCGTCCCCCAAAGAAAAAAGTGTCATTTTCCTGATTCTACATATTCTACACTTCGAAAATAAAGAAAATTAGATTTTTTACAAAAATGAGGTTAACAACTCTCTCAATCAAAAACTTCTGAGTAGCATTGTTTCCCTTTTTCTGTAACAGTAATGCAACCTTACAGGTAGAAGGAGATTAATTACATCTTTGATCAAAACAATACTAGGAAGTCGAGGTTTTTACTTCTTAGATACTTTCTTGTCTCTAATTCGACTGTAGTCGAATACTTGGTCATTTTTGCTTTCTATCAAACTAGACAACCTCTGAAACCTTTTCTAAGGGCAGTTTCATCCAAATTTCTTCCTATGAATACGAGCTTGTTTATCTTCTTCTCATCAGGTTCCCATGTTTTACCCGGGCAGCCATCTAATGTCGAATGCACTCCCTGCAATCGTAGTCACAATTTTAGGACAAGAAAGGAACTTCAATCTTAACAAATGGTAATTAGAAACATGGGTGAAGAATAGGAACCTGAAATACATAACGCTGATCAAAACCATTCACACACAAGACTCCTTTCATTCTATATAGGTCCTCCTCTTTCTCTTCAATCAATCTTTGAAGCCAATCATCAACCTGGTTCATCCACAACCATGTAACAACTAGACTAATGAGAGGAAATAAAATATTTGCAAGAATAAAAGGTTACAAGAACAAATTTAATTGATTGATATGCAAGTTTATTTTTCGGTAGAAGAATGATGGTTATATTTGTTTGTATTTTCTCAAATTTTCAACTTTTCAGCTATAAAATCTACAAGCATTGACCACCCCAATCATCATCGAGATTGAACCATTTCCATGCCAAACCTTACACTTAACCAATCAGGCCCTAAATTTTACAACTTTAAGGACAACACATCCAATTTTATCAGGCACAATGTAATCCTCCCTCCAAATCCTTAATTCACTTATAAATTGAGACCTTATATGAAATTCGACCCCTTCATGCTGGGAAAGCTAGCTTCACAGTGGCCTTGGTCACTTTTAGAAAGTATTTCTTACCTCATCAAGATCAAGGGTTCCCTCCGAAACAATGCTAACACTAGAGACAGCAGAATCATGCAAGTGGTCATGATGATGCTCCTTGTGGTGCCCTATAATGTTCAAAAGAAAATAAGATAAAATAGATTAAAATAAATATACGAAGAATGGATTTCAAGCTACCCTAGGTAAAACTTCACGACAGAAGAACCATTAATTTGACAACAAGATGCAAAGGTAGAAGGGGGTGGGGGAGGAGGTGGGGAAGAACCTTGAATTTATGATAAACAAGAATGACAAAGCTATCCACAAAAATGCAATTCCAAAAGATCATCAATATTCCTCTCCATTTTTCTTAAATTATCTTTTATTACAGACAAAGGAGGTTAAAGACATAAGAACAAACAAAGGAAAGAAAGAAATACAAAAAGACAGCATACTACCATGCGTGTCATGTTGATGGTTGCCACAGTGAGAATCATCTACATGAACTTCAGAATCAATTCTGCAAAATAAAGGACTTTGAACTTTTAGAAAAGTTATCAGATACACACGAGGAGCGAACAGATAGTGCAAATACATTTGAATAAACTAGGAAAGATAATTGCAAAAAAGAAGTTGTTTTCAAATGGTCAACTAGTGAAGCATAGCAATAAGTGACCTGTCAAGATCATATCCTCCAACTCCCAAAACAAAGTCCATGTCAACAGCTCCAAATTTCGCTCTCTTGATTTGAGCCATGTTATTAATATGCTGGAAAGCACCAAAATCAGAAGTTGTTACTTTAATGCTACTTCCACAGATACAATTGACATTAAACCTCGATTTTTAGCATGGTGCTAATGAAAATAGAGAACTCAGTAGAGATAAGTAAAACGCGGTACTAATCCATTCCTTATTTTACCATTTCTCTTCTTCATTAAATTTACAAACCAAAAATAGAATTCACGGTAATGGAAATTGGAAATGTGTACCTTGATTTTTGCAGTCAGTTTCTCCAAGTCACCCTCAGTGACCAAATCTATCTGCATAACAATTGAAAAAAGTAAACAACATTATAAATAGTAGAGCTACAAGTATCTTCAATGTTTCATCCCGTACTTTCAATGTGAACACAGTAGAAGAAGATCAAGATGCACAGAGAAGGCCATATAAATTGAAAATGAGAAATCAAAGTTCACCTTGTTCAAAATTATACGGTCAGCATAAGCAACCTGTTCAACTGCCTCATTCACAATAAATCTTGGTTTAACTTCATTCAGGTGCTTCATGGCATGCTTTGAGTCAACTAAAGTGACAACTCCATCCAGTTTCACATATCGTGAAACCAGTTCATCAGAACAAAAGGTTTCTATAACAGGAGCTGGCTTAGCAAGACCTGCAATAATAGTCACAAGTAAATAAAGTGGCGAAGCTTTGAGCAAGTTACTGGATGCATTTAATCAGGTAACTCAAGCTGACAACATATGCAGACATCATTTATCTAGAACGAAACTTTGTAATTTGCATCATACATCATAAACTAAGTAACTCAACCCTCCAAAACCAAAGTAAAAACCTGGTATTACCATAACATACCTGTGGTTTCTATAACAATATGGTCAAATTTGTCTTTTTTCTTCTTAACCAACTCCAAGAGCATTTTAACTAGATCTCCCCGCACGGTACAACATAGGCAACCATTGTTGACCATGACAATGTCTTCTTCAGATGCAGATGAATGACTAGCAACCAATGATCCATCAATATCAACCTCACCAAACTGCGTTGCAATTAAACAAATTTATCAGTGAAATTACCTTCAGAAAATTAGCAACAATGATTTTCCTATTTCTTGGACTGGTGCATAAATTGAAAAAGAAATATTCCTCAACAATGAATTCTATTAAATTCATCAACAACAAAAAAAACTAACCTAGCAGCATGCAAAACCTAGCAGCAACAAAAAAAAATTCAAGTACCTCGTTTTCGATAACAGCAATCCGTTTGCCATGTTGAGCGGTTAAAATATGATTTAAGAGAGTAGTCTGCATTCAAAAAATTCAACATTATTTTTATAAAAAAAAAAAAGACTATAGAATTGGGGATGAAGCTACACTAAGCAATCAATTTATAAAACTGATTAGAAGCAAATGGTTGATTAGAGACCTTTCCAGAACCGAGAAAACCAGTGATGACGGTAGCCGGAACACGGTTATCGGAGGCAAAAGCGGGAGGTTCAGAGGAAATGCCCCTTGAGTTTCGGGGAAGAGGTTTCAAAGAGTGAAGAGTGGTGGTGAGGAAGTGAGATTGCTGGAGACATGGTAGAAGAAGTTGACTGAGGTTTTTGGATGAACTTCTCGAAATCAATAATCTGGCTGCCATTGTTTGCGTCTCGAAAGCTCTGGACAAAATGGGGACAAAGGCTTAAACAGTTAAAACTTAAAACCCTAGCAAGGGTTTTGCCTTTTGAATTCTAGGCATTTATATAGTAATTGTTTTTCAAGGAAACAAATTACTTGTATAAAGAACGGAATTTTATAAAATGATGGATATTTTTTTTTTTGAAATAAAATGATAAAATTTATGAAATAAAAAAATACTTTAAAAATGTTTTTTGGGGGCCAACCTTTAAAAAGATGTTAGTATACTAAATAAAATTTTATATATGAAAAGTTTTGAAAAATAAAAAAAAATAGATGGATCATAAATATAAATACAAATGGAAAGTATCACTGATGAGTTCTAATTAGAATTGATAATTTGTATATTTATATCGTGTTTATATTATTTTTATTTTATCATATTAAAAATATATTATATAAATTTTAATATATTAATAATTTATATTATATAAAATTTAATATATTAATAATTCATATCATATTTATATTTTATTTTATTTATTTTTCTCATGGCAAATATCAAAATTCTCATATCTAGTTCCAGTGATTTAGACTTGAATATAGATGAGAAACATTTAGGCCTGAAGCCCACTTGAGACAACTTTTCTGTATATGGTGATTCAATAAGTCTCACCATTGGGCCAATTGGAAATATGGGCACCTTCGCAATCAGGTCTAAATGTCTTTCTTTTCGATATCTTAGGACTGCTGCATGCCAGGGATGTGGACTGAAGATCCTCGCAAGTGTTCACTTTTTCGGCTTTTCAAGGCCCATTCGAAAGTTACTGCTGGTTTGTCCGTCCAGTCCAACATCGGGTCAACCACGTCTTCTGATCATCTACCTAACTTGAATCTGTTCATACTTCATACCCCATATATTCCATAATCTCATCTTCTGCGCCCATAAATGTGGGTTAAGTCTCCACGTGGAGTTTAATTAACAAAAGATCTGAGAATAAATCATTTCATTGTATTCGAGATGTTACAGGAGAGGCTGCAAGCTTGCCAGTTGCACACGTCAAGGATACAAGCATGGCCTTGGCCTTGGCCTTGGCCTTGCAAGAAAACTGTATGTCAGTGATACAAATAATGAATGGAAGGAAGGGGGTATGAATTCAATTCAATCAGTGTTTTGCGACAATGACAATGATTTGGCTAACTGGATATTGGTGGAAAGAGAAAACTTAGGAGGGAGGATCATCAGTGGTTCATTTCCGCTCAGCTTTTGAAACGCCATGCCCATTGTATATCCCAAGGCTCGAGCAACAGAAACAGCAACCGCATTCCCAACTTGACAATACCTAAAAAGTACAGAAAAAAGAGGGGTTTCTTGATTATATTTCTTAAACTTGCTTAATAAAAATGTTCATAAGTTTCCCTTGCTTTTTTTTTAAGTCATATTTTGATGCAAAAGCCTGCATTTTTCAAATAAGCAAAAAGATATCAAATTTGAGGTTGCTCTAATGACAATTGACAAAGCAAACATCCTTGAGTAATAATTCAAAAATAAGATGCTATTGCTAGGTCAAGGAAAATATGTTATCAATATGCTATCAAGTGTGTAACATACAGCTGATATAAGAGCTATTATCTTTCTTTTTCAAATATCCATATAATCTTAAAAAGGAAAATATTACAGTTAATTTCTTCAGATTTGAGCATATTAAAAGCCTACAAAATAACATTTAGAACAAAACTATCATACCTCTCTTTAATTGTCCCGCAGAATCTATAATAATCAGGAAAACCTTGCAGTCTTGCATATTCCCGGATTGTGAGAACTCGATCTTGCTCTGGATGTAATGTTGCCTACACAAAGTCCAAAAACTCACAAGCTAATCCAAAGGACTGGCAAATGGGTAATCTTACAAACTAAACTAGTTCAAAGTGAAACCTGGCTGTGACAATAAGGGAAAGTTAAAACAGTTGGCACCGTCTCATCCCACCATAATCTTGCAAATGGTCTGCACATATATTGATAACATTATTTTCTTCTTTTTTCCTCTTTTTGTTTTGGAGGAGGAGGTCAGGAGGAAGATTGTTGAAATCAGAAAAGCTGCTAAAAAAATCTAACCTTTTAGATTTTCCTTGTTCAAACGTAAAGACATAATCTGGTAACTGAACAAATGAAAAAAAAAAAAAAAAGATTAACATCAGCAATCAATTTTGCCATTTAGACAGTACTTCATAGTGCAGAAAAAAATGCCTTGTCATTTCATTCCCTTTCTGCACTAGAATCATTTTCGTGCTTTCCTATTAAAGAGATATAACCTAGACACAATTGCTGTTTCGTCAAGTTTGCAGAGGAGAATGAAAGAAGAAAAAGAAACTCCATGGAAGAAAATGCCCCGCATGTTGAGATGCAGTCGCAATATGCAGAAGTTTTCAGCTTTACTTTATCTACAGCACTCGTTAAAGAACACAGAAAAACAAGCCATCCAGGTACAAACCCAAACAAGTATGTGCATGCATATCCAGTACACAGATGGACACAGAAGAAATGGATGCACTGTTGCTCTGGTGGAGAAGGAAGAAACTCACCAATGGTTTTCCAGATGGTAACAACTGCTTTTCCTGTGCTGGATCCCTCCGAGCCACATTGTCTCTTCCAACAATTACACCAGGGAGGTCCCGGAAATTAGCCCCCTAAAAAACTTCTAAATTAGAAATATCAGAGGGGCCAAAAAGTGGCAATGTTAATTAGAGTTCAATTTTATAAACCTTTCTCTTTGGAATTAGACAAACTCTTGTATAATCATCCTCAAATAGTTGGGAAGGCCGATGGTCATATAGTGGGTTCCTTATTCTTGCAGCACCATTTAATGCAGAACCAGTCATCTCTGCAGAGCCAGGAGAAAGGGAAAAAGGTAAATGGAAGACAAAATTAGAGGAAACAAAACAAAGGGTCTATGCTTGGCTCTATGCTCCCTCTCTTCTGTGATACTCATATACAGCAAATGGAGGATGTGACTAATATTCTTAGGTTCACCCAGAGGCAAACGGAAAAAAAGGAGCAATTTTTTATCCACAGAAACAGTGCTGGTTTACTAGATATGCTGCATATGCTCAACTCAGAGGCCATGCTTACTTGAATTAGCATTTGAGATGCTGACCAACTCAATGCTGCATTAGAAGCGTTCCAAATTCTAGGCCCAAGATCCATGATGCATGCTTGTACATAATTTTTCATCCTGAGACTTCATTTCTGAACATACTTAAAAATATTTCAGTGCAAATTTTTTCACTCCCATCGACAAATTGAGAGCAGTTTGTCAAGAAGTTGAAACTATCCGGCATACTTACTAAAACCTATAGATTACCAGACATGAGACTGCACACAAGCAGCAAAATTTTACTCACTTCTAGGTTCTAATCAATTTTTCCTCTATACTTTTGCAACTTCCTCGTATCTTACAATTATAGAAACTTGTTTTGAAATGATTATTGGTTAAAAAAATGCCTAACCTAGTCCACATCTCAATGACCCCGTCTTTCCCAAGTCCATAATATGCTAGTTCTGTACAGTGCTTCATGGCAAAGTTGAGTTTTGGTCAGAAAGTAGCTGGTCATTCCTGATTACAGCCCACTGATAGATGTATTCATAGCTGAAAATATGTTCTATTTTCATCTGTAACAAGCAAAGACTGCAACTTAATGGCCACCAATAGTTGATCCTACAACATCCAACTACTGTGCCTACCAGATTAGGCAAGCTCTTTATATCTCCATAGACACAAAAAGAAACACCTAAGTACCTGTGTCAGGTACTTACACCTATTCTGAGATTTTCCAGAATTTCATGTTAAGCATCCCTACCATAAATCTTTCATTTTGTCTGATAGAAATGGATCCAGAATTATTCCCATTAAAAAGACAAAAACCTAGAATATCCCGCATTTATTACATATTAAACCACATTTCTTGGCAACTTCATATTAGACACTAACACTCAGAAGCAGGAGAAAAGGCCCAAATCAGTTATATTACCGATAAAAAATTTAAATCCAAAGACTTTTTCTCGTTTTTAAGAAAAAACACATTTATTGATCTACAACTGCAACATAAGAGAGATCATAAGGAATAAAATCTGTTAAGAACCCAACAAATGGCACATTATTTTGACATTAGAGAACTGCCACTAAATTCTCAGATATATAGAGGGGAAAAAAGAAGCCAATTATAGAACAAGAAATTTAGTCATTGAAATATGAGATGATCCCTAGGGTAAAAGAAAAAAAAATTACCATATTTACTTGATCTTATATATCTTTGAAAGTCAGTTTCAGGAGGCTTTCCATATGTCATTTCTTCGCGAGCTTCATTATTTGCAACCTATAAAGCAGTTAATTAATTGAAAGGAACAGAGCACTGCTGAATCTATGAAGTGGTTAAATCAGTAAAATAAAATATGATAACTACAGCTGGGAGATCAGAAATGGCATCACGGAGAACAAGAGCATCTTCCAGTTGACGGGGTTGGTCTTCATCATAAGCAACTGTATTGCGCTGCACAATTAAGACAAAAAGAATTATATGGATGAAGCGTTGCTGGTTAAAGCATTTTAGGGGGAGAAAAAAAGAATCAACAACAATAGCAACCTCAAACTCAGGAGGAGGCCAATATCTGATAATAACATCATGAGTAGGAAGAGGAAACTGTGGTAGCTTCTGCAGACACCAAATAACCACACACCACCACCCCAAAGAAATAAAGAAGAGTAGACAAAGGGCAGTTAGATCACCAGCAAGAGATCATAGAGACCAAATCATTAAATTTACAGGGGATAGAACCACTTCATGGTCAGAGAGAGTCAAGGAGAGCTGTAATTCAATTTTATGCAAAAAAATAAGAAAACTCACCTCACTAGGATGTGCTCCCCACAAAAAAACACGCAACCGAAATTGAGGAAGACCATAACAACCAGCTGCAATTATTCCAAGCCTTGCTTGGTATTTCATGTGTACCAACCGACTTAAAGCATATCTTCCAAGAGAAGCCTTGTCAAATCTCAGAATATCAACCACATTTTCCATTAAAACAAACTTAGGTTTTAAGTATTCCACTATGTCCATGAAGACCACTATTTGACGATTTCTTTCATCATCCAGCGGAGAATCAACATTTCTGTAGCGATTATAGCCACTTATCCCTTGGCATGGAGGGCCACCACAAATAACATCAACATCCCCCTGATTACATTAATTCATTAAAGAGGAGTCATTCATAAAAATTATCCCGCTATGGAGATACCCCAGATTAAGCATCCACCTAGCACATTTGATTAAAGAAAACTTACACAAAGGGGTAAGATTTTGGACTTGAATCCTTTTCTTACAAATTCCTGTATACATTCTTGACAATTGCTGCGAGATTTGAATGAGTAAGTAAATCATTCCCTAATTCAAGAATGAAATACTGGTAGCAATTAGTATACCTTAAGCCTTCAATTGGTTCCCAAGTATCTTCACTTGCACTATAACCCTTCCAGCGAACCTAACAAAACAGCTATGAGCATAAGCCATCTCCACCAAACTATGACATGAAACAAAAACCAATGCCTATGAATAACAGTAGAATAGGTTGACACAAACAAAGATCAACTAGATTACAAACACACACTAACAAAAGGCATGAAAGGAACTGCCATCACATCATATTGATGAAATAGACATCTTATCATGCACCTTAAAGTTTAGACCACGGTTGCCTGTGTTGCAGGGATCGCCATAACAAATATCAACAAGACTGGAAACTTCGAGTTCACCAGGGGGAGTATCAGCATCTTTTGGAGAATTGGCATCATTCCTCACTGCTTGGAAGGTTCTGGATCTTGATGGATATGTTCTTTCTACATTGTCAACTCCATATCGTTTGCAAAGCTTTTCCCATTCCTTCAGTAGTCGAAGAAAATCATCAGCAGCTACATTTCTGACCTGTATAAATGAAAAGAAAAAAAATAGTATTATTTACCTCTAAAGGTTTTGGGGCATGCCAAATGGAAGTTGTAAAATATAAGGCAACTATACTCACATGTGTCTCTGGATGATTTAATTTCAAGCTTTTACATGCTGACTTATCATTGTCAACGGCCCATTTCTAAAATGCAGAATGTAAGATACATGATACAAGAAGTTTATTGTTGAATGAATCATTAAATATGAGGTTATCAATGATTGAATGATATTACCGTCACTAGATCAATGCAAGATGCTTTGGCACCGAGGCATAATCCAGTTGACATTCCACCACAACCAGAATAAAGATCTAGTAGCGCGAATTCTGCCTTGTAAGTTCCAAAACTAGGAATATTTGCTGAAAATGCAGGAGTTGTAGGGAAAATCTCCTTACAGCAGTTTGATGAACTGTAGCTCTTGACAGAATTATCTGAACAAATATATATATATATATATATATATAAAGACAGATATATTAGCACTATAATCATCATTTATCAAGATATTTACCATCTTACTTACTGGGTTATGGTTCCATTGATCACCATCCCTCTCTTTCTCTCTCAGGAAACACAAATAGAGCTAATAGAGCTAATATAGCAGTTAAACTCCATTACCAGCATAAAAAAGCTTACCAGTTGGCAAGGTGCGGAATGTTGAATACTCCACACAATACTCCATGTCAAAATAGAAATCAGATTGGGGAAGAGAATTTGATTTTAAACCTAACTGCAACAAGTTATAAAAGAATAATAAAAAAAATAAATCCAACAAATATAGTGTGAGATTGATAAAATGAAGTAGACAAATGTAAAGAAGATTTGTAAAAGCCATTCATAAAAAATTAGAATAGTAAAATGGCACAAAACGGGAGTAAATTAAGATCACAAGAAGCGCGAACAGCCATGTGGTCTGTTGGTAGAGTGCTGGACTCTAATTTCCAATGATCAGGGATCGAACCCTGGCAACCTCAAATATCAAAAAAAAAAAAAAAAAAAGATCACAAGAAGCATACCTTAGGTGATATTTGTGTAACACTAACTTTTGAAATAATGCAATCTAAGGGATTATCATTCATTACAGTCGAATAGAATATACGTCTTTCGTCGTGAAAAGCGGCCTCTTGTTTCATAACCTTTGCATGAAACACAAAAGAAAAGCAACAAATGTCAGGATAACAAATATTGCATGACCTAAAATAAATCTTAATTTCTGTACTTACTGTATCTTCAGCTCTATAAAACCATTGGACTCTAAAATATTTTTCTCCATCTGTTGTTGTAAAAAATTCTAATATCCTTCCAATGTGGTGTTTTGCTTCTTCACCCTGCAAAATTCCTTATCCTGTGAGAATTTGCTTGCTTCAATGGCCAGATTATTGAAATTTAGAAGTGGCATAGGCAGACACGGATTAGAAGATAGACCGCATAAACTTGATTTGCTTAACATTAAATAAGAGAAGCTAAAGGTATATACACATCAATTTTAAAGCACACCGTGGGTGGATTGCATTTACCTTAATATATACACAATCCCCAAGATTTATGGCACATCCATCAATTTCAGCTTGAGCATAATGGCATTCCACATTCCAAACTATCTTGTTTTCATCATCATCACTATCACAATAGGAACAGGGGTTAAAGCCCAAGAAAGAACTATAAAAAAGAAAAGGTTAATAGCAAATTTCACATAAATGATAAGTCAAGATAACAAAAACCACTAAACAGAGGGAGCTCATAAATGGCTACTTACTCCAATGGGATGCTTTTTCTCTTAGATTTTATATTCTGCAAAGTACAAGATGTTCACAATCAGCATTGAAATAACGTAAATGCAAAGTGGGCTCACTTTTAGTTTTATTTTCTGGTTATTAACAGTATAGCAGCAAACCACATTCACTGATAGTCCAGAGGAGCAAAAGCTAGATGTATAGTTACTATCCTTGTATCAATGTGAATACTAAAAGAAATTAAAGTTGTCTAATGTGTGCCAATTAATGTTGAAGCAAAGCCAAATTAACTAAAAACATGCCAAAGTATAAAATTCTCAAGAACATAACTAAAACAATCAAGTTTCCAATCAAATTAAATTTTGATTGATTAGGCAGACTGAAGTAATGTTAATTAGTGACGCAATTTTCAGCTTTGATTCTGCATGTCTCTTCTCTTTCCCTGTCCAATTTTTATTTGTTCTTTCAACATTGGTTGATACCCCTCTAACCTAGCAACCGAGAAACAACAGCGAAACAATAGAAAAAAGAATGGAGAGGAAAAGAAAACAGATACGCAAAACGAAGCACAAATTTATGGTCACTGCTTCAGTCAGCCCAATCAATCAAAGAAATAGCAGTGGCCAGTTTAGTTCATATCAAAGCATAAAGGGTAGTCAGAAGCAGACATATTACGCAATTACCTTCATTTCATAACGCCAACGCCACCTTTCTTGAGCTTCAGCGTCAGGGATTGGATTGCCTATAAATATGGGATCAGTCTTGTGTTTACTCTTCTTCTTTCCTGAAAGAGACGAGTCCTTGATCTTCTTTGAGAACTTTTCATCTGAGATTCTCATATCTGAATCTGCTGATGAGATCTTAAATTTCTTGGAAGGATGTTCATCGCATGAATTAGATAATCTAGTGGAAGAAGAGTTTACTTCAGCACTATCACCTCCAGCCAATGATGTAGAACGTGAGAAAGGTATTTTCAACTGCTTTTCGTTACACATTTCCCTTCTATGTTCTCTAATAGATACATCACTATCACCATTTTCTGTTGCCTGCACGAAACTGGGAGACTCTCCCAACAGCTTCTCTCCAGAAATGCCCATTTCATGCATATCCAATCTTCTAATAGAGACATTATCGCAACCATTTTTAGTAGCCTGACTAACTTTCAGAGATCTTCTTAATTGCTTTTCAATGGAAAGCCTTGAGTTATGAACTTCAATTTTTCTCAACGACTCATTACCACCACAATATTCAGTCTCCGCGACAAATCTAGGAGACTTTCTCCTTCGCTTTTCGGCAGAAAAGTTAGGGTCATTATGCTTTGAAGGCACAGCTCCTTTATCTGCACCCACGGGCCATGAGAGACATAATAGCTTGTCAATCAACTTTCCAGATCTTGTTTTAGAGTAAGAACCATTTTCAGAGGATTTAAACATAGTTTCTGAAGAGCCGCCTTCGGTTTCAGGTGGGGCTGAAGTCAATCTAGGAGATCTCCTCAAACCCTTTCCATTCATTCTTTCAACATTCATAATTTTTGCTCCTTTATTTTCGCTGCAGCAAAAAAAAAAAATAGCATGGAAAATTAACAATGACAAAAAAAAAAGGTTCGGAACACACAATGCAGAGCAAGATTGGTCATGCCTGCAATATTATTAAAATGAATTAATGAAAGAAATTAGCAAATGCTACTCACTTTAACTTGAAGCTTTGACTTTTGGAGCTTCGTCTCTGCATAAACCAAGAATCCACAGAAACGAAGATAAGTTAGTTACCACTAAAGAAGTCTTCACCTTTCACTTGTAAAACATTTGAAAAAACCAGATGAAACATAGCAGCAGATTATCAAAGCCATTTATTAGAAGGATTAAGAAGCCATAAAGTTAGCTAAATTAGACCCACATTTACATGTATTCTGTTATCTACGTTGACCCAAAAACAACAACAATCAAAGCTTCAATTACAATTGAAACCTTCTTCTCAAAAAAAAAAAAAGGAAGATTCGATTACCGGAACTAACCCAAGAAGAAGGAAAGGAAGACTACTACTTGTCCTTGAAGCTCAAAAAAGAGGGGCTAGGGGCTAGCTTAGCTATGCCAAAATGTATTTCTAAAGTGGAAAAAGCGAACGATTCTGGTCCAATAATCCATGTCTATTACCAAACTCAACAAGGCAACAACTCGCTCGACACCCTGGCTCACCTAATCTACACTGCCAACGTGTCAATTTTTTTAAAACCCAATTTTACTCGGGCGGGGATCTCTATTCCCTCCCAAATATTAAAAAAAAAATTGAACCAAATAATTTTTTAGACTAAACTACTAATAAATTATACTATTATTAAATTATCTTATTAATTTAAGATTTATATATAAAAATGTCGCATGTACTATACTTTTTTTCTTGGTATTTAAAATTTTTTTTATCATAATTAAATACTTACAATATAATTTCGTACACCAACTAAATATTTGATTTGAATCCGATTGAGACAAAAAATTATATTATAGATACTTAATTATGATCAAAAAAAAATTTAAATATCAAAATGAGAAAATATACATAGTACAGGAGCCAATTTTATATATAAACCTTAATTTAATGTTACAACTCAAGTGAGATTAAATCCTTAATTATAGACATTAAATCATTAATTATACTAGATATTACATACTTAGAATGAAAATGAAAAAAAATAAATTTTAAAAAAATATTTGATGACGTAAGACGTGTGAATATTTTTTTTTTTAAGTGAAAAAATTGTAATAATGTAACATATATATAACAATTTTTTGAAAAAATAAAATACATAAATATTTTTAATTGAATTTTATTTTTTTTAAATAGATAATCATTTTATTATCCAAAAAGCAGCATAGACTGCTACATCACAACCGAATAAGCTAGCTAATCAGCTAGCTTAAACATAATCATGAAAACATATTGAATTTTACATAATAACATTAATTTGACTTTAAAATAATTTCAACATCTAAATCAATATTAAATTAATTCGTAATATAAATTCAATTAATTATTTTAATATAAACTAAAATTTGACACGCGATATGAAAAAATATATATCTTTTAAAAGAAATAATACATTAAAAGGAATGAATTTTTTTTAAAATAAAAAGATAGATATTGTTTTAAAATAAAAAAAACGGGTATTTGTTTTTAAATGAATAGTTAATTACTTTAAATGAAAAAATACAAATATTTTTAGTTATATGTGTTAAAATTTATATCAAGGACATTACATAAAAATTACATTAACTTATTTAGTGATTTTATAATAATAAAGATATTAATAAAATTACATAAAAATTAAAATAAAATAATAATAAGTGAGTCACATTAATTAATTATGTTATTAAAATTATATAAAAATTAAAATAAAATAAAAATATTTATAAAAATATTTATATTTTTTTTTTCATGTATATTCAGTTTTTTTTAAAAACCCACTCAATATATTGAAGTAAATTTTTCATTAGATAACTTTTATAAATAACTTTGTGTTTTTTTATATAAATGTGTCAAAATTTAGTAATAACAACAAATTTTACATAAATAGGTAATAGAAAATATTTTGGGGAAAATAATTTTTTTTTTTTAAGTAAGAGAAAAAAAAAAAAAAAAAAGACATTGCTGTACCTCGACGGAAACGGAAAGAGAAAGAGTTTTTCCATTTTCAGCCCCGGCTGAAGTGGGAGTAAATCTGGGCGAACTTCTAAGACTCTTACCATCCACAATTCTTCTTTCCTTATTTTTCTTTTTATCACTTTCAGTTTCTACACTCGCAATGGGCCCCACATTTGCGCTCTCCGGCACAACAAACGCTGAAATTCTCGGCGACCTTCTCAGGCAGCTCCCACGCACCGTTTTTTTATCGGATTTCCTCGACGATACGTTTCGAACTGATGAGACGTGAAGGAGCCTAAGGGATCTTCTCGGTAGAAGCTTGTTATCGGCGGTCATTTCTTCTGGAAGGCAAATATCTAGAGGCACTGGCTGCTCTACATTATCGTCTCCACTTTTGACTAAAGCAAGAGACAGAGATTTGGATTCGGACTTGCATTTTTCAGTTGGCTTCATAAATGAAAAGTAAAATAAAAGTAATTTCGATGATTTCAAAGATGAAGAAGATCTAAAACCAAACAAAAAAACAAAAATTTCAAACGTGGGTGGAGTGGAGCATAAGCGGAAGGCCACTGCACGGAAAAGCGTGCAATCTGACTTCACTATTTCACTCTACACAATCTACACTACTACAGCTTGTGGAAGAAAAAAAAAAATCGCTAATGGTAGTATTTCTTTTTTTTTTTTTTTTTATTATTGCCATAATAAATAATGATGGTATTGTATTTGAATTTGTGCTGTTTTAGGATTGTACGTTTAGGCGATGGGTTTTCAGATCAAAGAGCGTACAATTATGAGAAGCATGGTTTAAAAGCAAGTATTAGTAGACATGTTAATTTTGTACACATATACGAAAAATATAAATAAACATGAAATAATATATTTAAATATAATTAATATAAAAATTCGTTTAATCGATATCTATAAGCACTAGTTAAAAATTATTTATTTATCATTTCAAAAAAAAATACATATAATATATTACTTTTACTGAATTTTTTAAAAAAAAAGTATTAATTATATATTTTTTTTATATATTTAATACTTTAACAGGTGCCTATAGCAGTTCCTTTAATATAATTAACACAGAATATTTAATAATTTTTATTATATCAATGTATGAAAAATTGTATGAAACATAAAGGGCTATATAAAATTTTCAAGCGTAATTATTGGTTGGGTAAACTTCAGTTTCTTGGGCGGGAATCCCAAGTTCAAACTTCAAAGTGGGCTCTAAGTTTTAACTCAAGAATTCATTCAAGCTAAAATAATAAAAAACTCAGTGAACTTTATCATTTTAGTTGGATAAATTTTTATATTTTTATTATATTTAAATAAATTTTTAATTTTTAATTTATATTCACCTAAATTCTTAATCTTTAATATGTAATCAAATAAGTATCTAACTTTTAATTTATATCTAAATAAATCCTTAACATAAATTAGACCTGCTCATAGGTCGAGCCACAGCCAGAATATTTTTTTACCTTACCCAGATTCGACCCGGATCACTATTCAAAAAAATAATAAAAAATTATTTTTATATTAATTTTTATAATTTAATTTAAATAAAAATTATTTTTATATCTAGGCCGGGCGGGTAAACCCGAATCACCAAAAATCATACCTAGTTTCGATCCAATATTGGCCGAGCCTACCGGTCGAGCAGGCAAGTTGCCCTGTCTATGAGTAGGTTTTACAAAAATCAACATTTTATTTGAAATAAAAACTTATTTAGGTGCAAATCAAATGATAAAAGCTTATTTAGCTATAATAAAAATATAAAAATTTATCTGAATAAAATGATAAATGTCAATGACTTTTTTAATATTTTAGAAACTAAAATTATATCATTAGTTACATTTGAAAATTGAAAAACATACATTTTTCTCGCTTCATTCCAAACCAAGTGAGTTGCACTCCCAATTTGTCCCTTTTCTTCTTCTTGTATCTTTCCTCTACCATGAAAAGGTTTTTTCCAATCTTGAAACGACTTGATTATAGATACTTCGCTTCTTTCTTAACTTTTTTTCTTTCTTTTGGGAACTACATTATTATTTTCGAACTAAAACTATATGCTTGTTTAAAATATGTTTATTTATTTAATTTTCATCCAATATTAAATAGAAACTGAAATTCTTCCCCGTTTCGTTAAGAATTTTTTTAATATTTATAATTTTTTAATTAAATTAACAATCAAAAATCAATTTAAGTTAAATCATATTAAATAATTATTATTTATTTGAATATTTTTTATGTTTTAATATCTTAAGTAAATGAATTTAGAGTTAAAATCGAATCATTATGATAAATTATGCAAAATATGAAATAAATTAAAACACAACACAAACACAACATGAAAAAACAATTAAAACACGACACGAAAAATACATAAACACAACACAAATACATGAGCGTATCAAAATCTATATAAAACGAATTATTAATGCTTAAAAAATTATAATACTTTGAAAATACCAAAAAATAACATAAACACATCACTAACACGTAATTTTTTTTTAAATTGAATCAATATGACAAATTATGCAAAATATTTCATGTATTCAGACACGACACGAACATATAAAATTTTCTCTAAATTGAATCAATGACAAACTATACAAAATATAAAATGAATTAAGACATGACACGAACACAACATAGAAAAAATAATTAAAACACAACACGAAAAATAACATGAACATGACACGAATACACGAAAGTGTCAAAATATAAATAAAAAGAATATTAACATGTAAAAAAAATTATATAAATTTATAATACTTTAAACACACGAAAAAATAACACGAATAAAATATGAAATGAATTAAGACACAACACAAAAACAACATAAAAAATAATTTAAACATGACACGATAAAAAAAATAATATGAACACGACACGAATACACGAACCTATCAAAATCCATATAAAACGAATTATTAACGTGTATAAATTTATATAAAGTTATAATACTTTAAACACAAAAAAATAACACGAACATAGATTTTTCTCTAAATTAAATCATTATGACAAATTATGCAAAATATGTCATTAATTGAGACACGACACAAACTCACAAAATTTTTTCTAAATTGAATCACAATGACAAACTATGTAAAATATAAAATGAATTAATTAGGACACGAACACAGTATAAGAAAAATAATTAAAGCACAATATAAAAAATAACATGAATATTAAATAAATACACGAACATGTTAAAATATACGTAAAATAAATTCTTAACTTATAAAATTTTATATAAATTTATAATATTTAAAAAAAAAAACTTACGGACAGACCAATTTTTTTCGTCTTTGAGTCGACTTTCGGTGAATTTGTGTAATCAATCTTATATTATTGTTAGATTAGAGGCATTTTGGATATCTAGTGCGATGGGATACCAAATCAATTTTTTAACAAAAAAGAAACTTATCGGTAGTATTTCTTCTGTCACCTATATGGCATCAACATCAAATTAAATCAAATCAAAACGAAACAATCAATCCCTCCACAAAAGATGAAAAGGAATTATCAACGGTTATTGGTCCATTGAAGTCCAAAAAATCAACTAAGCATCCAACATCTTTAATGAAAAAAAAAAAAAAAAAAAAGGCCCACATAAACCTTTATTAATTGTTTCTCAATCCTCCAGCTACTACATGTTTGTGCCATAGATTTTAATGTGGTCAGTCAGAGAGCACAAAGGAAAGAGCAGAAGCAGACACCTTTCCTCTTTCATGACTGAAGAATATGATGGATTCTAGAAATTTAAGAACAGAAATTGAGCTTCTTCATCACCTTTGCATATGCGGCTGGTACTATAGAAGGTTGTCTCAGTCTCCGTTTTGATTTTTTGGACTGCATTAAACAACAAAATATTACTATATTGCAATATAAGTCATTGGTTTTCAACATTCTTTATCTGCCACTAAGAACTTAGTAGAGCTAAGGTAATCTTTAGAATAATTAAAGATGCAAATATAATTGTATTATACTGGTTGAACTTGAAAGAGGAAAATCGTGTTGAGATCTCATGATCTCCAATAGTTCGTTTATTGGTGACAACCATCTCTAAGGCATCGATTTATTAAGGCATAAACTTATGTTTCAATCCTGAAGTGACACCCAGACTCCCCGAAATAGTGACATTTTGATAAATAAATAAGCTGACCTCTAGAGGTATATCTACCATCTATGTTACTCGGACTCAGGTGTGAGTGTCGGATTCGAGCATGTGTCCGACACGAGTATGTTCAATTTTTTTCTAAGTTTTTCCATATATTTGGAAAATCCTTGGAGGGTCATATCCTCATACCTATGTTCGAGAATGCGTCGGACATGAATACTTCAAGAAAAATGAGGAGTCGGAGCAACATAGTCTACTATCATACATTTTTATTGAGAATTGAGAATTTCATTCATCTAAATACCTTACCAATTATAAGCTTTGCCCTTGATTTCCCTTGGCTACAACCATTTCCTAAACTGTGGATCAGTATAAAGATTTTAAGGACAATAATCCTGTACTATTCCAAAGAAAAATGTTGGAGCCCTCAGCCAAAGGTCCATATCTATAATAAGATAAATTCAAGAAATTTTCTGTCCAATCTTGAAGATTTTTCTGAAAACCAACA
This sequence comes from Fremontodendron californicum, assembly GCA_030761205.1. Lineage (NCBI taxonomy): Eukaryota > Viridiplantae > Streptophyta > Magnoliopsida > Malvales > Malvaceae > Fremontodendron > Fremontodendron californicum. The sequence continues at coordinate 35,393,225 of JAULJL010000008.1, read as the reverse complement.
AGGTCCAGACTAATCAATTTTTAAATGCAACAAATTTAGAAAGAACTTCATTAAACGAACGACAAAAGTACTAGATCACATGAAACAACACACATAAACATACCAGAAGACAAGAAAACAGATCAAAGGAAATATACATGCATGCATTCACACCACAGCATCATTCATCCTGCCCACCCATAAATATTTGCCTCTGCTTGCCTTTATATTCTTTATCTTCCCTTTTTTTATACTTGCCTCAAATCATTGCTCCATATCAATGTGGACAATTTTTTTGCAATAAAGGTACAAAGGTTCCTCTGAATACCCCTCCAATATGAAATCCAAAAATCCCTGTTGCTTTTACAACAAAAAAAAAATAGTCCAAAGGAGGGCTAAACACACCATTACACTCCCACCATCACATCTCACAGGCAGGCTCGCGCGTGCACACACACATAATCTAGTATGAGACATATATCTAGCCAATTCAGTAAGACAGCAAGCAACTATGAAGGTTGAACTCTAATAGAACTGTCAAAGGCAGCTGCATGGCTTCATAAGAAGTAACTTTCAAATCTTTAACAATGAAAGATTAGCTGATTTTCTTCAACTCCTGAATGACCCTATTCAAAAGTCCATCGCATGCACCCTACTACTCTCCTCAGTGAGACTGAGACATTTACAATTATTTTTATCCTTGATAATATTAGAACTTGATAACTATTCCAAGCCAATTTGTTCTTACTGGTTGCTTCTCTTACAAATCAGAATTTGGTAAGCACTAAGGGCATGTAGGGAACTATTGACACATAAAATAAAGCATTTTCTCAACTAAAAAAGAAAAGAACAAAAAAAGACTCAAACCCAAAATAAGAACATTAAATTGGAACAATACAAAAATGGCATTACCTTCCCATGTGCATTATGATTTTTGCCTTCCCTCCAGCGACGAATATTCCCATCATTCATTGTCCTAAATCTGGACTTATAGGACCTAATCGAGTTCAAAATAAACCATTAACCAAACAAATCTAAAAATGCTTTCAAAAAAAAATTGGGGACTGCAAAAGCATAAACCTACGAATAAGATTTCATCTTAGTTTTCTTGAGCTTGGAAGTACGTGGAGTCATGGGTTTCCTCCTCTTTGCTCGCTCTCTTGACGAAACATGCCGGACTTGGACCAACTATAAAAAAAGAAACCCATAATTTAGAATTTTGTTAAAATCAATGATAAAATTCCTGCAATCAAGGAAATGAAAAGGAATCGAAAGCTTACGGAGAGAAGCAGTGGGGAAAAAGGGAAAGAGTTGACGGCGAGAGGAGGTGATGCGGCATTGTTATTGAGGAAGGGTTTAAAGCTCCATTTGGTAGAAATAAAATGGATTGGAGGAGAGGAATGATGGAGAAGGCGACGAGAAGCGGAAAGAGAGGGAAGAGTTTGGGTTGATTGAAGAGCCAAACAACGGAGCTTGGTGCACAATCTCTGCATCGCTTAATCCTGGTCCCTGCAACGAAAACGCAGTTTGGGGTTTAGGCTGTCATTTAGGGACTGTAAAAGGGAGTGTTTGGGGCCGAGGATTAGCGTGACCCGACCAAGTTAAAATGATAAATTTCAAAATCCCTCTTAACATACATAAATTAGGTTTTTTATCATAATATAGTTAAAAAAAATTATTTATTAAAAAATTATTTATTTTAGATTAATTTTTAAAATTCATTTATTTTAAAATTAGTTGAGAAATCGTCATCCCCATGGCGATTTTTCAACGTAAAATTTTTAAAATTTGCAAAAAACACTAAGGGAAATCGCCATGAGGGTGGCGATTTCCTTTGGTGTATTTTTAAAAAAAAAAAATTAAAAAATCAAGAAAAATCGTCACCCCCCATGACGATTTTTCTTGGTATTTTTTGCAAATTTTGTAAATTTTACCAAGGGAAATCGCCATGGGGGTGGCGATTTCCCTTGGTGTTTTAATTTTATTTTATTTTTTACTTAAATTAAAAAGAAATTAGAAATTTATTTTTAAAATTTGTATTTTAATTTTAAAAATTATAAATTAAATAAAAAAATTGTAATAAAAATTTTTTAAAAAAAATTAAAAGTCCAACGGTATATTTCTTATTTAAAATTTATGAAACTTTTTTTAAAAATTTTTAATTAAATTTTACTATATAAACTTTTAAAACAAAAAAATAATAATAAAAAAATTTAATTTTTTTTTAAGGCAACGGTAACTTGACCGTTGCCTTCAAAATCCCCTCCCTTCCCCCCCACACAGACACCACTCTTCTATAAATATCCCCCTCATTTTGTACAACTTATTTTTATTTTCTTTCTTCTTTCTACAATCAAATTTTTTTCTACCAACAATTTTTTTTTTCTACAGCAATATTTTTTTTCTACAACAATATTTAAAAATAGCTTCATCATCACTATTAAGGTTGCAAGAAAATTACATATCGGAGGTTATATTTAAAGAGGTAAGTAAATTATTGTAATATTATTTGTATTATATTATCAATTTTTAGTTATTTTTTAATTATTATTATTTTGTAAATTTATAGTTTTATAGTTTTATATTTTTTATATTTTTAATGTTATAGTGCTTATTATAGTTTTATCATTTATTAATTAGTATTATTTTTTCATTTTATAGTTTTATAATTATTTATTTTTTATATTGTTTAATTTTTTATTATTATAGTTATTTAATTTTTTAATTATTATTATTTTTTCAATTTATAGTTTTATATCATTTTAATTTTTATATTATTTTTTATTATTATAGTTTTATAATTTTTTAATTATTATTGTTTTTTCATTTTATAGTTTTATATAATTTTAATTTTTATATTATACTATTTTTTATTATAGTTTTTATAATTTTTTAATTATTATTGTTTTTTCATTTTATAGTTATTTATTTTTTATATTATTTAATTATTTAATAATTATATAAATAATTGTAATTTTTTATATTATTATTGTTTTGTTATTTTATAGTTTTATAGTTTTTTTAATTTTTATATTGTTTAATTTTTTAATTATTATAGTTTTATAATATATTAATTTTATTATTATTTGATTTAATTTAATTAATTATCAATAGGATACTCGTCGCGTGTTACGTTCGAGGAAATTTACATTGAAGGACCCGCATCCATCTATTATCGACCACTTAAGAAGAGCCGGATTTTATCACACAACTCAAATTCGACGATTTTTTATACAACCTGGCTTAATAAGTGCGTTGATCGAACGATGGAGACCCGAGACGCACACTTTTCATTTTCCATTTGGTGAATGCACGGTAACTCTAGAAGATGTTGCGCTTCAACTTGGACTTTCGGTCCATGGTGATGCAGTTACTGGCGGAAGCTTGCTAGATTGGAATGAAGAGTGTCAAAATCTATTGGGCTCGGTACCTCCAGATGAGTATGTATCTGACTCAACGGTGAGACTAAATTGGTTGAAATCCTTTCAAAATATTCCATTACACGCAACTGAAGAACAGATACAATATGCTGCTAGAGCATATATTTTACATTTGATTGGAGGATTACTGATGCTTGACAAAATCGAGCAGTCGGGTACATTTAATGTATCTTCCATTACTACGTGATTTAGAGCATGCGGCAAATTATAGTTGGGGTTCTGCGTGTTTGGCGGTTTTGTATAGAGAACTTTGCCGGGCTACAGTTCCAAAAAGCCATGACATAGGTGGATGTTTAGTGATTCTACAATCATAGGCTTGGTATCGGCTGCCATTTCTTGCTCCGCGCGTGGATGTTTTGGTTGTATACCCCCTTGCAAGTAGGTAATAATCTTTACTATTTTATTAATTTGTACGAACTTCTATTTTTATAGGTCTATTAAGATTTTATATGCATTTTAACAGGTGGAGTAGGAGTAGAGATTTTATAGAGACTCCGACCGACCTTGCAAGTATAAGATTGCGACTAGATCGAGTAGGGTATAATAAGGTAAATATTTCGATTGTTACATTCAAGTATTTTTGTATTTAATCCATATGAAACTAATAATTTGTAATAATTATTCGCAGTTTCTGTGGATGCCATATTCCTCAAGTGAAATTATGGCATGCCTCCCATCGGATGCCTACAATAATTGTAATATATGGAAAGCAAACACAGCATTGATATGCTTTTCATATGTAGAGTGGCACCAAACTGACAGGGTGTTGCGACAATTTGAGATGCAACAACCAATTCCTGCAGCCCTGGTGAACCTTGATAAGCTTCACAAGATCGACATGCGTGGTCGTCATGAGGAATTCTGGCCTGCGAAGCATGAACCTTGGATCCATTGGTGGAATATACATTTTCAACGAATTCCGACAGGTTATCCGATTGTTGGTAATAATTTCAACCCATCTGATGATTACATAGGATGGTATAAAAATGAAGGTCGACCTTTTGTTTGTCCACCGTCGGTGTATGAGGATGTTAAGAGTATGCCATTTATCGGACGAACTTCAACTTCAGTCCCTCCTACACAGGATATGGAAGCTCCTAGACCTAGCCGACAACGTGGGCGGATGCGTCAACCGGCCTCATCGGAGTTCACAGCACCGAGGATGTCATTTAGTAATCCTGAACCTGAACGGGATCATGGAGTACCATCCAATCATCATTATTCCGTCAGTCACCCCGGATATGACGTTGATGAGTGTTACCGACCATTACCGCCAATGACGAGGTTAGATGACTAGCTCCCTATCCTAAGTCCAAGTTCAGCATATCTAACATCAATGTATCAGTTTGGAACCCCTGCGTCAGCATTTGATGGTACATCATTTCTGGGTCCATCTAGTAGTCAGGTTTCCGTTATGGGTGAACTAGGTCTTGGCTCCTCCAGCAATGGGTTTCAAATTTTTGATACGGAATAAATGACTGATGACATACAACCGGAACCAGTGGCGGTTACAGCAGGAGGTCGTGGTCTATCGATAATACGTGCCACTGACGAGGTTGAACGACGGGTCCAACCATCACGCACTAGAAGAGCTCGACACTGTTGCTCTACACCACGCAATAATTAGAATAAATGTACTTTTATCAATATAACGAGAATAATGTATTTTAAATTTGTAATATATAAATTTATATGTTTTGCATTTCATGTTATTTATTTTAAATTTATTGGGAAATTAATTGTTATTTTTAATTTTTTTTATTCAGCGTATCTAACTAAAATCTTAATGTTGTTATTTAATTTATAAAAATATAATAAAATATATTATTCAATATATTTTTATAAATTTTCTTAATTTTATATAAAATAATAATCCTAATTACATGATAAGTAGAAAAAAACTTGCATAATATTTTCCCTTAATGGCAAAATATGTAAATATTACAGGTTATGAAAACATGTAATTCTTTTATTGTTGATGCGAACTCTCCCCCCATGTGCCAGATTGATGCGGACATTTTCGACGGTTATGACCTTCATTTCTGCATAATCCATAACGTTTTGGTTGGCCTTTCTCCCTGAGGTCCATTTCATTACGAATATGACTTGATTTTGGCTGACCATGTGGATTTCTCCGCATTTTTTTATTGGGACACACTTCTGGACCATCATATTGAGGCCAGTATCCTTCATTTCCAACTACTTCGAACTCATGTCTATAAACATTCAATATAGTTTATAGTCTATAGAGATTGTCCACATATTGTATGCAATCTACATGGACATGTGCACAAGCAGCAACTATATGTGAACAAGGGAACCTTTGTGCTTGAAACTTCCCACAGTCACACCACATGTCACTAAGCTTGACTTTGTACTTAATTGTAGAAACACCCTCTTGTGGATCAACTAACTCTTCAATTAGAAAAGATTGATTTGCTGGCGTAAAATTACGAACAAAGTGGGAGTTAGCTTTCCTGCTATTTTCTTGCATAGTCTGTGTGACTGTTTCACAGTATGTGTGCCTTCTCTCCATCATTGCAATTTGCTTGTTCCCCATCTTAACAAAAAGTGCAGCCAACCTATAATATGTTGATTGCACTGAAGCAATAATAGGAAGATGACGCGTTCCCTTCAACAACGAATTGATAGATTCAGCTAGGTTGGTTATCATATGACCATAACGTCTTCCTTGATCATATGATTGGGCCCACTTCTTCTTGGAGATCCTATCAAGCCAATTAGCCGCTGCTGCATTTTCTCCACGAAGATTCTCATACATGAAAGAATGACCAAGCCTCTGTTGTCTCACCCTCCACAATGACAAAGGCAATTGGCAGTATGTTTCGATTTCCATCTTGTGCAATAGCTAACAATAATGTTCTTTGTATTTTCCATATAAGAAAGTACCGTCTATTTGCACAATAGGTTTACAATACGGATACCCTTCAATGCACGACTTAAATGTCCAAAATAGTCAATGAAATATTCTCTTACCCTAGACCAGTTGATCACCGTGACATGCAGGTACCGTTTGCAATTCCACAATTGTACCAGGCACGAAATGTTGCATTGCACCAAACCATTTAGGTAGCTCATTGTACGATCTTCCCCAATCGCCAAAAACTCGAACAATTGCCTTTTGTTTTGCTTTCCACGTTTTCTTATAGGAGGTGATGTATCCATACCGGATTCACATCTCAGCGATCAAAACTGAAACTGAGATCTTCGGATTTGCTTGGACCAATGACAGAATGCATGAACAGATCATATTAGAATCTAACTTGCAATGATCTTGTGAAATCCTCTCCGATGTGCAAGTATGAGGCCCTTCATATTTTCTAATCTCTCATGCCTGTTTCTTCTTCATAAAAGTTGCCCTTATTCTTCAATTACACCCTTTTTCCATACATTAGACACTTGGCATAATATTTGGTCCGCTCAGATTCAATTACTCTGTAATCTACATAGTTTTTGATGTTATAGTGCTTAATAGCTGAAAGCACAGCCTCTTTCGTTAGAAATTGTAACCCAACACACAGATCAACTGCAGATGGATCAAATGTCAGAGGCGTAGCTAATGTATGAGCATACTCAGGAAATTCTGGCACTTGCATTGCCTCCAAATCCAGGGTATGCATATGGGATGCAGCCTCATATGGGGGAAGATCTCCATGAGTGTTGATCTCAGCAGGGACGACGTCTGGGTCAGAATCACTGTTGTCATCACTTGCGAATTCAGTATCCTCTTCCTGCTCACTAAAGTCACCAACATATTCACCATTGACTCCACGTGGCGGAACATGATCAACACCAGCTGGCTCATCTTCGAGGGTAGTAGGAATTATTTGTGAGACTAATGAATTATGAAACGTTGTAGCTTGAGATAACGGAACGACTTCTTCTGTGGGAACGTCGTATGTAGTGTGAACATAGAACAACCCAGAATCATCATCTTCTATGGAAAAGTTTTCTGTTGTGCGACATTTGAAGGCCCACAATCATCATCAACATCCTCTATGTCCGCATATAACTCAAGTACACCAATATTTGCAAATGTCTCATGAGCATAAAACATGCATCTGACATCATCATCATCTTAAAGTGGAAATGTTCTATATCGGACACATCCTTCACCAATAGAAAGAGGATGCCTATACTTAATCTCTGAAACTCTTTTTCTATTTCCAGCTTTAATTTTTGTATGAATTTGCAGGTTCAGTTCCTCTAATGTGACGTCTTCTTCAACACGAAAACTTTTATCCGAATACGCAGAAATAATGCGGATTCGGATAATGTATATTCGAGGTTTCATATATGTATCAGCTCTGAATCCGCTGCAGATAATAATTATAATATCTGAATCCGACTTTTATCCGAATTCGCAAAAAATGGATCGGATATCCACGGGTATCCGAATCCACATTTTAAATTGCCATCCTTAGATATGTCTAAGCATATCTGATTTTATTCTCAATGTAGACACCTAATTTTGTCCGGACCACTAAACAGGTATGTTTTCTTCCCATATTGATGTTCCCAAGTGTAAAAAGACTATTTTCATCCTGCAGGTGGTACTCTGAGACTTAGTTTAAGAGGGCGAGCACAAAAAGTCAAACTTGAAAAAAAGTCAACCCCGAAAAAGTCAACCCCAGAAAGTCAACTACTGAAAAAGTCAACCCACTTTCAAAATCAAGATTTTAAGTTCAATTGAAAAATGGCAAAATAATTTTGATAATCCGAGGTCTACATTGAAAGATATGGAGTTCGGAAGTTGGGATTTGGAGATTCAGTAGAAAGGAAACCCTAATCCGAGAAATTTGGGGAAAAATGCTTAAACGATCAAACTGGTCAAAATTGAAGGTTCCAAATGAAAGATAAGCACTGACTACGGGTAATGGAGAAGTCACTTGCAAGAAAAACCGAAAAAAAAAAAGTCAATCCGGGAGAAAACCGAGAATTAGGGTTTTTAGTGGATTTCGGTGAAATCGGGAAGAATCACAGAAATGGCCCGACTTGGTAAGACCAAAGCCCCCAATGGATGAGGAATGATTAAAAAGGATGGCCCAAGGCTCAGATTGAAGAAAATCTGAAAATCGGACTTGTTTTGAGCAAAACCGGGTTTCGGAGGTTAAAGGGTAAAATTGGAAAAATTTGGGAAAAATAGCAAATGGACTCCGAAAATTATGGAAAATTTGTCAATCTCATTCTTAAATCATTTGAAAGATATTGGAGAAAGAAAATCTTGATTCCGAGTTCGTTTGCAAAGTGGCCAAATCCCGGGCTTCTTATGCAGTAATTCAAAAAGATAACTCCCGGAAAAATAGCAAATGGACTCCAAAAATTCTGAAATTTGGCAAATCTCATTTTTAAATTATTTGGAAGAGATTGGCGAAAGAAAATCTTGATTCCGAGTTCGTTTGCAAAATGGCCAAATCCCGGGCCTCCTATGCAGTAATTCAAGCCGATAAATCCCAAAAAAAATACCAAATGAGCTCCAAAAATTATGAAAACTTCCAGATCACACTTTTTAATTATTTTGAAGAGATTGGTGAAGAAAAATCTTGATTTGGAGCTCGTTTAAAAAATGGTAAAATGTAGGGGCATAAAAGGGCATTTTTGGGAAGAAAAAATCCAAATAAATAGCAAACGGACTCGGATAATTTTGAAAACTTCCAGAACTCAATATTTTATTATTTTGGAAGTATTAAAAAAAGAAAAATTGAATTTGGAGTCCGTTTGATATTTATTTGCATCCGGGGGGCAAAATGGTCATTTCACCCAAGCAACCGAAAAGGGCTTTCTTGGCCCTTCAAAAAAATCAGAGTTGGGCTGGAAAAGAGAAGTGCTGGCATGCCCAAGCCCAAAGAAAGGAGGAAGCTTCTAATTTTTTTTTTTTAATCAAGTGGTTAAAAATCAAGAGTTAGTTAACCATTCTCTTTGATCAAGCCATGGTGATTAAACCACATAGGTTAAGAAAGATGTCAACATTATTTTTGCATAGCTGTAATTTGAGAGGGCTGAGATGCTAATCTAAAGGTGGTAATTTCATGACTTTTCATCTTGAATTATTGGCCATTTGATGGAAATTAGGTTACACAAAAATGACAACATCTTGGAGGCTATATAACCATGCATTAAGGCTAGCCCTAAGGAGGGGGAGGCAGATTTTGGTTTCTTCTTTTCCATTTTGGCTGATTTCTCTTAGTTTTTCTTAGTTTTTATCTTCTTGGTTGAGAGCAAAAAAAGAAAAGTTTAGAAATAAAGGAAAGTTTGAAGAGAAAAGCTTGAAATATTAGCTTCTTGAGGTTGCTCTTGAGCACCAACTCTTGCACTTTCATTTTCTATTCTTGTTTTTTGCTATTTTAATCTCTACTTGGTGAGTTTTCATTTTAAAATAATGTTTCTTGTTCTTCCTTCATTTCCTTTCTTAAGTATATTTTTTTTACATTTTGTTTTTACAATAAACTCACCATGGCCAAATGGCCTACATTATTTATTTTAAGTTGTTGTTTCAATTCATTTTACCATATTGTTTATGCTATTTTCTTTGTTTTTGATGTTTTAAGTGTTATGTTATTTCATGTTCTTAAGTTATATTTAATTTGGTTGCTTTGTTTGTTGCCATTTATGTCTTAGATATCATGTTTTTGCATTTTTAATTTTCTGTTTTCATGTTGTTTAAATTTGAGCATGTTTTAGAGTTAGCATATTAAGTGTTTGTGAAAATGCTTGTGTGATTCTTTGCATGATTCTTGTTTTATATCTTAGTGAGCATGTTTTAGATTTGGTATATTAGGTGTTTGTGAAAATGCTTGTGTGATTTTTGTGTTATGACTTAGTTTTTCATGCTAGCATACCAAGTGTTTGTGAAAATGCCATGCTTGTTGGAGCTTGGGGCCATTTGGCTACTCCATGTATTTTGCATTGTGTGTTGTATTTTTTGTCATGCTAGTTGTTAGGTTTTTGCATTTGCATGATATTTGGTTGGATTTTTGAATTAAGCATGCCTTGTGTTTGTGAAAATGTCATGCATGTCTTAGGTCTAGGTTACATTAAATGCCATGCAAGTTCATGTTAGGTCTAGGCCATATTATTTATGTCATGCATTTTCCTTACATTTAGGTTTAGATCCATGCATTTCATGCATTATGTTTGCTGCATTGTTTCATGCATTTCATGTTCATGCCACTTGAATAATGACTTGAGCCAATTAATGGTTCAAAGTCATGCTCTCTTGAGCACACTTGTGGAAAATTAAGTTTGTCAAATTGATTATTCTACCTTTGTGATTTTTTTTACTTAGCCAATTTTTATCTAACTTTCAAAAAGTCCTAGCTACTGCTTTCAAGTCATTTTATGAGTTTCAAATATTTTTATTTTTATTTTTAAATGATTTTATCAAAGACAAAAAAAATGTGTTGGCAAAGCAGGTTTTTTTTCCACCCAAAACTCGTACATCTCCGATTTTTCTGGGAATTCATCTTTGATCAGAAAATTAAACCAATTTTTTCTCATGTAGTTTTATATGTCCTGAGTCTCCAGTATTTTTTTTAGAATTTTTGGAATTTTTAAAAATAGGGTAAAAAATCGTGGATTAAAACTGGACAGTGGAGTCAGGATTGAATTTAAAGAAAAACAAAGCAGTTTTTTTCTCCTCCAAAAACTCGTACATCTCTGATTTTTCTGGGAATTCATCTTTGATCAAAAAATTAAGACGATTTTTTCTCGTGTAGTTTTAAATATCGTGAGTCTCCAGTATTTTTTTCAGAATTTTTGGAATTTTTTAAAATAGGGTAAAAAATCGTGGATTAAAACTGGACAGTGGAGTCAGAATTGAATTTAAAGAAAAACAAAGCAGTTTTTTCTCCTCCAAAAACTCGTACATCTCTGATTTTTCTGGGAATTCATCTTTGATTCGAAAATTAAGCCGATTTTTTTTCGTGTAGTTTTACATGTTCTGAGTTTCCAGTATTTTTTTTTGAATTTTTGGAATTTTTAAAAATAGGATAAAAATTCGTGGATTAAAACTGGACAGTGGAGTCAGAATTGAATTTAAAAAAAAAACAATTTTCTGTTTTGGTTAATTTACTTAGAGTGGGCTGATTAGAAGGGTTAGCTACTGACTTAGGGTAATTTCTAAGCCTTTTCAAACTCTAAAAATGGTTTTTCAAGTCCCGGGTTAAGGGTAGTCAAGTCCGGATTTTTTAAACTTAGGAAATTAGAGCCATTTTAAAGAAATTAGCCCAGTTTTTATTTTTAATTCAAGCTTTTCAAAATTGTTTTCAAACAATCACAAAGTATTTTGGTTTTAGAATATTTAATTTGACATATTTTCCTAAGGTAGCCGGATATCTTTTTAGATATACGGATTTCCTTAATTAAAGGAAAAAAATACATTTCATGCATTGCATTTTTATATTCATGCATTTTATATGATATGTGATTCTTGCTATAATAATTTCTATGATATTGTTATTATTTTGATTTATATTTTTTGATGTTACATGGTTTATTATATGGTTTCGAATATTTCATGATATCCTATGCTTTTATTTAGTTATCTTTATTTAGCATATACGTATTCATTTATTTTAAATGTTTTCAAAAGATAATGGTTTTCAATAAAAATAAAGATATTCCCGAGTTAAAATAATTCATGAGTTCTCTACCGGGTTTGCTGGAGGGAATATCATCAATTATCATTAATAAAGGAATATCTTTCTTTCAAAAAAGAGAATGATTCGGAAAGTTTTCCAAAACTAATAAAAATTTCTATATTTTGCCACGTTTGTTGGGGAATATAGGAAAATTTTGAATTTATAAATTCTGGATCATTTTCAATAAAAAAAAATGAAATTATTTTTCTTTAAATTGGGAATTAACTTGAAATACTAAATTTAAAACCAACTTTTTACCGAGACTTGAGATAACACACGATTAATAAGGTACCGATTTATACGGGCGTTGTGGGGGTGCTAATCCTTCCCCACACGTAACCGACTCCCGAACCCGATTCTTTGATTTCTCTGGTTTAAAACGCAGACTTGAAATTGGTTTTTAAAATGTTTTAATTAATTTTTAAAATATTTTATAAAACCGGTTTTAATAGGTGGCCGATCACACCTAGCTAAAAAAGATTGGTGGCGACTCCATGTCTTTTTTAAGGTCATTTTCAAAACCTTCATTTTTCTAGAGGAATTAAGTCGACTTTTCCTCGATTTTTTTTAATGTCACGCCTAACGAATAATAAAGTCTTGCGATGAGACTCGTCGTTATTTTTTTTTTAGGTTGCGACAGCTTGGCGACTCCGCTGGGGACATATTAGAGAGTCAGGCCTAGAATTAGTCGTGTGTTATCAAAGTCTCGGTTTTGTTGGTTTAATTGGTATTTGATTTTAATTCCCACATTTTTTTAATAAGGAGAATTTTGAAAATAATAATTTGTTTTTAAATATGTTCATACTCATGTGCATGCATTTTATTTTTGTTCTCTAGTTATTTAAGGTTGTATATTATAATTGCTTGTTGGTTAATGCGTTACACTATTCTTGAATGTTTTAATTGCTAGGGCATTTAGAATAAGGTTTGTAGAATAGGTGGTGAAAGGTTTATTATTCCTCCACACACACTACACGTGCATTTGCATAACATGAATCCTATACCCGGGTTCCGTCCTTTTAAGTGGGAGTAAAGTAACTATGCCTTCGTGATTGATCCTCCGTATGGGCTAGTGAAACACTTTCGGAGTATAAAGTACCTAATGCCTTCGTGATGATCCTCCGCATGGGCATAGGAAAATATACTCTAACGAATTGAACCCGCTTTTATCGGGGTGCCTTACTAGCCTTCACCGGCGACAGTGAGGAACAATTCGGAGCCTTAGAACCGATTCACCCTCATATAGTGAACCTAGGCGAAGCCATGCCGGATTTTCGTTAGATATACCGAAAATAGGAACACATAGAGGGACAGTTCTAAACCTTTTGTTACCTATTTTACACTCCGAATAAGTGTGGTAGATCGGGCAACGATGTACGTACATCGCCCGTAATAAATGTGATACTCCGCCTCGAAGACATCGTGATGCCTAAATAAGCAGATATTGCTGGGGCAGATGTTCATTAGCTGTTTTAAAAAAAAAAAAAAAAAACAATCTTTTTTCAAGCATTTTGCATGTTGCACATTTCATACATGTGTGAATAGAGCATGTACATTTTTGGTTGTGTTATTGATCTCATTCTTTGCAATAAACAGTTGGTAATTTCATTTGATGATTTCATAAAACCGGTAGTGTCACATGAACATTTGCATATGGTACCATAGTGGGATCCACCCTGAAATTCTTTTGAAAATAATGTGATTGGTTTTTCATAAATAAAAAAAAAACACAAAAAAAAGCATGTTAAAAAAAATCATAAATTAGGAGGCAAATCTTGCATAATGAGATTTTTGAATAATCAAGATTTAGGTCCCACCAATTTCGTGTAATCATTGGTTAATTTATTTGTGTCATTTTGACATCGTGTTACAGTCATAACATGCATGATTATTCATTGTAGAATACATTTGTGATATACATGGTCATTCTTTGTACCTACCTTTGTATTAATTCATTTATTCTTAGCATGTATCATTTTGACATCATAGCATGCATGGTCATTCATTGTAGGACACGTTTATGACATGCATAGTCATTATCTGTATATACCTGGCATTAAATTGCATCCATAGCATACATAGTCATCATAATTTCTCTGTATATGTTCATGCATTAATCATCAATTTATTCATGCACATAGGAATAGAGCGTGTACATTCATAATCTTAATCTCATGACATTTTCATTTGCATGAAAGAGGTTCGAGATATGAGGAATGAATCGGAGGAACGATTGGGTGCTTTGGAACGCAATCAAGATGAATATGGACATGAAATCCGAGAGGTGAAGGAACAACTTGCCAAATTGCTGAAAATGGTTGAGGATATGGGTAACAGTAAAGGTGAACTTTCTCAGGGCTTCGCATCATCTTCGGATCAACCAAAACCATTAGGTCCAGAACATACAATCCTTGCTGGATCCTGCACTTGTCAATGCCACAAAGGTTGCAATCCTGATGAAATTGTGGACAAAATCATGAAAATAATTAAACCTGAAAGCCTGATACCAAAGACAGAAACCTCGAATCCAGTACCATACCTGCAAACTGTTCTAGGTCCAAACCAGTATCCCCACCCTACTATGGTCCAATCGTCCATTGGGACGACCACTACGGGATTCCTGAATCCGACTCCATCGTTACCAACTACCAGTTCATACTATTTCCCTCATCAATCACCTTATCCAGTACCTGAGATAGGAACCTCGAGCTATGTACAACCTCCAAAGGCCCCGTGTCCAAATCCATACCCTTACCATGCTGTTCCGCCACATCCCCATGTAAACACTCCGGTTCGAACCTTAGTGCTACCACCAAGTGCCCCAACTCCTAGGCCATGTGTGACTAAGAAACGATCCCAGAATAAGACCCAAATGCATTTTGATCCCATTCCAATCAGCTACCAAGAGCTCCTCCCTATACTGATCCAAAATCACATGGTTGCCTGTGTCCCATTGAAACCCCTGTTACCACCATATCCAATGTGGTATAATCCAAATGAAAGATGTGATTATCACTGTGGAATTGTTGGCCATAGCATCGAAGATTGTATAGCAGTCAAAAGGAAAGTGCAAGCTCTCATAGATGCCAAGTGGTTGGATCCAACGACACTGATTGATAAAGGACTGGGAAAACGCCATTAGGATTGGGAGATTTACAGCATTGAAGTGGAAAGACTTCGGTCTTATATGATGTAATAGGATTTCACTTTTTCAGTAGCCGGCTCTTATAGCCTTAGGATGCTAGGAAGAATAAAGTGCTTGTAAAGACAGTTTTAACTACTGCTCAAATTTTGTAAAACATGGTTTATACCATTGTGAACATTGATATGGGAATGAATTGAGTATGCTTCAAATTTATAAGATGTTGATGATTAAGTTCCTCCGATTCTTATTTCCTCCGTGATATCTTCCCCTTTGCATTTTGCATCCCATCAATTATTTGTCAGGTTGCATTCATAACAAACATAGTCAGCATAATTTCTTTGTATATGTTCATGCATTAATTTGCTTATTACATACATCATGTTAGCATTAGGTCGCATTCATGACACACATGGTTAGCATGATTTTCTTTGTATATACTCTATATCAATCATTCATTGTTTGCATGTATCATAATTGACACCTTGTTGCATTCATAGGATATATGATCATTCATTGGGAAACATGCTAAAATGCACATGATCAGTCATTGCATATATCCATGTGTTGATTTGTTTATTCTTTGTTTGCAACATGTTGGCATTGTGATTGCATTTATCACATATATGGTCAGCATGTTTCCATTGTACATATCCATACATCATATTGTTTAGGCTTCACATGCATGAAATTGCATTCATGGCTCATTCATCATGACATACATTTGGGGAAAATAAAATAGAAGTTGGCTTGGCTTTAGGAGTCTTTGAAAGAATTTCCATTTCAAATCAGAAGAAGTACTGAGTACACTTTTAATACAGGCCGGTGCTATGGAGGATGAACAAGTTGCCCGAATGGAAAAAATGGAAAGGGAACAGAGAGAATTGCGAGAACAGCTAGCAAAATCTCAAGCAGAATCTAAAGATCAGATGACTAAACTGATGGAGCTAATGTCTGCTGTAATGAAGGGAAAAGGATACACCGAAAACTTTGTCGCCGGAGAAAGGTTAGAGGTACAAAAGGGCCAAGATGAGGTAGCAATAAGTGATGCCCAGAACACTGTTAACCCCGTCAATGTCCTAAAATCAGATGATCCGGCTGAACAGGCAAAGTTGAAAAGGGTTGCAGTAAATGAGGTTGAGTTGGCAGATTCCCAAGGGAAATATCAGTTGTTAGATGAAAGGCTCCGGGCAATAGAAAGAAAAGATGTATTCGGGAGTGTGGAGGCGAAAGAACGATGCTTGGTCCTCGATTTAGTCATTCCTCCTAAGTTCAAGATCCCTGACTTTGTGAAATATGACGGGACGACCGATCCATCAGCCCACATCACTATGTTCTGCCGAAAGATGACAAGTCAGATAGATAATGATAAGCTTTTGATTCACTGCTTTCAGGATAGCCTCAGCGGGTCCGCAATTAGGTGGTATAGTCAGTTGAGCAAGGATCAGATTCGCTCTTAGAATGATTTGGCTGGGGCTTTTCTAAACCAGTACAAGCATATGACCGACAAGACACTTGATCGTCTCACTTTGCAAAATATGGAGAAAAAAGCTACTGAGAGCTTCAAAGAATATGCACAACGGTGGATGAGCCTGGCTGCCCAAATACAACCGCCCTTGACACAAAAGGAAATCACTATCCTTTTTGTGAATACACTGCACGCCCCGTACTATGACAGACTTGTCGGCAATGCTTCGAAGAATTTTGCGGACATGGTAATTTCAGGGGAGATGATTGAGAATGCTATCAAGAATGGGAAACTTGAAAGAGAAGGAACATCCAATACCGAGAGAAATAAGGCACCAAGAAAGAAAAAGGAAGATGTCCAAACTATGGAAGATTTCATCCCATATTCCCAATTTCCCTCATACCAATCATGTTACCCTACTGAGGTATCTCCAAGCCTTTATCCTTACCTACCTACCCAAACACCTAATCCTATACCAGCCCTTGCAACAAGGCCTACTTCTAGAAAACGACCGCGAGAAAATCAAGAAAGAATTCCAATCCCCATCCCTGACTTACTGCCATTACTAATAAAGAATCAGTACCTTACCCCGGTACCTTTGAAAATAGCTCCGAATCCATCAGCAAGGAGTTATGACCCTGACAGCAAGTGTGATTATCACCTAAGGGTAGTTGGGCATTCAACTGAAAAATGCAGACAACTGAAGGAAATGATTGAAAGTTTTATCCGTGATGGTATTTTGACACCGGAGCTTATCGATCAATGGAAGGCCACTTAGCCCTAAATCAATTTCTTTCAGGGTTTTAGGGGGAGAATTACTACCTTTGAAGGATGTCAATAGGAGCATTTTTGACGCATGTAGTTTTATACACTGTGATGATGAAAGCACTTGTCTCATGTTAACATCTACATGAATTAAATGAATTTTAAATGCTTTGTGTTTGTTGTGTTTTAAATAAACGTGAATTTACAAAAACAAGCATTAAGGAAGTTTTAATAATGGATAGTCTCAAGAAGATTGATGATCAGTGTTAGAAATGACCCAACACCATCCCCCTCTTTTTTGGGCTTCTCTATACCTAAACCTTGAATCAATAACACTTGAAAGACCTAATGCTTCAAGGAAAAATGAATGAAAAAAGAGAAGCATTGTCATTGCAAAATAAGCAAGGATGTAAATCCTAGTCTAGGCTATGAACAAAGGAACAAACTTTTTGAAATTTTTTGAATTCCTTGAAAATCAAACAAATGAGACATTCTTTCAAGAATCCAGATTTTGATAATTTGGTGTGTGTCAGGATTGTGCTAAAACCATTCATGACCTTTCCCAATGACCACAAAACACTAATTGCCCAGACATCACTTCATGATTGACACCTTGGGGCACAATGATTAAACTAGATTATCCCTTGTCCCAGAGAAAACCTGCTTTTGGGTCATGTTTTCCTTGTCTCTTCAAAGAACTCAGATTGGAAACTCAGCCTTTTCAAAACAGACCTAGACTTGCCATGTTCCTCGTTGATACAAATTCGCATGGATAATCAAATTGGGGCATCATATGTGGAAATGATGGATACATAGTGAAGAAGGATGGGCTAATGCATGAATCATTGGGGGCATGCGACGAAAAAAACAAAAAAAAAAGAAAAGAAAAAAAAGAAAAAGAAAAATCATGATATCATGCATATGAGAATTCGGATGATTCCAAAGTGCAAAATGAAATTCTGAATATCTATTTCCCCTGAGGATTGCTTTTCAATGAGAATATTTGGGCTTGATATGATGAATGGCCATCTTTCATATCCATTTCACAAGAAAAAAATTATTATCCATAGTCACCCCTTTTGAGCCAAAAGAATTCTTAATTCTTTGAACCCTGATCAAGGATTACCCTCTACACTGGGGGGCAAATGCGAGGAAAGATCTTTTCAAAGATCATTGAGAAATGAGTGACAGCTCAGGGACAGACACAAAGCAAATGGAGCCCCGAATAAATACGGGCGCACTCTGTCAAAGAAAAAAGAAGAGGAAAAGATGACGAAATGAAAGCCAAGAAAAACAAACAAAAAACACAATAAAAAATGTGTGTGAAAGACATGGCAAATTGAAAGCCAAAAGCAAGGAAGAAAAAGAGCAAAATCAAAAAGAAAGAAATGTCCAAGAAGAGACACATGCTTCAAAGAAAATCCTCTTCAAGAAAGGATCCTTGATCTGATTACCCTCAAACACATATTTTGGGCCTATTTATCCTTTCTTTCTGAATCCTGAGCCATGGCCTACATTACGTGCTTTAAAAGTCCATTTTGATCAAGCATGAATGTTTAATTTGAAGGGTTTTCCTCAGATTTTATCCCATCTTATCAAATTCTCATTTCACTAAGGAAGAATTTAGAATTCTCAAGTGCATGGTAAAAAAAAAAAAGAGAAAAATTGAAAAGAATGGGACTCCAGGGCGAAAACCCAAAAAAACGGGCGGTCTAGAGTAGAATGGGAATTTTCGATGCCATCGATGATAGTGCCGATACCCCAAAAGAAAAGATCTTATTAAAGGAGTGGTCATCGAGGAACATCTAGGAATTCCTGAACCCCCCAAATTGTCAGCTCTCATTCGGAGGATTGTCTTCAAAAACTGAAACTTTGTTCCCAAGATTAAACTTTCCGGTTTAAACATCCCAGCCAATCTTGATGCTTGACAAAATGCCTTGATATGGAAACTAAAAGAATGTTGAATTTGTTTGGTTCTCAATGAATTCATGATTTATAAAACCTGTTCCATTTGTGAGCCTAGAAGGGATATACATTTTTGTCATGAAGTTTTCCTGGAAAAGCCAGAATCTTGTTATACCAAGCCTTGCCAATCCAGTTGAAAAAACCCAGATTGATACTTAGAGAAATTTCTAACAATGATCATCAGTCTTCAAAAGATTTGTACATCACACATTGTGGGGTTAATATTTTTTGTTCAGAAGTTTTCAAAATGCGAAAACAAATAAAAAGATTTTTTTGAAATACCCATTTTGATGTTGGCATGAGACAAGGATTTTTCTAACTCAAAGGTGTAGAACTGCCAGGATAGGTCTTGACTTCCAGATATGAGAAGAAGAAATAGAACCCGGTTCAGATCTCTGTTGATGAAAGTTTGAAAAACTGTTGGGGCAAAGAGAATAGCCAAAATGAATTGAAGATATACTCTGATTTGAAGAGGAAAAATGAATTTGAAAGGCTAAGCCAAAGTCTAGAAAAACAGCCAGGGGCACTTGCATCACTCATGAGCACTCATCTCTTTATCGAGCTTTTGCATCTGCACAGTGTCGGCAAGCATTTGCATCATTCATGGGTATTTGCATTGGCATTATTCCATAAGCATCTGTATTTTACCTTTACATTTACATTCTTCATGGAATTCGTATTTGTGTCATCTCAAGCAATTGCATCATTTCTAGAATCATTGCATTTTCATTACTGTGTGGTAATTGTAGTTACACCATTCATAAACCAGTTACATGAACACAATTAGTAGGGGCATCTGCATCATGAAACATGGGCATCAATCCAAGTCATTTACATTTGCATTAAAGACATTTGCACCAGTTTAAGTCATTTCGTGTCTTATTCAACACCTGCATCTGCATCAAAAAGCATTCGCATCTTCTCAAAATCGTTAGGGTAATTTTCAACAATTCTTCAAAGAACATTTTTAAGACCTCCGGGCATAATTTTTCAAATCACAGGTAAGACCTCCGGGCAATATCTTTAAGACCTCCGGGCAACATCTTTAAGACCTCCGGGCATAACTTTTTTCAGGGGTAAGGCCTCCGGGCACTATTCTTAAGACCTCCGGGCATCATTTTTAAAGTCGCATACAGCGCATTTTTTCCAAATTATGGGTAAGGCCTCCGGGCACCATTCTTAAGACCTCCGGGCATCATTTTTAAAGTCGCATACAGCGCATTTCTTCCAAATCACGGGTAAGGCCTCCGGGCACCATTCTTAAGACCTCCGGGCATCATTTTTAAAGTCGCATACAGCGCATTTTTTCCAAATCACGGGTAAGGCCTCCGGGCACCATTCTTAAGACCTCCGGGCATCATTTTTAAAGTCGCATACAGCGCATTTTTTCCAAATCACGGGTAAGGCCTCCGGGCACTATTCTTAAGACCCCCGGGCATTATTTTTAAAGTCGCATACAGCGCATTTTTTCCAAATCACGGGTAAGGCCTCCTGGCACCATTCTTAAGACCTCCGGGCATCATTTTTAAAGTCGCATACAGCGCATTTTTTCCAAATCACGGGTAAGGCCTCCTGGCACCATTCTTAAGACCTCCGGGCATCATTTTTAAAGTCGCATACAGCGCATTTTTTCCAAATCACGGGTAAGGCCTCCGGGCACCATTCTTAAGACCTCCGGGCATCATTTTTAAAGTCGCATACAGCGCATTTTTTTCAAATCACGGGTAAGGCCTCCGGGCACCATTCTTAAGGCCTATGGGCACCATTTTTAAGACCTCCGGGCATAATTTTTCAAATCACAGGTAAGACCTCCGGGCAACATCTTTAAGACCTCCGGGCATAACTTTTTTCAGGGGTAAAACCTCCGGGCACCAATTTTTAAGACCTCCGGGCACCATTTTAAGACCTCCGGGCACCAATTTTTAAGACCTCCGGGCACCATTTTAAGACCTCCGGGCATAATTTTTTTCAAATCATAGGTAAGACCTCTGGGCAACATCTTTAAGACCTCCGGGCATAACTTTTTTCAGGGGTAAGACCTCCGGGCACCAATTTTTAAGACCTCCGGGCATAATTTTTCAAATCACAGGTAAGACCTCCGGGCAACATCTTTAAGACCTCCGGGCATAACTTTTTTCAGGGGTAAAACCTCCGGGCACCAATTTTTAAGACCTCCGGGCACCATTTTAAGACCTCCGGGCACCAATTTTTAAGACCTCCGGGCACCATTTTAAGACCTCCGGGCATAATTTTTTTCAAATCATAGGTAAGACCTCTGGGCAACATCTTTAAGACCTCCGGGCATAACTTTTTTCAGGGGTAAGACCTCCGGGCACCAATTTTTAAGACCTCCGGGCATAATTTTTCAAATCACAGGTAAGACCTCCGGGCAACATCTTTAAGACCTCCGGGCATAACTTTTTTCAGGGGTAAGACCTCCGGGCACCAATTTTTAAGACCTCCGGGCACCAATTTTTAAGACCTCCGGGCACCATTTTAAGACCTTCGGGCACCAATTTTAAAGCCCTTCGAGCATAAATTTTTCTTTTGAAATCGAATTCATTCCCTTAAGACGAATCGAGCCTTGTTTAGGCAGGGAATTCAATTTAAGGACAAAATCTTCAATTTATTGTTTTTAAAAAAAAAATGAAAAAAGAGAAAAAAAAGAAATAAAAAAAAATAAAAAATAAAAAAAAAATAAAAAAAAGGAAAAAAGAAAAAAGAAAAAAAGAAGAAAGAAGAAAAAAATGAAAAAATGAAAAATAGAAAATGAAAAAAATTAAAATGAAAAAGAAACCCCTTTCCCTTTCCTTCACATGTGATGTCACTGACCGTACAAAATTAGTGTCGGTTTATCTTTGCCTGATTCCTGATTCTCAGCAATAGCCAAAGAGGGGCAGCTGTAGACACCTAATTTTGTCCGGACCACTAAACAGGTATGTTTTCTTCCCATATTGATGTTCCCAAGTGTAAAAAGACTATTTTCATCCTGCAGGTGGTACTCCGAGACTTAGTTTAAGAGGGCGAGCACAAAAAGTCAAACTTGAAAAAAAGTCAACCCCGAAAAAGTCAACCCCAGAAAGTCAACTACTGAAAAAGTCAACCCACTTTCAAAATCAAGATTTTAAGTTCAATTGAAAAATGGCAAAAGAATTTTGATAATCCGAGGTCTACATTGAAAGATATGGAGTTCGGAAGTTGGGATTTGGAGATTCAGTAGAAAGGAAACCCTAATCCGAGAAATTTGGGGAAAAGTGCTTAAACGATCAAACTGGTCAAAATTGAAGGTTCCAAATGAAAGATAAGCACTGACTACGGGTAATGGAGAAGTCACTTGCAAGAAAAACCGAAAAAAAAAAAAGTCAATCCGGGAGAAAACCGAGAATTAGGGTTTTTAGTGGATTTCGGTGAAATCGGGAAGAATCACAGAAATGGCCCGACTTGGTAAGACCAAAGCCCCCAATGGATGAGGAATGATTAAAAAGGATGGCCCAAGGCTCAGATTGAAGAAAATCTGAAAATCGGACTTGTTTTGAGCAAAACCGGGTTTCGGAGGTTAAAGGGTAAAATTGGAAAAATTTGGGAAAAATAGCAAATGGACTCCGAAAATTATGGAAAATTTGTCAATCTCATTCTTAAATCATTTGAAAGAGATTGGAGAAAGAAAATCTTGATTCCGAGTTCGTTTGCAAAGTGGCCAAATCCCGGGCTTCTTATGCAGTAATTCAAAAAGATAACTCCCGGAAAAATAGCAAATGGACTCCAAAAATTCTGAAATTTGGCAAATCTCATTTTTAAATTATTTGGAAGAGATTGGCGAAAGAAAATCTTGATTCCGAGTTCGTTTGCAAAATGGCCAAATCCCGGGCCTCCTATGCAGTAATTCAAGCCGATAAATCCCAAAAAAAATACCAAATGAGCTCCAAAAATTATGAAAACTTCCAGATCACACTTTTTAATTATTTTGAAGAGATTGGTGAAGAAAAATCTTGATTTGGAGCTCGTTTAAAAAATGGTAAAATGTAGGGGCATAAAAGGGCATTTTTGGGAAGAAAAAATCCAAATAAATAGCAAACGGACTCGGATAATTTTGAAAACTTCCAGAACTCAATATTTTATTATTTTGGAAGTATTAAAAAAAGAAAAATTGAATTTGGAGTCCGTTTGATATTTATTTGCATCCGGGGGGCAAAATGGTCATTTCACCCAAGCAACCGAAAAGGGCTTTCTTGGCCCTTCAAAAAAATCAGAGTTGGGCTGGAAAAGAGAAGTGCTGGCATGCCCAAGCCCAAAGAAAGGAGGAAGCTTCTAATTTATTTTTTTTTAATCAAGTGGTTAAAAATCAAGAGTTAGTTAACCATTCTCTTTGATCAAGCCATGGTGATTAAACCACATAGGTTAAGAAAGATGTCAACATTATTTTTGCATAGCTGTAATTTGAGAGGGCTGAGATGCTAATCTAAAGGTGGTAATTTCATGACTTTTCATCTTGAATTATTGGCCATTTGATGGAAATTAGGTTACACAAAAATGACAACATCTTGGAGGCTATATAACCATGCATTAAGGCTAGCCCTAAGGAGGGGGAGGCAGATTTTGGTTTCTTCTTTTCCATTTTGGCTGATTTCTCTTAGTTTTTCTTAGTTTTTATCTTCTTGGTTGAGAGCAAAAAAAGAAAAGTTTAGAAATAAAGGAAAGTTTGAAGAGAAAAGCTTGAAATATTAGCTTCTTGAGGTTGCTCTTGAGCACCAACTCTTGCACTTTCATTTTCTATTCTTGTTTTTTGCTATTTTAATCTCTACTTGGTGAGTTTTCATTTTAAAATAATGTTTCTTGTTCTTCCTTCATTTCCTTTCTTAAGTATA
Source organism: Fremontodendron californicum (assembly GCA_030761205.1). NCBI lineage: Eukaryota > Viridiplantae > Streptophyta > Magnoliopsida > Malvales > Malvaceae > Fremontodendron > Fremontodendron californicum. The sequence continues at coordinate 35,368,941 of JAULJL010000008.1, read as the reverse complement.
TTTTTTTTACATTTTGTTTTTACAATAAACTCACCATGGCCAAATGGCTTACATTATTTATTTTAAGTTGTTGTTTCAATTCATTTTACCATATTGTTTATGCTATTTTCTTTGTTTTTGATGTTTTAAGTGTTATGTTATTTCATGTTCTTAAGTTATATTTAATTTGGTTGCTTTGTTTGTTGCCATTTATGTCTTAGATATCATGTTTTTGCATTTTTAATTTTCTGTTTTCATGTTGTTTAAATTTGAGCATGTTTTAGAGTTAGCATATTAAGTGTTTGTGAAAATGCTTTTGTGATTCTTTGCATGATTCTTGTTTTATATCTTAGTGAGCATGTTTTAGATTTGGTATATTAGGTGTTTGTGAAAATGCTTGTGTGATTTTTGTGTTATGACTTAGTTTTTCATGCTAGCATACCAAGTGTTTGTGAAAATGCCATGCTTGTTGGAGCTTGGGGCCATTTGGCTACTCCATGTATTTTGCATTGTGTGTTGTATTTTTTGTCATGCTAGTTGTTAGGTTTTTGCATTTGCATGATATTTGGTTGGATTTTTGAATTAAGCATGCCTTGTGTTTGTGAAAATGTCATGCATGTCTTAGGTCTAGGTTACATTAAATGCCATGCAAGTTCATGTTAGGTCTAGGCCATATTATTTATGTCATGCATTTTCCTTACATTTAGGTTTAGATCCATGCATTTCATGCATTATGTTTGCTGCATTGTTTCATGCATTTCATGTTCATGCCACTTGAATAATGACTTGAGCCAATTAATGGTTCAAAGTCATGCTCTCTTGAGCACACTTGTGGAAAATTAAGTTTGTCAAATTGATTATTCTACCTTTGTGATTTTTTTTACTTAGCCAATTTTTATCTAACTTTCAAAAAGTCCTAGCTACTGCTTTCAAGTCATTTTATGAGTTTCAAATATTTTTATTTTTATTTTTAAATGATTTTATCAAAGACAAAAAAAATGTGTTGGCAAAGCAGGTTTTTTTTCCACCCAAAACTCGTACATCTCCGATTTTTCTGGGAATTCATCTTTGATCAGAAAATTAAACCAATTTTTTCTCATGTAGTTTTATATGTCCTGAGTCTCCAGTATTTTTTTTAGAATTTTTGGAATTTTTAAAAATAGGGTAAAAAATCGTGGATTAAAACTGGACAGTGGAGTCAGGATTGAATTTAAAGAAAAACAAAGCAGTTTTTTTCTCCTCCAAAAACTCGTACATCTCTGATTTTTCTGGGAATTCATCTTTGATCAAAAAATTAAGACGATTTTTTCTCGTGTAGTTTTAAATATCGTGAGTCTCCAGTATTTTTTTCAGAATTTTTGGAATTTTTTAAAATAGGGTAAAAAATCGTGGATTAAAACTGGACAGTGGAGTCAGAATTGAATTTAAAGAAAAACAAAGCAGTTTTTTCTCCTCCAAAAACTCGTACATCTCTGATTTTTCTGGGAATTCATCTTTGATTCGAAAATTAAGCCGATTTTTTTTCGTGTAGTTTTACATGTTCTGAGTTTCCAGTATTTTTTTTTGAATTTTTGGAATTTTTAAAAATAGGATAAAAATTCGTGGATTAAAACTGGACAGTGGAGTCAGAATTGAATTTAAAAAAAAAACAATTTTCTGTTTTGGTTAATTTACTTAGAGTGGGCTGATTAGAAGGGTTAGCTACTGACTTAGGGTAATTTCTAAGCCTTTTCAAACTCTAAAAATGGTTTTTCAAGTCCCGGGTTAAGGGTAGTCAAGTCCGGATTTTTTAAACTTAGGAAATTAGAGCCATTTTAAAGAAATTAGCCCAGTTTTTATTTTTAATTCAAGCTTTTCAAAATTGTTTTCAAACAATCACAAAGTATTTTGGTTTTAGAATATTTAATTTGACATATTTTCCTAAGGTAGCCGGATATCTTTTTAGATATACGGATTTCCTTAATTAAAGGAAAAAAATACATTTCATGCATTGCATTTTTATATTCATGCATTTTATATGATATGTGATTCTTGCTATAATAATTTCTATGATATTGTTATTATTTTGATTTATATTTTTTGATGTTACATGGTTTATTATATGGTTTCGAATATTTCATGATATCCTATGCTTTTATTTAGTTATCTTTATTTAGCATATACGTATTCATTTATTTTAAATGTTTTCAAAAGATAATGGTTTTCAATAAAAATAAAGATATTCCCGAGTTAAAATAATTCATGAGTTCTCTACCGGGTTTGCTGGAGGGAATATCATCAATTATCATTAATAAAGGAATATCTTTCTTTCAAAAAAGAGAATGATTCGGAAAGTTTTCCAAAACTAATAAAAATTTCTATATTTTGCCACGTTTGTTGGGGAATATAGGAAAATTTTGAATTTATAAATTCTGGATCATTTTCAATAAAAAAAAATGAAATTATTTTTCTTTAAATTGGGAATTAACTTGAAATACTAAATTTAAAACCAACTTTTTACCGAGACTTGAGATAACACACGATTAATAAGGTACCGATTTATACGGGCGTTGTGGGGGTGCTAATCCTTCCCCACACGTAACCGACTCCCGAACCCGCTTCTTTGATTTCTCTGGTTTAAAACGCAGACTTGAAATTGGTTTTTAAAATGTTTTAATTAATTTTTAAAATATTTTATAAAACCGGTTTTAATAGGTGGCCGATCACACCTAGCTAAAAAAGATTGGTGGCGACTCCATGTCTTTTTTAAGGTCATTTTCAAAACCTTCATTTTTCTAGAGGAATTAAGTCGACTTTTCCTCGATTTTTTTTAATGTCACGCCTAACGAATAATAAAGTCTTGCGATGAGACTCGTCGTTATTTTTTTTTTAGGTTGCGACACTCAACTTGACACATTTGTCACGTTAGACCCTGTTCTAGGCGATTCACATTTCAGCCCTGCTATGCTTATAGTTATGGATTTTAGAACTTGATGATCTCAGACGTACTATTTTTCTAGGTCCAAGACCAAAAGACTTTATTTGGATGTATTTTGGAAAAAAGAAACAACAAATAACATTAAAAAAAATGAAGCTGAAATTCTCCAAACTAAGACCAAGAATTGCCCAAGGTGTCTCTCGATTACAAGGAACTCAAAAGCTTTATTACATTGATCATATAAATACGAGTCGTCATATTTGTAATGAAAGTATCTCCTTACCCTTACATGATGTTAGCTTTGATGATATTTTATAGAGTCAAGCAAGCGTTACGATGATATTTGAGAAATATATACTGATGACACTTATAGTTGCATTTCACTGATCTTACAAGTCAAGCCCTTGGGGCTCTTGTTCCATCCTCGAAGTGGCTCAGTAGGTAAATCAACTATTTGACCGATGATGAGAGAAAACACTATGGGTATAAGAGCTGTATGAACAAAGTAAAAGCACAGTTCATACACATACCAAGCCCAAACTTCCTGTCTTGTAGGCTTATGTTCAAGCCTCGAATATGTCGTGAAAGCCTCCCTAGCGCTCTCCATTTTCATGGAAATATTGTCACGCACGTCAAAGGTCGACCTATTGATTTCCTGATCATTTGATTCTGCAGGTGCCTGTTCTAGTTCTTGATTGCTTTGAATTTCGGAACTCTCTTCAGCCATGCTTTGCTCTGCTTGTAAGATGAAACTTTGTCTTGGCTAAATGAAGGTGAGTAGTAATAATAAACAGAGGAGATTAGACCACAAATAATTTGTTTGTTGGGTAATGAAGGTCGGAAGTAAGAAGAGCGTGAAGGAAAAGGTTGATATAAGGATGAAAACGAACAATGTTGAAGATTATGAGAATATAGAATATTATGTTCATTGTTTCCTGGTGTGAAATTTTTAAGAGTTTGGGTTTGGCAAGGCAAACCTCGTTATGTTCATTTATGAATTAAAATAAAAGGGGATATAGTAAGCATTATTCTTTGACTCATTGACGTTATCTTTATTTGTTCTTTTTAAGTCAAACAAAAAAATCAAAAATCTGAATAAGAATTAGTAAGAGACAAGATTTTAAAAGTTTTTTACACTTACATTGTTTCTCAGTTTGTTTCCGGACCCAAAATAAAGTTTAAAAAAAAAATGATTTATTCTTTTTTGTTTTAATCTGGGCTTGAACCATCATTTGCTCTAAATTTGAGATTACCAAATTTTCGTCAAGATGTCCAAGACTTTAGCCCAATTAAGTTTTCATCTAGACGGGCCTGGACTGCATATATGATTTAAAAGAACAGCCTAACCTAGTAGCAGCTGCAGGACGGGGACCAGGACCATGAATTTAAAATAATTAATTAATGACAAATATATTTTTACCATTAGATGCAAGAGAGGGAAAGGGAATATATATCCGCCAAGAAGGGAAATTAAAAAGTGACTTGTAACCTACTAACTTATTCTAAGCTAGTATTTTTTTTTTATTTTATTTGTGGCATAAAATAGTTTATTATTGTAGAAGTGGAGTCGGGAGTGCGGTGCACTCACTCCACCGACCTTACCAGATATACAAAGACTTTAACTACACACCAAACATTTTTACTTCTACATTTTCCCCTCTTGCTTTAAGGAAAAAGTAACCGAACAGTTCACCTGTTCTGTTTTTTAAGCTTTTTGGTTAATGGAAAAAAAGAAAGAAAAAAACAACTAATTTGCATTAAGAAAGGGGAGAAAAAAGTTCAAAATATCTTTTTTGGGATTTAGGAGGCTTGGCTTGGGATTCCAAAAGTCAAAAGTTTTATTAACACCAAGATTATCAAGGGAATAAATCATGTTAGCTTTTTAGAGGGAAAACGAAATCATAAAGATTATAAAAGATGAAGAATCATTTCTTTATTATCTTTAGTACAGTTAATCTGACATATTTTATTGCCTGATTTTGAGGCATTGATGGGGGCAACTTTGTCATCATCACATCCAACTATGAGCTTTCCACCGCAAGGAAAACATGAAAACCTGGAAAAAAATAGCCAATAGACAAGACTTCCCCCCCTTTCACATTCTTTAATCAATCAAAAGACTTTGACAAGAAAACAAAAGATTAACTACAATCAACACATGAATCCAACCCCATAACAAAAACCAACAAAAAACCAAACCCCATCATCATCATCCCCACTTTTCTCTCTCAATCAATAAACAACAATCATGCTCATATGCACATGAAAACTCTTCCTAGTCAAAATAAACCACACCCTTTGATTAAATTATTAAGAACCCAATTAATCATTCAACTTCTTGATTAGACAGACCAGCCTGACAGATCAAATGTTCATTAATTTCCCAGAAGAGAAAGAGAAAATATAGTACTATATGTTAGAAAAATATAATTCTTTCCTTTCTGTAACTAATTATATTCTTACATCAGCAGTCAGTCAGTCACATAATTTGGACCATTAGGTTGCTTCTTTGGATATCCTTTTGTGTCTGTCTCTTATCTCTTTCAAAACTTTCACATTTTTTTGTTTTTCTCTGTAGCCTGTCTTTCCTTTGCTCTGCTTTTTTAGTTTTTTTTTTTTTTCTCCAATGGCAACTCTTGAAGATATTGGGGTGTCTGCCTTGATCAATATTCTGACTGCATTTGCATTCTTGTTGGCTTTTGCTCTGCTGAGAATTCAACCGATTAATGACAGAGTTTACTTCCCAAAATGGTATATCAATGGAGGAAGAACAAGCCCAAGAAGGGGTGGGAATTTTGTGGCAAAGTTTGTCAACCTCAATTTCAAGACTTATCTTACTTTCTTGAATTGGATGCCTCAAGCTCTGAAGATGAGTGAGAGCGAGCTTATCAACCATGCTGGCCTTGACTCTGCTGTTTTCCTCAGAATTTACACTCTCGGGTACTCTTTGCTCTTTTCCTTCACTTTTCTTGCGTTTATCTGCTCGTTGCTTGTGGTTAATATGTTGTTTCTTTTGACAGAAAGCTTGAATTTTGTACTATAATTTGCATTATTTCAAGTTATGCACATTCTGGGTCAAAAAAAAAAAAACTTTACCTTTTCTTTTCTTTTGAGAATTCATACTCTACGGTTATCAATTTTCTTGTTTTATTCTTCCATGTCGTTTTCTACTTGTTTTGGGTTTTGGGTAGTATTTATTTCTCGAGGAAGTTCTGGAATTTGAAGGATAATAACCTGTAATAAAGAAAGTTTCAAACTATATAGATGTAATTGATTTCAGGAATCAAATCGCTTATGTTCTTTAAATTGGTAAAGTTTTGGTTCTGAACTAGCTTGTTGCCTATTCATTTGATTCAGTAACTCTAACTTTACTATCTAAGCTGAGCAAAGTCTCTGGTTACCACCTGTGTTAAAATCACAGTAAAAATTCTTTATCAAATTATACATTAAGTGAAAATCGGGTTCTCATTAGTTGCATTTATATGTGCTTTAGATGTTGTAGAACCTAATGTTCTTTTTATTTGGAGTAAACAAATAACTGGCATTTTTATATTTCAAAGAATACCATTGACTGTTGGATATCAGTTAAATTAGCTGAAACTATCTGAAGCAGCTGTTTCACATGACTTTAGAGTTAAGAGGATGCTACTGTTCCTCATTCATGATGCCTTGCAACCTCCTACTGGTTGCTGCATAGATTAAGCCTTGTTTCTAGGACTTTGAAAGAATGAATAGACTTCATTCATGTTGTTTCTTTTTGTACATTCAAGTCTTAAATGATGGTTTTACAGATATAGTCACCATATTTCCCTGTTATGAAATCTTGATATTATTTGACTTGCTCATATTTGGAGCTCTTTGAAATAGATGATTTTCTAAGCATCTTCTCTGGGTATAATAATTCTAACACTATCTTACTTTCATTTATATTTTCTTTTCTTTTTTATGAAAAGATTAAATTTCTTTAAATTATCCACAGATTGCCTCCATTAAGTAAGGGCTTAAATCTCACATGTCTTAATTTTTTATGTTTCTGCTTCAGAACCTTGACCGCTTCTTTGATAATTGAAGCATTTATATCTACTTTCAAGATAAGAGAAAGAAGCTTTAATATCTTTGACCATTTTTTTAACACATTTGTTTCCTCTCTTACAGCTTAAAGATTTTTGTACCCATAACAGTTGTGGCACTTCTTATCCTTATTCCAGTGAATGTGTCAAGTGGAACATTATTTTTCCTGAGGAGAGAATTGGTTGTGAGTGACATTGATAAGCTCTCAATATCAAATGTTCGCCCTGAATCTGTAAGGTAAGTTTAGTATATCTTTAATAAATATCACTTTGCAGATTTTCTAGCTGTTTCTAATGAGTTATGGTTGAATTTCAGGTTTTTTGTTCATATAGGATTGGAATACTTGTTCACAATTTGGATTTGTTACATGCTCTACAAGGAATATGATAATGTAGCAACAATGAGGCTGCATTTCTTGGCTTCACAACGTAGGCGTGCAGAACAGTTCACTGTGAGTTGAACATTCTATTTTACTTTCTTGAATGACCCTAGCACACATATCACTCCCACTTCTTGTAATGCTTAGATTTTTATATTCAGTGGTTTATTCAACCTTTTGTGGGTAAAATTTGGTGAATTTTGCAGGTAGTTGTGAGGAACGTGCCACAGATTCCTGGTCACTCAATATCAGATTCTTTGGACCACTTCTTTAAAACAAATCACCCTGATACTTATCTTTATCACCAGGTAATACACTTCTTTTGCATAAGGATTTCATATGTTTTTAATTAGAATTAGAGTAGCAGATGCATAATAAACATCTAGCATGTCCTTGTCCTTTCCTAGTGGGGCTTTACATGGCTTTATAGTTCCTGCACTATTTTTGTACTCAGGCAGTCTATAATGCAAACAAATTCGCTAAATTGGTGAGGAAAAGAGATAGGCTCCAAAATTGGCTGGACTATAACCAGCTGAAGTTCGAAAGACATCCAGAGAAGAGACCAACTAAAAAGGTAGTTTGTGCTTATAAACTTTCATGATAGTAGCAGAAGCTGTCAGCTTTATAGTTTATGTTGTTCTTTGAGCTATTTATCAATTTAGCAATTCATCCAATGTTTTATGGACCTGGAAATTGATTCGTTGAATGCTTTCCACTTTCAGACAGGACTTCTCGGGCTATGGGGTGAAGGAGTTGATTCCATTGATTTCTACAAACAACAAATAAAAGAATTTGATAAAAAAGTAAGCTGATGCTGCTGTTTTATTCCAATGCGTTCAATATTTAAATGTTCCGAATATGGTTAAACCTATTTTCCTTCTGCATTTTTCTGGACCATTGCATGGCTCTAATGTTCTGTCTATTGCATTGTCTTTTAACTGTCTCAGATGGCACTAGAGCGGCAGAAAGTTCTCAAAGACCCAAAATCTATCCTGCCAGTTGCTTTTGTATCATTTAAATCACGTTGGGGGGCTGCTGTTTGTGCACAGACACAACAAAGCAAAAATCCAACACTGTGGTTAACAAATTGGGCTCCAGAACCCCGTGATGTTTATTGGCGAAATCTGGCTATACCATTTGTCTCGTTGACCATTCGGAAACTAATAATATCGTTATCAGTATTTGCCTTGGTATTTTTCTACATGATACCCATTGCTTTCGTGCAATCTCTTGCAAATTTAGAGGGTCTTGAAAGAGTTGCTCCTTTCCTTAGGCCAGTTATAGAACTGTAAGTTAGCTAATCAATTTCTTAGCTTATAGATACTATGATTGTGATTTACCTATATGCATGTATTTTTAGATGATCAAAACATTTTGTGCTAAAATTCATCCTTACATCTAGTGCTCACTTTTCAGACTTATCTCTTTAGATAACTTACAAAATGATAGTTTATATTCTTTTGTATACACTGCAACAAGCTTTTCTTTCATGCCAACCAGGGGGCTGGGGGCTATACTGTTATTGTTTTCTTTCTTTGATCATTGCCTAGATTACATGAAAGTGCAGTGTCATTAGAAGCTAAATAAAAGTACTACATTTGAAAAGCCGCTAATTTATAATTTTATATATCACTAATTTTTTGTTCGTAAGCTAAGAATTGTAGGACTTCTTCTGTAATATGACTTATCTGGGCCCCATTTAACGTTTTCATAGTCTCTGCAACTTAGGAGACTTTCCCATGCTGTTATTATCACCATTATAGCAACTTTCAAACTATTCATATCATTTAATCAAAGAATATATTAGTATTTTGAAACTTTCTATATTGTTTTAGCATCCTCACAAAGTGTTACCTAAAAATAATATGCAGGAAATTCATCAAATCTTTCTTGCAAGGTTTCCTTCCCGGTTTCGCTCTTAAAATCTTTTTGTATATACTGCCTACGGTTTTGATGATCATGTCGAAGATTGAGGGACATATAGCTTTATCAACTCTTGAACGACGAGCATCAGCAAAATACTATTATTTTATGTTGGTGAATGTGTTCTTGGGGAGTATAGTGACTGGAACAGCTTTCGAGCAATTGCACTCTTTCCTTCACGAACCACCGACCGAGTAATACTCCATGCATCTTTGGTACCTTTTTTATCATTATTTTAAGATGTTATAGAATTGTCTAAAAATGCTAGTTTCTTTTACTTGATATCTCTTAATGTGACATTGAAATTTTTAGAATTTTTTTAAATGGCTGAGTGGTGTCTTGGTGGAATGGATGATGTGGAAAGATACATGAGATCTAGAGGGAAGGAGGAAAGCGACAAGAGTCTTAAAAGGAATGCCTGCTAGGTGATTGTAAGGAGAGAGACCTATGAATTTAGATCCCTTTGAATGGAACCTGACTACTATATATAGCAATCTTAGATGGACTCCCTTGACAGTGACCCTTCAAAACAAGGTGTGGCTGATATAAAACTATAAAAGGTTTCTATTGAGCTTCAACTGTCCCTAGTGCCAAATAAGGTTAGTAATGAGAGCCTCTCAAGATGCTAGAATGCGGGCTTCTTGAGATGCTGCAATGGTGGACCTCAATATGCTGGGATGAAGCTGCCTAATATGGGGATAGTAATCCATCACATGCTGCATCCCTTGCAAACCTTTTAAGATACCAACACAAGCTCAACTCATATCTACTGTTAATTTAAAGTTGGTTCCCCAAGAGCTTGTCGTGGCTACAAACATTAGCCTAGCTATGAACAGTATTGAACTGGGAAGATGACAAAGAGTATTTAGTCTCTGAGAACTAGTTCTTATGAGTAGTATAATAGCATGCCGAAAATTGAAATATAAATTTATCTTACAGCAATATTAAGGTCGTATAACTCCTATTTCGTCCTGCTATTTGTTTTGATTTTGTATTCTGTTTTTTTTTTCCTTTCTTTTGGGGCCAGTTTTATTTTTTTTTGTTGTTGCAAATTTTAGATTATGTTTAATATACAGCTTTGAATATGTCTTATCATATGTTCTGACTATTCCATTCTATTGCAGGATCCCTAGAACCATAGGGGTGTCAATACCAATGAAGGCTACTTTCTTTATTACATATATAATGATTGATGGATGGGCTGGTATAGCTGGTGAGATTCTCCGACTGAAACCGTTAGTTATTTTTCATCTTAAGAACATGTTTCTGGTGAAGACTGAACGGGACAGAGAAATGGCGATGGACCCTGGCAGTGTGGACTATCCAGAAACTCTCCCAAGTCTCCAACTGTACTTCCTTTTGGGAATTGTATATGCTGTGGTTACTCCCATTCTTCTTCCTTTTATATTAGTCTTCTTTGCCTTTGCCTACCTGGTTTACCGTCATCAGGTTAGTTAGTTATGCACAATGTTTTTGTATTTATATGCTTTCTCTTTCTGCAAGGCTTCTGGTAGTTTAATCAGCTACTTTAAGCATATAATAAAATGTCTGATTTGAAACTTAACTCTCATTAGGACGCTCATATAGGTTATAACTCATAACTGATAAAAAATAACTCTGAAGAGAGAAAAAGTCAACTAATATTTGAAAGATGCTTTTGCAGATCATGTTATTTTGGTGTTGTTTAAGAGGTTAAAATTTTCTTGTAATCTCATTAGCCATTTAAATCATGCAGATAATTAACGTCTACAATCCACGGTATGAGAGTGGTGCTGCATTCTGGCCACATGTTCACAGCCGCATAATAGCAAGCTTATTGATCTCTCAACTTCTATTATTGGGTCTGCTCAGTACAAAAAAGGCTGCTAATTCAACTCCTCTGCTTGTTATCTTACCCATATTGACATTATCCTTCCATAAGTATTGCAAAAACCGTTTCGAACCTGCATTCAGAAAGTATCCACTGGAGGTAAGTTCCATTAGTTTGCAAATAGCTAACTAGGAAAAAAGTTTCTTTATTTCATCTGTGTAATCTGTCAATCTGCTTTAAACATTTCCCAAAAAACATTCTACATCATAATTAATCTCCTCCTTGATATGTATTTCTACTTTTATGATCTTTAATTGGATTTGGGTTTTTTTATCTCACAAGAGTTGCAAATTTGTCCAACTATGGATAAAGTTGTTTTTTCATTGTTATTTTGCAGGAAGCAATGGCAAAGGACATAATGGATCGGACCACAGAACCCGATTTAAACTTAACAGCTTTCTTAGCTGATGCTTACTTGCACCCGATTTTCCGATCCTTTGAGGAAGAGGAATTGGTAGAGGTGAGAGTTGATAAAGTTAGAGTTGATAGGCACCAATCTTATGCTGAAAATGCCGAAACTAGTGATCTCAGTTCCCCTTCCCCACCTCATCATAGCTATCAGCCCACCTCCCCACCCCAAGATGTCTATCACCATGGTTTCCCACCCGAATACGACTATAACCTCTCTTCCCCTCCCCATTATGGCTATCATTATGAAGTAGAGCCATGAACTTCCAAGGGACTAATATGCTTAGATGGAGTCTTAACCAATTTGTCATTTTTTTTTTGTTTTTAAATTAGCACCAGGCATTGATGATGGAGCCCTTTCCTTTTCTGTAATTATTTTTAGCTTTAAGTACATATGACTGTATCAGTTAAGGCGTTTTCCCAGAAATTATGGTTCAAGTTCCAGCATGCTAAATTTGGTCTTTGAGAAGTTGCGAGAGTTGTCCCGAGTCCCAAACTGTTTGAAGATTTGAACTCCCCTTGCTACTCAGTTGTAATTGTTACTTTTACAAGTGGATTTGCAGGGTTCAATGGTTTTCTTTCCTAAGTTCACAGTTTATTTGTCAATGTAGTATTGTTGATCCAAGTCATTCATTTCTAGATGACTTAGCTTCACCTTTTTTTTCTTTCTTTCTGCAATTACGTAATTATTTTCTTGCTCCTAGCAGCCATTTTCTTTTGATTTCCCTCTTTGGACCAAAATTATCCAAAGATTTTTGTAATTTGGTTGGTCAATACACATGTTAAAGACTTGTGATTAAGTTTAGACTTAAGACCCGTTTGGCCGACGAGAAATTACTTTCTTCCTCAATCATATGTGCCATCTTATGTGAAATTCAAATGACATGAATCTCCAAAAATCCAAAATCCAAAGTCAAATCATATGTGCCATCTTATCTAATCTTCTTCACATTATATTAAGCTTAAAAACATTGCATGTGAGTTTCGAAGTGTAAATGTTTGATCAATAACAATGTGATACGTTGTATGGTGAACTCTTAATTTTTATGATAAAAATTTAATATCAAACAATTTTAAATATAAAAAATGAAATATGAATATCTAATTTTTATTTCTGTCATCGATTGTTCGTCGTAGTCAAACCAACACATCGATTGAGTAACCGATAAATCTGCCTCTCAATCTTTGGTATTTTTAAAAGAATTTGATCAGGTCAACCTAATCACTTCTTCGATTAATGAAATCTTATATAATTTTTTATTTTTAATACAAAAATACATACGTGACGGTGAATGTTTGAAAACCATAGGCCGGCGGCGCACACATTTCTAAATTAAAAGCATGTTTATTAAGAAGGACCGAAAAGGGGTTGGATTCAGTCAGAACAAAAAATAAAGTTGAATTTATAAGCTACAACTAGAATTATTTAACTTTCTCATTTGTTTAATGGTTTAGGGTTTTTGATTTTTTTTTTTTTTTTTATATATAATCGTGATATACAGGAAGGGGTTGCCGTTGCTCCAATTATACGCGCTGCTTTTCCTTTTTGTAATAGGAATTATCCAAAAGGTGGCCAAAGCCAAACCATAAACGGTCCTTTCGCAGCACGAGGCGCAAAGTGCAAACTACAAAACCACTTTTTTTCTCCTCTCCTCTCCTTTGCTCTGCCTCTCCTCTGTTTTTCTTTCTACATCAATGGCAACGAGCTTGAACTCCCATTTCTGCCTCCAAACCTCAGAACTCAAAACTAATCATTTTCCTGACTGGTATTCACCAGAAACAAGAATCTATTCCAGCAAGCATTCCTCTATATCCCTCCCAACTGATCCATTTCTTGATATTGTTTCCTTCATTTTCTCTCACCAACATGATGGGGTCACTGCTTTGATTGATTCCTCATCTGGGTATTCAATATCTTACTCAAAGCTTTTACCTTTGGTCCAATCAATGGCCTCTGGTCTCCACCACCTAGGTCTTTCTCAAGGTGATGTGGTCCTGCTTTTGTTGCCCAATTCTGTTCATTTTCCCATTATTTTCTTAAGCGTTTTATATTTAGGTGCAATTGTTACCACCATGAATCCACTAAGTAGTATGTTGGAGATCAAGAAACAAATTGCTGATTGTAGTGTGCGTTTTGCTTTTACTCTACTTGAAAACGTTGACAAACTTCAGAAATTGGGTGTTCATGCAATTGGGGTACCAGAAAACATGGACCTAGATTCAGAAAATATTGGTTTTTTACCTTTTCATAAGATTATTGGGTGCCAATTTGGTGAGGCACCAAGGCCAGTGATTAGACAGCAAGACACTGCGGCAATCATGTATTCATCAGGTACTACAGGTGTTAGTAAGGGAGTTGTATTAACACATGGGAATTTTATAGCAATGACTGAGCTTTTTATAAGATTTGAGGCTTCACAGTATGAGTATTCAAGTTCAAAGAATGTATATTTAGCTGTTCTTCCAATGTTCCATATATATGGATTATCACTTTTTGTGGTTGGATTGTTATCATTGGGGTCTAGCATTGTTATCATGAGGAGATTTGATGCCAGTGAACTGGTGAAAGTAATTGATAATTATGGAGTTACCCACTTTCCAGTTGTTCCACCCATACTGACAACATTGACAATGAGAGCCAAGGGTGTTTGTGAAAATAGCTTGAAGAGTTTGAAACAGGTTTCCTGCGGTGCTGCTCCTTCGAGCAGGAAAACCATTGAGGACTTTCTTCAGGCTCTCCCTCATGTTGATTTCATTCAGGTACTAAGGCTTAAGTTTAACACATACCTCTTAAATTATCATGCTCTTACAACTTGTAGCCAATAATAAGCCATTTACATGTTGTACCTTTCTATTTTTATTGATCGAGAGCTTACTGCTTTCAATGAGGATGCTAATTTTGAATTTGAATTTACATCTTTATCCATTGCTAGGTTAAATTTCTTAGGACATTACTAAGCTTGTTTGAATTTTTTCTGTTTATAGGGCTATGGCATGACTGAATCAACTGCAGTAGGAACTCGTGGCTTCAACAATGAAAAATATCATAAATATTCTTCAATAGGACTTCTAGCACCAAACATGCAAGCTAAAGTGGTGGATTGGAATTCTGGCTCTTCTCTGCCTCCTGGCTTTTATGGCGAGCTTTGGCTAAGAGGACCTGCAATTATGCAACGTAATTAATTTAACTCTTCCCTGAAATATGGTGTGTCCTCATCTTTTCTTGCGGCGCCTTGAATATGACAATAAAACTGGTTCTTTCTATTCTTGTTTTCTTATTCTCACCTTTCCCTTTTTTACATGATCAATGGTCCAGTTAGTCAAACAATGATGCAAACATTCTTGAATTTTGTTTAAACTAGTCCATGCTGCAGGAAAAGACAATTTGTTCACTTTGTCTATAAAGAATGAAAACTTCCTACAAAACTTTGGATTACACTGAAATCTTATCGCGGTCACATTTCATTGGGATGAAAGATGGCATTACCTGCTAATGGAGCTCTTGTTTTTTTAATTTGGCCCAAATTCCTAACATATTGTTGGGTAGCTTATTTGATAGGCTTCTCTTGATTTTCCAGGATACCTAAATAATGTTGAGGCCACCAAGATGACAATTGACAAAGATGGTTGGCTACGTACTGGTGACATTGTTTGTTTTGATGAAGATGGGTATTTGTATTTATCCGACCGCTTAAAAGAGATTATAAAGTACAAGGGCTATCAGGCATGACTTCTTTTCCCTGTCATTTTAATACTTCATGACCAGACATAATCTAGTGCTCTAAAATCACTTTAAACATGGTATTTATAATGTTATTGTTGTACCAGATAGCCCCTGCTGATTTAGAGGCCATATTGATTTCCCATCCTGAGATACTAGACGCTGCTGTAACTTCGTAAGTATTAACTTTCATTTTTTTGTTCGAGGACATTGATATGTTGTGGAGAGAATTATTTTTGGTCCTTCTTCCTAAAATGAATCTCCAATACTAAGTATTTGCCTCTGATTTCTCAAAAGATTATGAAGCCATTAGAGCACTATTTGCATGTGGAACAATAAACTGCAAAGTGCAGAACTGAAACCTAAGTGAAGCAGGGTTATATTGTAGATTAATGCCCAATTAAATTGTCTATGGGATGAGTAATTGCAACCATTACAACATCACCTCAAATACTACTGAACATGGTGATATATCTTTTAGCCCTGATCATATTTAGCCATGAATAATGGAATTAAATACCATCCAATTTCTTTACTTTACTTTACCTTACCTGTCATCAACTTTATTTATTTTGGGTGCTTTAGAGCCATTGATAAAGTATGTGGTGAGATTCCTGTGGCATTTGTGGTGAGGAGGCACGGTAGCTCACTGACCAAGGGAGCTGTCACGGACTTCGTGGCTAAGCAGGTGTGGAAGTTCTTGCCATCTATGGATATCATCATATATATCCCTTTCTTTCAAGTATTTACAAAATCATACCCAACCTAAACACAAGCTTAATACTCTTCTGAGCTCTTTTACTATCCTGTTTATCAAACACTTACCATGTACTTTCTTCTTTATTTATATTAGGTTGCACCTTATAAGAAAGTAAGAAGGGTGGTGTTTACAAAATCAATTCCAAAGTCTGCTGCAGGAAAGATCCTCCGAAAAGAACTTAGGAAGTTTTTAAGTTCTAGACTTTAAGATATTTGTTCCGGGACGGGCTGAATTTATGCAGCATTAATTCTGACAAGGTAGGACATTCAGCTATAAAGACAATTATCTGAATAATTTTGCTTGCTAGGTAAACTGCAGCAATCTGCTGCTACTTGTATTAGTCTTGAAACAATAGTACAGTTTAGTGGTTCATATGGTATAAAAGATCGATTTGGCATTTCAGTTTCATATATTTAAGTAGTAATAATGTTTTATTACCTTTTGTATGAGATACTTTTGCTGCCTTTTCTTTCCTCCTATGGAAGTAATGTCATTATCTTTATTTTTTGATACAAAAGAGGTCGCAGCCTGAAGATAGGGAAAAAGATTGCAGATGCTGGGATTCGAATCCCAAACTTGCTGGATGTCATCTCTTAAAAATGACTGCATGAACCAACTAGGCTTAAGTCCCGGGTTCATTACCTTTATATCAACCCTTTTATTTAGTTAAACGTGGTCTTATTTCAGCCCTTTAAATCATGCAGTTCCTCGACATATAACACAATTATTATGTAAATTTGCATTATATTTCCATATCGGCAGTGAATAAAACCTCGAATAGTTGAATGGAATTTTGAAGTTTGGCAACTTCCTGCAATACAGCAGCAGAAATCTTTAAGCTTAATTCATGGTTTTCACTTTTCAATCTATTTAGATTGTTCCCCATTTTTTACTGCGTTTTAGCATTTCCTTAATCTGTCGTAATGTGCAATTTTTACAAGCAAGTTCACAGGCAGATTCCGACCTGTTTGGGTAGAAAACTTAACCATACATACCTTAAATCCAAGGCAGTCTAGCACAAACCGGAAGAAAACTCCCTCCATTAGACTACCATTGCTTAATCAAGAGATCTTCCTATTGAAGTATTCCGGTAAATAAGTAGAAAGTGGGGCTTGGAATCATCGACATATGCAGAAAAAAAACAAGAATTCTTTTAAGAAGATTTGGAACAAAAGAATTTTAATCAAGTTCAAATTAAAAAGTTATTTTGTTAAATAGATATATGGAGATAAAATGGAAAATCTTAACCTTAAAGAGTTAAGAGTATAATAAGACGGATTTTGGATCTATGCTACATAATCGAAGAAAATTTAAAAAAGAGATGAGTTTGGTTCAAGTAATACTAATAAGGATTAGGAAGTATTTTAGTATAAATCTTAAACCATAATATGTTTTTCTTATAGAAATAATTTGGAAATCTCATACTAATTCAATTGACACATTTCTAATTTCTTCTTTCTTTTTCCTCCCAATTTTTTTTTTTGACCAAGAATATTTTCCTAAAAGTATAAATTTGTGGAAATAATTTTTTTATTTTTCTCTTCTACTACTAAGTGTGACTTAAAGTACGTTATAAGTTACACAACTTTCGGTACATAAAAGTTTAAAAAAAAATGAAAATAATAAACGTGACAAATGCACTAACAAGATTATGCCAGCATGGTAGACATGACACATATTTCTCTGCTAGTGGGAACATCCTAGTTCCTTGTGCTAATGTTAACATGTAAGAGCCCTTCGAGATAAACGAAACTCTTAGTAAAGGTAAACTTGAGAGACAAGTCCTGCAATAAATAGAAAACGTATATTTTATCAAATTTTTAGGCAAAGAGAGAAAAGATAGCAAGTACAGTTACACTGCTTTTGGTGCTCACTTGCTCAGACAGACCATAAACCATACAAGTGGGGAACTTTCATTTGCAGATAAACAAATTACTATGTTCTTAGATTTTTCAGCACAGAAAATTGCTTAGAACTATTTCCTGCTAGATCTTACCAAGTTTGTAACTTGTAAGTTCCTTTCAACCCTGTACCTTAAATAGTTTATATTTTTCAGCTTTTAGAGTTTAATATCTTTTTTTGATGGGTTTCTTACTTTATGGTTGTCAGTTGTTAATTAAAAAGTTTTGATTTTTATATCTAAATGTGATGTCTTTTTGCCTTTGATTTTTCAGGCTGAGAAATGGGCTTATGCAGTATGTTATTTATTGTTTCATTCTTTTAAGGTTGCTTTGATGCTTTTCCTCAAATGGGTTTTTCTAATTAATGGGTAATACTTCATGGTTTCATCTTAATGTGGTTTGATTTTTGCCTTTTATTTGTCTGCTTTGAGATAGGGGTTGTATGGAATCTTCTTTAATCTAAAACTTGTTTCATATTCCTTGATGGGTTTGCTAAATTCTGCTCCGTAGTAGCCATTTACAGAATTTGAGGTAGCTTTATTCTGATTTAGTGTGCTTTTGTTTTTTATTCTTCAGTTTCTTGGAGTTTTGAGTGAGTTTCTCACATTTTTTCCTCTCTTGATATAAAATTTTCTGTCTTGCAATCTGTTTAGTAGAGCTTGCGATCTAGTTTTGTTTTTTTCTTTTTCTTTTTCTTTTTCTTTCTCCGGTATTCAACCTCTAGAACTTTTCACTTTCTTTTGATAAGATGTATATGTTTATGCATGCAAGTTTTTTCTCATTTTCTGTTGTCTAGCAAAGAGTTGAGGCCAGTAAATGGCTTTGCTAGGGTGCTATTTTCATTGTGCGCCTGCGAATCCAGCATCTTCTATCAAGAAGAAAATAGTGAATAAATAATAGAACATTGAAGGATATTTTAAGACTTAAGAAGGGCTTGGATTTTTTCGCTTCTGGAATGCTCGAAAATCATTTAGTATCTCATGATAAATTGATAATTATAGAAAATTTTCATGTACCAGAAACCACTGTTAGTACCAATTGGAAATTTGTTTTTTGTTGATGTTGTGCTGCAGAATCAAATAATAGCTATGAAGATGGGGTCTTATTCCAATAAAAACATGATGCCTGGAACTGACATTGGATCATCCGTTTCACCTTTTTCTTGGTTTTATAATTACAACCCCACATCCAAACCTGGCTTAAGTTCTCTGCAACAAACTCAAATACGCCATGAACCTGGTCTTATTGTTGCTCCCATTCATTCCATTGCTCCCACAACTGAGTCAGGGAACAACAATGATTTGGGGAGTAAAACCACAAAGGTGGGGAAACAGAAGCCTTCTATGAAAGGTTCTAATCAAATTGCATCCAAGGTTCTGAGGCCAAAGCAGCCCAAGAAGAAACCCTCTGTTCCTAAGAAGGCGAAGGGACCGATCATTCCGGAAGCCAGACGTGAGAAGAAGAATCTCAATATTGATCTTGATGGAACGAACTTTGATTTCTCCGGGGTGCCTTCCCCCATTTGCTCATGTACAGGCGGTGCAAGAGTATGCTACAAGTGGGGTGCTGGCGGATGGCAATCCTCGTGTTGCACTATTAATATATCTGAATATCCTCTTCCTATGAGTTCCACCAGGCCTGGTGCTCGTATGGCGGGGAGAAAAATGAGCAATGGAGCGTATTTGAAACTTCTTCTGAGACTTGCAACTGAAGGTTATGATCTTTCTCACCCTGTTGACTTGAAGGACCACTGGGCTAGGCATGGTACAAACAAGTTTGTTACAATCAAATAGAGATGCAGATGGCTAGTAGTCTTGGGCTTAATAGATAGTAGTTTCAAATATATATTACTCCTCTGCTTTCTAATTTGAATGTAGTTTACTGCTATATCTTAGAGATGGTATGACAAGTCGGATTGTAAATATAGTTTCTCTGGCTTTCTTTGGCTAAAACTTAGAAGGGGATGCTACGTTGCATTTGGAAGCCTGATTCTGTAAAAATAACTTTCTTGTTATTTGCTTGGATATTATTTCCTTCTCTGCAGTGCCTTCTTTGCTTTTTTTTTTTTTTGGCATTATAGATTAGGTATATTAATGGAAATCAGGTAGTAGACATGACAGTTTTTCTCGGAGGACATGAATTCTGAAATTTTAGGTAGGCAAGGATGCAAAGTTGCAAACCGTCTTCTCTGCTTAGTTGCAGCTAGCTCATGTGTTTATCGATCGGTTTGTTTACTCTTTCTAGTTTCATCTGGGTTCTAATGTATAGGCTATATATACGTAGGACATGCAAAATTTTAGACGGTGAAGTACTGAAGGTCAATAACGTGGTAACTCTAATATCAATAGCGTGGTATAGGGTTTTCCGTTTCAGCCAGAGGATGCCTTTCCCTATTTCGCATCTCTATTTGTCCTTGAAGGTACCTTATCTGGATTGTAGGAACTAGATGACCAAATTCTTGAATGTTCAATAAGTTGCTCAACTTTTTGGTAGCGCAGGTGTTGTAGTGAGTTGAGTTTTTGTGCGCTGAACAACTGGGTGTTGCATAATTCCTCGGAGTTTGCGCCGCCTGTTGTCATCACTAGGACCCCATACCAAGGCAAGGAGGCTTCAAGGTTGAGCATGGAAGAATAGCATCAGGAATTGGGCATGAGTTTGGAGGACTCGTTTGGCCATTTCAGGGCATGATTTTGACAAGAGAGGTATTGGTTTGGATGAGGGCCTAGACGATGGATGGAGCCGAGAATGGGGAGGCCGGTGGGACCTGGAGGAAGGTTTAAAGTGTCGGAGCGGAGGAACATGTTGTGCGGAACTAAAACGAGATTACTAAAAAATCGATAAAAAACACACTGAAAAACACTGATAATTTTACGTGGTTCGGCCAATATGCCTACGTCCACGGGAGGAGGAGCAAAGCTTTGTATTTATCGGAGATGGAGTATTACACGAGATACGTATTACAAGTGCTCTCTCTAGCACACACTCAACACCTCAATACACAAGCTCTACCAGGCAGCTACAGCCTTTAAGGCTTCTCTACACCTCAACCGGGAGGGGCTCTCTCTAGAGCTCTCACATCTCTACCGGGAGGGAGCTCTTGGAGCTCACCTTTGGAGCTCTCCAACTCTCTCTTACTCACACTCTCTCACACTATTCTCTCTCACTCTACATGGCCTTTTATAGGCACATATCATGGTGGGAACACATAGCAAGTGGTAGACAAAGTAGCCACCATCCACCAACTATCATGGTGGGAACACATAGCAAGTGGCAAACAAAGTAGCCACCATCCACCAACTATCATGGTGGGAGCACATAGCAAGTGGCAAACAAAGTAGCCACCATCCACCAACTATCATGGTGGGAGCCCCCATGGTTGGTGGCTATGGTGGAAGCTTCCTTGGTTGGTGGTAAGCCACCTTTGGTGACTTTGAGCCAATATTCAACAGAACAAGGGCTTGAAAAGTAGGAAGAGGACGGAGATGCAAAACAAGATGTGTTAGAAAAAATAATGGAGACTAGAATTATTACCCCGCTGGGGTATTTTTTAATATTTATAAAATTTTTAATTTAATTAATAATTATAAGTAAATTTAAGTTGAATTAAATTAAATAATTATTATTTATTTAAATATTTTTTTTATGTTTTAATTAAATAAATGAATTTAGAGTTAAAAACGAATCATTATGATAAATTATGTAAAATATGAGATGAATTGAGATATGTTACAAACACAACATGAAAAAATAATTAAAACACGACACAAATACACGAACGTGTCAAATCTATATAAACCGAATTATGAACGCGTAAAAATTTATATAAATTTATAATGCTTTAAACACATCAAAAAAAAAATACGAACACGTCATGAACACACAAAATTTTCTCTAAATTGAATCACATGACCAATTATACAAAATATGTCATGAATTGAAACAGAACACGGACACACAATTTTTTTTCTTGAATCACAATGACAAACTATGCAAAATATGAAATGAATTGAAACACGACACGAACACATTATAAAAAAAGTTAAAACACAACACGAAAAATAATATGAATACACGAATGTATCGAAATATAAATAAAATGAATTATTAATGTGTTAAAATTTATATAAATTTATAATAGTTTAAACACACAAAAATAACACGAACAAAATATGGGATAAATTGAGACACGACACAAACACAACATGAGGAAATAATTAAAACACGACATAAAAAATAATATGAGCACGATACGAATACACGAACGTATCAAAATCTTTATAAAACGAATTATTAAGCTGCAATTTTTTTTATTTATAAATTTATAATACTTTGAACAAAAAATAATAACACGAACACACAATTTTTTTTTATAATTAAACCACTATGATAAATTATACAAAATATGTCATGAATTGAGACACGACATAAACACACAAATTTTTCTCTAAATTGAATCATAATGACAAATTAGGCAAAATATTAAATGAATTGAGATATGACACGAACACAACATAAGAAAAATAATTGAGATACGATACGAACACAACATAAGAAAAATAATTAAAACACTACACGAAAAATAATATGAACATTACACGTATACACGAATATGTCAAAATATAGATAAAACGAATTATTAACGTGATAAATATTTATAATATTTTAAAAACATAAATTATAAACACAAATATTAAATTCCCTTCTCTCCACACTATTTCTCTCACTATTCCCTGCCTCCTAACCCTTCATTTCCTTTTTTTTTTTTTTCTTTTTGGTCTGGCTTACAGACTTTTCTTTTTTCTTTTTAACTTAAAAGGGTTTAACTTTAAAACCTAAAATTAATATTTAATTTTTTACTAAAAAAATGTACAGATGTCATTGTATGGTAATCTCTTGTAGTCCAATATATATATATATATATATATATATATATATATGTTAGATAAAAGATTTAAATGCGGACGTGAGAAATATTTTTTTAAAGTTTTATAATGCTTTCAAGATACAATAAAATTATAAATGTCCCAAACACAATAGTAAAAATGACAGAATAAAAAAAATCTCATTTTATAAAAATATTGTTAGTAACTTATCCGTTGGGATAAAAATTGTATCTTTACAAGAGAAGATTAATTATATTAATAATTTTAAACTTAAGTGTCCATTCATTTTTAATATTAAATAATTAATAGTCCACTAGGTGACTCTATTACCATCTTGAGTTTATGACACTTAATGTAATTATTTAAATTTAAAAAAATAATTTATTATATATTTTTTATTCTTATTTTTTTTTAAGTAACATGGGATAGATTTTATTAACATTGCAAACTATTAACAAAATGATGAGTAGTTCCATTTTGGTTAGATTATGGCCTGTGGCTGTGTCATGTATGCGGGGGTGTTGACGCGATTATAAAGACTGATCAAGAAAAAGAAACCATGCAAATCCACGATTATGACTGTTTTTCAACAAAGACAAATAAAATGGGCTAATCATTCAAGAGCGTGGTAGCTGGGCAGGCTTCCTCCTATTAGTGCATGTCTCTCGAGTCTTGTCCTTTGTCTTTGTTGATTAATTTGAAGAAAAAAAAGAAGAAAAAAAAGACAAGTAGTGAAAGATTTGATTAATTATATGACTGTTTTCTTCATCAAAGATAAAAAGGATTTGATTAAATATTTGTAGAGTACTCATAAGGAGTAATTATTTTGTTATCATATTATTATTATTATTATCGGATCAGTCTAAAACATGAAGAAGAACATACATTTCCAAAACTCAAACGATTTAATTCATCAACCCTGGATAGGTTTAAACGAGGCTAGACTCGTGGAATTACCCTTGGCCTTCTCCCAAACGATAGCCTCGTATTCCTTAGCGTCAGCGCTGGTCCCATCAGTGGTCTCCACATCAAGCTTATAGTTTATTCCCGAAACCACCTGCGTCTCGCCCTTAACCACGCTCTTTAACTTCAAACTCGCCTTCGACTGCTTGTTGTACTCCGATACAGCGAACTCCGCAACTTCCCTCACGTGGGGGTCATTTATGTCTTTTATCGGTTCCCATCCTCCCACTAAAGTCTCCCTCCGAACATCGGAGAAGACGAAAGGAAGGATTATGAGGAAAACCAAGAAGAAACCTAATTTTTGCTGCATTTGAAAAATGTAACCGACGTTTTGTTTTGTTTTTTTTTTTCTCCGACTATCCGTTCCAGTGGCTGAGTTTGGGTCTGATTATTCAAATTTATAACCAGAAGGGGTATGTTATTTGGATTGAAGACTGCCCTTGGTGATAGAGGAATTTACGGTGACACCACTCTTAGGCGGCAAAAAGTGGATCCTTGGTTGCCAAATGAGGGACGTTTGATTTTTTATGAGTGCCTGCAGTACACGTGTCGTTTTTGTAGAGGTGTTGATTTGGGTGATGGACCTTGTGGCCATAAATGAAAATTTTAACTTTTTTGGTAACATAAATTTGGTACTTAAGATTTTATCAAAAAAGGAAACAAAAATCTTACAGCTTTAATTTGTTTACAATTTTGGCAAGAGCATCATTGTGTCTGTTAACATTTTGGACAATACTTTATGAAGTGTTTTAGGTGAAACTAAAAAAAAAGTTAAGCTGATTTTTTGGGTATCTTAATAAAAATTAATGCATTATTATTTAGATTTTGTTAACAAGTGTCATAAGTGCATTATTTAAGATTACTATGTATAAAAACATCTTTCATTCAATACATTGAAAATGATGAATAAAGTTATCAACTTTTATATTTAATACAATACTTTTACTATAAATATTATATTAACTAACCTTAAAGAGTGTCTTAAGGCACTCGTTAACGAAACCTTTATTATTTTTGAATGTAATAAAAAGTGCATTAAATATAAAAAAAAATTAAATAATATTTTAAATATCTTTAACCCGTTAATTAATTTTTTTTTTAAATTAAAAGTAAAGTACATGAAATTTTTAATATAAAGGTTAAATAAAGTAAAAACTTTAAACTAAAATCAATAGGTTGGTAAAAGGTCCACACAATTTACAAGTTACAATACTTTATGTAATGGATGCTTGAACTAGAATTCTAGTAATAAAAAATTTAAAACTATTCGTCGGATATCAATTGAATTTTTTGTATTAACAATACTTACAAATAATTTTACACACATAGTGAATTTGTTTTTATATATTGACAGTAAATTTTTTTAATTTTATAAGCGGAGTTAAGAGATTATCACATATTTTATTTTTTAAAATTAATTTTTTTATTTTTTAAATAAAATTTAAGAATATGTATCCTTTTTTAGTCTCATTTGTGAGTTTAAAATTTTCACTAACAATATTTGTTTTTATGTATAAAAATAAAAAGACTTATACTTCAAAAAAGAGAAATTATTGTTGTGGGGCTTTTTAGGATTTGGACCTTAGATCCAAAAGAAGAAGAAGTTTTTAGGGCACGTTAAATGGGCCGAAGCCGACTCAATGGCTATCGTTTGCCCAATATAAAACCCAAGTTGAATAGCGGTGGGCGGTGCGCGGTGGCATCAATTTTCAAGTTCACGCACTTTCAAAAACTAAAACCCTAATATAAATCCTGAACTTCCCTGCTAACGAACTTTTTGGGTTTGGTTCTCTTCTTAGCGCAGCTTGAAAAAAATGACGCCCTCAACGGAACCTCTAGCCCCAGAAAGCATGAGGAATCAAGCATTCAAGGTCAAGAAAAAGAACAAGAAGAACAAATTGGCAAAATTAGAAGACCAAAGTGAGGAAAATGTGAAGCAGAAGCACCAAGAAGCCGAAGGAATTGAGCTCAAAGAGAGTAAGAAAGACAAGAAGAAGCGCAAGAAGGAGAAAGAAAACAACGAAGAACATGAATCCCAGGATGGGAATCACGAAGAATGCGCTGACGAGCCTTTGAAGAAGAAGAAGAACAAAAAGCAGAAGAAAGAGGAAGAAAATGGGGAATTTAATGAAAGTCGAATAGGAAAACAAGATTCCGTTCAATTTGATGGGCAGGAGAAGGTGATAGTGAGTGGAAAGAACGCTGAAGAAGCGAAATATACCCCGTTGAAATCATTTGCCGACTCTAAGTTGCAAGAAAATGTTTTGGATTGCTGCAAAGGTTTTAGCAGCCCATCTCCCATTCAGGCTCACGCCTGGCCCTTTTTATTGGACGGGCGTGATTTTATTGGAATTGCAAAAACTGGGTCAGGTACTTCCATTTTTGTACTTAGGTAGTCCGTTACTGGTTACTTTTACATGATTAAGGTTTTGTTATTAGGTACTTGCTGGTTATTTTGTTTTTTTCGGAATTGTTATATTATTCTGAATCTAAGTTTTCTTTTACTGTGTGATATTGGGTTTTGTGATCAGGCAAGACTTTGGCATTTGGGGTACCGGCAATGATGCATGTATTGAGCAAGCGAAATGGTAAATCCTCAAAGGGGAAGAATCCACTTTGCCTTGTACTTTCCCCTACAAGAGAGTTGGCTGAACAAGTATGCATCCGTTTGACTTGGTTTGCATTAGCAATTTGCATACACTATATGCAGAAACTTCATTTTTTGGTTATGTGATGA
Organism: Fremontodendron californicum; assembly: GCA_030761205.1. Taxonomy (NCBI): domain Eukaryota; kingdom Viridiplantae; phylum Streptophyta; class Magnoliopsida; order Malvales; family Malvaceae; genus Fremontodendron; species Fremontodendron californicum. The sequence continues at coordinate 35,342,429 of JAULJL010000008.1, read as the reverse complement.
AGTACATAATATCTATTAAGACCTTTTTCTTTAGTGTAACCAGTCTTTTGGCTTCTTCTTCTTGTGCAGATATTTAACGTTTTGCGTAATGCTGGAAAATCATGTGATGTCAAATCTGTCTGTTTGTATGGAGGAACCGCTAAAGGACCTCAGATTTCTTCTTTAAAGTCTGGTGTTGTAAGATATTCTGTCTCCTTTCTCTATTCTATTATTTATATGTGGGCTGTATTTGTTTAGTTTTTTTTTGGGGTTAATTATGTTCTTTTTAGCATGTCCCATCCTTTTTTTCTCTTGGTTTTGGTTCAAATGTTCTTGGAACTGGTAGGCAGTGAATTGCTTAAACACTTGTTATAATTCTATGGTTTTATTCTTCCATATATGATTGCTTCAAAAGGATGATATGTTTGAATATGGGTGGAACTGAGAGATTTGTTTACTTGTCTGGTTGAGTGTTAGTTGGAGCTTTCTGGTATCATGATTTCAATTGATTATGTAAAAGGTGTGGGTTGCAATTACATGTGTTAGAGCTTTCTGCTTGTTAAATTAAATTTACTTATTTTGCTTGTTTCGATTAAATTTATGCTGGTTGCACATTTAGGGTTGATGTTTCTACATTTTGTGTACTAAAGTTTCTTATATGAGCCTAATACAAAATGGATTTCCATCTAAACTTAGGATATAGTCATTGGAACACCTGGTCGTTTGAAGGATTTGATGAATATGGGAGTGTGTCAGCTTAAGGAGGTATCTTTTGTGGTAAGTGAATGCTCCTTTTTAGTTATTACTGTCTTGCATTGCACTTTATCTAGCAAGTATTCAGTGGTTTCTGTGTTTATTATCCCCATTATTGGCTATTAAATGCTGTTTTGGGCATAATGGAATGTATTGGAAATAACCAGGATAGCCAGTTCAATTTTTTTGCTATAGTTGCTAGTCTGTTTCAATTTCCTCCATATTTGATACATCCTTTGTATAACCCTTTTTTTGAGTAGATGGAGTATGTAAGCACTAAGGAAAAAAAGGTGATTTAATATTCTGTAGGTCCTAGATGAAGCAGATCGAATGCTTGACATGGGATTTGAAGAGGATGTTCGCTTTATATTGGGAAAGACATGTTCTGGTATGTGTCTTCATTGATGCATTGGAATTTTAAACTCTTAGAAGATGCTAAGTTTAAAGCTTTCACTGATGCTTAAGCTTTAATGGTTGATTATGACTCTTGAGTTGAGTAAATGTTATTAACTATTGATAACATCAGGTTCAATCAAGCTAAGGAAAATTGTTCATATTGATCGAATAATGCATGAGCTATTAGGTTGGAGATTCTCATGTCTCTTTTAAACCTGTGCAGCTCGTCAGATGGTAATGTTTAGTGCTACGTGGCCTTCAGCAGTTCATCGATTAGCTCAGGAGTACATGGACCCTAATCCTGTTAAGGTACAGATCTTCATGCATAATGACATTTTCATACTTTCCTATTTACTTGGTAAATAATGTATTTTTTTTTTCAGGTTGTAATAGGCTCAGAAGATCTAACTGCCAACCATGATGTTATGCAGATAGTTGAGGTTAGTTTTCACATAACCGACCTAAACCATCTTTCCTATTTGCTTTTTTTGTATGGATATACGCTTGCATTTATTAACAGTTTTTCTCTTTTCGCGTGTAGGTTTTGGATGATCATTCACGTTATGAGCGTTTGATTGCTTTGCTCAAGAAGTACCATGAATCTAAGAGGTATTTGTTTTCACATCTGTTGAATTGTACACATTTTTTGTTTTGATCCTTCCAGTTGGAGATTGCTCTGATAAGAATGTGAATTTATTTTCTTTTTCAGGCTTTGATAATTCTGTATGAAAAAGTATTGTGGTTTGTAAATAGATTAAACTAGAAGTAAACAAGAAAATTACCGAAGATAGAAAAAGAGGGGAAACCAAGAAAATATGGAGCAAACAGAAATCTTCCTTTTAGTTTCATTACATTAGCCATCTAAGAAATCCTTATGATTTTCTAATAGATTATAAATACTGTTATTATCTACTAAGATTTTTCCCAGTAGTTGGCATTAACCTTTTAGGGATTATAAGCCCTCGAACTCTTATCTTGGAGCCATACTGTTACTCAAGTACTTGAACTTGACTAGAGCTCTCGTATCATTCTGTTATTTAATTATCTTTATTTATTTTTATTTCTAGTGATTTTACATCTCGTTGACATAGAGGTTTGCATTTCAATCAGGAATAGAGTATTAGTATTTGTCTTGTACCAGGCAGAAGCTGATCGTATTGAAAATATGCTTCAAAGAAGGTAAATTTCACCACCCTTGTCTCATACTTATTTTAAATCGATAAGTTTGAAATTTCGATTCATCAGCTAAATAAAATGGTAAAATTCTGGTGGCTCTTGAACTTTGATGCTATTATAGTCTCCGCCAGTCTTTGACTTTAAATTAATCACTTTAACTATTTAAAATCTGCAATAACACTAATCAATTTAATTTGATGATGTTAATCGAACATGTATTTGGCATGGTCACTTGACATTCATGTGACCGCGAGTTATGAAATAAAATAAATTATCAAAAATTGCTTGATAGTTCAAGTTGGTTAGTTTTAAAAGTTCAAAATCAGCTGTGGATATGTAATCACATCAGAATTTAAGTACGGGTTGTTGGTTTAACCTGCTAAAGAATCAATGCTAGCAATTCATTTAATTTAATTTATTTTATTCTTTCTAGTGGTTGGAATGTTGTTTCTATACATGGTCGCAAAGCACAAAATCAACGTACTAAGGCACTATCCTTATTCAAGCAGGGAACCTGTCCTTTGATGGTATACTCTTGCAAATCAAATTTTTTTTTTTATAAAATTATTGTTATGATCTTTCTACTGAAACTCATTGTTGGCAACATCATTGGGATCAGTAGATTCACAGTAGTACTTTTTATTATGTGTTACTATGGTCCAACCAAATAAAAAAAAAAACTCACCTGAGATTCATGTCAGGTTTACCCAGTGTTATATCTATGTTTTGTTGTTTTCTTTGGGTACTTGTACTCATGCTATTAATGTAAAATAAAGAACATTCAGAATTTCTCCAGGTGTAGCGTAGCTGGTTTAACTTTCGATGCTTTTTGACACCATACTTTTCAGGTTGCTACAGATGTGGCTGCTCGAGGATTGGATATTCCAGATGTTGAAGTAGTGATCAATTATAGTTTTCCTCTCACTACAGAGGATTATGTACATCGGATAGGGAGGACTGGAAGAGCTGGTAGGAAGGGTGTAGCTCACACATTCTTCACACAGCAGAATAAGGTAAACAAAATACAATTTGTTCCATGTCCTCAACTTTGTATAACATTCTCAAAAAAAGTTATGATAAAAGGATATTCCTGAATGGAACTTTTGGCTCTAAAATCATGGGTAATTAACAAGGACAATAGGACCATCTCTGAAGAGAACCTAGTTATTTTTAGTTTTTTCAGTTAGTGACAAGCTTATGGCAGGGACTTGCTGGAGAACTGGTAAATGTTCTCAAAGAAGCTGGGCAGATTGTACCAGCTGCATTGTTGAAATTTGGAACCCATGTGAAGAAAAAAGTTTGTTTTTCTACCTTTCTATAGTTCTCTTTTTATTTTTTTGTTTTTTTTTGCATTGATGCTCAGATATGTTCACATTCAAGTTTGTGATTGGACTAGTTGTACAAGTTTGGTTAATCTTGTTGCCTGTCTTAATGCAGGAGTCAAAGCTATATGGGGCTCACTTCAAGGAAATTTCTGCTGATGCTCCAAAGGCTAAAAAAATTACATTTGACAACTCTGATGATGAAAACTGATGCACGTGGTGGTGCCAAAATTCATGGTGGCCTCAGCCTGCTGCAAAATATGTAGAATTGGTTATAGAAACTGGTACACTACTTTTTATTCTATATGATTTTCCACCATATTTATTTATTTATTTTAACTATATTTGTGACAGCAGCAATTGATCTGAATATGATTCATTTTGCTGATGGTATGAAAAGTGTAAAACCTCGATTGCTTAATTTTCATTGAATAATGGGATCTGGTTGTAAGAATCTCATCATCTATCAAAAGAAAGGAAAAGCTAAAGAGAAAAGAAAACTATCATACCAAAAATATCAATGTCCAAGAAATACTAGGTCAAAAACTTATATGCTTGATTTGTATGATCACCAGTTTTTTCCTTGTGGATTTTCTGATTAGAGCCACCAAAATCAACAAGGTCTGCAACCAAAGCACCTCGGATGTTCCATTCATCCCAAAGCTTCATCAACATTAAAGCTAAGCTTATGATTAAAATTAAATCATATTAATATTTTAACAATTAAGCATGATAATAATCTCCACTCAATTTATAATAAAGGAAATTAAAGTAATAAAATTTTTAGCAAGTATTAGAATTAAAATTTCTTCAATTTTTAAAGGTATTTTTTTCAAGTGTCTAATCAAACTTTTTTGAGAATGATATTATTAGATTATTATTGAGCTTGGGATTGGGAGGTCTATTCCCTGGAAAATTTTACTGAAGGAGAGAGCTCTCCTCGGTCCATTTGGGGAGTGCTCGGCTCATAAAAAAACGTTGAACCGTAGCAAGAGGACTGAGCGTTTCTCTGACCTTTTTAGGCCCATATATCCATGGGATCTCATCTCCCCGCCTACGGTTTTTTTTTTTTTTTTTTTTCCGTATCGTATTTATATATTTTATCGTGTTATAATCGTGTTTAAGATATTTTATATTTATATAAATTTTGATACGTTATAATTCGTATTAAATAGGTTTTGAAATATTCTTACATCTTTGTCGTATTCTTGTTATTTTTTTGTGTCATATTTTTAATTATTTTTTCGTGTCATATTTATATCATGTTCGGTATTGTCGGTCTATTTCTTTCAACGACTTCTTCTGCCTTTGATAGAAGAAAGGGCAAGTTGACCAAGTTATTTGCAGTTTTCCGGTTAACAAATATTACTAATTTTTTTTATTGGTTTCTTGTCTTCATCAAATTTAAAGTCAATGATGCACTTTTCCAACATACTAAAACGAGTTTTATTTTTAAAAAAATTTTGATCCGATATCTTTTTAATTAATAATAATTTTTTTAATTTCTTTTTAATTATTGGTGGAGACGTTAAGAAAACTTAAGTGATAAACAAAGAGATATTCATTATCATAAAAAAGAAGAAGAAGAAGAGAGAATTGAGTTTTGAAATTGATCTAGAAGAAGATTGTCGCAAAGTCAAGTCTGTAATTTTTAATTTGGATTCATTTAACATTAGTAAAAGACAAAATTAATATTAGTATATTGTATGACAAATTAAAAAAGATTCTTATAACAACGGGATTGGTTGATTTGATAAAGATCAAATATTTTGCTTTCAAAATTTAAACTCTGTAATCAGGATGGAAGAATCTGGAAGGAGTGAGTATCAGTATCAGCTAGCATAAGAAGGAGAGCTGACTTGCCGGTTATGAATGATGGAGGCACCATAGAATCCGAAGCTGCTGGAACATAAATTTATTAAACCTCCTCGAAGAATGTAATGCATCTGGGATCTAAAGCTTGATTAGAGTTCAACTTGGAATAATTTGCATAAAAAAGTTCAAATTGTAATTTATTTATTTGCCAGCTTTTTGGTTGAAAGTATAGATCATGGAAATGTTACCCTCACAAGTGTATATCTAATAAATCACATCCAATTTTCAATCCATCTCATCTCACCCTCGTGATCTTATATATCCATATTTTTTTCTGTATGAAATCTTCATCATTTGTTTTAACACCTTTCCTGTGGACTTTATTGCAGAGGGACTCACTGCAAGTGTAGTAACCAATTATTTCAATTGGTAAGTTCCACTTTTACAATCCACTTTTGGGATTGAAGGAAAGGAGATTGTCATGATGCAGGTTCTATGGCATCTATTATTGCACTTGCAATGGAAGAGTAATATGCTTGTACTCAACTGTTTATTTGGGTTTATGAGAAATTGTTAAGGTGCTTAGATATTTTGTAGGGATTTCAAATGCCAACTGTTGTAATTCAAGAAATAGCTTGTAAATTTGAGGAACCATAAGTAGAAAAGACAGATGAGCAAATTGCAAAGTCAATACGATCAAACCTCCTTGGAATTCTGTGTCACACATGAATCATGATCCTACCCCATTACTTCCATGACTTTTATCCAGATTCCAGTTGGACTCTAAGAAGTAATAACTTTAGCTGCACAGTTTTATCCATGTGTGGTTATCCTCTCTTCCTCTCTCCCTGTCTCTCAGTTATGTTTTTGCTTTATTAAAGTTAATAAAGTCATTTCTCAACCCCCTCTCTGTTTTTCTTTTTCTTGACAGACATCATTGTCAGCAAGGTATCGGATGAGGGCTTTTTCTTGATGAGTATCGTACTTTGATTTCCTCGCAAGCCATTCCATGGTTTGCACCAGAATGGGGAGCTTATCCCTTTTCTTGCTTTACTGAATTATCAAGCTTGCTTTACTATAACATACCAACCACCAATTACCAAACCAAAGGAAAAAAAGAAAAAGAAAAGAGAAATATCAGGCATTCTCATTTTCATTCATTTGTATATTCTTCAAAAGCAAGTAATCAGTGGTTCTTTCGACCAAACTTTAATAGAAAATCATTGGCACACCAGTTTACTCAATTCTCCCCATAGATATTGTTAAGAGCCTCAGAGATTAACTCGGAAACATCAGAGATAAAACAGCTCTAATTAACTGTACAAATAACAGCATAGCCAAGTGGGAAACATGTGATTCTTTCAACAGTTGGGTTCAGCTATATTTAAATTGAATTCTATCATAGTAATATAAAGACATACAAAAGGAAAACATAAGCAGATCATAAACTATTACTTATTGTGATCACAGTTTTACATGAAACTATACAGGCAACTTGGGAAGCTGAAGTGGAAACTCAACAGCTGGGTTGAGAAGGTGTTTCCGAGGGCCACGAAAGCTTCCATGATTCATCCGCTGCTGCATCTGATGTGATTTTGCAGCATGATTGTCTTGAGCAAGTGCACCAACCCCATTGGCAGCGGCTGGATGGATCGTTGTCAAGGAAGCAAAAATTAAGAGGAAAAGAAGAAGAGATGTAAACAAGGTCTTGAAGTGCACCATTTTGGTTTCAGCTTTCATGTCTTAATAATTTCTGTTGGGGAGTGGGTAGATGGAGAAGGGGTTTATAAAGAAAACTCAAAGCAAAGGCATAACTATAAACCAAATAACTTTGCTTTATATTGAAGCCTATATTGATTGCTGGACCTAAATATGGTTGGGGATAGTTGTTATGATTTTATAAGATGAGTAAAGCTTCATAATTTTGCAACTAATTCATAAAGTATAGATAAAGAAAGGTGCTTTTGAGAAATGATGATTGGTATTTGGTAAGGCCAAGACTCCTCCATCCTTCTCATATTTGTTTGGAACTGGCTTTATTTAGTATTAGCTTTAAAAATTTTGCATATGGATTTTCATTTGACTTAATAATTATAAGAGTTCGTCTTTCATACACTAGCAGTCAAGTTTTTTTGTTAAAAAATGTCACATGTTTTTTTTTTTTTTTTTTTGAAATTTAAAAACTTAATTGACAATAAATTAATTTCTCTAATTATAATAAGGTTTTGAATTGAAACCATTAGTTTGGATCATAATTTACGTTTAGCCCAAAGTACTCGATTTGAAGTTCTTCTTGGCAACAAATCTTGGTTGGACTATTTTTGGGCTTTTTCTAGAAAGGCCCAAATAAAAGAGAGAAAACCAAAGTTGAAAAAGAAAATAAATAAAAATCTCTTAGACTTCAGCTTCTCTTTCTCTGTTTCGACTCTGTGGAGTGAATTTGGGATCGATGGCGGCCTTGCAATACCTAGAGTCTCTTCGAAATGAGCATCCAGAGCTAGCCGACTGGTATAATTCTCTTGCAGATCTGTATGAGAAGAAGCTCTGGCATCAGCTCACTCTCAAGCTTGAGCAGTTCGTTGCTCTCACCGTCTTTCAGGTCTGGCCTCTCTTTTTCTCTATTCCGTGTTGTTTGGGTTTTGGGTTTGCAGATCTCTTCTATATTAGGGTTTTAAGATTTTGGGAGTTAGGGTTTTTGAACGGAGTTGATTACTTTTATTCTCTTTTTTTTTTGGTCTTTAATTGAGTTGAGGAGTTAGGGTTTTGTTTAGAATTGGGGTTTCATTTGGGGGATTTATTAGGGTTTCTAATTCTGCTCTACCATTTTCTTTTTTTTATTTAGTTTTAAATTGGAGAAGAAATAAATAAGAAAATGTTTAAAGCTTTGTTGTTCAATAACTCAAAGATGATTAAAGAAAGTATTTTGAGTTGGGTTTTGCCTTATATTTGTTGATTGTATTGTTTTTGGTCATAGAAGAGTGTTATGAAATTGCAATTGTTGTTAACTTGTAGTAAAAAAATTTAGAGGAAATCTTCTGGTTTGTATAAGTTGCAATGCAGGATGGAAGTTAGCTAAAGTATATGAATAATTAAAATTACCATCCATGGCTTTGGCATGTTTATTTTAAGACAAAATTCTTCCCGTAATTGTAGAATGGAAAGTGTTAAGAGCGAGGTTATGTCACATTCTTTGACCCCTCTTATTTTTGTACAGTACATGTGGAAAGTTCAATCGTGCTTTCCTACTGTTCACTTGGATCATTTAGTGTATTTTGCTTGGATAATTAGTCTGGAGCATGGTTTACTTAATGGTTTTCATTTGAGAAGAGTTGTCTTTCTATTTGTTTCGATGGATTCATGGGTACATAAATAAATATGGTAGCAAATGAACTAATTGTACCCCATGCGCTAGATATTGGCTAGGTCATCTAACTTCCTATAGTACTTGTTTCTCTTAATTTTCAGGCTGGAGATGCACTGATACAGTTGTATCATAATTTTATCACTGACTTTGAGACCAAGATTAATCTTCTCAAGCTTGCACATTTTGCTGTTATAGTTTCTCGGCAGTACTCAGAGAAAGAAGCTGCTATTAGCTTTCTTGAAGGGGTGATTGAAAAGCTTCAGGCTACTAGAGAGCAGCGCATAGAAGAGCCAATTCTTTATATGAAGATGCAAATTGCCAAATTCAAGCTTGAACAGGGTGATCAAAAGGAGTGCAAGAAACTTCTTGAAGATGGAAAGAGTACCCTTGACAGTATGACCGACATAGATCCATCTGTATATTCTAGCTATTATTGGGTTTCATCTCAATATCATAAATTTCGCCAAGAATTTGCTGAGTTCTACAAAAGTGCTCTCCTTTATCTTGCATACACATCGGTGGAGTCTCTCTCAGAATCTTTTAAGCTGGTATGTTTTTATAGGTTTATGTGTTTTCTGCCAGTGTAATTGTACTATCTTGTGATATTATTGAAGCTCATTAATTTTACTCTTTTATATATATATATATATATATATATATATATATTCGATTGGAACTAAGAGTCTAGCATTCAACCAACAAACCACATGATTGTTGGCCATTAATTTTACTCATTTATCAAGCTTTTTAATTCTTGGTGGAGACGTTAAGAAAACTTAAGTGATAAACAAAGAGATATTCATTATCATAAAAAAAAAGAAGAAGAGAGAATTGAGTTTTGAAATTGATCTAGAAGAAGATTGTCGCAAAGTCAAGTCTATGTAATTTTTAATTTGGATTCATTTAACATTAGTAAAAGACAAAATTAATATTAGTATATTGTATGACAAATTAAAAAAGATTCTTATAACAACGGGATTGGTTGATTTGATAAAGATCAAATATTTTGCTTTCAAAATTTAAACTCGATTTCCGTTATTAACAATCACTTTCAATGGACGATATGTTAGCTTAATATAAATTTTCATTGACATATTTTGATTTTGAAATATGATAATCTCGTAAAAAAAAAAGGAAGATTCTTTTGATATTACTTTTATAGAATTGTCATTTATTGAACAAGAAAAAGTATAATTTCAGTTTTGTATATTTAACCATTAGGATTGGGACAATGGAAGGTAACGTACATTTGTGAAACATTCACAAAAAAATATAATGTCTCATTTCATTAGTTAGTGCTGTTGCTTAAGCATTTGGGTGCTTCCAAGTCTGTTAAACTTTAGAGTTTTTTTTCAGTAATTCTTGGAAAGTTCAGATTGTTTTTTCTTTAATTGAAAATGAATTTTGATCATTAAAAAGTAAAAAAAAAAATAAAAAAAAAAATCAATACTCTATCAATAAAAGTATACACACGATTGTTATCAAGAAAGTTATATAATTTAGAAGAAGTTTGAATCTTATGAAGTCATAACATTTAGGAATATGTTTTTGATCCAGAGGAGGTTGTCTTTGGCTGGCCTTTGGTTAATGGTGATTATTTTTTGGTCAGAGGTTTAGTGATGATTTAATTATATTCATTGAAATTTTGCATTTCTAACCAGCCAAGCCAAGCCTGTGTTTCTTATGTTTAATTATTTTTTGGTCAGAGGTTTAGTGATGATTTATTGGTGGTTGATTGCCAAACTTGGTGGCACGATACAAAGTCAAATCAGCAACATTTCATCGAAACGAGGGGGAAACCATTTGATTTTGACCTTTTCGGAAACATCATAAACCAAATTAACCATTTCTATATAAGTACAGCTTCTGAGCCCACGAAATCATCTCCAGACTCCAGACTGAGTGCCTTCTTTTTCAATTTCGAAGGCCTGAAATTCCAGTAGCATTTATCATTGAAAAGTTAGCTTATTTTTTGCAAAATGAGATCCAAATTCTGCAAGGGGTTCCAGAAGAACTTGAGTACATCAGGGATGACTTGGAGATAATGAAGGAATCCCTAAGAGCTGCAGACTTAGAGGATCAAAGCAATCATCAACACAAAGAATGGGTTCGCCAAATTAGAGACATCGCATATGATATTGAAGATGTCATTGATGAATTCAACTTTCACCGTGCCAATCACCATGGGCACCGTCGTATCCATGGTTTTCTTTACAATTTTTGCTGCTTTTTCAAGAATTTGGAGGGTCACCATCGAACTGCTGATCAATTACGAAAAATCAAATTGAGAATCAGAAATATTTCTGGCTGGCAGCTCAACAACCCTGACAAACTGAATACCACCGATTGGGGCTCAAGTTCCATGACAACAAGTGATGCCCTTATTCTAGACACTGCTGATTTGGTGGGCATTGATAAGCCCAAACAGCAACTGGTTAAGTGGCTGGTCGAAAGCAATCCCAGACGCAATTTTTGAAGTGCATGCTTGGATTACTCTTTCTCATCCATTGAAGATGGAGGATCTCTTGAGAAACATTGTCAAGCAACTCTTCAGTGCAATTAGGAAACCAGTTCCAGAAGAAATTGATGATATGAACAGTAATTGGCTGAAACTTGTAATAAAGCCATTTTTGCAACAATGGAGGTACCTGATTGTTCTAGATAACGTCTGGCATATCAATCGATGGCATGCTGTCAATCATGCATTTGCCAAAAGTGATAGAAGCCGAGTGATGATCACAGTATTTCTGATGTTGCAAATGCATCCTGCATTGAATATCATGATATGGTCTTTAATGTAGAACCTCTATCCCCATATAACTCTTGGGATCTTTTTTGTTGAAGAAGCTTTAGGCGGAGCGAATGCCCACCTTATTTTGTTGAAGTGTCGAGACGTATCCTCGAAAAGTGCGAGGGATTGCCTCTTGCAATTGTGGCAATCAGTGGACTATTGGCTACAAAAACAGGTACACCTGCTGAATGGGAGACTATTTACCGCAGTCTCGGGGCCATAATCAAGGACAATGACAAACTCATGAATTTGACAGAAGTACTTTCACTGAGTTTCAAATATTTCCCATACCATCTAAAATCTTGTTTCTTGTACTTGAGCATCTTCCCTGAGAACCACTTAATAGAAAGCATGTGGCTAATACGATTGTGGATAGCTGAAGGATTCGTCGAAGTGAAAGAAGGAAAGACACAAGAAGAAGTTGCAGAGGACTATCTCCATGAGCTCTTGAGTAGAAGCTTGATTCAAGTATCAGGGAGTCAAAACATGCCGGATTCATGATCTGTTGCGGGAAATTATCATTTCAATGTCAAAAGATCAGAACTTTGCAGCAATAGCTAAAGAACAAAATGTAGCCTGGCCTGATAAAGTTCGACGCTTATCATTACATAACTCATTGCAAAATGTGCAACACTACAGGAATGTTTCTCATCTACGCTCTTTGTTCATGTTCCAAGTACAAGATCCTCTGCCAAGCGCTCCTTTACATTCTCTGTTTCCTGATGGCTTTAGGCTGCTTAAGGTGTTACATTTGCGAGCTGCCCGCTTACAGACGTTTCCAGGCGAAATTGTCAACCTGTTTCTGCTAAGGTACTTAAGCCTTAGAGAAACCGAGGTCAAAATCATTCCAAGTTCCATAGGGAAGCTTCAGAACCTGCAGACATTGGATCTAAAACACACCAACGTCACTGAATTACCTGTCGAGATCCTTAAGCTCCAACAGCTTCGACATCTTCTGGTATATCGCTATGAATTTAAGTATATCTCGCGTTTCCATTCCAAATATGGTTTTAAGGCTTTGGCAGGAATGGGAGCTCTCCAGTCCTTACAAAAACTCTGTTTTATAGAAGCAGACCATAACAATGCGTCTATACTTAGAGAACTAGGGAGGTTGAATCAACTTCGGAGATTAGGAATTACGATTTTGAGAAAAGAAGATGGGATGACTTTGTGCTCATCCATCCAACAACTGACTAACCTTGAGGCCTTATCTGTAGTTTCATCGGTAAAAGATGAGGTCATGGATACCTCGCCTTCAAAGCCTGGTCATAGTATATCTTAAATGGAGTCGCTTGGAGGATGATCCGCTTGTTTCTCTTCAACAATTGTCGAATCTTTTACATCTCGAGTTACTCCAAGTTAGCATCGGAGATAGATTGAGTTTTAAGGCGGGTGGATTTCAGAAGCTTAAGGTTTTAGGCATTGATAAATTTGATGAACTCAGATTCATTGAAATGGAGGAGGGAGCAATGCCTGTCATCGAAAAGCTAAGCATACTGCGTTGCGAATCACTTGAGACAGTGCCATTAGGCATTGAACATCTGACAACACTAAAAGTACTCGAGTTATCAAAAACAAATGTCATTTTCATGGGTCTGAGTTGCTGAAAGTGTTACTTAGAGTAAAGTGAGATTTGTCGACTCTGGTCAATCTCTCCTTCTCCAGTCTTCGCAGATTGGACCTTTCGACCCAATCTTCGTTAAAGGTTTGACTCAGATTAGAGTTTTGACCCATCTATGTCATATGATCAGAAGAATTTTTGTTTGAAAGGAACGAATTTAGGGTGGTTTTGAACCAATCGACCAAAGAGCCACCAGGAAAGTTCCCACCAATAAAGAGAAAAGCGAGACCGACGAAGAACAGAAGCTCAGAGTAAGGCCAATCGTTCGCCTTGGGATCTTCCCCATCTCTCACAGCTTCCTCGTCAGTGTCATCTGCTGCACTGCTGGGGTTTTGGCTCTGTTTCTCTTACCTGTTCTTGCTAAAAACACTTACATTTCGGAAAATGCCCTCATGCCAGCCAACCTGCAGATCTGTGAATTTCCTTGTTTTTGGGTTCTAAGTCACCACCGTCTTCCTCTCCAACCAAGGCTACCACTGCTTCCCCAACCGCTTCTCCACCGTCAACCACCACCACTCCTTCACCATCTTCAACCCCTGAATCTTCTCCAACTTCCTCTCCTACCACTTCTCCTCCGGCTCCTCCCGTGGCTCCTGCTGGTGCTCCCACTGGCGCCGCTCTTACTCCCACATCCTCCATCAGCCAGACACCAGGCTTGTCTCCAACTTCTCCTCCAAACATCGCCTCTTTGAATAGAGTCACTGTCGCTGGATCTGCTGTTACAGTGGTTTTGGCAGCTGCTGCTTTGTTGATGTAGATCTGACTTTGGGGAGGACTTTGATCGGTGATTTTTAGTGGATAAATATTAATTTAATATCTGGAGCGGGACACAGACCGAGAGCGAGAGCTGGACTTAGGAGGAAGATCTGGACCGAGAGCGAGAGCTAGACGGGGAAGCAGATCTGGAGAGGGACACAGACCGAGAGCGAGAGCTGGACTTGGAGTCTGAGCCGGAGTAAAAGCGGGACCGAGAACGGGAAGAGGATGCTGAGGTATGGAAGATTGATTTGAAAAAAAAAAAAAACCCAGATTGATTTGAAAAAAAAAAAAACAGCGGCTGCCTTGAGAGATTGGTTGGGGTTCCGGTTTATGCTTTCAGTATTTCAGAGGAGGAATTCGCGTTCGTTTCGGGTGTTTCAACTGAAAAATCACTTGGGTTGTGTTTCAAGAAAGAGGATGCTGAGGCTCTTTTGGAACAGATGAAGAGTATGGATCCTGGCATAAGAAAAGAAGGTTCTACAGTGGTTGCTGTTGCTCTCAACAACGAACCAGGTTCTCATGATCTCGTCAATGGTGATCCAAATACTGAATTATCCAATGTTCGAGAGGATCGTGAGACAGTTACGGAGCGCTTGCACATTCCAGAAAAGTTAGTTACAACCACCTTTGCTGACGTGGCATCAGTCAAGACCAATTTTGATTGGAAGAAGCTCTTCACAATCTCCTCCGATCAATCGTTGCTGTTTTTCCCACCTCAACACTCAAATGGATCCATCACCGTCAAACCTCCAGCTGAGGTTTTTGAAGAAGGAGCAACTGTGTGGATGAACTCAGTTGTGGCGCAGTTTGTTGGCAAGGCACCAAACTTCAGCACATTTCAGAGACTTGCCAACATGTTATGGGGAAAGAATGGAGCAGTGGTGATCAAATCTGCTGGCCTGAACTTATACCTAGTTCAATTTCCGAATGCTGACACCAGAGAATGGGTTCTTGAGCAGGGACCTTGGCACATTCAGAATAAGCCACTCATTCTGAGAAAATGGGAGCCAGGTATGAAATCATTATAGTTTAATTTGAAAAAATTACCTGTTTGGATCCATTTGGGAGGAGTTCCTCTGGAATTGTACACCAGACGTGGCCTCAGCTATATTGCTAGTGCCCTAGGAACTCCATTGTATATGGATAGAATCACTGCTAGCCAACAGAGATTGGCCTATGCAAAGGTATGTGTGGAGATTGCAGTGGATGTCCCCATCCCAAAATGTATTAATGTTGAGTTATGTGATGGCACTATTGCAAATGTTGTTGTGGATATCCCTTGGTACCCTCCAAAATGCAAGCATTGCAATTTGTTTGGGCATACAGACAGAAATTGCACCAAACAGCCTGTAGGGGCTACCAAAGTTTGGATTCCAAAGGAGGGGCCTAAAGCAGAACTGTCAAAACATGATGCACAGGCTACAAGCAGCGTAGAAGTTGAAAGCAGTGCCCTGCCTATGGCTCAAGAACAGAAAGAGGCAAGTATGAAGGAAACAGAAGTTAATGAGGGCAGTAAAGGGAGAGGAAGCAGAAGCATACAGAAAAGCAAGAAGTCAGTATTAGCTGGTTCCCAAAACAGATTTGACATCCTGAGTGACTCAGAGAGGACAAATGTAGACCCTGGACAAACTAGTGGCTCTGAGCAATGGAGAGAGGAGGAACAATTGGTGGAAATCCTTCCAAACTCTCCTAAGAAGCAAAGGGCAGCAGCAGCAGGAGTTGCAGACTTGATGAAAGCCTTGAAGAATAAGAAGAAAGGGCCCATTGACAAGGGGAAAAGAGGTAAGGCAGTTTCACCTGCCTCTGGAGTGACCCCCCCTCAACTTTCATGAATTTTATAGTGTGGAATACTAGGGGGCTAAACAACCCTCAAAAGCAGAAAAGTATTATACAGAGAATAAACTGCCTGAAGGCAGACCTTGTTTGCTTACTGGAAACAAGAGTGAAACAACAAAACATGCCAGCTATAGTAGATAGGCTCTTTCAGGGATGGAAGCTACATCACAACTACTTAGAAGCTTATAATGGGAGAATATGGTTCCTATGGAGAAATCAGATGCAGATTGATCTTATTGCAACATCTGATCAGAGCATTACATGCTGCACCACTTATAATTCTACCAGGTTCTACATTACAGCAATTTATGCAAGCAATGAAGGCATAAGTAGAAGAAGGCTTTGGCACCATCTTCAGGACATTCAAGGCAGAATTGATGGCTCTCCTTGGCTTTTGGCTGGAGATTTCAATGTTATAGCAAGACCACAGGAAAGCTCAGATTTCAATGGCTCCTACATGCTTACTTCTGATATGAAGGATTTTCAGGACTGCTTGACACAGCTATCAGTGTTTGATCATACCAGTACTGGACCAGCATTCACTTGGTCCAACCACCAAACTGATGCTTACTTGGCTAAAAAGCTTGATAGGGTTTTGGTGAATGATTGATGGCATACACAGTTTGCTCACTCATTTGTTGAGTTTTTGGCTCCAATGGTTTCTGATCACTGCCTAGCATACATAAAGATGAACTTGACTGCTCATTCTCCCCCAAAGCCATTTAGGTTTTTTAATTTCTGGACTAGGAATCCAGAGTTCCTGAACATTGTGAAAAACTCTTGGCAAGAGCCTTTCATTGACAATCCTATGACCACTCTATTCCACAAATTGAAGAGATTAAAGGCAGTACTGAGGGCATTTAACCTGGCCATATATGGCAACATTTCAGGGAAGGTTCAAGATAAAAGGCAAGAATTGGAGAGCATGCAGATGATCAATCTGCATCAAAGGCCATCTAATACTCTTGTTGAAACAGAAAGAAGACTCTATGCAGAATTGATGGAACTCCAAAAGGCTGAGGAAAGTTATTACAGGCAGAAATCAAGGATAAAATGGCTGCAGGAGGGGGATCAGAACACTCATTATTTCCATAAAATGGTGTCAGCAAAGCATAGCAAGCAATCCATCAGAGTCCTCTATGATGATGAGGGAAGGAAGTTGGAAGATTTTGGCCAAATTTCAAAGGAGGCTGTAAGGTTCTTTCAGAAGTTGATTGGGACTGAGGACAAACAGGTCACAAACTGCCCTAGGGAGCTTCTTACTGAACTTATTCAGCCTGCCTTGCCTGCTGAAGCTAAGGACAATTTAGCTAAGGCTGTTACAAAAGAGGAGGTGAAAAGAGCCATGTTTGAGCAGAATGGGGACAAAGCCCCAGGGCCAGATGGATACACTGCACAGTTTTTTAAAACTGCTTGGCCTATTGTGGAAGAGGATGTCACTGCAGCAATCTTATCCTTCTTTCAATCAGGGAGCAGGATATCAGTCTTTAACTCTACATGTATTGCTCTTGTCCCAAAATTCCAGAATCCTAATCATATGAAGGACTTCAGGCCTATTTCATGCTGCTCTGTCATTTATAAATGTATTACCAGGATCATCACTGCCAGGCTCACTCCACTCATTCCTACTATGATCTCCAGCAATCAGAGTGCCTTCATACCAGGGAGAAGCATCTCAGATAATATTCTCATGGCTCAGGAACTGGTCAAAGGGTATGGAAGAGCAACCTTATCCCCCCGTTTTGCAATGAAGATTGATCTCCAAAAAGCTTTTGATTCATTAAATTGGGACTTCATTCTCACTGTTTTATCAGTTTATGGATTGCCTGATAAGTTCATAGGATGGATCAAGGCATGCATCACTTCCCCAAAGTTCTCAATTTCTCTTAATGGAGGATTAGTAGAGTACTTTGAAGGAGCAAAGGGGTTAAGGCAGGGAGACCCTCTCTCTCCTTATCTTTTTGTCATTGCTATGAATGTTTTATCCAGACTTCTGGATGCAGGGGCTCTTCATGGAGTTTACAGCTACCATCCTAAATGTCACAGAATCAAGCTTACTCACCTGTGCTTTGCAGATGATCTGCTGATTTTTGCAAAGGGTAACTTGGATTCTGTTGTGGGCATACAGGGTATTCTCCATTACTTTTATACCATTTCTGGTTTGCAATTAAACCCTTCCAAGAGTGAAGTCTTCTCCTCTGGTGTTAGTAGGACCACTCTACTTGAGATGCAAGAGTTGACAGGGTTTAAACTTGGCAAACTACCTGTTAGGTACCTTGGGGTCCCTTTGGTCACAAGAAGACTCTCTGAAAAGGATTGTTCTCCTTTGATCGATAGAATTACTCAGAGAATCAATGGCTAGGCAGCACGCATGTTATCCTATGCAGGAAGGCTTCAGCTCATTCAATATGTTCTTTTTAATGTGTCCAATTTCTGGTGCAGGCACTTTGTATTGCCTAAGGCTGTTCTTAAAAGAATTAATCAATTATGCAGCAGGTTCTTCTGGAAAGGAAGAGATGACTCAGCTAAGGGAGCAAGAGTCAAATGGAGTTCCATTTGCTGTCCAAAGTCAGAGGGGGGTCTTGGATTAAAAGACTTGGGAATATGGAATAAGGCTTGCATTATTCAGCACCTATGGACACTTCTCTCTCAGGCAGGTTCATTGTGGATTGCCTGGCTTCATGCCTATGTGCTGAAAGGAAGAACAGTGTGGCATGTTCAACCTTCCCCAGGAAGCAGCTGGACATGGCGTAAAATGCTTCAGCTGAGGGCTTTGGCTTTGAGGTTCACCTCCAACCAGAATGGTGCTCTAACTTGGAAGTTCCCTGGGAACAGATTTATGGTGGCTAAAGTCTGGAATGATCTCAGGCCTAGGCAGGACAAGATGGAGTGGGATAAACTGATCTGGTTTCCATTTCATATTCCTAAACATGCACTGGTAGCTTGGATGGCTATATTGGACAAACTGCCTACAAAGAACAGATTGATGTCATGGGGCATGGAGGTGGATGGCAAATGTGAGCTATGTCAAACTGAGCAAGAAACCCGGAATCATATATTTTTTGAATGTGACTATTCAAAGGAAATCTGGGGGCATATACTATGCTTATGTCAACTTCATAGAAGCATAAGGAGCTGGCAAGCAGAGCTGCAATGGGCAGTAAACAGAATCAGAGGAAAAACTCTCATTTCTGTTATTTTGCGTTTATCATGGAGTGCCTTTCTTTACTCGATCTGGAGGAAGAGAAATAATAGGTGTTTTAATCGCCTTCAATCCACACAAGGAGCCATCATTGAGCAGATAAAAGAGATCATCAGAATGCGATTGTTGGGGCTCAAGAACATTAGTCCTGATGAAGTGAACCGAAGATTGGATGCAGATTGGGGACTGTCACTTTTTTCCTAGGATCTTTGTCCATTCTGGAATAGCTTTAAGTATTGCTGAAGTATGTTGCTATTGTTCCCTGATTGATTAGTGGTCTTAAGTTTTGTTCAAGTATTGTTTAAGTATGTATAGCTTTAAGTACATGTTGCACATGATGTTGGATGTAGCAGTTTAACTGCTTTCTGGATAAATAAAACACTTACTTATCCCAAAAAAAAAAAAGTACTCGAGTTCTTTGACATGCCTGAAGAATTAATCAAGACACTGAGTCCTAATGCAGAGGATGGAGATTACAGAAAAGTTGCGAGAATCCCAGAAGTTTACTAAACCTATTACAGAGATGGAGAATGGGAAGTCTGTTCTTTAGAGAGTTGGGGTGAGCGAGTGCTGAGTGCACCCGAGACTGTTGAGTCTCATCTTGAAAGCATAGTGAAGAAGTGATTCTTCTTGGTGGAGTGGATGCTCCGTTTTTTATCATTTCCTTCTATCCCTATTCCCTATGTTGTTTGTAAATTGAAGTACGTAATGAAGGCTCATTGAAAACAAATTGGTCTGCAATGCGCGCTTTTAATGAAAATTGTATGCGAAAAGCGAAATTTTTGAGTTCGATTTGTCTGCTACTCAAAACAGAATTGCTATTATTTCTAGGCTCGGAATTGGTACGCGCTTACTTCTTAATTAACTTACAGCTTTGTTGATATCAAGACCGATATTTTACTAGCTTCGGTTGCCCGGCATTAATGGGTTAAAATATTTGTAAAATTTTTGTACTATATCATTTAATATAAATTAATTTTTTTATTACAAAATTGAGTAATTTAATCTTGTACTTTTAAAATTGAAGCAAAAAGTAAAATCACGTGTAACAAAAACTGTTAAAAAAATTGACAGGACATTTAATTTTGTGTTTATCTGATGACATCAATAAAATATATAATTTTAAGCTGACATGGACAAAATAATAGTTGGCAAAAAATAATTTGATGTGGTATTTTTGTCAACTTATTTTGTCATTTTGTCTACGTCAGCTTAAAATAATATATTTTATTGGTGCCACGTCAGTATTTGACATCCACGTATTCAAATAAACATAAAGTTAAATGTCACGTCAGCTTTTTAACAGTTTCTGTTACACTAGTCAGTGATTTTACTTTTTTGCTTCAATTTTAAAAGTACAGGACTAAATTACCCAATTTAATAGTAGAAAAATTAATTTAAACTAGATGATATAATATAGGAACTTTTACCACCATTAATGTATAATAATAGAAGCAGTTAATTTACATCTACAAAATTAAGCCAATCTATTACAAACATTAAAAGTAGTCCTACATGATAGCCAAGAATTTGGAATTTTGAAACCATGCTTAGTTGACAACTAAGCATGAGTATTAAGGAGTTTTGGGGATAGTTTGGGTTTTTTTTTTTAATTATTATTAAGAAGGAAAAAAAGAAAAGAAAGGAAAAAAAATATGGAGAAAAAAATTATATATTTGTGTTATTTTTTGTATGTTCAAAATATTATAAATTTATACAATTTTTTATACGTTAATAATTTGTCTTATGTAGATTTTGACAAGTTCGCGTATTAGTGTCGTTATTTTTTTGTGTGTTCAAAATATTATAAAATTATATCATTTTTAAATGTTAATAATTCATTTTATGTAGATTTTGACACGTTCGGATATTCGTTAGTCTTCATATTATTTTTCGTGTTCGTATTGTTTTTTTGTGTGTTCAAAGTATTATAAATTTATATATGTTAATAATTTATTTTATGTAGATTTTGACACGTTCATGTATTTGTGTTGTATTCATGTTATTTTAGTGTCGTGTCGTATTTTAATTATTTTTTTCATGTGTTCTTGTCATGTTTCAATTCATCTAAATATTTTGCATAATTTGTCATAATGATTCAATTTAGAAAAAATTGTGTGTGTTTATGTCGTGTCCTAATTCATCCCATATTTTGCATAATTTGTAATAATGATTCAATTTAGAGAAAAATTGTACGTCCGTAACATGTTCATGTTATTTTCTCGTGTGTTTAAAGTATTATAAATTAATATAAATTTTTACACTTTAATAATTCATTTTTGTGTAGATTTTGACACGTTCATGTATTTTTGTCGTGTTCATGTTATTTTTCGTGTCGTATTTTAATTATTTTTTCATGTTGTGTTCGTGTTGTATAATCATGTTGTGTTTTTCAAGTTTAATTGACACTATTCAAATAACTCCCAAATTTATGTCGCGCGTCATCATGTTTGTGTTGGTTTTCCTGTTATAATCGTATTCAAGGTATTATATATTTATATAAATTTTGACACGTTAATAATTCGTTTATGTAGATTTTAATACGTTCGTGTATTTGTGTCGTGTTTATGTTATTTTTTGTGTCATGTTGTGTTTTAATTATTTTTCTCATGTTATGTTTGTATCGTATAATTATGTTATATCTGAAATTGTCGGATCTAATTGATCATATTTAAATAACTCTCAATTTTATATCAAATATCGTATAAGGATAGAAGTTATTATTTTTCTAAATTATCTTTATTCTTCTTGTTTTTTTATCTTTTAAATTTATTATAAAATATCAATTTAAATTCGATAATATATCTAGAGTAAAACGCAGACATTTATCTAGTTTTAATGGAAAGAGGAGGGCCACCAATTGACGATTTCAGTGCCAGACGCGTACATACGTGAACAAACTAGATGGCTGAAATTGCATTGCAGTATCCTTTCTTCTTGAAAAACTCGCATCTTTTCTGCTTAATGAGGAGAAAAATGTGTTTTAAAAGAGAAAGTAAGTTAGCTAATTAAAATGTGCTAGTTTAAATATGGTATTTTTTTAAAAATGTATTTTTACAAAAAAATAATAAATGACATATATGATATATTATATATGTATATATCATTAATTTTATGTTTATTATTGTTAGAATATTTAATTTTTACTTTAGGGTATACTAAAAAAATATTTTTTACTTTTTCAAATTTTCTAGATAAGCTATATCTTTTTATTGTATTCATTTAAATTTTGGTTTTATATTTGATCCACTGTCAGTGTATTGATCTATACGCTGACAATGAACCACATGATATCACATATTAAAAAACAAATATAAAATTTTAAAAATTCTTAAAAATAAATACAAATAATTGTTATATATATTGCAAATATATCGGTTGCAAAGGTTTCAACCGAACTAACACAACACTTGGACAAAAGGTGTTATTTGTACCACTTGGGCAATAGTGTTGTGATTTTTGGTTTGGTATGGACATTATTATTCATGGAGATGTGTTTTCAAAAAGGACATGTTTCTTTAATAGTGTCCTTTGGTCATCTATAAATAGCATACCCATTGCTAAAGATTGCAAATAATTCAAGAGAAAAAAAATACAAGAATAAGAGATTAGGGAATTCTTCAATATTGCTAATTGCAGAATTCATAAAGTTTCTTTATGTTGTTATTGTCTTAACCCGTTAGCAAATTTTGTGTGGGGACAAATAATTCTCTAAAGAAAGCGATTTATCGTGCTTTGAAGTTTTGATTTCAATTTCGTTTCTATCTACTACCTAAAAATATCCTTAACAATAACTATAGCTTTTAAGAGATAATATCATGTGATTCACTGTCAATGTATAGATATATATACGGATAATGCATCAAATACAAACCCTTAAATTTTTTTAGCATTATTTTTATCTAATTAAGCCCTTATAGTACTATTTGTCTAATTAAGTCTTTAAAGTATTTTTAATTAAATCTCTATTTTGTAATGGATTTTAATGATTTTCAAACAAAATAAGGATTTAATTAAATAAAATAATATCTTAAGGGTTCAATTGAATATAATAGAAAGATAAAGAATTATTAGAATTTTGTTTTTAAAAAAGTAAAAACTTTTAGTATTTTAGCCTTATAATTAATTGTTACTAAAGAAAAGCATAATAAATCATTTAGAAATTAAATTAAATATACTCTCCCCCCCCTTTTTTTTTTTAATAATTCTTTTTGCTAGTTTTTGAGATTAGAGATAATTAGAGGTATGTAATAATCCATTTCCTCTCTGCACACTAAAGTAGTCAGTATCGTATCGGTGGGCGTATATTTTTTTTGTATTGATATGTATCGGTATCGGTGTATTTCGACGTACCGTTTCGGGTTTACCGATATTTTTCAAATATTTATATATATATATATATACATATATTTACAAAGCTTATTTTCAAGTTTTTTAATAAAATATATATTATATACATGTACAAATATATCCCAATTACATACATATATATGTTTATATGAAAATATAAAATTTTAAAATTTTAAATATTTAATATCTTAAATTTTTAATCATAAATAAATATAAAAAATTTATTATTAATTAGATTCAATAGCCTAATTTAATAAATATATATTTTAAATGAAATTATGAAAAAGTAAAAATTATTATGACTAAAAAGTATTAGGAATTGGTTAAAAAAATAAAATGAAATTTTTAAAAAAATAAATAAAAATCTTGTATCAACCGTTACGGGTCGGTACAGACCGATACAGGCATATCCCGACCGATACGACTGATACAAAAATCGAAAGGTACAATATTAATACCGTTTTGTTTTTTTTTTTCAAGACCGGCACACTCTTTTCCTTCTCACTTCATTCTTGTTAAGCACAAAAAATCAAGTGAGAGAGCCAATTATATAAAAAGGAAAGAGATTAACCAACTCAAAGAAGAAGAAAAAGAGCGAAGTAAGAAAAAAATTTGAGAAAATAAATAAAATAGATAAAAGAAAATTAAAGAGTGCAAAAAAATTGAAAAAAAATAACAAAAGAAGTTAAAGTAAATGAAAATCAAAGAATAAAATATGAAGTTAAATGAGTTTGAAGAAACAAAGAAAGATGTAAGAGAAATAGTGAAGTATAATAAAAAGAGGGACAAAAAGATGATGAAAGAGAGGAATAAATTTTTTTTTTTGTTGAAATAACGTGAGATGTAAGGATGAAGATGAAGGAAAAAACAAATGAAAAAAAAAAATCTGAAGATGAAGGGAAGAAAAAATATTGTAGATAAAAAAAATAATGGAAAAGAAAAGAAAGATTAAGAAGATAGAATTAGTAAGAACAATTCTTGTTTGTTCTTGTTAATTACTTAAAGATTAACTTTAATTCACTGATAAATCACCATTTACTACCTTATTCTCTGCGTGTTTTCCATAAAAAAAAAATCCAATTAACATTAATTTTGGTTTTCGGTTAATTCGGTTCGGTTAAGCGAAAATAATCGAATTACACGAATTAACCGAAATGCTTAAAACAACAAGATTTTATGAGTTTAGATATATATATATATATATTTTTAAATTAATTTATATATTAAAAACTAAAAACCCTAATAACCTTTCCTATTTAATTTATATATTAAAAACTAAAAATTAATTTATATATTAATTTAGATATATTTATGAGTCTTTGAGACTATGTAATGTTCATGTTTTATCATTTTTTTTAGCTGTGTTTGTTTCATATTTGGATTTTATAATATGCTTTGCTTTTGGATTTTGATTGGTTGGACTTGGATGGATAATTTGGATACAAAATCATGTAAAAAAAATAGGTTAGCAAAATAAATTTTTTATTTATTTCGGTTAATTCGGAAACTGACCGAATTAACCGAAATAATTTCGGTTCGGTTAATTAACCGAATTAATTATTCGGTTCGGTTAACGGTTAATTGAAAAAAAAATTCGGTTAATTCGATTTCGGGTAATTCGATTCGGTTATTAACCGAATTAACAGAATGAACACCCCTAGTCTTTAGGACTCAATGGATTAAAAGATTTCCTTTACCGCTCTTTTATAAAAATAAAAAAAATAGTAAAAGTAAAACATATAAATACACTAGTTCTGTATACTGTATACACTTACTATAGGGGTGAAATAGATAAATTTTTTTTTTTGATTATTTAGATAAATTATAAAAAATAAAATCTTTATTTGTAAAAGGAAGAAAAATCGGAATATCTGCATGTACACATCCATGCTTTTTGAATGGAGGAAAAAAAAAAGCATAGTACGCGATTTTTCTCTAATTTAAAAGGAAGTTACTATTTTAACCTTATTAATATCCATATATATATATATATATATATATATTTAATTACTTAACTGAAATAGTATTGCTTCACTCGTTATACTAATTTAGTCAGAGGTTTTGTAATCTACCAGCATTATGCACACTCGTGGGTGAAATATATAAGATTTTGACAATTAAAATAAATATTAAAAAAATGAAAAATATATTATATTGTTTCTTAAAATGTAAAACAAAAAATAAGGAATAACTATATGCATGTGTCTTAAAAATATATAGAGAAAAAGTAAATAAAGTTGCTTTTTTCTTTCTTTTTTTTTTTAATTATTAATATGATCCTATTAATATATAATAGATATTGTTTATTTTATAATCTAATTTTATGTACATTTTTAATTGAGCTAGTGTTACTTTATTCGTGATAATATCATTTTAGTTAAGGATTTTATATATAGTAATAAAATTTTTGATTGAATTTGATGTCACGAGTGAAGTGACACAAATTCAATTAAAAAAATGATTGAATGATTATATAATAAAATAATATATATAATTTTTAGGGATATCTTATTTAATTTTTATTTAAAAAAAAAAAAAGTTGGATGTAACCCATTAAAATTTATCTTTCCAACTATTGAACGCTTTTGATCAAATAAACTCATGCTAACTTTTAATTTAATAATAATTTCCACCAAAAGCATTCACGTATCTAGCATGTGTTGGTAATAAAAGATAGATTAGATAGTGTTAAATAGTGATTATTGATTTCTCTGGATATAATCATTATATAATTCATGAATCAACTCTTAAGATCATTTCTTTTTTTTTTTCTTTTTTTTTTTTAATTAGATGAATACTAAACTTTTACTTAAAATAATTTAAAATTTAGAATATAAGATCAAATTCATCATGCAATATAAAAACTTAAATGTAATAATTTATCTTAAAATTGATAGATACCAACCGTATATAACATTGATAAAAACACAAATTAAGAAGAAGAAAGTAAATACCCAATTGTTTTAATACAAATCAGTGAGCCACTTCCCTGAAATAAAAATACTTAAAGCATACATCTATATATATTCATTTATTTATTTATCCCAGTTTCAAATGAAACGTTGTAAAAAAAGTAGTTTAATTATTTTCCCTCAATGATTTTGGCCAATTTAGTGGTTCGGAAGTAATGACCGAGACCGAGGTGAGCCGTTAGTAACCAAACAAAAGTAATAAGCTCCCCACCTCTACTCACTTGCTGAGCATGTGCACTTGCTCTGCAATGGGTTGCAGCATATGAGAGTAATTCCACCCATACCTTGCTCATTACCAACCATTTTTTTTCCAATCCCAATTTGTTTAGCTCTTTGGCCAGCCTGCATGCATCAAACAACACAGATTTACTTCTATCTCCCTTCAGAAACACAGGTTTTGCTTCTGTATTCACGTCAACAATTTGTTCACAGGCCTCCTTGTCTTTATTTTGTTTTAAACCTTTTCTCTCAAAAAACCTTTTAGCCTCAGCATGAGTGTCTTGGAATCTTATTTTTCCAATACCTGCCACAGAGGACATCAAAGTTGGCCGCATAACTAAAAGATAAAACATGTAATCTGAGAGAAGCTTACTAATCTTTTGATTTTTCAGATTTTTTTGGGTGTCAGTGTGGTAGCAGATGTCAGTGGCAATGTGCCACAAAAGAAGGCTCTCATCGTATTCGACCTCATCACTCACAAATTCACTTAAGTTGCCATGATCAGATGTTACCCATTCACCTCTACTTGAAGATATCCTCTTGGCAATTTCTGGAGAATCTGCAAAGATGGATTTTTCTTTGAGCTCCTCAAAGATAAAATTCCATAACTCTTGAGTGAGCGGCTCATGGGACACATAAGTCATTTCGTCCAAAAAATTCTTAAGGCTCTTGTTTGTAGCGATGGTTTTTGGAATGTAGCAGAAAGCCCGAGTGACATTACTGACAAACGAGTTTGACAACAGTTTTTGCTTCATGCTCGCAATTCTATTCCCAGCATCCCTGACAAAAGAGTTTGACAACAGTTTTTGCTTCATGCTCGCAATTCTAGTCCCAGCATCCCTGACAAAAGACAACAGTTTTGGCTTCAGCTTGTCCGCAATTCTAGCGATGGTTTTTGGAATGAAGCAGAAAGCCCGAGTGACATTACTGACAAAAGAGTTTGACAACAGTTTTTGCTTCATGCTCGCAATTCTAGTCCCAGCATCCCTGACAAAAGACAACAGTTTTCGCTTCAGCTTGTCCGCAATTCTAGCGATGGTTTTTGGAATGAAGCAGAAAGCCCGAGTGACATTACTGACAAAAGAGTTTGACAACAGTTTTTGCTTCATGCTCGCAATTCTATTCCCAGCATCCCTGACAAAAGAGTTTGACAACAGTTTTTGCTTCATGCTCGCAATTCTAGTCCCAGCATCCCTGACAAAAGACAACAGTTTTCGCTTCAGCTTGTCCGCAATTCTAGCGATGGTTTTTGCAAAGATGATTTTCCACCAACTGGGGAATTCGTGCATTGTGGTTGGACTGCTTCGCAGGCAATACCTTATGAAATTGTGTGCTGAGACAGATTCAGACCACCTGCGAAACAGAAAGGGTGTAGCCAAGACTTTTGCACCACCTTCTTGACTCCCAGATTCAGAATGCTCTATCTTGCACCACCTAGGCTTCTTGAGAGCAAGGAAGCGGCGGAGGATAGCAGTCACAGGCTTTAAAACAGGAGGACCAGGGTCCTTGAGGGAAGCAAAAGTCCAATCAGAGAAAACGAGCATGAGGAACGCTACAACCTCCAGGGCAACGGCACCCAGGAGCAAGATGTAGGTGATTTTGACATTAAATGGGTCGAATTCAGTTTTCTTCGCTTTGAAATGGAAGAGCCCAAGAGCCGCTAAAACCGACCCAAAGGCCATGGATCGGAAAATATAGCCTTTAGTGGAATGCATTACCTTCATCTTGGTATAGAAAACCCCATATATGAAGTTGAGTTCAACCTCTATTACTCTTAAAGCATCTTTCGGTTTCCTCTCCATGAAGAAGTCTCGGCTCTCTTTGCGCGCGTGTATGCTAAACATGAGATCGACCACAAGTCCCTTGAAGGTTTCAAAGAAGTGATAAGCATAATGTAGCACTTCTAAATCATTCAATTTGCCTATCTTCTGCTCCCTGACTTCTTTTTCAGGCTCTTCTACCATTATTATTTTCGTTGGAAGTTTGGCCTCTCTCGTAGAAGCATATCTCTTCATAAGCAGTGCATAGTCGGGCCCAGGATTTGGTTTTTGGAGCATGGAGTCCCGGAATCTATCCAAGTTTGAAAGGTACAAAGCATAAATCCGCTCAGCGTACTTGATGACTCCGGCAATAAACATGAGCACTGTGGGGACCTGCAGCTTGTTGCCTGGAAGAGATTGAACGAAGACATACAGAGCAGCTACGGCTTGGAGGATGAGGCTAAGCATGTGCCTTAGCCAGAGTTCATTATCCTCAAGAGCAAAAGCTGTGATGGTATCAGGACAACCAAGGTGCAGTAAGAGAAAGGGAGCCCAAAAGGCTAAAAGATCGTTGCTTTCCTTAAGGCCAGAAGGACCGCATTCGTTGCGTTGGCCGTTGGTTATGAGACCAATAGCAAAATTAGCAGCTGCATCAGCGATCAAGTAACCACACCAGATGAACACAATTAAGGGTCTTTTCCTTGTGGTTATTCTGAATGGGGCGATCAAAGTCAGGAAGCTCTGCAGCAAGAGGCTGAACAGAAGAGCCCCTCGGATATTCCATTGCTGCCAAACCTTCTTGATGAAGTACAGAGCAACCGTTAGAGCCGGGATGAGCTTAATCATTTCCTCCTACTCTCCTTTTCTTCTCAATTCACTCTTGTTAAGCAAATACAGAGTGCATGAATGAATAAACATATATAGGTGCTGATCATCAAGTCATTTCTTGGTCATTTATATTAAAAGAAGGATTTATATTTATGCACGGTGAGTCAGTATATAGGTCTATACATTGACAGTGCATCTTATGAAGCCACGTAAGGGTTAGTGATTAATTTTTTAATGAGGTGCCAATGTAGGATTCACTGTCAGTGTATAAACCTATACACTGATAGTGTATCAAATACAAACCCTTAAAAGAATGGTTCAGTGTCTCCCTCTCTTGCTTTTTTTTCCCCAAAGAATCATGCTTTTGCTTTAATTTTTAGAATTCGTTTTTGATGCACTGTCCGTGTATAGACTCTATATACTAACAATAAATCTTACACTGACACCTTATTAAAAAGCTAACCTCTAACACTAACCCCTAACCCTAACTCCTAACCCCTAATCCTAATCCTAACCACTAACCTCTAACCCCACACGTGGTATCGTAGGATGCACTGACAGTATATAACCCTATATACACTGACACTGTATCAAATATTAATCCTAATTTTTAAGTGATTCTTTTTATATTTTACATTGTTTATTTATTTAATTATCACTAAGCATTAATTAAGAAAATTAGTTCGATATTTAGGTATGATATTGATCTATATTTTTAATTAACAAGCTCTACCAATCTATCGGTTTTATTTTTATATTTAATCATCTTAATGGAAAACTTCATAAGTTTTATCTAAAGAGGGTACTTAACTTAAAAGTTTTTTTTTTACATAAGAAATTCAAATTAAAGACTTATTATCATCGTAAATTCGTAATCTAGCTGGTCCTACTCTATCCTCTTCAAGTAATTGTAAAATTCCTTTTGATGGTATCTCCAAAACATGAGAATCCAACGAGAAATTTTGAATCAACCTAGTTAAATAATCTGCACGTCTATTATCCTCTCTAAAAATATGTTAGATTCCTTTAACCTATCTTAGACAACTGAATACAATCATTCACTAGAATAGAGTAAGGATGAGTTTGCTCAACCCGAAACTAATTACTATTGCATAATCAAGTTCAACAATCAATTACTGAATATTAGAGAACGGGCCAATAATAACCCTTTTCTAATAACACAAAGTTCTACCATCAGGTTATTAGTAAAACCTTATATTCAAAGCAAAACCTTTGACCCATTCTTCTGCACTATTTCGGATAAGTCTTCCAGCAAAATTGTTGCCATTCCATGTTTCATTACGTGTATCCGCATTTAAAATGAAACAACCATACTCAGACGGTTTTCACTGGATCCATCTTTGTTTAAGACTTAAAACATCAAAGTTTGAAGTTAATCCTCGTGCTATCTAAATTTGGATTTTTTTTATTTTTCTATTTTAATTTTAATAAATTCAATGATTTTATTTTGATTAAAAGTTGATTTAAGGATAATATTATTGTTATAATTTTGTCTTTATTTAGATAATACAATATCAATGTTAAAATTTTGTTTTTAATTTAGATTATGTGGTATATTGGTATGACTTGTTAAAGTCAATCACCGACTACTCTAGAAATATCTCCGATATTTTCTTCCTAGATTATCCTTTAGTTTTCTATCTAGAATCCTCTCCAATCTCCTCTCTAGCATTCTCTATATTCTTCCCCATTGTTCTTTCTCTAGAACATTATAGTTTAGCCACCGTCCTAGAAAATGTAAGATAATACTAGAAAGTTTGAAAGTTAGGTTAGTAACCGACTTAGACAAACTATAAATAGAGATAAGTGTTGTGTGTGATGTGTGTGTAGAGATAAAAAGGGAAGAAATAGGTGGAGAGAAAAAGAACAAAAAAAAGATGTGTGTTGGGTGAAAGAAAAGAGGTGTTGAGAGCCAGAGCATGGAAGCTGCAAAATTTGCAGAAATTGAAGAAGAAAGTGAGACGTGAGTGGTGTTAGGTGTATGAATGAATAGTGAGTGAATAGTAAAGTGAGAAAGAGTTTGTGTGAGGTTGTCTCTATTGTTAGTTGGTGTTCACACCAATTGTATTTAGTCTTTTCTCATATTAATAAAAGAGTTGTTTTTCGGAAGTTACTGTAGCATCCCGAGATAAAGTTACTGTAGCAATCGGTACTGTAGCACAAAACTACAATTGGTACCGAGAGTCAAAAATCAACATGACTTGGTATGCTGAAATGGATTAAATTTTTTGGTTACGTGTTACATATCAAAATTTTAAAAGTTATCTATGATTTATGTTATGGATGATTAAAAGTAATATATATTTTTATTTTTGTAGAACCAACCAAATATAAAATTTTATGAAAAGAGTCAATAAGTTAAATGTGTTTATTTTAATTTTTTGGTACATTTAATGATATATTGATATTATCAATAGTACTTTCTTCTCGATTTTTTATTTAAATGATAATAATTATGGTAAACAAATATAATAGGTAAAAAAATTTGTTTACTGATGTAAGAAAAATAATAGAATAGAATAACATCATTATCTTCAATAAATTAATTAATTGTAATTTTCATAATTTTGGTATATTACTAATGTAACTAATTTTTAGTTAAAAAATTTCTCGTATTCTAAATAAATGCTTGGAATCCAAATTGAATTTATATCTCATGCATGCTTAAGGTTAGAATGTCGGATGTTTAATTATTATATAATATATAATGAGTAACGAAATAGATTGACTACACTTGATATAATCTAATTAAATTACATAGAAGAATTATTGTTTTTTCCTTTTTTTTTCAAAAAAAAAAATGAGACATTCAATTTAAAAACAATTGACAATAAGTAAAGAGTCTCTTTTATATACTTTGTTGTATAACTTTTTCTATGATGATGAGTATATTTGAATCGTAATGGATAAAAAATAATTATGAAGAGAATTCCATCTCCTATTTTATTTAAGTAATACCTTTAAATCAAAATATATGAAAACTTTGGAATCCAAATTAAATTAATATCCATGCCTAAGGTCATAATATTATGTAATATATAATAAGTAACAAAATACATTAATAACATGTAATATAATCTAATTGAATTGGATAAAAAGATTGTCGCTTCCTCTTTTTTCTCAAAAAATTTTATGAGACAATCGAATTTAAAAATAATTGACAACAAGTGGAAAGTCTTTTTCTAGATATATATTTTTTGTGTAGTTTTTAATGATGATGAATATATTCGAAAGTAATGTATAAAAATAATTATGAAAAGAAATTAAATTAAATTCTTATTTTGTAGAGACAATATCTTTAAATCAAAATATATGATAAGTATTTCATAATATGAATCATACGACTTATACATTTATAATGATAAGAGTTAGATGATGGATTGTCTTTCTTTTTCTTCTTTTCTTCATATAACTTATACTAGTGATTGATTGTTCATAAAATAAAGAAATTCATTCATTCTAATTAAAAAAATATTCAAATAAATTTCGTTGTCAAATTTTGAAGTCTAAAAAAGAGTTTAGAACCAAGCTAATACTTTCGAAATAAGAAATATTTCTTTTACTAGTTGTCTAAAAAGTAAAATTTACTTTGAAAAATATATAACTTTTCATCTTATTATGTAAAAAATTGTATAAGTAATTTAAATGGATTAGTTGCTGATTAAATTGAAGATATTTTTAAGAATTATAAGTAGAATTTTATATATTTAGTGATTTTTAAGAGGTAAAACTTAATTCAATACTTAAAAGTTATTTAGTAACTCACTTATAAATATATAAGTAAACTTTATTTATTATGAAATTAATGTACAATGACTTACAAAATTGTAATTTATTGGTAAGTAAAATAATATTCTACCACTTACATTAATTGTGCTTAAATATCAAATACAAAATTGAAATTAATTTCATATTTTTATTTCTTGATTGCTTCATAACTTTTTTTTAGAATTTTCTTATAAGTTAATAATTCTTAATTAGTGGCTAAAAATTTAGGTTTCAAACTGGTGACAACTACGCTGCATATTTTTGTGATGCGAATCGTGCGTTCCGTTCGTCTCTTCACCATCCGATTTGATAATTCATTCTTACCTTTAGATTAAAGAATGTGCAGAGTTTAGCTACCATTCACGCATAATAGGGGAATATGTGATGTGATGTGAAAAAATTTTATATTGCTTATTCAAACGTTGGATATTGCTATAAAATAATTGTAATTCTTAATATCATCTATAAAGAGTGATTGAATTTGGTGTTACAAGTTTAATAACATCAACTCAATTGATAAAAATATAAATAAAAATACTTATATCTTTTATTATTTTATATAATAATTTTTTACAAAAAAAAATACCTAATTTTTTTAAAAATTACATGCTTACAAAAACTACCCACTTACTCAAACTATCCACTTATAAAAAATTATTTATTTTTTAAAAATATATTTTCACTCGAGTGTATGAAATTTTAATATTTTTTAATTTCATCGTTATTCAAACAATTAAAATGACTTAGTCAAACTCATAATTTTTTTTTTTGCATTAACTCAATATTGACATGTACAGTTAAAATGGTTTTGATCAGGTTTGACTCATATTAAATATATATATATATATTAAATTATTAAGTGAAGAAATCAAGTTACATAGATGTAAATTTAATTTGCTTTACACTATATTTATAACTTTTTTGTACAATTAAAATTTTAATACTGGTCCAGCAAAGGTACCAAACTGGAGCACCAAACATAAAATACGATTACATCTATATTAATATAATGGGAGTGATTGAGTTGGTGTCACGAATCAAGTGACACCAACTCAGTTGGTGAAATTACAAAATAATTTTAAGAAAGTTGGTAGTTTTTTTGGGCAAAGTGGAGAATTTTTTTAAGAATAAATATGTTTTCTTTTTTAATTATATATGTATATGAAATTTGAAAAGATCAAAATATTCTTATTTTATTTTTTATGCTATAATTATATTTGACTTATTTTGTAATTTCATCAAATGAATTGGTGTCACTTGACTCGTGACACTAATTCAGCCACTCTCATTATATCAGTTGGTAAAATTACAAAATAAATCAAATATAAATATAGCATAAAAATAAATTAGGAATATTTTTGTCTTTTCAAATTTCATATACATATATATTTAAAAAAAAAAACATATTCATTCTCCAAAAAAAACTACCAACTTTACCAAAAAAACTACCAACTTTCGCAAAAAAACTATCCACCTATAAAACTATTTATATTTTTTACTTATAAATTTTTTTTTTTTTTAATTATTTTTTCACCTACATGTTGGGTGTGTCATATTCTAGCATTATCTAATCTAATCTTATATATTACCCATAATTTTGTACACCAAACATACCTTGAGAATTTAAAATTATATTACAATCTTCTTAAAAGATCTACATACTCAACAATAATAAATTATAAATCAAATACAAGAATATCATAATAATTTTTCTTAAAGAATTTCAATTTCAAAATATTAAAGATATGTACTTAATATGTATATTTTGAATAGATTTGTCCACAAATCGAGTTATTAGTCCAAGTTCGAAAACCAATTTAATATTTAGGAGTTTGGATTTTAAACAAAAATAATAGGTTTGAAAAATGAATTTGGGTAAAAAATGAGTTCGGTTTAAACAACGGGTCGAGTCTTAACTCTAACTTTCAAGTCCCGAACCCAAACCGACCTGTTTTTTAATTCTATAGTATATATTAATTTTATATTTATATAATTTATATTATATTATATTATATAAATAATAAATATATATAATATTATAGTATAAACATTATTTATATTTTATAATTTAATAATAAAATAAAATACTAAAGATTAAATAAAAATAATATATTTTTATTTTTTAAATAAAAATAATATATTTTTATTTTTTAAATAAAAATAATATGAACGGGTCTGAACTATTTATTTACAAATTTAGAAGAACCTGAGTAAAATTTGAGGTCCGAATTGTCGGACCGACCTGAACTTGAACAAATAAATATGATACTGATATCATGCTTAGACCAAATCCAAACCCCATCTCTCCTATAAATATCTCTATTTACAAATACCAAAATTTTTATATATTTTATCTCATTATTATTGCGGTGTAAATTTAAAAAATGATATTAATAATCATAATTATTTTACAGCTGGTAAAAAGACAAATGGAGCGCACAGTTCGCATCACAAAAGTATGCACCGTAGTTGTCACCTTTCAAACTTCATAACTTTTTAATGATTAATTGATGACGTATTTTAATGAATGATTAAATTTGGACTTATATCATTTTCAAACTATGTAATTAATTGAACAATTACTGATTGTTGAAAAAATATATATAAAAATTTATGTGTTTTTTCTATAAATTTTTTTATGTGTTTCTTAACTTATAATTTTAAACTTTATTTATTAAAATTTAATTAGTTATATAGTATATTGTTTTCTATAAAGAAAATTTTATTTTAAACATAAGTTATTTAATTTCAGTGTTTGTTCATGAAAATACAAATTTTTACTTACATATATATATATATATATTCTTATACTTTAAATATTAAGTAATTGCAAATTGATCAAATAATGATCCACAAACCTTATTATTTTTATTTTTTATTGTTATAATTATAACATTAACATATTAAATCATTCATGTAAAATTACGTACAAGTAGCAAATTTGTAATTGCTTATTAAAAATTAACTATTCAACTTTTACATAATAACTATAATATATTATTTTTTTAATGCATATGGATTAAATAAAATATTATTTTTTATTTTCATATTAGTATTGAATTCTTTATTAAATTCGAATCTTTATTAATGTCAAATCCTTTTCATTTTTTTATTTTAGTGATAACTACTAAAGCATCACGAGAAAGATATTATTGTTGAGCACAAAGTATCCTAACTTTTATTAGCTTTGATCTTCAATACTTACAATAGCTTGATTGAAGTTTAATTTATTATCAATATCGTCATTCTTTATTATAATTTAACAAGTAATATATTGATTTCTATATAGAAATTGTTTATTTTAGGCATATCATAATAAATCTTAAAATAGTAACCGATCATGATTAGGGATTGAAAATCTTGATTCACATAACTTGATTATTGAATTAATTATATTAATGACTTAAGTGCAATAAATTAATAATCAAATTAATCATAATAATTTATTCAACTATACATTTATTATTTTTATATTTATTATATTTATATATTATGATACATAATTCAAATTCAAAGATAAAAGATATTAATATATAAAAAATACCGAATGAAAAAACCATCTAATATATAGATTTATCATAAAGGAAAAACTAATAGATTTCTCAAACTCCATACAAACTCTTTTTATTGATTTAACCTAAAATTATCTAGGCAAATATCAATTATTTATTAAAGTTAAATAAACTAAATTAGTTTAATAAGTTGATATAATAACGATTGTTCTACAGAATACTTTATATTAAGAAATATTTTTATTATTGAAAAAGTAAAAATTTTATTATTTTAACGTATAATTTAAACTAATGTATAATAAATCTCAAACCTAAGATGCTTTTTTTATAAGCCTAAACACATGTTTGACAATGGGCTA
The DNA here is from genome assembly GCA_030761205.1 of Fremontodendron californicum. Classification (NCBI taxonomy): domain Eukaryota; kingdom Viridiplantae; phylum Streptophyta; class Magnoliopsida; order Malvales; family Malvaceae; genus Fremontodendron; species Fremontodendron californicum. The sequence continues at coordinate 35,305,626 of JAULJL010000008.1, read as the reverse complement.
GCTTTGCTCATCATTGGCTTTGCCTTTTTTGGAACAGAAGCTTCCTCATGGGCATGAGATACTTCTCTGTGATTCTTAAAAATGCATTGAAGATACAAGAATAGTGCAAATTTAGTTGAGTTTCTTAAGTAAAGAATTGTTAAGGTATTTTTTTTTTTGTCTAATTAAGTCTTTAAAGTATTTTTTTTTAATTAAATCTCTATTTTGTAACTGATTTTAATGATTTTCAAGCAAAATAAAGATTTAATTAGATAAAATAATATTTTAAGGGTTCAATTGAATATAATAGAAGGATAAAGATTTATTAGATTTTTTTTAAAAAAAAACAAAAACTTTTAGTATTTTAGCCTAATAATTAATTGTTACTAAATAAAATTAGGCATAATAATCATTTAGAAATCAAATTAAAGATACTTTCCCCTTTTCCTTTTGTAATATTTCTTTTTGCTAGTTTTTGAGATTAGAGATAATTAGAGGTATGTAATGACCCATTTCCTCTCTCCACACTCTTTTCCTTCTCATTTCATTCTTGTTAAGCACAAGAAAGTGAGATTAGAGGTAATTAAAGCTAAGCTTATGATAAACATTAAATCATATTAATATTTTAGACAAAATCAATGATTTCAACAATTAAACATGATATTAATCTTCACTCAATTTATAATAAAGGAAATTAAAGTAATAAAAAATTTAGCAAGTATTGGAATTAAAATCACGTCTAGATTTAGAAATTAATTTTAACTTTATGATCTTGTAATAGAATTTTGGAAAAATAAAAATGAGGTTTATCTTCCTCTATATATAATAAATCTCAAACCTAACACGATTTTCTTTTTTGGATAAGCCTAAACACATGTTTCACAATGGGCTAGCTTTGCTCATCATTGGCTTTTCCCTTTTTTTGATAAGCTTCCTCATTGGCATGAGATACTTGGCTGTGATTCTTAAAAAAGCATTGGAGGTACAAGAATAGTGCAAATTTAGTTGAGTTTCTTAAGTAAAGAATTGTTAAGGTACACCTTTTTTCCCCTTTTTATCCAAATGGTTAAAGGAACAAGTAATTCTTATTCTAAGAGAAGCCGATCCATTTGCTGATGGGATTGAGTGAAAGGCAAGCTCAGGAATATATTGCTTGCTTGCTCGGTCGAGCACTCTTTCGGCTTCTTTTTGCACTTTGGATTGTTCTTCCTACAAGGTTGCAAGGGCAATGACTTTGGCGCTTTTAGCCTTTGTTTTTAGACCAAGTTTCTTGGAACTTTATTCTACTTTACTTCGTCTGCATTTCTTCTATACATGAAGTATATATATATGCACGCATGCATGCACGTATAACGTAATTTGAATTATAAATTGACATGTTTTTTAAAGATAAACTAAAGAATGATGTATACAACCTACATAAATGTTAAATTAATAGGAATCCATTTAACAAAAATTAGTAAGATACAAAGTAGCCATATATTTAAACAAATTTAATTATAATATAGATAAAAAATATATATTATATTATGACTTTATGGGCTATACACTTATATAAATTCTACAAAACTAATGACGAATAAACGTGTGATAAATATATAGTATATTCTATTTGCAGATAAAATATAGTACGCCGTACGTATTTGCAACTTACAGATTCTATGAATTGTAAATATAGATTATAGACTAAAAGATTGACATTTTTTAATTTATAAAAAATTAAAAGTATACTGTGAAAACCAGAATTTTTGTGAAAATTTTGACACTCAAAGACAAAATTAGACAAAACAGAGAGATGAAATTTAATAAGCTATTGTATATAAAGGCCGAAATTTAACCAAACCCAAGTAAGCCCACGCGGCAGACTTATAACCAGATTGGAGCTTTGGGTCAACGTAACGCATGGAGCGGTCCCATCCCATTAACCAATGAGTGAAGAAGATATTAACCCTATCGATGATAAGTGCGTGGTCGGCTGGGTACTGAAAGATTTTTGTTCATTTCCTATCCCGCCTGCCTCCTATCCATATTGAAAAGTAGTATAGTACCACACAACTCAAGCAATGGGTACAGCAAAAATTACAGATTTGCGTTACTGCGTAACTATTTCTTGAGTATGTCTGCCATGAAATTGGCAGCAGTTGCATCTGGAATCGACGCACTAAAACTAATGTTCAAGCATGCCAATGTGTAAAACTCGCCACCAATTAACGATTTCAGTGGAAATTGGAGATGGCTGAAATTGCATTGGAGTATTCTTTCTTCTTGAAAAACTCGAATCTTTTCTGCATAATGAGGAGAAAAATGTGTTTTAAAAGAGAAAGTAAGTTAGCTAATTAAAATGTGCTAGTTTAAATATGGTGTTTTTTTTTTAAAGGTGTTTTTAGAAAGAAAAAAATAATAAAATGACATATATAATATATACCATTAATTTTATGTTTGTTATTGTTAGAATATTTAATTTTTACTTTAGGCTAAAATACTAGAAAAATCTTTTTATTTTTTCAAATTTTCTATACAAGTCATATCTTTTTATTGTATCAAATTAAACTTTTTATAGCATTATATTTTATCTAATTAAGCTCTTAGAGTACTATTTTGTCTAATTAAGTCTTTAAAGTATTTTTTTTAATTAAATCTCTATTTTGTAAGGATTTTAATGGTTTTCAAGCAGAATAAGGATTTAATTAAATAAAATAATATTTTAAGGGTTCAATTGAATATAATAGAAGGATAAAGATTTATTAGATTTTTTTAAAAAAAGTACAGAAACTTTTAGTATTTTAGCCTAATAATTAATTGTTACTAAATAAAATTAGGCATAATAATCATTTAGAAATCAAATTAAAGATACTTTCCCCTTTTTCTTTTGTAATAATTCTTTTTGCTAGTTTTTGAGATTAGAGATAATTAGAGGTATGTAATGACCCATTTCCTCTCTCCACACTCTTTTCCTTCTCACTTCATTCTTGTTAAGCACAAGAAAGTGAGATTAGAGGTAATTAAAGCTAAGCTTATGATAAACATTAAATCATATTAATATTTTAGACAAAATCAATGATTTCAACAATTAAACATGATATTAATCTTCACTCAATTTATAATAAAGGAAATTAAAGTAATAAAAAATTTAGCAAGTATTGGAATTAAAATCACGTCTAGATTTAGAAATTAATTTTAACTTTATGATCTTGTAATAGAATTTTGGAAAAATAAAAATGAGGTTTATCTTCCTCTATATATAATAAATCTCAAACCTAACACGATTTTCTTTTTTGGATAAGCCTAAACACATGTTTCACAATGGGCTAGCTTTGCTCATCATTGGCTTTTCCCTTTTTTTGATAAGCTTCCTCATTGGCATGAGATACTTGGCTGTGATTCTTAAAAAAACATTGGAGGTACAAGAATAGTGCAAATTTAGTTGAGTTTCTTAAGTAAAGAATTGTTAAGGTACACCTTTTTTTCCCTTTTTATCCAAATGGTTAAAGGAACAAGTAATTCTTATTCTAAGAGAAGCCGATCCATTTGCTGATGGGATTGAGTGAAAGGCAAGCTCAGGAATATATTGCTTGCTTGCTCGGTCGAGCACTCTTTCGGCTTCTTTTTGCACTTTGGATTGTTCTTCCTACAAGGTTGCAAGGGCAATGACTTTGGCCCTTTTAACCTTAGTTTCTAGACCAAGTTTCTTGGAACTTTATTCTCCTTTACTTCGTCTGCATTTCTTCTATAGGTGAAGTATACATAAATATATGCATGCATGCACGTATAAAGTATAGAATTATAAATTGACATGTTTTTTTAAAGATAATCTAAAGAATGATGTATACAACCTACATAAATGTTAAATATAATAGGAATCCATTTAACAAAAATTAGTAAGATACAAAGTAGCCTAAATCTAAACAAATTTAATTATAATATAGATCACAAATATATATTATATTATGACTTTATGGGCTATACACTTATATAAATTCTACAAAATTAATGACGAATAAATGTGTGATAAATATATAGTATATTCTATTTGCAGATAAATATAGTACGCCGTATTTGCAACTTACAGATTCTATGAATTGTAAATATAGATTATAGACTAAAAGATTGACATTTTTTAATTTATAAAAAATTAAAAGTATACTGTGAAAACCAGAATTTTTAAATGTGATATGTAACAAGTATCAAAGTATAATTTATCTTAAAATAGTCATTTTGGGAGCTTACTGAAGCTCAGGGTAATAGTTGGACCTGGAAAAAACTCTTAAAATTGAGGCACTTGGCCAACCAGTTCATTAGCCATCAAGATGGAAGATGGATTTGGAAATTCCATGGAACCACATTCTCAGCTGCAAAAGTGTGGCAGGATATTAGACCAAAGAAGCAGAAGGTTAAATGGGATCGACTTTTGTGGTATTCTCATCATATCCCTAAACATTCCCTTATTTCCTGGATGACCATTTTGAACAGATTGCCTACATGCATGAGACTTCTGAACTGGGGGTTCGAGATTGATGTGACTTGCAAGCTTTGCCTCTCTGAACAAGAGACCCGGGATCACTTGTTCTTCGAATGTAGCTTCTCCAAATCTGTTTGGTTGCAGGTAATGCAGTCATGTCAGTTGCATGTTCAAAGTTGTAGTTGGAACAATGTGCTTGAATGGGCAGTGCAGAAGCTCAAAGGTATATCATTGCTTACAACTATTCTCAAGCTTGCTTGGAATGCAACCATTTATCACGTCTGGAAAGAAAGGAATAGAAGGATACATGGAAGTCCCTGCAAGTCTCCATTGCAGGTTTTTGAAACCATTAAAGAGGAGATCAGATTCAAGTTGGTAGGCTTAAAAAACTTAGAACTTGATAATATAAATGCTAACCTTTGTATTGATTGGGGCTTAAGCAACTCTATTTTTCTTTCATTGATGTAAAGCTACCTGAGTAGCTTGTTCTTCAGTTTTGATGTAGCAGAGATATTCTCTGCTTTTTTTGATATATAAATTGACACTTATCAAAAAAAAAAGTATAATTTATCCCCCCCAAAAAAAATAGAAGTATAAGGTTTTTAATAAATAAATAAAAAGGAAAATCCCCCCTGCCCCTCCCCTTTTGCTATAAAAAGGGGTAGGGGTTAGAAGCAGAGAGGCATTAGAATTAAGATCAGTGTTTGAGAGCATTGAGAGAGAGAGAAAGGCTGTTTTCTGGTTTTCGTTTGTGATTCAACTGCTGCTATGGAACAAGGTTTTTCATTATATATCTTTCCTTACTTCCTTTCCTTTCCTTTCCTTAATTAATAATTATTCTTGTTTTATGATTAATTGCAATTCTTTCTAAGTAATTAATTTCCTTTTCAACGTACTTCTCTTCCTTTCAACTTGTTTATTTGCTTAGCTAATTGAATATATAAGATGTATGTAATTAATATTGTGTCTGATATTGCAAAAGAAGAGCTGCCACAGCCAACGAGTAATCCAGGTATATCATTTATCAACTATATATAATAAAGCTAATTCTATAATTAATTTAGGGTCTATTATTTGGTTTTAGAATAAGGCTTTTTATGTTGCCATTTTTTATTTATATATATATATTGGGAAATAAAATATGATAGTCTTTCACCCATAATGGATGTACTCAAATTTAGTATGAAATGAGGATGAAAACATCTTTAATTTTGAAAATAAAATATCCAAAGTTTGAAACCTTTACAAATGATGTATACCTCAAGATGATTGGGCAAAATTTATTTGAGGGCCACCATCAATGGCTTTATTAGAATAATTGGTCCCATCCCAAGAAATTGTAACGCCTAAGCTTTTTATTTTATTTTTTGTGGGCATATATACTATTTTTCTTTTCAGAAAAAAAAAATGAAAAAAGATACAACTTAAAAGATATATATATATATAATTTATAGTATATGGTAGTTAAAAATTTTCTATACAGTTGATTTGTGTGTATATATGAAATATAATAATTGATAGTGAGAAATTTTATAATTTCACACTATTGTTTTTATGTTAAATTCTATGATATGATTAATGCTTAAATATTACAATTAAACTAATTGATTAATTCGACTTGTTAATTACTTATTTATATATATATATATATCTTAATTAGATAGGTCAACTGTCGGGTTTATAGAAATATTAATTAATTAATTGTATATATATAATATATTTCAAATGTTTTTTTTTTTTTAATTTTGTGTTGTATACTATAAAGTTTTGAAATACGAGGGTTAATTCAAATGGTTTATCGATTTTTTTTTTAAAGTGAATTCTTGTAAAGTTAAAATTGAATTTTCAACACTTGTAATTTTTTTTTCTTCTTATTCTCCTATAAGCTTTGGCCTCTTTTATAAAAAAAAAAAGTATTATAAAATTTTGAGTTTGGTGCGACGATGGAATATTTGATTAAATAACAATGAAATAATCTTTTTAAAATAAAAATTACTACTACAAACTTTTTTAAACAATTAATTCTGATGAGATAATTAAAGACCGAGAAAATAAAGAGAGTCCGAGAGTTGATAATGATAACTGTAAGCAATAAGTAAGGGTCCACTTGGATCCCCTTTCCCATTTTACCCATTTCTTGTTTTTTTTTTTTTTTTGTTATTTTTGTTTAAAAAATTTCAATTATTTATTTAAAATGATAAATAAATTTATGTAAGTACATAATAAACAACTAATAAATAAATGATAAAAAATTGAATAAATACATAAATATATTTAGACATATAATTAATTATATCCATAAATAAATAGTTACAACATTATAAATATATACATAAACACAAACATAAAAATTAAGCATAATATATAATATATATATATATATATATATAAATACAAATGTGAAGAATCTTTTGAACTGATGAAAATAAACATTCTATTTGATTAAATTTCTAAATTGCCATTTTCAATTAATTTTTATTTATTATAATGTTGAAATTTAATAAAAATATCAATTTTATAGATAAAAAAGAGTTTTAATTATGCTGATAGAATTTTTGGATGACAATTCTTTAGATAATTCTGGTTAAATTTCATAAAATAAAGATAAAATTAGAGTCCATGAGTCATTAAATTTTCCTCTTGATTAAAATTTTAAATTATCATTGTAGATTATTTTGTATTTATTACAACTTTGAATTTTAATAATAAAATTAGTTTTATAGATACCCAAAACAAAGGTAAAGTTAGAATAAGTAATTAAATCTCATGCCATTATAAATATAGACAACTTTAATTTTAACACTGTTTTAATGTAAAAAAGTTTGGCAAATGAGATTTTTTTTAATCAATTTAGGCTTAGAAATTAATTTTTCAAATTTTAATTTATTTTGATAAAAATTTTCAATTTATAATTAATATTTTCTTTTAATATAAGACTGTTCAATTTCATACAAATAGATTTTTATAATATTAAATGATGTTAGTAAAACTCTATTAATAAACCAATTATTAATTAAAAACATTTATTTATATTTTAAAGTTATAATTTAAAAACATTTTAATAACATTTTTTTTTTAAAAAGTCATTCATAAATTCATTGTTTTAACATAAATAAAACTATTTGTTTTTATGAGTTTGTAATGTAGAATCATGCATGTAGGATGAGAATTTAAAATACTTGAATCTTAACTTTTATTTTTATACTCTATATATTCTTGGTGTTTTCATCAAATATAAGCTTCTACGATTTGGAATGTGATAAAGCACTATTAATAAGCCGAACAAATCTTACTACAATTATTTTGGCCATTCCTTCATTACTTATGCTAAATGTTAAAAATAAACACTGTCTCACTGTCAAATGAGGTGATGAAACATATTTCATTATCAGATGAGATGATGAGAGAATTAGATGAGATAAGAATGAGGTGACGAGTCATTGTCTTTGTGATTATGAGATAAGATTTTATCATTTATCATTTAAAACATTAACTTGTTTTCTTATATTTATTTAATAATTTAGTGCATAAATAAAACAGATACTTGAAAATTGAAGTAAAAGGAAGCTTGTAATAGTAGTATATATACAAATAGTACACTTAGGATGAGTTAGCTCAGTTGAAATAAGGAAAGATGGTTAGGCCAAAATAAAATCCGAGGATATGTTGACCACATTACACATTACACAATATATAAATATATAAATATATAAATATATATATATATACTACATATTTTAAAAATATTATAAAAATAGAAAAGATTTTATAATAACTAAAATTTGATAGACAAAAAAATATAAAGCTTAAAACAAAAGAGATAAATTGTATTTTGAAAGAGAATTATATGTAAAAAAAAGGTAGTTACTTTTTTAATTAGTAGGTATTTTTTAAAAGCAAAACTCTATATGTATCATTAATTTTATAATTTTATAATAATTTTATATAATTTATTGTAATTTTTCAATTAAGTTGATTTAACCTACTTTTCTGATAATTTATAATTTATTGTATTTTTATAAATTTTATACTTAATAATATACATTTATGGTTTAACGTTTTGATTTTGTTCTTATTTGTATTAATTAAAATTTTTGTTTATAAATTTTATTTATGCACACTATAAATTATTATTATTATGCATTAAAATTAAAATTAATATTTATATGCTTTTCTTTATAATTAATTATAGTAATTTTTCATAAATAATAAATTTTAATTTTTCAACATTTATAATTAACGTGTAAAATCACATGCAACGCATGTGAAGCAAAATTTAGTAATATATAAAAGTATTAATGTGGAGAATCTTTTGAACTGACGAAAATAGTCATCGTTGTTCACTATATTTCTAAATTGTCATTATAAATATTTTTTTTTTATTATTATAAGACTTATCTAAATTCTAAGTAAGAAGTTTAATTTTATTAAAAGACTTTTCTTAAATGGATTAATTTGATAATAAATTAAAAAAATTAAAAATTTATGTAGAATTGATTTTATTTTAAAAGTTTTAATTTTTCACTAATCTTAAAAAGTGAATTAGTTTATTTGATATAAATAAAAAGTTAAAATTTACATTAAATTTGTTATCTTCATAATTAATTTTACATTAATATTAAAAATAATATAATAATTGATATAATTTGTACATTAAACAAATTTTACATGTAAATTTTAGTTAATATGCATTTTTTTATTTTTAAAATATATAATTATATATTCAAAAATAAATAAACCAACGAGCATTCACATGCGAATGCATGTGATAACAAATACTAGTAAATACATAAATAAGTCAACAAATAATTGAATAAATTATCATTAAATATATAATCAATTTTAATATAAAATAATGTTTCAATATTTTGAGTGAATAAATTTTTTTTAAATTTTAAAATGTTAAATAAAATTAAAAAATATATAAAAATACAAAAATAAATAATTAATATTACTTTGTTAAGCTTTAATTTGTATAAATATATTATATTATCAAATTTAAAAAGAAATATTTGATATATTACTATCATTTTTTATTAATTTCATTATTTATTGACAAAATATTATTATTTGACAATTTTTTTTAATAATTTTAATAATTTATTAATTCCATAAATATTAAATAATCTAAAATTTTTATTATATACAAACTTTAATTTAATGTCTTTAATATAATTTTCTCTTGTCGCTATACTTCATTTGTTATCTAAATACGTATCTCATTATTGATTTTAATCTCTCACTAATTAATCTCATCACTATGTTATTTTTAATTTCACCAAAATCAATTTTATTATTCATTCATACACGAGTAGTTACTAAAAATTTGTTTAATCTGTTTTTTGATTTGTACCATGTGATTTTACTGTAGCAATAAAAAATGGTAACAGAGATTTATTTCCTGATGATATTCTAAAAAAGTCTTTAATATTTTTTGATTAATGGTATTAAAATTCTACCTACTTAACTAATATATAATTGTTTGAATGTCGCCAGAAATGGAACTAATGAAAGCAAAAAAGGATGATGCAGACAAGATATTGGATCTGCTGGAAAGTGGCAATGAAGAAGCAATTGTCCTCACTGGGAGTCCAGGAACAGGGAAAACATGGCTGGCCAAAGAAATAACCAAGTCTGCAGTCAGTACCGAAGGCTCCTTCTACATGTTTCTTTGGATATCTCTGAACGAGAAGCACGAGGACCGCCAGTCTCTTCACCACTCCATTGCGCGCCAGTTGTCCATCCCTTCCATTGGCGGTGTGTGGGAAGATGCTGATCATATTGATGACGAGAAAAAGGAGGAGTTTTTCGAGACCTTGGAAAAGCTGAAGCCCGAGGTAGCAAAAAAGCTTGATCAGAAGATGAAAGAAATGAAAATGAAAATTAAAATAAAGAATAGGAAGATCATTGAAGCAAAACACACGTTTCTTTTGCTGGTGTTGGATTCTGAAGGAGGGGTAACGATTGGTGATTATAATTACATCATAAAAGAGTTACTTCCTTTGGAAGTTCTCAAAAAGAAGTCAGGAGTTTCATCCAATTTCAAGGTTCTAATCACGTCAAGGAACCTTGAAGCATTTAAGGATAACAAATCAATTAGGGAGGTTGAGATAGAACCCCTTTCGGGAGATGAGGCAGTGACTTTCTTAAAAGAAAGGGTTGGCAACGACGTTTCTGAGCCTCCAAAATTCGGAACATTCTGTGAAGCCATTAAAGGAAGAAAAAAGATTTTGCCTGCTCAAATTATCATGTTAGCAGAAGCCTTAAATCACATTGCAAAAGATGGTTCTGAAGCACAGGAGCGTGCTTTCGATGCAGCCATTAACATTTTGAAGGATGCTAAAGAAGATGATCCTATACCACTTCTTCATTTCATTTATGAAAAGTTGCCTGGCGATTGCATGATTGATTGCTTTTGGCATAGCTGGAACTTCTTGGGGAAACATGGTGGTGTTCAGTACAACGAGTTAATCACTCACTGGATACTAGAAGGCCATCTTGATCTTGCTGCTGGTGTCAAGAAGGCTTACGAGAAGGGATACCAGGTCATGATGGAGCTTATAGATTGTGGCATTCTGAAGATGCAAGAGGACAATCTTGTTGTTTTGGAAGGAGCAACGCTTACTCTGGATGATCATAGCTGTCGTGGATTATTTGAGACATCCAACCTAGGGATGCCTGGCATGCTTGAGGGCGAGAATCGCAAAGTTTTTGAAAGAATGGCACCAGCTGATGGCATGATGAAGACGGTTAGTGTGGATAAGACAGGGGAATCAGTCTCCTCACTACTGATTGATGGAAGCCGTCTATGCAGGGAAGTCCCTGAAACATTCTTTCAAGCAAAGCAGAAGCTCAAAGTTCTGGCCCTTTTCAATCCCAGGTTCACATCGCTCCCAAAATACATATCTCAAATGGAGAATCTGCTTGTGCTTGTGCTCAGAGGCTGTTATCTGTTGAATGACATCGAATGCATTAAGGATCTCGAAGCATTAGTAGTCCTTGAGATATCTGGTGCACCCTTTCTGAAGGGAATGTCAGAAAAACTTTTTGCAAACATGTCCGAACTTCGAAGCCTTAATCTAACTGCAGTTGGAATCAAGTCATTGCCTAGTGTCTCCAGCCTTACTAAACTACGCAGGCTCGTCCTTAGAAAGTGTTCTTTCCTGGAAGCTCTGCCAAAGCTAGCAAATCTCAAAAACCTTGAGGTAATTGATCTTTCTGGATCCTGCTCTTTGATAAAGATCCAAGAAAAAAGTTTTAAGTCATTTGAAAAGCTTCGAGTCATTGATTTCTCTGGAACCAAAATTGAGAAATTACCAATTGTTCAGACTCTTAAAAATCTAACGCTCCTCTTAGTTAGAGGATGCGATCGTTTAGCTGGACTGCGCTTCATGAAACATCTGCCCAACCTCAAGGTTCTTGATGTTTCAGGTGCCATTAGGATAAAGGAAATATACTATGATTGCTTTGATGATACTGACAACCTTAGAATCCTTGATCTATCAGAAACCGAGATTAGATTTTTGCCTGACAGCCTCGGCAAACACCTCTGTGATCTCAGACTAAGAGGTTGTTCTAAGCTTGAAAAACTCCCGAGCACAACAGCTCTTACAGACCTAAAGTCTCTTGATCTTTCCGATTCCTCTGGTCTGCAAAAGTTTCCAGACAAATTTTTTGAACATTTGACCAGTCTTCAGTCCCTCAACCTCTCAAATACCAAAGTTGAAAGTCTTCCATCTCTTTCCAAACTTCAGAATCTTCGCCACCTTTTGCTAAAGGGTTGCTCCTTTAAAAACCTTCCAGAGTTGAAAGGACTTACTAGCCTTGTGGAACTTGACCTCACGGATTTTAAAAGCCCGGCTGAGCAATTGCCAAGCTTGGAAGATCTTAAATATCTTGAGGTTATTAATCTTTCAGGTTATAAAGCTCTGTCAGAAATAGATACATCCTTTGAGCACATGTCTAGGCTTGAGGTACTCAATCTCTCAGAAACTCAGATTTCAAGCCTACCAAGTCTATGCAACCCTAGCAAACTCCGTTCCCTTGTTCTAAATAACTGCACCAAACTCCAGCAATGTCCAAAATTTGAAATCCTTGTACAACTTGAAGAGCTTGACCTACGTGGTACAAGCTCTTTGAAGGATATCAAGGCTGAATCTTTGTGTCACCTGACTGAGCTTCGAACACTGAAGTTATCTAAAATTGCAGTTGAGGGCATTCAATCTTCACATTTAGAAACATTGAAGAAACTTGAGGTTCTGGATCTTTCTGGAGAAGCTGTTGAGTCTTTGCCATCTCTAGATTGTCTTAGCAATTTACAGCAGCTTTTGCTAAGAGGTTGTTCGAGCTTAAAGGAGTTGCCATCACCATTGAGTCATCTAGAGGTGCTTGATCTATCAGGGACCAAAGTAAACAATCTTGCAGAAAAAATTTCAGGGTTGACTAATATAAAGCGTCTTCATCTACCGGAGGAGGTGATTGAAGAATTTAAAAAGGGGGATAACGTCGAGTTCCTGCCATTGGAGCTAAAGTTGGACCGCTGTTGTATCTCTAAGCCTTCTGAGATTCCTGAAGGGAGTGAGAAACCTAGAATAGTTGTGCATGGCACAGAACTCTTCAAAAGTTTGAAGGAAAATCCTGCATTACTGGAGAGTATCAGGCATTCTATTTCCTCTGTTCACTCACAAAGCAAAGATGAGGACAATTACGGTAATAGCCGTAAGCATATCTTTAGCAATATCTACTCCAAGATCAGAAAACTTCCTTCTGAGGCAAAAGAAGCTTTGGAAATCCACGGATTTGATGATTTTCCCACTGATATTGAGGTTCTTCTTGAGCAAGCCAAGTATGTCTTATTGGTTGAAAATAGTTTTTTGAAAAACTTGTCTGATTTAAAGCCCGATAGCTTGAAGAACATTAAAGGTTGCTGGTTAGAGAGGTGCAACAAAATGGAAAGCATTTTTATGGAGGCAGATCTTGGAAAGTGGGGAAACCTAGAGATTCTATGGATTTCGAACCTTCCCAAATTGAAGAGTTTGTACGATGAGAAAGTACAATCCCTGAGTTTCAGGAACCTGAAGCATTTGTACATTGACTGCTGCCCAACGCTTGAAACTGTTTTCTCATCAGGGCAGATCCCAGAAAACCTGGAAACTCTCAAAATTATATTTTGTGATAAACTAAAGACTTTGGTTGGAGATAAGGGTTCAGCCAACAAGGAAATGCAGACCACGGGTTCCACAGACAAGAAAGTGCAGACCACGAGTTCAGCAGACAAGGAAGAACAGACCAAGAGTTCCGCAAACAAGAAAGTGCAGACCACGAGTTCAGCAGACAAGGAAGAACAGACCAAGAGTTCCGCAAACAAGAAAGTGCAGACCAAGGGTTCAGCAGACAAGGAAGTGCAGGCAAGGACCATGAGGTCAGCTAAAAAGGAAGTGCAGACCACGAGTTCAGTGGACAAGGAAGTGAAGGCGCAGACAGCGGGTTCAGCAGACAAGGAAATGCAGGCACAGACCATGAGTTCGATAGACAAGGAAGTGCGGGCCTCGAGTTCCGCAAACAAGGAAGTGGAGGCGCAGACCACGAGTTCTGCAGACAAGGAAGTGCAGACCACGAGTTCAGTAGACAAGGAAGTGGAGGCGCGTACCACGAGTTCAGCAAACAAGGAAGTGCAAGCGCAGACCACTAGTTCGGCAGACAAGGAAGTGGAGGCGCAGACCGCGGGTTTAGCAGACAAGGAAGTGCAGGCCACGAGTTCCGCAGACAAGGAAGTGGAGGCGCAGACCACGAGTTCTGCAGACAAGGAAGTGCAGACCACGAGTTCAGTAGACAAGGAAGTGGAGACGCATACCACGAGTTCAGCAAACAAGGAAGTGCAAGCGCAGACCACGAGTTCGGCAGACAAGGAAGTGGAGGCGCAGACCGCGGGTTCAGCAGACAAGGAAGTGCAGGCCACGAGTTCCGCAGACAAGGAAGTGGAGGCGCAGATAAAGAGTTCTGCAGACAAGAAAGTGGAGGCGATTACCAAGAGTTCGATAGACAAGGAAGTGCAGGCCACGATTTCCACAGACAAAGAAGTGGAGGCGCAGACCATGAGTTCTGCACACAAGGAAGTGCAGGCACAGACCATGAGTTCAGCAGACAAGGAAGTGCAAACCATTAGTGGAACCAAGCTCAAGCATTTGCATATATCTTATTGCCCAATGCTTGAAACTGTTTTCCCATCAGCACAACTGCCTAAAAACCTTGAAATTCTCAAAATCAAGTGTTGTGATAAACTGAAGAGTGTGTTCGGGCCAGAGTGGATCAACTCTGAATTACCAAACTTGCACACATTGCATCTGTTAGAACTGCCAGCTTGTACTAAGTCTAGCATCGGGTTTAAATGGAAGGAATCAGGTATAAGAGATTTTAAAGTCCATAATGCATTAGCTGATGAGAGTTGAGATTTAATGGAAGACAAAAAACCTCAACAAGCAGGTTGGCCATGCGTAATTTCAGGTTTGTCATAGCTCCCCTGCATCTTTTCACTTCATATAATACTTCTCATTGCCGTTTAGCTAGTATTCTACGGCTATCATTATCTTTAAATATAAATAAATACATATCTTGTCTGAGTATGTTTCTTTTGTTTCTGAGCCATGACAGAAATACAAAGTGGACATGGTACAAATTGAGGATAACTAAAAGGAGGACAGTCTAGAAGGTTTGATCATGTGAAAGATGGACATATGAATCTCTGGTAAGTTGGATTGATTTGTTCCAGTAGAAATAGCAAACAGAGACATGAATTGAATACAAAGAGAGAGATTTGACATCTTTAGATCTTTCAGTGAATCCACACCAAAGCAAGCAGAATTGAGAAAATTGATTCCTATAACCAACCCTAATTTGTTTGGATAATTAATGCTAAATTGAGTTGAATGGACTTGATCCACTAGAGAAATTCATAGTTAGCTTTTATTCCTGCATAATTTATTAATATTTCCTAATGATGGTGGAGTTAGAAGTTAGGACTGTTATACATAGTCCATAGGTTAGGTATATCTTAAAAGTTGATATTGTTCAAAACATAAAGGATTCAGCTTTTAGAAATTCAGCCTAGATGGAAAGGTATAGGGGCCTGATAAGCAGAATGATTTCTATCTTTCAAATGGCCATTTGTGACTTCAGGTCTCTCTTTATTTTACATTATACACAGTGGGTTCATTCCTGCTTATAGTACATACAGTTACATTGAAGATAAAGAATTTAATACTACCAACTACAACCATGTGTAGGCTCTCTGACTATTCTGTTTTCACTTTCTAATGCAAAGGCTGTTTCTGTATAATGTGCATCAAAGATCATTTTCTGGGTTAAGGGAACCTAGTGATTTGATAGAAAGGCAACGCTAGTTGTTCTTATTAGGACATAGTAAAATTAACTATGTCCCAATGTGGCATATAAATAAGTGGTCTGCTATATCCTGACTGCATATATTTTCATTTTTATGAGTTGGTTACTTCTGAGTGATTCTTCAAGGTATCTCCTGATTCCTGCACAATGTGCATGTACTTGAGCCAGACTTCAATATATCCCATGATATGCTGGCATTAACTGTTTAAGCATCTTCAAAATCGCCTTTTTTTTCTTGACATGATAATAAGTTGTGATACTTGCAGGTTGAATGACTGGTTGGGGCATTTAGACTTTGTTATTTCTGTGATATATCAGTCTAACCGACTAACCCTATCTCAAATATTGCTTCTGCTGGTAATTGCAGGTGTTTCTCTATTTAGCCATACAATAATAAATGAACGATCCAAGCTGCAAGCTGCCTCCTATTAGTACACAAGACAATAAACGCTTCCCATGATGAGCTTCATGTTCAAACATGAGTTGCAATGTTTTTTTTTTATGCTTAATTTGAAGTATTTAGAACATTCCCCTTTGTTTTCAAGACTTTTGAAATTTCCTGAATGTATTAGTATTATTTAGTTTAAGCTTTTGAGGGTATTTCACAAATATTTATTAGTTTTAAGTCCATTTTCCAGCGCTCTTTCTGTAAATTTGTTATTCTAGGCTTGGAAACCTTCTCTTTATTACTTGCAGATATATGTATACAAGTTTTCTTGATCTTCAAATTCCTCTTCTTCTTCTTTTTTGGTTTTTTTACTAGCAAAGGCCTTTCTTTGAACGGTGAAAGACAAAAAGAAAAAAAATCAAAATCATTAAGCTTTTTATCTTTGCAATGTTAGCAGAACAGAGCATGTTATTCAACACAGCAATAGAAAATTAAAAGTGAATAATAAATTTAAAACTCCACGTACCAGTTGCCTCTTTCTTGTCCTCTTTTACATGGATTCTCTCAACTGTTCTTCTCTTCATTAACAGCTTTTCTCTACTGACTCTTTTTTTTGTAAACAAATATATATATATATATATAATCTAGGATTGGGAATAAGAAAAATTATTTCTTAAATAAAAACTTGTATATTATTTACTCATATGAATGAAATTCTTTACTTTAAAAAAGAAACATAAAAAGGGAAGCAAAAGAAGTTTCATCATAAAAGGGGAAAAAATGGTTGTAATTGTAATCTATATTATTTGAATTTTGATGATTGTCAAATACGGTAAATGTTCAACATGAATATATTTAATTTTTAATTTTTTTTTTTATATATTTAAAAGATTATACACATATTCATATTAAATAAAGATGTTGAATATGAATATTTAAAAAAAATAAAAAATTTGCATAACAACTTGTAAAAATAAAAAATGCAAGACAATGAAACCCGGAAAAGACATTATCAACCAAACTCTTACATGACCCGACCCAGTTTTGCTTTTTATGTTTTACTAGTACAGCAACCCGACCCGAAATATAATTTTCCTTTTCTTGGGTCCGTTATTCTTTTCTTTGAGCTCAAGAAGCTTTTCTTGTTTTCCTTTTCAGAATTCATATATATAGAGAGAAAACCAAAGTTGAAAAAGAAAATAAATAAAAATCTCTTACACTTCAGCTTCTCTTTCTCTGTTTCGACTCTGTGGAGTTAATTTGGGATCGATGGCGGCCTTGCAATACCTGGAGTCTCTTCGAAATGAGCATCCAGAGCTAGCCGACTGGTATAATTCTCTTGCAGATCTGTATGAGAAGAAGCTCTGGCATCAGCTCACTCTCAAGCTTGAGCAGTTCGTTGCTCTCACCGTCTTTCAGGTCTGGTCTCTCTTTCTCTCTATTCCGTGCTGTTTGGGTTTTGGGTTTGCAGATCTCTTCTATATTAGGGTTTTAAGATTTTGGGAGTTAGGGTTTTTGAATGGAGTTGATTACTTTTTTTCTCCTTTTGTCTTTAATTGAGTTTGAGGAGTTAGGGTTTTGTTGTAGAACCGGGGTTTCATTTTGGGGATTTATTAGGGTTTCTAATTCTGCTCTACCATTTTCTTTTTTTTTATTTAGTTTTAAATTGGAGAAGAAATAAATAAGAAAATGTTTAAAGCTTTGTTGTTCAATAACTCAAAGATGATTAAAGAAAGTATTTTGAGTTGGGTTTTGCCTTATATTTGTTGATTGTAATGTTTTTGGTCATAGAAGAGTGTTATGAAATTGCAATTGTTGTTAACTTGTAGTAAAAAAATTTAGAGGAAATCTTCTGGTTTGTATGAGTTGCAATGCAGGATGGAAGTTAGCTAAAGTATATGAATAATTAAAATTACCATCCAAGGCTTTGGCATGTTTATTTTAAGACAAAATTCTTCCCGTAATTGTAGAATGGAAAGTGTTAAGAGCGAGGTTATGTCACATTCTTTGACCCCTCTTATTTTTGTACAGTACATGTGGAAAGTTCAATCGTGCTTTCCTACTGTTCTCTTGGATCATTTAGTGTATCTTGCTTGGATAATTAGTCTGGAGTGTGGTTTACTTAATGGTTTTCATTTGAGAAGAGTTGGCTTTCTATTTGTTTCGATGGATTCATGGGTACATAAATAAATATGGTAGTAAATGAACTAATTGTACCCCATGCGCTAGATATTGGCTAGGTCATCTAACTTCCTATAGTACTTGTTTCTCTTAATTTTCAGGCTGGAGATGCACTGATACAGTTGTATCATAATTTTATCACTGACTTTGAGACCAAGATTAATCTTCTCAAGCTTTCACATTTTGCTGTTATAGTTCCTTGGCAGTACTCAGAGAAAGAAGCTGCTATTAGCTTTCTTGAAGGGGTGATTGAAAAGCTTCAGGCTACTAGAGAGCAGCGCATAGAAGAGCCAATTCTTTATATGAAAGATGCAAATTGCCAAATTCAAGCTTGAGCAGGGTGATCAAAAGGAGTGCAAGAAACTTCTTGAAGATGGAAAGAGTACCCTTGACAGTATGACCGACATAGATCCATCTGTATATTCTAGCTATTATTGGGTTTCATCTCAATATCATAAATTTCGCCAAGAATTTGCTGAGTTCTACAAAAGTGCTCTCCTTTATCTTGCATACACATCGGTGGAGTCTCTCTCAGAATCTTTTAAGCTGGTATGTTTTTATAGGTTTATGTGTTTTCTGCCAGTGTAATTGTACTATCTTGTGATATTATTGAAGCTCATTAATTTTACTCTTATATATATATATATATATATTTTATTGGAACTAAGAGTCTAGCATTCAACCAACAAATCACATGGTTGTTGGCCATTAATTTTACTCATTTATCAAGCTTTTTAATTCTTGGTGGAGACGTTAAGAAAACTTAAGTGATAAACAAAGAGATATTCATTATCATAAAAAAAAAAAAGAAGAGAGAATTGAGTTTTGAAATTGATCTAGAAGAAGATTGTCGCAAAGTCAAGTCTATGTAATTTTTAATTTGGATTCATTTAACATTAGTAAAAGACAAAATTAATATTAGTATATTGTATGACAAATTTAAAAAGATTCTTATAACAAAGGGATTGGTTGATTTGATAAAGATCAAATATTTTGCTTTCAAAATTTAAACTCGATTTCCGCTATTAACAATCACTTTCAATGGACGATATGTAAGCTTAATATAAATTTTCATTGAGACTTACGACATATTTTGATTTTGAAATATGATAATCTCGTAAAAAAAAAAAAAAGAAGGAAGATTCTTTTGATATTACTTTTATAGAATTGTCATTTATTGAATAAGAAAAAGTATAATTTCAGTTTTGTATATTTAACCATTAGGATTGGGACAATGGAAGGTAACGTACATTTGTGAAACATTCGTAAAAAAATATATTGTCTCATTTCATTAGTTAGTGCTGTTGCTTAAGCATTTGGGTGCTTCCAAGTCGGTTAAACTTTAGAGTTTTTTTTTCAGTAATTCTTGGGAAGTTCAGATTGTTTTTTCTTTAATTAAAAATGAATTTTGATCATTAAAAAGTAAAAAAAAAATAATAATAATCAATACTCTATCAATAAAAGTATAAAACACACGCTTGTTATCAAGAAAGTTATATAATTTAGAAGAAGTTTGAATCTTATGAAGTCTTAACATTTAGGAATATGTTTTTGATCCAGAGGAGATTGTCTTTGGCTGGCCTTTGGTTAATGGTGATTATTATTTGGTCAGAGGTTTAGTGATGATTTAATTATATTCATTGAAATTTGCATTTCTAACCAGCCAAGCCTGTCTGCCTGTGTTTCTTATGTTTAATTATTTTTTGGTCAGAGGTTTAGTGATGATTTATTGGTGGTTGATTGCCAAACTTGGTGGCACGATACAAAGTCAAATCAGCACCATTTCATCGAAACGAGGGGGAAACCATTTGATTTTGACCTTTTCGGAAACATCATAAACCAAATTAACCATTTAACCATTTCTATATAAGTACAGCTTCTGAGCCCACGAAATCATCTCCAGAGTCCAGACTGAGTGCCTTCCTTTTCAATTTCGAAGGCCTGAAATTCCAGTAGCATTTATCATTGAAAAGATAGCTTATTTTTTGCAAAATGAGATCCAAATTCTGCAAGGGGTTCCAGAAGAACTTGAGTACATCAGGGATGACTTGGAGATAATGAAGGAATCCCTAAGAGCTGCAGACTTAGAGGATCAAAGCAATCATCAACACAAAGAATGGGTTCGCCAAATTAGAGACATCGCATATGATATTGAAGATGTCATTGATGAATTCAACTTTCACCGTGCCAATCACCATGGGCACCGTCGTATCCATGGTTTTCTTTACAATTTTTGCTGCTTTGTCAAGAATTTGGAGGGTCACCATCGAACTGCTGATCAATTACGAAAAATCAAATCGAGAATCAGAAATATTTCTGGCTGGCAGCTCAACAACAACAACAACCCTGACAAACTGAATACCACCGATTGGGGCTCAAGTTCCATGACAACAAGTGATGCCCTTATTCTAGACAGTGCTGATTTGGTGGGCATTGATAAGCCCAAACAGCAACTGGTTAAGTGGCTGGTCGAAAGCAATCCCAGACGCAAAGTTCTGTCGGTGGTTGGAAAGGGTGGTTTAGGGAAAACTACCTTGGTAAAGCAAGTATATGACGATGAACGTGTGAAGAAACATTTTGAAGTGCATGCTTGGATTACTCTTTCTCATCCATTGAAGATGGAGGATCTCTTGAGAAACATTGTCAAGCAACTCTTCAGTGCAATTAGGAAACCAGTTCCAGAAATAATTGATGATATGAACACTAATTGGCTGAAACTTGTAATAAAGCCATTTTTGCAACAATGGAGGTGCCTGATTGTTCTAGATAACGTCTGGCATATCAATCGATGGCATGCTGTCAATCATGCATTTGCCAAAAGTGATAGAAGCCGAGTGATGATCACATCAGAAATGATGTTGCAAATGCATCCTGCATTGAATCTCATGATATGGTCTTTAATGTAGAACCTCTATCCCCATATAACTCTTGGGATCTTTTTGTAGAAGAAGTTTTAGGCGGAGCGAATGCCCACCTTATTTTGTTGAAGTGTCTAGACGTATCCTCGAAAAGTGCGAGGGATTGCCTCTTGCAATTGTGGCAATCAGTGGACTATTGGCTACAAAAACAGGTACACCTGCTGAATGGGAGACTATTTTTTTTTTTGGATAAGTAGATTTCTATTTATCCAAGAAAGCAGCAGTGCTGCTACATGTTACAAAGCTAGCTTAGTCTAGCTAAACAAATCAGAAAATCAATGTCTTTAGACAAATATGTCTGCATTTAACCTCCAAGAATTACATAAGAACGTATTAACTGAATCTCTTTTAATCTTCCTAAGGTCACTTAACCTGGTCGAGATCATGTCTCTCACTTGCTCAGTGAGATGCTCCTCCTTTTGCTCAGTTGAGTTGAGCAAACGATTGTTTCTTTCCTTCCAAACTAGGTAGATAACTGCGTTCCAAGCTAGCCTCAATATCGTTGTGATTAGAGCTTTACCTTTGAGGTTGACAGTGGCCCATTGAAGCTCTACATTCCAACATGCAACCTGCCTTTTTAATCCACAAAGTATCATCACTCTCTGCCATATCTGTTTCGAGTAGGAGCAAGTGAAGAATAGATGATCCCTGGTTTCCCTCTCTTGTTTGCACAGCAAACATTTGTCATCCACTGCCATTCCCCAGGAGATAAGCCTATCCTTTGTGGCCAATCTATTTAGGATTGCCATCCAGGAGAGCATAGAATACCGAGGAATATTAAAATTACACCATACCAACTTATACCAAGCCACTTTCCCAGCTGAAGGTCTGATCTTGTTCCACACTGCTGACACTTGGTACTTTCCCTCAGGAAAAGGCCATTTGCAGCTTCCATCAGCAGTAGTGAGAACTATTCTAGCAGCCACCTCTCTCAATTGCATGATCTTCCTCCAATTCCAACTGCTCCCACTCTGGATAGAGATGTGCCATGGATCTCTATCATTCAACACATAAGTCTTGATCCAGGCTATCCATAGGGAGCCTGCTTCAATCAGTACAGCCCAAAAATTCCTTAGAATACATGCCTGATTCCAAGTGACAGTGTCCTTTACACCAAGTCCCCCTTCTGATTTTGGCAGGCAAATAGACTTCCAGCTAACTTTAGCTCCCTTAGCTTGGCCTTCCTTCCCTTTCCATAAGAAACTTGAGCATAGCTGCATCAACTTCCTTATGCACTGCGTGGGCAGAACAAAATGTCTGCACCAGAAGTTCTGCAGGTGAAACAGAACTGATTGGATAAGCTGAAGCCTTCCAGCATAAGACAAGAACTTTGTTGCCCATCCTCTAACCCTTGCTGTCACCTTCTCCAAAAGTGGCTCACAGTCCTTCATGGTTAATCTTCTAGTGACTAATGGTACCCCCAGGTATCTGACAGGCAGTGTGCCTGTTTTGAACCCTGTGGACTCTCTGATGAGCCTTAATTCTTCTCTGTCAATTCCTGTGGAGAAGAACTCACTTTTGGTGCTATTAAGTTGGAGCCCTGAGTAGATGTAGAATTGACTTAGCACTAGCTTAATACCCTTCACTGAATCAAGATTGCCCTTGGCAAAGATTAACAGATCATCAGCAAAACTCAGGTGAGTTAAATGAACCTTTTTGCACTTTGGATGATAAGAGAAGACCCCATACTGTGCTGCTGAGTCCAGCAACTTAGACAGGACATTGATAGCAATCACAAAGAGGTAGGGCGAAAGGGGATCACCTTGCCTGACTCCTCTTGCCCCCTTAAAGAAGCCCATAAGTCCTCCATTAACAGATATAGAGAAGTAGCTGGTGGATAGGCAACTTTCAATCCAATCTAGGAACTGCTGAGGGACCTGCATTGCCTTCAATACTGCAGTGATGAATTCCCAGCTGATAGTATCAAATGCCTTCCGCAAATCCACTTTTATGGTACATCTTGGGGACAGAGTATTCCTACCATAGCCTCTGACTAACTCTTGAGCAAGCAGGATATTGTCTGTGATACTCCTGCCTGGAATAAAGGCACTCTGATTGGGACAGATCACCAATGGAAGACTGCTCTTTAGTCTGTTAGTCAGAATCTTGCTGATGCATTTGTAAAAGACTGTGCAACAGGAAATTGGTCTGAAATCTCTCATTGTGCTTGGATTAGGGCATTTTGAAATGAGAGCCACACTAGTTGAATTGAAGGCTTTGTGCATCACTCCTGTCCTGAAAAAGAACATTGCAGCCTCTGTGACATCCTCACCAACAACTTGCC
Organism: Fremontodendron californicum; assembly: GCA_030761205.1. NCBI lineage: Eukaryota > Viridiplantae > Streptophyta > Magnoliopsida > Malvales > Malvaceae > Fremontodendron > Fremontodendron californicum. Next base: position 35,282,017 of record JAULJL010000008.1, on the reverse strand, counting down.
AAGCTGTTTTGAAGAAGTGAGCTGTGAATCCATCTGGCCCTGGACTCTTGTCACTATGAATCGAAAACATTGCTTCTTTTATCTCTGCAGGAGTTACCCTTTTAACCAGTTCAGCTTGATGCTCTTCAGTGATGGAAGTCTGAAGAAGTTCAGCAAGCAAATCCTGATTACAGCCCTTGACCATATGGTCTTTGGATCCCAACAAGTTTTGGAAGTAGGAGACAGCTTCTGCAGCAATCTGATCAAAGTTTTCAAGTCTGTTTCCTTGTGCATCCGTCAAAGAATGAATGGTATTTTTGCTCAGCTTTGCCCTTACCATCCTATGGAAGAAGCCTGTGTTTTGGTCTCATTCCTTTAGCCATTGAATTCTGGATTTCTGCTTGTAAAAGCTTTCCTCATCTTTGAGAAGATTATTGAAATCCCTGGAAAGGATATCTTTCTTTGCTGCTAGTTCAACATCTGCAGGCTTCCTTAGTAATTGGAGCTGCATTTCTGCTAATTCCCTTCTTTTGGCTTGTACCTTCTCAGTAATAGCTCCATACTTCTTGAAATTGAAATTCTTTAGCTTCTGCTTCACTCTCTTCAATTTGATATGCAAATTGGACATAGGATCGCCTCTGGTAGGTTCCTGCCATGAGCTCTCAACTATATCCATGAACTCTGCATCCCTAGTCCAGTAATTGAAAAACTTGAATGGTTTGGGAAGGGAGTGATTCTCCAAGCTGGTTTTGATTAGTGCAGCACAGTGATCAGAGGTTTCAGGTGCAATAAATTCCACATAGGAATGTGGGAAAGAGAGGAGCCATTGATCATTGATCATGACCCTATCAAGCTTCTTGGCAAGATGATTCTCTTGATGATTTGACCAGGTAAAGATTGGACCAACAAATTGGTGATCCATCAATGCATTCTGTTCAATGCAAAGTTGGAAATCTTTCATATCTGAGGTATTGTGTTGGGATCCATTAAAGCATGAGCTTTCTGATGGATGAGCTACCACATTATAATCTCCTGCCAAAATCCATGGCGCACCTTGAGTAGTTCCACTGAGGGAATGCAAGTGTGACCAAAGCAATTTCCTTCTGCTTCCTTCATTACTTCCATAAATGGAAGTCAAGTAAAACCTCAGAGAGTTCAGTTTAATCTGGCATGTGATGGACTGTTCTGTTGAGTCCTTCATATCTACATCCAGATGAACCTTACTAAGGATCCAAATTCTTCCATTTGAAGCTTCAGAATAGTTATGATGGAGATTCCATCCCTTAAAATGCATGTCAACAATCTTCTGCACTTTAGGTAGCTTTACTCTAGTTTCAATAAGACAGACAATATCAATCTGCAACTTAGAAATTCTACTGACTACCTGTTTCTGCCTTAGAGGACAATTTAGTCCTCTAATATTCCAAACAAGGAAGTTCATTAATGAAGAGTTGGAGAGTGACTCCCCAAGGCAGAAGCCTTACCTCGAGCCTTTCCTTTGTCAACAGGCCCCTTCCTTCTCTTCAAGTTCTTCATCAGATCTGCCACTCCTGCTGCAGCAGCCCTAGGCTTTCTTGTTTCTTCTGAAAAAACAACCTGATGAGAGTGGCTTTCAGTCCTATCCTCCATAAGTGACTCTGTGTTACCAGTATCCTCCTCATTTTCAGGAACAGATTCCAATATTGCAAATCTATTGGCTGAGCCCATAGCTCCTGTGGCTGAGGAGGATCCTCGTTCTGTCCCAGATGGAACTGGCCTTTCCAATTGCTCTATGATGACCTGAGCAGATAATTCTATCTGCTCTTCAGAGGTCCTTGGAATCGTCTGCTCATCAGGAATCCTCAACTCTGTCTGCTCGTTCTGAGCCTTCTGCTTAGGAATCCATTTTTTGGTTGGAATTTCCTTTGGCAGGCGAGGACAACTTTTGTTATTGTGACCAAAAATACCACAGTGAATACACTTCTGAGGCATCCATGGTGCCTCAACTGTGTTAGGGATCACTGAGCCATTTCTGAGCTCCACTGCAATCGAATTGGGCAATTCTTGAGCCACATCTATCTCAACACAAACTTTAGCATATGCTAGCCTTTGCTTGTTTGCAGTTATTTTGTCCATATAGAGAGGGGTGCCAATTGCGCTAGCTATATAGCTCAGACCTCTCATTGTGAATAATTCCAATGGGACATTGCTCAGATGAATCCAGATAGGAAGCTTTTCCATGTTGAATTCTAAGGTGTTCAGGTCTGGTTCCCATTTCCTCAAGATGATTGGGCTGTTTTGGATGTGCCAAGGTCCATGTTCAAGCACCCAATCCCTTGTCTCTACATTATGGAACTGAAGAACATAGAGATTCCTTCCTACTGGCTTAATTTGGAGGTCTCCATCCTTTCCCCATAGCATATTAGCCAGCTTATTGAACAAACTGAAATTTGGAGGTTTCCCTATAAATTGCGCAATCAGTGAGTTCTTCCATTGATGAATTTCTTCTTCAAATACTTCATCTGGTGGTTTTACAGTAACTTTCCCATCCATCTTCAGCGGAGGAAAGAATCTCAGAGTTTGATTTTCAGCTGCAACAAACAATTTCCTCCAATCAGGAGCTGCCACGTCAGCAGAGTTAGATACAACTGACTCTGTTCTTCGTTCTTCTCCAATCTCCCTTGATCGTTCCACCAATTTACCACGATCCATTCCAGCTGCAATGGAGGGATAATCTCCATTAACAACGTGTTTAAAGCTTCTTTGCTGGGAGTCCTCACCTTCCAATCTTTGATTAGCTGCCTTCTCCAATGGAGTCATCATAAGATTCATCCCCAATCTTCCAAGAACAAGAGAATCAGAGATGAGCAAGCAAGCAAGGTTTGCTAGCTTCGAGATGATGAAATACTTGATCGATGTTGAGTTCTTGAAGATCCGTGGTGTTTCTTGGAGGAGGAAGAGGAACTGGTGAGGCGTGAGGTGAAACTAGCAGAAATTAAAAGGGTTTTACCTGAATCGATGATGTTTTGCTATTTTTTTTTTTTTAAAGGTTTTAACTTTCGTTGTGAAAGTTGGCTTCGTTTTTTCCTCTGGAAATAAGAATTTGAGAAAAATCATTAGATCCAGGTTTGTCTCTTCCTCCCGGAGCCCCCTAGCTTTGCTGGTATCTTCCCTTTCCCTCCAAGACTTCAACTTTCACACAATCTCTAACCCAAAAACATCTTTAACCTTACTCAAACAAAATCCAGATAATGAATGATACAACCCAGATTTACAGCTAAAACCCACTAATTTTATCCAACAAAACCACAGATCAAGTCATTAAATCTGCATCAACTCAGTGGAAATCCTCCAAAAACACAAAAGAGTAAAAGAACAAGCTTACAACCCAAAGAAAAAACGAGAGGCTGAAGAAGCAGAAGCTTTGGAGTTTTAAATCCTACCTCTTGCGGGCTAGATCCGCTCCACCTTTTCCTTCAGGAAAACAAACACACCACCGCTTGGAGGGCTTGGCCGGTTGTCTCACCCTTGATTCAGCTCTCCCACCTCCTCCCAACCTTTTAGCTGACTCCAAGCACGAAGAGCTGAGAACTTCTCTTTGCTGTCTGAGGAAGAATCGAAGTGACTAGGGTTTTACAGAGACGAAAGAGAAGTCTCCGAAAATGATTGAAAGATTGATGGGTTGGGTTAACAAATGCTTCTTGTGTCATGCATCCCAATCACTTTCTCCCACACGAAGTACAATGGGAGACTATTTACCGCAGTCTCGGGGCCATAATCAAGGACAATGACAAACTCATGAATTTGACAGAAGTACTTTCACTGAGTTTCAAATATTTGTCATACCATCTAAAATCTTGTTTCTTGTACTTGAGCATCTTCCCTGAGAACCACTTAACTGAAAGCATGTGGCTAATACGATTGTGGATAGCTGAAGGATTCGTCGAAATGAAAGAAGGAAAGACACAAGAAGAAGTTGCAGAGGACTATCTCCATGAGCTCTTGAGTAGAAGCTTGATTCAAGTATCAGGGAGTCAAAACATGCCGGATTCATGATCTGTTGCGGGAAATTATCATTTCAATGTCAAAAGATCAGAACTTTGCAGCAATAGCTAAAGAAGAAAATGTAGCTAGGCCTGAGAAAATTCGACGCTTATCATTACATAACTCGTTGCAAAATGTGCAACACAACAGGAATGTTTCTCATCTACGCTCTATGTTCATGTTCCAAGTACAAGATCCTCTGCCAAGCGCTCCTTTACATTCTCTGTTTCCTGATGGCTTTAGGCTGCTTAAGGTGTTAGATTTGCGAGCTGCCCGCTTACAGACGTTTCCAGGCGAAATTGTCAACCTGTTTCTTCTAAGGTACTACACCTATTGCAGAGGATGGAGATTACAGAAAAGTTGCGAGAATCCCAGAAGTTTACTACACCTATTGCAGAGATGGAGAATGGGAAGTCTGTTCTTTAGAGAGTTGGGGTGAGCGAGTGCTGAGTGCACCCGAGACTGTTGAGTCTCATCTTGAAAGCATAGTGAAGAAGTGATTCTTCTTGGTGGACTGGATGCTCCGTTTTTTTATCATTTCCTTCTATCCCTATTCCCTATGTTGTTTGTAAATTCAAGTACGTAATGAAGGCTCATTGAAAACAAATTGGTTTGCATTGGGCGCTTTTAATGAAAATTGTATGCGAAAAGCGAAATTTTTGAGTTCGATTTGTCTGCTACTCAAAACAAAATTGCTATTATTTCTAATTCCTAGCCACGCGCTTACTTCTTAATTAACGAACAGCTTTGTTGATATCAAGACCGATATTTTACTAGCTTCGGTTGCCCGCCATTAACGGGTCAAAATATTTGTAAATTTTTTGTACTATATTATTTAATATAAATTAATCTTTTTATTATAAAATTGAGTAATTTAATTTTGTACTTTTAAAATTGAAGCAAAAAGTAAAATCACGTGTAACGAAAACTGTTAAAAAAATTGACATTACATTTAATTTTGTGTTTATTTGATGACACCAATAAAATATATAATTTTAAGCTGACATAGACAAAAATATAATTGGTAAAAAATAATTTGATGTGGCATTTTTGCTAACTTAGTTTGTTATTTTGTCTACGTCAGATTAAAATAATATATTTTATTGGTGTCACGTCAGTATTTGACATCCACGTAATCAAATAAACACAAGGTTAAATGTCACGTCAGCTTTTTTAACAGTTTCTGTTACACTAATCAGTGATTTTACTTTTTTGCTTCAATTTTAAAAGTACAGAGACTAAATTACCCAATTTAATAATGGAAGAATTAATTTAAACTAGATGGTATAATATAGGAACTTTATTACCATTAATGTATAATAATAGAAGCAATTAATTTACATCTACAAAATTAAGCCAATCTATTACAAACATTAAAAGTAGTCCTACATGATAGCCAAGAATTTGGAATTTTGAAACCATGCTTAGTTGACAACTAAGCATGAATATTAAGGAGTTTAGGGGATAATTTGGGTTTTTTCTTTTAATTATTATTAAGAAGGAAAAAAAGAAAAGAAAGGAAAAAACATATGGAGAAAAAAAAATTATATATTCGTGTTATTTTTTGTATGTTCAAAATATTATAAATTTATACAATTTTTTATACGTTAATAATTTGTCTTATGTAGATTTTGCCAAGTTCGCGTATTAGTGTCGTTATTTTTTCGTGTGTTTAAAATATTATAAAATTATATAATCTTTACATGTTAATAATTTATTTTATGTAGATTTTGACACGTTCGGATATTCGTTAGTCTTCATATTATTTTTCGTGTTCGTGTTGTTTTTTTGTGTGTTCAAAGTATTATAAATTTATATAAATTTTTATATGTTAATAATTCATTTTATGTAGATTTTGACACGTTCATGTATTTGTGTTATATTCATGTTATTTTAGTGTCGTGTCGTATTTTAATTATTTTTTTCATGTGTTCTTGTCATGTTTCAATTCATCTAAATATTTTGCATAGTTTGTCATGGTGATTCAATTTAGAGAAAATTGTGTGTTTATGTCGTGTCCTAATTCATCCCATATTTTGCATAATTTGTAATAATGATTCAATTTAGAGAAAAATTGTACGTCCGTAACATGTTCGTGTTATTTTATCGTGTGTTTAAAGTATTATAAATTAATATAAATTTTTACACTTTAATAATTCATTTTTGTGTAGATTTTGACACGTTCGTGTATTTTGTCGTGTTCATGTTATTTTTCGTGTCGTATTTTAATTATTTTTTCATGTTGTGTTCGTGTTGTATAATCATGTTGTGTTTTTCAAGTTTAATTGACACTATTCAAATAACTCCCAAATTTATGTCGCGCGTCATCATGTTTGTGTTGATTTTCCTATTATAATCGTATTCAAGGTATTATATATTTATATAAATTTTGACACGTTAATAATTCGTTTATGTAGATTTTAATACGTTCGTGTATTTGTGTCGTGTTCATGTTATTTTTTGTGTCATGTCGTGTTTTAATTATTTTTCTCATGTTATGTTTGTATCGTATAATTATGTTATGTCTGAAATTGTCGGATCTAATTGATCATATTCAAATAACTCTCAATTTTATACCAAATATCGTATAAGGATAAAAATTATTATTTTTCTAAATTATTTTTATCCCTCTTGCTTTTTTATCTTTATTATAAAAGATATTAAATATTTTTTCATAGATATATATTTACAAAGCTTATTTTCAAGTTTTTATAATAAAATATATATTATATACATGTACAAATATATCTCAATTACATACATATATATGTTTCTATGAAAATATAAAATTTTAAATATTTAATATCTTACATTTTTAATTATAAATAAATATAAAAAGTTATTATTAATTAGATTCAATAACCTAATTTAATAAATATATATTTTAAATGAAATTAAGAAAAATTAAAAATTATTATGACTAAAAAGTATTAGGAATTGGTTAAAAAAATGAAGTGAAATTTTTTTTTAAAAAATAAAAATCTTGTACCAACTATTACGGGTCGGTACAGGCCGATATAGATCGATACAGACATATCCCGACTGGTACGACCGATACAAAAATCGAAATGGTACAATATTGATACTTTTTTCTTTTTTTTTTCAAAACCGGCACACTCTTTTCCTTGTCACTTCATTTTTGTTAGGCACAAGAAATGAAGTGAGAGAGCCAATTATATAAAAAGGAAAGAGATTAACCAACTCAAAGAAGAAGAAAAAGAGCGAAGTAAGAAAAAAATTTGAGAAAATTAATAAAATAGATAAAAGAAAATTAAAGAGTGAAAAAAAATAACAAATGAAGTTAAAGTAAATGAAAATCAAAGAATAAAATATGAAGTAAAATGAGTGTGAAGAATAAAAGAAAGATGTAAGAGAAATAGTGAAGTATAATAAAAAGAGCGACAAAAAGAAGATTAAAGAGAGGAATAAATTTTTTTTTGAAAAAACGTGAGATGAAAGGATGAAGATGAAGGAAAAAACAAATGAAAAAAATATATATGAAGATGAAGGGAAGAAAAAATATAGTAGATAAAAAAAATAATGGAAAAGAAAAGAAAGATTAAGAAGATAGAATTAGTAAGAACAATTCTTGTTTGTTCTTGTTAATTACTTAAAGATCAACTTTAATTCACTCATAAATCACCATTTATTACCTTATTCTTTGCGTGTTTTCCATAAAAAAAAATTTCCAATTACCTTCGCTTAGAGGTGCTCATGAGCCGGGCCGCGGCTCAAATTTTTTTTTTTTTTGCCCAGGCCCGCCCGTTTAGGCCCGAATCACTGTTTATTGGAATAAAAAAATAATTTCTTTATTTTTTAAAATTAAAATTAAATAAAAATAATATTATAATAATACTAAAACACTGTTTCGGGCCGGGCCGGCCCGGAACATGAAATTGCCTGCCTACGCCCGGCCCGTGAGCAGGTCTACCTTCGCTCCGTGATATTCCATTTTTTTTTCTAAACTAAAAATACTTTTTTGACATTAAAAATGTTAAACAATACCAATACATTTTTTAAAATTGAATTTTCTTTATCATTTACATTTAAATGAACTTAAACTAATTACTTTATATTTTCCAAATATAAATTAATTACTTTAATCCAGCTCAAGATTCATTATTTTTTATCTTTTGCATTTAAAAAAAAATACTTTAATTATATAACATTTATAACTCTTTAGAAAGCGTCGTACGTTTGTACCTTTTTTTTTTACTCTTTTAATGTCTTTAGGACTCAATGGATTAAAAGATTTCCTTTACTGCTCTTTTATAAAAATAGAAAAAAGAGTAAAAATTAAAATAAAATAGTAAAAGTAAAACATATAAATACACTAGTTCTGTATACTGTATACACTTACTATAGGGGTGAAATAGATAATTTTTTTTTGATTATTTAGATAAATGATAAAAAAATAAAATCTTTATTTGTAAAAGGAAGAAAAATCGGAATATCTGCATGTACACATACATGCTTTTTGAATGGAGAAAAAAATAAGCATAGTACGCGATTTTTCTCTAATTTAAAACGAAGTTACTATTTTAACCTTATTAATATCCATATATATATATATATTTAATTACTTTTTTTTTTTTTACAGAAGGGAAACACACAAGGGATTAAGGGGTACGGGGAATGGGAACAAGGGAAAGGACACAACCATTACAAAAGCCGGTAACTCTTGTAAGGTTGTAGTCTTTTATAACTCACACTATATATATATTAAAATAATATATATAATTTTTAGGGATATCTTATTTAATTTTTATTTTTAAAAAAATAAAAGTTGGATGTAACCCATTAAAATTTATCTTTCCAACTATTGAACGCTTTTGATCAAATAAACTCATGCTAACTTTTAATTTAATAATAATTTCCACCAAAAGCATTCACGTATCTAGCATGTGTTGGTAATAAAAGAAAGATTAGATTGTGTTAAATAGTTATTATTGATTTCTCTGGATATAATCATTATATAATTCATGAATCAACTCTTAAGATCATTTCTTTTTTTTATTTTTTATTAGATGAATACAAACTTTTACTTAAAATAATTTAAATTTTAGAATATAAGATCAAATTCATCATGCAATATAAAAACTTAATATAAAAACTTAAATGTAATGATTTATCTTAAAATCGATAGATACCAACCGTATATAACATTGATAAAAACACAAATTAAGAAGAAGAAGAAAGTAAATACCCAATTGTTTTAATACAAATCAGTGAGACACTTCCCTGAAATAAAAATACTTAAAGCATACATCTATATATATATATATATATATATTCATTTATTTATTTATCCCAGTTTCAAATGAAACGTTGTAAAAAAGTAGTTTAATTATTTTCCCTCAATGATTTTGGCCAATTTAATGGTTCGGAAGTAATGACCGAGACCGAGGTGAGCCGTTAGTAACCAAACAAAAGTAATAAGCTCCCCACCTCTACTCACTTGCTGAGCATGTGCACTTGCTCTGCAATGGGTTGCAGCATATGAGAGTAATTCCACCCATACCTTGCTCATTACCGACCATTTTTCTTCCAATCCCAATTTGTTTAGCTCTTTGGCCAGCCTGCATGCATCAAACAACACAGATTTACTTCTATCTCCCTTCAGAATCACAGGTTTTACTTCTGTATTCACGTCTAAAATTTGTTGACAGGCCTCCTTGTCTTCATTTTGTTTTAAACCTGCTCTCTTAAATAACCTTTCAGCCTCAGCAAGAGTGTCTTGGAATCTTATTTTTCCATTACCTGCCACAGTGGACATCAAAGTTGGCCGCATAACTAAAAGATAAAACATATAATCTGAGAGAAGCTTACTAATCTTTTGAATT